>CM076958.1:14601500-15257500 GCA_039566865.1 Aurelia coerulea | reverse complement strand
ACCTTCTCTGTCTTTTCTCTGCGAAATTGCGTATTTCAATCTGTGAAATGAGCGAAATGACGTCATTATTCATGACGTAATTTCACCCATTTTGCCGTCGATCTGAACGAGGCTGTTTTCTTTAAGAACTCTCATCTCATAGTAATTTCCGACGTCACAATCGAACCTCCAAATCGAGGCTAGCTGTTTTATCGCGTTTTACAAAATGGCGACGACATTGGGCCTAACTTACGAAAAATTTCGTACGATTTTACAACAGAAAAACATCTCAAAACGTCGAAAGAAGTCACAAGTGATGTTTGGCAGTTGGTAAGGTTGCTTTTTGACATTAATTGTAGAAACCCCAGACTTGTCCATTAAAATGTTTGCTACATTTTTTTATTCGCATCCCAAGTCGGATGCCCGATTCATACAGCGTAAACCAAGATTTAAGAACTTATGTTTACGAGCTTAGTCTCATAAATTTCTTGCCTGTGATCTACTGTTTGGCTTTAACTCCTGCAAGTTGACGTGTTACCTGGTTTATTTGGTTCAGTTTACTTTTGCATTTGTAAAAATAGATTACTTGAAAGTCCTGAGAGCATTAATGGTGGTTTTTGTTAAGGATTTTTGGCAGTGGTTCTATTTGGTGTTTAGTGTTTTTGGCTTATTTACCTCGCGAACGCAAAATTGTTAACTGCACTCCTTACCAATTCTATCTTCCTGTGGGTCCTGCGAATGGGACACCGTGAGTTGTCTGCAGTCTTGTCCCCTACAGGTCAATACAAATTACATTTCGTACAGGTTAGTACTCAGTTAATTTTAAATTCTCTAAAGATCCATTGCTAACCATGATGTTATGCCACCCCAGAGTCAAATTTCCTATGACCTGAAAGTCAGTTTTGGCCTAAGTTCATGTTGTTTTGCTTTTCGTCATACGTGCAAAGGATCATGGTTTGCTAACCATAATCCTTTGCTCCCCGCATTGAAAGCAAAGTAAACAAAATCGTGGCCAGAAACAACTTTCGTATCACATTAAAGTCGGCTTTAGGATAGACGATTACTCTAAAGATGGCGATGAGGGACTTTTTACCAAGATGCATTGCGTTCAAATTACGAATCGTTGACGATTCCATAGGAATTCGATTAAAGAATGCAATGCATTTTGGTAAAAATTTCCTTGCCGCCAGCTTTTGTGTAATCGTTTATTGCAAAGCGTCACGGTTACCATAGCCATTAGCGAGTACACATTCAAAAATAAAAACAATTTGTTGAGATTTCAGAAGGCCTTAATTGCACAAGCTTTTGACGTGATAAAATGCTACGTCTCGTAAATTTTGAACACAATTGATCCCTTTTAAGGCATTTTCGTGCTCGTTCAGTGAAATTCTTGACGTTCTTCACATCTCCTTCGAGCTAGTCGTGACTACGCCTCTGTGTCATTGAATAACAATATCATTGGCTGCAATGTCGTTTATATTGATATACGTAAACATATTGTTTGTGTGCGCTCTTGTATATTGTTTATTCGCATTTTTCGAATAAAGTTCTGAGCACTGAGTGTAATACTTAGTTTTTTGTTGTTGGAGTGGAAGGTGAAGTCAGTTTCAGATTTCGAAATTTTGAGAAAAATATCCCATCAGGATGTTTATTGCGCTTGGAGCTACAACGAAAAGTCGATTGTCAAAGGGGTGTATAAGGTGAATAGTTTGGTGTTTTCCCTTCGATGTTTTTTTGCATTTATCGAATAATGTTTTGAACGTGGAACGAAAGTTTTAGTGTACGGAAAGTGAAGTCGACGTCAGAGTTCAAGATTTTGAAAAGTAGCATTTTGCTAAGATGTTTATTGCATTTACTGCAAAGAAATGGAGGCTTTATAATAACAGTAATCATCCTCATCAATATATTTACAGTTGGTGGATAATCTACTATACAAGAAACTAATAGGAAGCAACTATCTAATCACGAATTATAAGTCCCAACTACAAATGTTACATCGGCATTTTTATCCTTTCCAATTTTTGATCACACTTTTTTGTATTTTGTGCGGATTTAATGCTGTCTGACAGAGTGTTCCAAAGTATACTGCCTCTGAACGCATGTGAACTTTGTCCATATGAGGATGTTCTAACTTGTGGCTACTGGAGAAGATTCTTTATTCTTAGATCATACTTGATTTCTTTAGTTGCGAAAAACTCTGACAAAATTGAAGGGCCAATGGAATTTTCGAATTCATATACTGTATTCCGACCATTTACTTTCATTTACTTCATTTTATATGGACCATTTTACTAAGATTCATTTTGGCTACCTGGTCTCCCAAAAAATGTATACGGATTTGGTTCACTCCAGCGATGTGAATTTAGCTTCAATCAATGTCTAATCACTCTAGATATGTTCCTCGATAGTTAACTTGAACATAGGTACGTCGTTTGTTGGTATCGGTGCTTTGAGAGCAGACATGTTAATCTTGAATGCTCAATTTTGCCTCTTCCTGCAAACCAGAGCTGTAGACTTTTTTGGCCTTCGCAAATTCTTAAGGCACAGCTGGAGTCAGCCAAATCTGTATACTTTTTTGGGATACCCGGTAGTAGAGAGTCGAAGCATCGTTTGATCTTCCAGAAAAATGTAAAGTCTTTCCATTGCTAGAAGTTTATGTAGATGAACTTTCGAAATCTTAGCAATTAGATGGTGGAGTGGTATCGGTATCGTCCAAAATCCCGGGGGGGGGGGGGGTACTTGTACTTTGTATATTTGTCCGACGGGGATATGCCGTTTGTTAAGGGTATCGTTTTCACCATTTTTTTCTTGCACAGGGTATCAAAATGAGGCAATTTTTCTAGAGCAAGTTGTCAAAACATGTCAAAGGGGAATATTCTGCTAGAGCGGGTCGTTTTTTGGTCAAATTTAATGTTTTTGAGTATACTTTTCACCAATTTTTTCTAGAACAGGTTATCATTTTGAGCGAAAAATTCTGGAACAGGGTAAAAAAAATTTTTCGTGGGCACACCCCTGTAAAAATGTAAGTCAAGTACCCCCCCCCCCCCCCCCCCCGGTCCAAAATCTTCCAGAAGAATTTTGAACAAACTTCCTCACATTTGGCACCGAAGTGCAAATCACTTTAAAAATAGGGTACGAGATTTTGGGATTTTAAAAATCTCTCAGATTCACTCAAAGATTTTGACATTTTTTCTGTCATTTTCATATTTTGAGATTTTCGAAATTTTTTGAGATTTTGGAGATTGTGCGAGATTTTGGAAGGTTTTTTAGGTTTTTTACGAAAGTGTACGAAATTTTTGGAGTGAGCCATGCAAAAATGATGTTTTTCGCATTCAGGGTGTCTGACTCACAAATATGGATTTTGTAATTGAGATCTTGTCCACATAAAAGTTCCTTTGCTTCTAAAATCCTGGATCCAATCAGTAGCATTGTCACTAGCCCTCCCCCGATTCTGATAAGAATTCAGTTTTTCATAAACTTGACTTTCCCCCATATTAATCTCTTTCAGTGATATGCGACCCAGGTCAGATTCAGCATATGGAGAATCAGTGAAAGGTTCGTCGATCGCATCAACCCCCGTTGCTGTCAATGCCCCTGCCTTACCTCATAGCCCGAAGAACGATAATGGCAAGTCATCCGGACGGGGAAGTCATACTTCAAGTGTTACAAGTATGGATGACCAGGATTCGTCTGGCTATGCGAGGATTGAGGATATTCAAGCAATGAAAGAAAAACATGAAGCAAGGTAAACATCCTCTTTATGACGTCATTATTTCCTCATACCATGTTGCTATCTTGCTTGCTGAAGCCAAGGTGAATTTGTAAAATAAAGGAATGCGTAGTTAGACACCGCAGTGATGATTAAGCTTGTTTGCTTCTGCGGAGGAAAATTTATATCGTTCTGCAGAGAACCTTTCGTCCGTAGCAATACAGAAAATTTCCTCCCAATAGACCTGCTTTGCCGTGTATCATGTGACCCACGTGAAAAAGACAAATTATCACTCCCAAAAAACTAAAAGGACCTGCTGTAGCACAATGCATTTCATGTGATCAGTTTCATTTCACATGAGCGTTAGCCAATCAGATACGCCATCCAGAACCATGAATCAGCAAATTCTGACAGATAGGGTATACCTTGCCGTCTTATGTTTCCTGACATAACTGTAAATAAAGTTTAAGTCCATTTGATGCTAAAATTCAAGTTATAAGGTTAAGTACTGAAATAAAGTCCTCTGGTACTGAAGTAACCACTGATTTTGACTTTCTTTCTCAATAGATCAGCAACCACTTGTCAGATTTACTCAAACTTGGTGCCAAACTCTAAGTTGAAATCTCTTCTATTCACAAATCTAAACAACGTGAAAGTTGGATCCATGGCTCCTCCACAGTAGCAATTCAAACAGCGCACATGTTTTTTCGGACACCCTGTAGCTAGTAGACTTAGTTAATCATTTCGAATTGTGATATTCGTCAATAAAACTGTTCTCGTGTAAATATTCGGGGCCTTCTTACAAACCTACTATACTGTTGGGGTAGCATGATGTACGCTACCTTTTTAAGACACCTGTCCATAGCAATGTGTGAAATTGATTGAAATCAGGGAGGGGCGCTGTACTTTGAATTGCACTCTAAATTTAACGCTACATAGATACGTATTTATAGGCCTAGATCCTACGATATCAATATCATCATGAGCGATTGGACACCAAGAGTGTGTATCACTGTGAAAGTTTTATCAATAGCGAGCCACCTTAACCAATTGTTTTTTGTGTGTTTTTAACTTATTTTTACTTGGTAGTGAACCACCTTATCGCTGTTTCATGATTTTGAAATTTCAGTAGTGAGCCACCTTAAGTGCAGATCCCCCTTTAGCGAAAACATTTCTCTCTGGAGGTTTACGCTTAAGGTGGATCTGCACTTAAATTGGTTCACTACTGAAAATTTCAAAATCATGAAACAGCGATAAGGTGGTTCGCTACCAAGTAAAAATAAGTTAAAAACGCTCAACAAATAATTGGTTAAGGTGGCTCGCTACTGATAAAACCTCCACAGTGATACACACTCTTGGTGTCCTATCCCTGAAAGACTAAATAAACGTGTTCCTGAAATTAGAACACACAAGGACTTATCACTGGCAGTTTATCAATCTAATTATCTGCCTGGCCTCACATATGGACAGCCAACTATACTATCGAGTAGTGAGATTGATCTGGAAGAAAGCGTCCCTCAACAAGTTGCATCAAGGGAGAATATGAGCCTTGATCTGGATAATGACAATGTATTTGCATCATCACCAGCAACATTATCTCCTGATGTGAGTTTGAATTTGCAAAGCCCTGATAGGTAAGTTGACAACACTTCAATCTTTGTCTGTTTATGAATTGCTTTTAATTCTCCCATTTTTTTTCTGAAATGGAGTTCGTAGACCTGAGAATATAGAGAAAACCAGTT
This sequence comes from Aurelia coerulea, assembly GCA_039566865.1. Classification (NCBI taxonomy): domain Eukaryota; kingdom Metazoa; phylum Cnidaria; class Scyphozoa; order Semaeostomeae; family Ulmaridae; genus Aurelia; species Aurelia coerulea. The sequence goes on along the minus strand of CM076958.1, from coordinate 15,252,070 downwards.
GGATCAAGAAAATGTTTCACATGTATGTTTAGTGTCCCTTCATGCGGGAATAGATCAGTGGTAGGACGCTCTGCCAAATGTCAAACTACCAATCTGAAGGTTGGTGATTCGATTCCTCGCCCTGGCAAACCGGGCCAAACCGGCTTTGTTACGAGTGAGGAAAGCTGCCAACTCTCTGTAATTGTAGACTAAAAGAATCACGAGGTGTGTTCGCATCGAGTGGAAGGGAAGGACCAGAACTGCTTGGACAAGCGTACCTTATCATTGTTTTCTTCTACTTTCGGATGTTAAGTAAAAGCAGCAATGCTTCAATGTCGCGTATAGGTGAAGTTGAAGGTGAAGTTACGGTTTTTAGTGCCAAGTGCTGGGATCACAGAAGTAGCTAAGCGCTAATCGAGTCCGTGACCCCTTGTCATGACGCTCAAGTGGTGGGGCTCTACCGGGTATCGAACCCTGTCCGCCTGACTATTCTGGCTGCAAAGTCAGAGGATTACACCACTGCGCCACAACACCTTCAATAGGAGCCATAGGAAATTAGTTTCGATCATTGGAAACACTTTTTGAAGTCTGTACAACAGCTAAATTACAAAATTTTCGGTCTGTACAACAGCTAAATTACAAAATTTTCGATTAAATCCTAATTTTACTGAAAGCTTCTATGCTTCACATTTAGCATTCGTCGTTAGTCATAAAAAGTCGCCAGAATTTCTTGTTCTTTTTTAATAACTAAAAGATCAAATTGACTATTCCTCAAGAAGTCTAAAGTCCATACACGCAAACTGTTTTTAACTAGTTTCATCTTTCGATTTCTATCCTCTATTCATTGAAAAAATCCACGAAGATCAATGTTTCTAATCGTTCAAGATCTCGTATCAAGCTGAACTTAGCACTTTTAAGTCATTGCTAAAGCTTCAGAAAAATTTAAAGCCGTAATAATAACGACGCAAAGTATTATAGAGTACTTCTTTAATTCCTGATAACACCTTTATTGCGCCGGCCTTTCACATTTCGTTTCTTGGCATTATTTTAGGGTGTTTTGAATCAAGATACAGTTTCAGTGCTGCATAGGCATCAGATCTTCAGCAAAAGCTAACGTAAATTGCTAAATAATGATAATGATAATCACGAATATTTAGACTGGACAAAAAACACTTCAGCTTTCAAAAAGCTATTTTAAACATGTGTCAAGCAAAAGTTAAAGAATATAGCCTAAACATAACCTCACCTAAAGCAAAGCAATATACACAGCAGTACATATAGAATTTTACACTGAAATGTCAACGCATTTCTGCTAAACTATTTCTTTAAACATTTATTAAATCTCTTACACCTTCTTTTTTTCATTGGGTGGCTTCAAATAAACCTTATCTACTTTGCTATGATCCTAATTTATAATTCTACCATGTGCTTAGCGTTTTTCAATACAGAAGCTTGGCAGTAAATGTTTTGATTACACCTAAGAAGTACGAGAATCGAATCACCTGCCAATTGGCTTCTGCACCAAATGAATAAAATGCCCGTGGCAGATGTTTAGATGTATCCTTCTTCTTTCGATATGTGTTCGTGTTTGCTTTTTAAAACCATTTCTGGAATGCACAACGAGCGACCAACGACCTGGGCTTCAGGGCAACTCTTGCGGTTTGCTTTTTTTTCGTTTATAACTTGATCAACCGGATTCGCCCCCCCCCCTCCCCCAGATTCCAAAAGTCGGCAAAAATTGTCAAAGAAAAATGACCTAAAAATTAGTTGGGTATACTTTCAGGCTGAAAAATTACTTCATAGTCCCCCCACGTATTTCGATTTTTTTAGAGCTGGCGCCACCACTGATAGCCGTTTACAGCAGCTTTCGTAAAGATTGTTTACCCCGATATTTTGTAGCGAGAGACATTCTATGCGAAGCCACACCTCTTTGATAGATGGTGTCAGGTCAAAAGGCGGATGCTTGCCTTTAAATATATGTGCTTAACCAAAGATATTGTGTCTTTCATTTTGGCCTTAATGTTATTTGGCTAAGCGATACTGGCTTACCTTTCTCAGCTACCAGGGCTTTTTATCTTCCTATGTTCCTCCAAATGAGGTAATATTCTTGGGTAAAGGTTTCTCTGTTTGTTGATGATATTTTTTAATCCAAGGACAAAAATTTAAATTTGAAATCTATAGCGAAATCTATTGAGGCAAAAGGTAAATGCTGACTGCAAGCTGTTTGTACATTTGAGTGCTCCTTTTGGAGGTGCTGGTCCCGGGGGGTGTACTTGACTTTCAATTGTACGGGAGTGTGCACTCCAAGAAAAAAATGTAGAAATTTTCCTTCGAAATGATATCCGGCTTTAGAAAAAATCGGTGAAAAGCATACCCCAAAACGTAAAAATTCGTCGAAAAATGACTTTTGACAACCGGCGTTAGAAAAATTGCCTTCTTTTGGTGCCCGGCGTTAGAAAAGAGGGGCGAAAACGATACCCGGAAAGAAGTGCACTTCCCGTCAGCAAAATATACTAAGTACCCCACCCCCCCCCCCCCCCCCAGAGGTGCTGACCAAATTCACTCTTAGCATCTTTCGCTTTCTTGCTCCCTTCTCGAATAAACTACTCCATCATCAATAGGATTAAGGATCTTTGAGAACTTTCGAAATTTACAACTTTACGTCAAAAATATATTGATTGTCTACTTGCGTCAGAAACGCCCAGCCATGGTCAAAAAAGAAGCCTTCCTTTATTCGCCAAATCCGAGGAAATCTCATAAAAATGTTCTGGTCGATGTTTATGTTTTTGTATCCCACAAAATCCTATTTTGACATTCGCAAACATTGGTCGACTTTGAAGGGTATTGAATGTTTTCCGTTTTCGTTTTCGAATATATAAGTTTCTTTGATGTCATCAAAATGCTTCAAGAGTTTGAGCTATGACCTTTTTCTACAAAAGATAACGAGAGAAATAAGAAAAGAAACTATGTGAATATTTTTTGTTTTGTTTCGCTCATTCCATGAGGGATGAAATGATTCTTTGAAGGAAATTCGCGGGAATGCAACTCATTAAAGCATGGGCAATTATACACTGCTGGTGTGCTTCTATGGAGGAGCGCTGGATAATATGTTTCTGCGGAGGAACTATTTTTAGTACTGCGGAGGAGATATTATTTCCGTTCTTTCGATATCTCCTCCGCAGTACTAAACAATATTTCCTCCGCAGATGCATTATCCAGCGCTCCTCCATAGAAGCACACCATCAGTGTCTAACTACCCATGATTAAAGCAACTCATCTGAAACTTACGCTTTTGATCGAAAAACTATTTGAAAGAAACTCACTTCTCATATCAGAATGGATTTAACAAACTTGAGTACCAGAACGCAATTTATTTCTTTAAGAAATGTCAAATGATTTCATTGATCAAATCAAATCAAATCAAATCAAATCAAATCAAATCAAATCAAATAATATTTTTGATCATTTGTTGCACTGTATCTTTCAGTATTATTTTTGCATGCGACAGCATGCCTCCTAATCTTGACATACTTTGAGATTTTTGTGCAACGTCAGCAAATCATCCATTGTCTTTTGGGAACAGGATCCCTATGGCAACCGTGATTTTAAGTGATCGTCGCATCTTGATTTATGATACCTTTTCGAGTCATATACCTTTCGAGTCATATGCGTGAATGAAAAGAACATGACACAGCATACTCTTGAGGTATGACATTTTATGGCTGATCAAGGAATGGTTTAGATGGATCATCGCTGGAATAGTGATTGCAGAAGGCGTGCACAGCAAGGCAAACAGCGAGGGGACAGTCTATGTGGTAAGGTTCTTTCATTTATTCTTCAAAATTTTATTGTTTCTGCACCGTTACTGACTATTTTTTACATTATTCATTGAGAGATATGTTGCAGAGCTGCAATGTGCCCATCTGCGACCTTTCTGGAGACCTATCGACCCCTACATCTGCGACCTATCGACCCCTGGAGGGACCATTATGGAAACAAGGTTGCACTGACCTTTTAATGCTATCCCTGCCATTTTAAACTAGGGGTATTTTTATACTAGATCTTTAGTTTTTATTACCATTTTATACATGTAAATAGCCTTTCTTTCCTTTATTACATTTTCAATTTTTACTTTGTATGGCAAAATTTTACATACATACATACATACATTCTTGGGCGCTATCGTACTGGAGACCTCTCTGTGGTGTGGTGTGGGCCTAAGTTTCTTACTCACTTAGAACTTATCATGAAAGCCAGACTAATGCCAGTGTATGCCCATTGTGGTACACTGAGCAAAATCATTGCCCATTGCTGGTATCTGAGATAACGATACTCAGTTTCTTATTTTTTCAAACAGTTCTCTGTCTGCCGATTGTGCCTGGCCTGGCACTTTCGTGTCCCCAGAACAAGATTCAGAATCACATTCAGATTCAACAAATGAAGGAAACATTGCCCCCATTACTCCCTGTTACAAGATATCGAGCCCAAACCTAAAATAAAAACAAGCTATGGTATCCAAATATTGTTTAGAGAACTTTCCAAAAATGTCCCCCCTGGGGGCTTTGTGCAAATTTTTCAAGGTTTCCTTCATTTGTTGAATCTGATTTTGAATCTGAATGTGATTCTGAATCTTGTTCTGGGACATGAAAGTGTGCCTGGCATATGATGCTGCCAGTGCTTGCAAGCAACCCTTCCCAGTTTCCCAGTTCATGGCATTTGAGTCATGCATATATATCTATCCTGGCTCATACCTGCAATGCCAAATTCTGCAATTTTTTGTGAAATATTTGCAAATAAAATTGTTTTATCATTTATTTGCCAGCATCATTTTTTGTCATGGATGAGCTTGAAAGAAATTCAGGCCAAAAGGTCCTTCTTCCCTATGATGTGGGGGGGGGTCAGGAGACTGCTTTTTTCGTGCCCGTTAACATCTAATGTTTGGAACCCTGACACGCATATCAGGGAATGTGGTATAACTCATATGAACAACCATCCACACTTATACCGAGAATGTGTTTACAGTTATGGACTTCAATGCTTATATTACCCAAATGTCTGCAAAGGGAACATGGTGTGACCACATTATTATTCAGGCAGTTGCTAATGCATTCCATTGTATCATTAACATCAGTCACATTTTCCAAGGATGCAATTCTAGTAAAACCTGTGATTTAGTATTTTTCTTACAGGCTTTATCCCAGAAGTACACTATGTATCAACAATATGTCTCATTGGAAATTCTTCTCCAGTTCGTAAAAACCTAATTAACATCAAAAGGAAACTGACAGTGACAGAAAAAAGAAAATCAAGACTGTATGCCAAACAATCAAGCCAGAGAGACTGGTAAAACATAAGAATTGTGAAAACTACTATTCTATTACAGACAATTTCTTGGCTTTTTATAGTTTATACTTGTCATTGATTTATGTAAATGCTACCTATATAGTTTTGATAGCAAGCACTGAAGTATTAGCATCATCAGTTACAATTAAGAAGTACTAAAACCCTCATAAATATATCACAGACTTTACTTCATGTGCACAGGATATAGTGTCAACAGACCCCTTTCAAACTCTACACCTGCAGTTTGGCAGCTTTGATAGAAAATTATTTGTAATGGCAAAAACGAGACCTCATTTCATGTTGCTAATACTTCTTTGCAATGAGTTGTGTTAATTTTCTGTTTTCTTCTGTTATTGTTGATATCCTGGTGATAATCACGCACATCTTGCATTTCTCTTTGTCCATCTTGTGTACCACCATGATACAACTACCTTTTGGCTCTCAAGCGCATGCATTTCCTAACGTATCGTTATTTCTAGTTGTAATGTCTAGAAAGAGACATGTTTCCATAAAATTTGCTATGACATGTTCAGAAAAGCAAATGCACACCCTCTCCCCCTCCGCTGATATAAGAGGGATAAATTTCTCCCAAGAGGAAATGTGATGAATCCTTAATTTCATATGTAGAATGAATTTATTTGCTTCTTACTTTGTGGAAACTTGAATAGAATGAAAAACTGTTCATGGATTGCTGATGTTCTTGGGCCTAATTTCAGTATACCTTCAGTGCACTAATGAGGCCCATCTTTTGTCAGCCATCTGGTCGATGGATAAAAAAAATTATAGTAGTGAGGCACCTTAATTGCAGATCCACCTCAGCCGTAAGCCAGCCAGTGGATCTTGAGATCTGCACTTAACGTAACTCACTACTGAAAAAATCCTAAATTCACCGACCAACGATAAGGGGACTCGAGACCAACTAAAAATAAATTCAAGACACACAAACAATAGGTGAAAGTGGCTCGCTACTGATGAAAAATTTCACACTGATACACACTTAGTTTCATATTGCTCATCGTGGTTTATTCTACAAAACGTGAAGGACAATATGAGTAATCAGTTTCCCTCTTTCTGGGTCCTTCGAAATAAGATAAGCTCCAGTTGCTGAATGAAGCTTTCACATTAGATTTGCATGCGTGCATGAAACTTTGATAATTCTACGCTAATTCGACCGTGATTCATCATCCAGTGTGCCTGCACTTATGACTATTTTCCTGTCACTGTATATCGTGAGCAACAAATTAAACATAAATCCATTTAGGCCTAGACTGTTTTCGTGAATATTGACTCATGGATATTTGCATTCCAAGAAGAGCGTGGTTGTGTAGTCTCTGCAAAAGCAAGCAAAGGAGGGTTTCAAGTTCCGTCCACACCCTATGGAAATTGCCCTCGTTTCCCTTGGAAGAAAACAGTGAATAAAGGGTTCTCTTATTTGAGAATCGTCTCCAGGCGTATTCAGAAATAGAGCATGGCCTTGTCGATAGGCCATGGATTCTCGTTTGATTTGTGAGGAGGTCACTGGCGAAATTTCTTTTGTGAGTTGTTTTTTGTACCAGAATTTATCGATCTTTACGAAAATATTTCTTAGATGTAAAACGTCAGTACAGGGCATTTCCAGCAGCTGTGTTGCTGAGGCAATTTTCCCTACTATCGCCTTTCAGTGTTTTTGAGGTGGATGTCTGGATTCCCTAAGGCCACACACCCTAACAGTCGCAGCTGACCGCCTATCCAAGTTTTCGCATTTGCGTTTGGCCTCCTGGCATATTTAGAAAATCGAGCATGACTTTGTAGATAGGCTTTGGTTTCTTTTTTAAATTTTGTAGGTTAATTTGCTAGGAAAACTTCTGACATAATAATAAATGACGCATTCATTGATTCCTTCGTGTCTTGTTTATGATGGACCTAAGAGCTTTCAATTCGAATACTTGAAATCGAAGGGTGTAGCCTGAACCCAGAAGGACTGCAATTTCATACATGGAAGGCAGTTAAAACCGTGTATCATATACGTAATTTACTACGTTGTCTTAATCTCCACTTGACACACAAAGAGATCGTTTTGCCCACTATCACCATTCGGTTTTTCCGGGGTGGATTTCTCGATTCTCTTAGGCCCACACACCCTAACACACAATGGATGACTATGCTTGGTAGAAGCAAATAAATGCAAGTTTTTTGTCATTGTTTCTTGGTGGGTTGTGTATTGTGTTTATCAAAGATAAGGAGCGGCCCAGGAAGTTTACTCCTTCGAAACCACATAAATTTGATTGAAGCCTATCAATTTTTCTCACCCATGAAAGCAATTATTCGTAGTTAGACCGGCAAGAGACAAAGTATTTTACCAGCCCATTAACAAATCTCTAGCCAGTGTGAAGCCTAGCCACACCCTGCCTGGCCCCAAGTCGTTGATGAAAGCGGTTCACATTAGAAGCCTGCAAACCAGAGAAGCGCGCGATCGACCAATCGATACCTCTTACATGGAGTCCAGACCCCCAGTGTAAAATGACGTCAATGAACCTGATTATGCAGTATTGCGAATGAAATACCTCGCATTGTGTGAGGCCTTGCAACATTTCAGGCCCAGGTCACATCGATAAGCCTCATTCATCACTGTTGACGGACGGTTAATGATCTGCAGATGCACAGAAGTATTGAGTGTCCCAAAAAGATGTCCGATATCTTGCAGTCGGGAAGCGTCGAAAGTTGAAAAGCCTGTACTTTGCTAAGTTACAGTAGTTAGGCCAGATGTTTAGGCCCCTCGGAAATGTTGGCTACCCTGAGTTTAGAACTCAGTGATGTCAAAATCCAAGTTTGATTTGAGTAGTAAAACCATTTTTAGCTCCTTTTTGTTTTATTTTCATTGTCCCACACGGGACATCCAGTTACAACTGGTTTTTTCTTGGATAGTTCGGACATCACAACAGTAGTGTCCGAACTGCCCATGATACAAAGTGCAATTTTGAATACCAGACAAGAACGCTCGCATGCAAGATCGAGGCTGACGTTCCATAATATCGAGGCTGACTTGTTGTTTTGAAGGGTTGTTTTTGTTCATTTACTTGTTGGGGAGACGAGATACGCTTCGCCCGATGAAACGCATGCTTCCCCCGTGCAGTAGGTTAAAGCTCATGCGCAGTAGCGTTTTGGGGTTGAAGCTCTGATGAGCGCATGCGCTTTAACCCACTGCACGGGGGGACACATAAGTTTCCTCGGACAAAGCGATCTCGTCTCCCCAACAATTACACACACAGTTATGCGACAAAAACAAACCGTAATTTCCAAAGCCATGCTGAGTTTCTCTACTATTTCATTTATCGAACATGAAAACACAGTGTGCGTCCTCCGCATTCTCATTGGTCCTACCGTTAGTTAAGCAGACTCAGTAGTGTGTGGTCACCAAGCAGTGAGCGTTTCCGCACTGTCAAACGGGGAAGCGACAAAAAGCCGCGCATTAGTTTACGCACACGCGGATTGTTGAAAACTTGACGTATAGCAGTTTTACGTCATTGAGCTGCGTTGAAAGGTCACCTTTGGCTTAGATCGAGTTCAAGGTCAATCCTGAAAATATGAAATGTCCGTGCACTAAATATTATATTTCAAGCATCAGAGAAACCGGTGGGTCAAGAATTTGAGCCAGTACTCAAATTTCTTTGTAGTTCTCATAGTTTCTTAAAGTTTCGTCACATCCTTTATGTTTGCATTTCAAAATATTTTTTATCAGTTTGTGTCTCTGTGAAAGCATTACTCAGGTGCATTCCGAGTTGTACCGTAAAGGAAGTAAGAGAAAATGTTCTTGACTATTTCTTGACTGAACTAAGAGAACACGCTTCTCAGACAGTTGTCTCGGAACCCATAGGCGTAGGAGACGGGGGGCTAGGGGGCTGCAGCCCCCCCCCCCCCCCAACGTCAAAGAAATTTGCAAAAATCAGCCATAATCGGGCAGAAATCCGCCTCAAGTCGGGCAAAATTTTCTCAAACAATGGATTTTTTGTCGGGCAGCCCCCCCCCCCCAAATTTTATCTTCCCCTACGCCGATGTCGGAACCGAAGTTTCGTAGTAATTCAATGATCTGAGAGTTGAGTTTCTTGTAAGTACGCGTACTTGACATCGTCAATGGGACTGGTGGTAGAACGAGATTTTGATCATGGTTGTGTATTTACGAAAATTGGCTTTGATTCCCTTAACCCTATTTTGGTTGGGGGGCAAATTTGCCCCCACCTCACAGACTTTTTGTTATAACTCTGCTAGGTGAAAAATTATGGCCCGGAAACTTTCTAACTTTTTGCTGCTACTTATTGTGCTGCTACTTACTCACGAAGTTTCATAAAAAATACTTTGACAAATGAGGGGGATGGAGACAATTTTCCGGGATGCACTCTGTCAAAATCGCCAATACTCGAATATTAATTTTCGCGAAAAAAGTAACAAAATTGTAATATTTTGCAATTTTGTTTTTGCCGGGCAGTGTTATTTGATGTAATCTATCATAATTCTCATGTTTGCATGGAAATTGTGCTCCAAATTAGATTTTATCGCATTTTTCCTGATTTTGGTCAATTTTGCCACTTTTCTTGACCACACCAAGAAAAATGCTAACGCAAGCAATAATGGCAGCTGAACATTGCCTTGTTGTTCCATCCACAGTTGTGCCGACAATATATCAAGTTTGTACATGATGCGTATTTTGACGGAAATGTGAGCTCATAGAAGTGAGCCCCGTTAGTCACTAACATTTATTTGTTAGCCTTTTGCCACGAATGCTTCCTTGAAAACATCGTTACAGCAACTAACCGAACAACTTTGTTCAACCCCCGTTTATATCGTTCAGCAAAGTAGATTTTCACCACCAAAGTCCTGCTGTTACAGGGTCTCGCTAGGCAGATTTATTAACCAAACCGGTGAACTTTATGACACAGCACCTTTTGATTCTTATTTTAATGGTCATAAAGAAAATAAATATATTTATTTTGGCGTTCCCTTGTTCGAATGACATCACAGAAATTAACGGGAGTGTTTCCCAATTTAATTTCCCGCCCAACCCGCTTTCAATGAAACTTGACTAGGGCAGAAACAGAGCGACCTATCGATAATAAAAGGCACAGATCCGCTAACCTCTTTTGCTGTAATTCATGCATGTTCGCGGATTTCCGCCGTAATCAATAGATTACGCGTCACGCGGAAAATTAGTTGAAAACCGCTGAGAGGCAACCATCGTCAGTAAGAAGTATTAGGAGTATAAAACAGTGGGATTTTCTGCTGTATATTAGCATCACTTTGGCAGTTTTAGTACAGATTCGTACAGATTCGAGCTGACGAGAAAGATCACATGAAGCAGAGGATTAATTTTAACTTCGTAAACATTATTGAGTTCAATTGTATCTATAAACAACAAAGAAAGGTTTAAAAGAAAGAGAGTTGACTGTTCTGTTCTGTTTTCAAAATGGTTCTAAATCAAGAAGACTTTCCACTTCGGTCAAATAAATCCAAAGATATTTGGGGATTATTCAAAGAACTGCAGATAAGTGTCGGCGATGGAAATATGGTCAATCACAGGTTTGCGTAGTTCATCGTTAGTTTATTATCGACCATATTTATTTATTCATTCATTTGTTTTCATATAGCATTGAATGCTGTTGCCCACAATACCCTGCTGTTACCGAACAAGGTACCGTACTGTACATTATGATTTGGCATTGGTCAGCGAGCATTTTCTGCCCCTTTCTTTCAAATGTCTGGAGCAGACAAAGTGAGCTCTTATTTTCCTTCCTATCTTATTGAGGCGACCCCCCCCCCCCCCCTCCCATTTCGATGCCTTCGCATTCGCAATCTGCGTGTTGGACCTTGTACAGCAAAGTGGGATACTGTATGGAATTGTTCCGCCTTTGCTAGCGAGGATTTTCTGCTCCTTTCATTCAATACAGCTGAAATAAAGTAGGCTTTCATTTTCCTTTCTTATTGAAGCAATTTTTGCCCCCAATTTTGATGCCTCGTAGTTACCTCTAACCTTCCTCTCGTTTGATGTCATTGCAAACTGGAATATGATTTGAAGTTTTGGCTTTGATTAGGGGCACTTCATTTCGGATTTCGTTCCATTTTCACTGACTTGTACAAAGTCGGCTGTTGGCTGTTAGAGTACCCATAAATGTACTGTATTGCTTCTGTTATTGGGTGCCGTTGTACAGCAAGGAAGACATAGTTTGGCAATGATTAACTTTTTGACTTTGTGGCTCAGTATTGAATGAAGGAGTTTATTACAGTTTAGTTTATAACCATGTTATAAGGCATCGTATGGGCAAAGATGCTACTCGTAAACCTCGGTAAGTATTTCTGCCTTGAGCTCATTTCAGTTTCGCTCAAAAAGCGATTTGATTAATAATATTAATAAGAACACGATATTTCACTTCAATTCCAATGAATGAGAATAAGTCAGTTACAGATGTCAATGTTTTGTTGACGACAGAGATGGAAATTTCCAATTTATGTGTTATGTGAATGACTGTTTGGAGAGTTTCCCATTTCAGTTTTGATTTATCAAATAACAAGTTTCCTTTCCTTTGGGTTGAGCATTTTCATTCGTCAAAACTAAGCCCCGTTGTTTCGCAACTGAACATAAGCTCATTACGGTTTCGATCGTTGTCTCGCTGCTCTTTCTGTCCACTCATCCATGTATCCTATAGGTTTAAACAGTATTTTCGAATACTTCATTGTCCGAATAATTAGCTAGTGCCCGGACTCAGATGATTGCGCTCGGTTCAAAACCAGGGGACTCCGACCTTCAAGGGCCCCCAATCTTTTTATTATTTCTTGTTTTTATAATAAGGCATCAAGGCCAAGAAGGCCTCCAACCTAATTACAATTTAGCTGAAAAATCTATTACATGACGTAAAATTATAGTATCAAAAAGTGCATATTTTACTTCATACTAAAGATATGATGATAAACTCTAAACATTTGGAAATCCGATTTTACTTTGAAACATTTCAACAAATAAGTTGCTGCCAGGTTAGGGCAGTACTTATCCTCTTAACAGATAAGTTTGTTATTGACATTTAGCTGACATACATTTGGGTAAAAATCAATTTTTTTTTCAAGAAGTTTTATTTCAACAGTCTTAAGGCAATAAAATACATGTTTTAATAGGGGGCTTCTGCTTAACATTACCTCTTGACGAAGATCGTCTCCGTTACGCCAACCCCCCCCCCCCCCCTCTACTTGTACAGGCTGTCGACTACAGCATGCTTTAAAGAACTATTCACCCAGGGTCCTCTGCAGGCACGCTTCAATCTACTACACAGTAGTGTTGTGGATCCATCTTTTCTGCTTATATTAGGCCAAACAGGATTTCCTGACAACCTCCAAATTGCAGCGTGCCACAAAGGACCCTGGGTGATAACAGACTTAAACGACCACCAAAGTAGCCTCAATGAGCGATATATTCATGTATATTGTGAAAATTGGAACAATTTGGGAGATATTTCGTCACCATTAGAATCCTCTAAAATACAGGATGGCCATTAATAATATTCCTTCGCTATCTGAGCCTAAGGTATTTTAAATACCTCGAAAAGGCAATCATTATGATTTATTTTCTTTTTACATTCATTACATGTGCAATTCATAACAACATGATATTAAGAGCACAACTTGATGACAAATTTAGGGCATGTTTTTAATTAATTGTATCATTTCAGCTGATTTATTTCCTTTCAGTAATCAATTTTTAATGATTTTCAAGGAAGATTTTGATCCCTGTGGACAGACCGTTCTGTTTTATGTTTAATTTTGTTGACATAGGGTTTTTCCTAACTGTTTGTTTCTGTGTAGTTACGTTTGAGAATTTCCATGAAAAATTCTGTTTTCTGTTTTATGTTTCATTTTGTTGACATAGGGTTTTCCCTTACTGTTTGTTTCTGTGTAGTTAAGTTTGAGAATTTCCATGAAAAATCGTTAGATGACTCAAATGCTTCATTGACTCGAAAAGAATTGATCACGTTTCACAATTCCGGAAATAAGATGCTATTACCTCATGTAGCTTGTGTATCCTTGCATCATACTTGCATGCTGGTAGGAAAATATGTTACATGACATTTCCGAAATTCCAACCGGATTTTCTGTACATGGGAACCAGGACACCCTTTAAGAAATCACATAACATATCTTTGGTATTATATGCTTCTTTAGTCTTTATTTCTTGCTATTTTTGTTCTTTTTCTTTTCAATTTGCATGAAGTTATTTCCCATTATTTTTGTGTGCTTTGTTCGAATATGTTCTGTATATTTCCCATTATCTTATCTGCACACTCTTTTTTATAAGAATACTATAAATTTTGTCCAGCCTCGATATTCTTAAGAAATTTTCGTTTTGAGCCTGAATAAATTCTTAAAGTCTTCTTATTTTTTTTTTCAAATCTGGTATGGTTTCACGTTATGAACATCGCAAAATTGGCAACTGATGAAAAATGAGACACAAAAACAGTATGCGAGATGAGGCTGAGCAATGTTCTTAAAAATTAGAGATTCTGAGCCTGAATATAAACATCATTCTTATGAAAAAAAGTGTATGCAGTTATTTTCCAGTATCTGTATATCTGTATGTACTGTAAAATGGCAAAGACTTCATTTCAAATGGGTCTAAATTATTTATAGATTACAATTGAGTTTTGGCAAGAAAGCGGCTGCACTGAAGACGAAGAGAGACTCCCCTCATTAAATGATACCATAAAATTTGGTGGCAAGGGTCGTTTTACCATGATGCATTGGGCTCTTCAGCGATAGAATATCAATAGAATTATGTAAATTTGGGTTCAATTGAGCATCGCAATGCATCATGCTCAAATTTCCATCACCATCATGCTTTACGGAATTGTGTATCACGGTTCTCGGGTGAATTTTGTCTCAAGAAAAATCCAGCTATATATATTGCAAAGAGCAAAATGCTGTGACTAAAATTTGTTCCCCATTGGGTTCCAAAATCCCTAAGCTGGAAATAACATTTGCAAAGTTCGTTTCCTTCGACGACAATTATTTTAGAAATAGAAAGGGTCTTGTCCCGTACCTCTTAACCCTAATCTATATGGGCTTTTTTCGAGCTACCATTTATGGGGGGGCTTTACCCCCCCCCCCCCCCCTCTGAAAACTGCCTTAGACTCATCCGAATTCAATACAACTTGGCACAGTTATAGAACAGGCAATTTGTAGCTCGTAGCGTAATTTGGGTGTGGCTGCCACGCCTTGTGACGTCACAGTGACGTCACAGTGACGTCATGAAGCTGAAAATCTGTGAAAATCAAGCTTCCAAGTTGAATTAAAGTTTAATGAAGATTTTGCATGAACTTTATGCAGTTTTTGGTTCAGTTTGTCAACATATTTAGTGATAGGATATTATTTTATTGAAAATAACGATTTTGGGAGTGATATTTTGGCAGAAATTAGCCGATTCTTGTGACGTCATTTGTGCGATTAATCTATTCTATGTAAAAAGAGACCAAAAGACCTGCAAAATGGTGATTATCTATAAAAAATGTATCATTAGAGTGTTTTTCATTGAAAAAGTTCCAAAAAACTTTCAAAAATTGCTAATTAGTCCAAAATGGCGGCCAAAATGACGTCATTATCAAAAAATGCTGACATCATCAAATTCCAGAAATTCCTGTATCAAATTGAAGCCCTTTGTTTGCTGATTCATTTGCTGTATAATACTTCATAATTAAATCAAATAATTCCATTGAAATCATTGAAAACAATGATTTTATTGCTACCTCTTTCCTAGCCTGCGTGCAGACTTTACTTTCCACTGCGAAGGAGAGCCTATGAGGATCCGCCTTGGCTCTCCTTCGCAGTGGAAAGTAAAGTCTGCACGCAGGCTACCTCTTTCCAAATATGGGCCTGTCACGTGACCTGTGAGTCTTATTGTTCAACAATTTTTCCACCAAAATGTGGCTAATAGATAATTAGTAAAAGTCAGGGAGGCTGGGGGACATAGCAAATGTCGTTTGAAAACGCGGCAAATAAAACCTTGAGGGGGGGTGGAATCCAACCCCCCCCCCCATGTGGATTAGGGTTAAACCTGGCTGCACTGAGGTGGCACACAGGTAATCAATACGCAGTGACGTAACAGTGATAGTAAATATTTCCTTCCCTCATGAATGAATGAACCTGAAATCTACTACTTGTGGCCTACCACATTTTACGATTATTTGGTTTGTATTACCAACGTGAAATCTTAAAAAGTACACGAAGGAAGTAATCTTCCTCACTTTGACCAAAAGAAAGTCCGCGATTGCAACCACAAAGAGAACCACTGCAGGCGTTGCCTTTTAACGAGATAAATAGGAGTTGAAAAAATCTTTCCCGTTCAATTGATGACATTAAGTGATTGTGACATGAAACAGTGAGCCCGACAACTCTAATACCATCACATCCAAGAAAAGCTAAAAACTTTGATCTCCTTCGTGCCCTTTTCATTAGGCCAGTTATTATAATTCCGGATTTTTCACGACCACGGGCAGGACGCGGTTTCAAAGGGATCTCAGAACTTTCAATTTCATGATTTGATGTCATTCATACATTCAAGGAAAGCCGAAAACTTTGGTCATATTCTTGCCCCCTTTATTTAGGCTAGTTAAATGCCTTCCCAAACCACGAGCAGGAACCATTGATCAGAACCCTTTCTTCGAAGAGATCCCTCAGAATTTACAATTTATGAGATTATTCGACTGTAATACCGTTGCATCCGAAGAAATGCAGTTTCATTAAGTGGCCCTTTTTATTAGGCCACTTATTTGAATTTTGGGTCTTTTCAATTACCACGAGAAGGAACCAAGTTTCAGAGTCTTCAGTAAAGGTTGAAAGGGATTTTTCCCTCATCAAAATGTTTTGCGCAAGTCGATTGCCATAAATTTTCAACATATCTTTTGTCGCAACAAGCGAAACCTGATTTTCTGCAGACCTGATTTTATGTTCCCAGCGCCTTTTTTAGATGCAAGTCTCTCAGAGTTCTGGTAACATACACGTATTTTTTTCATAAGAAACTAAGAATTTTGGCCAGTACTAAAAGTTTCCTAAAATTATCAGATTTTAAGTACTCGGAGTTTCTTTTGAGTTTCTCAGAGGCTCAGAGATTCCATAACAATCTTCATGCTCACTACCTGTTCCCTCAAGAACATTTCAAACAAGGTTTTTTCAAGCCTTTCTAATGTTTAGGCATCACTCGTGTACTTTCCAAGTAATATGGTACAGGAAACAAAGACAAGTGAAAAGAAGGTGAAAATATGTTAAAATATGAGACAGACTAAAATGGGGACGGAGCATGTCTTCGTTTCTTCTTGCTGTAGGCCCCTGATATCTACTGCCTTGCACCTTCAGTTTTTGCATTTCTACCCTTCCGAAAATAAACAATGTTCTTTATGCTATACCATTTCTTTCGCAGTGGTGATTCGGTCAAGAAATTATCAGTTGGCTCAGATGGAAGCCTGGGACCTGGTATCCACTTGGTTGACTCGCCTCCAAGCCCTGCGTATTCAGCAAAGTCCGATTCTTCTAGTTTGGCACCCAGCCCGACCAGGCAAACGTTGCGACACAGATTAAGAAGATCCAACAGCAGTACTTCTTCATTATCGTCTTCTGGTAAGTCTCGTTTTCAGTCATCGTTTCCAATTCCCGTTTCCTCTATTCAATTGATTACCTGAGTCCCTTGTTTCCCTGTGCTTGTTGCTTCGATGAACAGAGACTCGTATTATTACTCTGAAGAACCCTAATTTATGCCCCCACACACAAGAAAATGTGTTAGCTATCGACGAATTACATGGTGATTCGAGCTTCAATCGACTGTGAACTTTTTTTCTACTTGCGTATGCCAATCATTCGTCATTTTGCGATGTGCGGAATGAAATGTTTGCTTCACTTCATTTCTTCATGGCGATACCTGAGAATAGGCTAAGTAGGGTAATCTTTTTCAATGTTTCATGTGAGTCCCTGTTGAGCAATTTTCACCGCAGAAATGCAAGGGGCTTAGGTAATCAGTCTACTATTCAACTATCTGCAAGCTTACTCCTGCACAGCCTCCTTATTTAGTTTAATGTTTTGTACAATTCTTTGAAAAAAAGTAGATACGGTAGGTTTGTGTATGGAATAAGTGCGATTGCCAACGCGGTGTGCCAGTTAAAAATGGTTACAAGAGGTTCTACTTGAATGAACTTTCGATCTTTAAGCGTGAACGTGATTACCCAAGATTTTTTTTCTCGTGGCCTAAATAAAGCCTGATGAGCAAGGTTTCGCCAATTGATCTTTTTTAATTGGTTTTAGGCACTCTAATCTTTCGTTTTAAGACCGAAGGATCTTTCGATCAAAATTCTGTGTTCCATTGATCCCTGTAAAGCTCTGTAAACCTTTGCCTGCATAACAGTGCAAGGACTGCTTTTAATTATTCCACTACTACATTGAGTGTTGAGTCATACTGTTATTTAAACTGGAATATCCCTTCTTTAGAGCATTTTAAGTACTCTTAAGCCTCCATGCTTTATACGTGCGAGTTGTGGCTCAAAATTCTTTATTCTTTCTAACTCAGTAAAGTTCTCTTAACTTTGGTAGCATACAGTGCAAGGACTACCTTTGAGAATCAAGTTATTGTTATCAAAACCAGAAGATCTCTTCTTTGGGGCGTTTCAAGCACTCTAAGCTTCAATGTTGAAAGCGTTCGAGCTGTCGATCAACATTCTTTCTTTCCACCCCAATAAAGTTCTTTCAACTTGGCAGCAGACAATGTAAGGATTGCTTTTGAGAATCAAGTTATTTTTATTTAAACTAGGATATTTCTTCTTTAGAGCGCTCCAAGCACTCTAAGCTGCCATGTTGAAAGCGTATGAGCTGTCGATCAACATTCTTTCTTTCCACCCCAATAAAGTTCTTTCAACTTGGCAGCAGACAATGTAAGGACTGCTTTTGAGAATCAAGTTATTTTTATTTAAACTAGGATAGTTCTTCTTTGGAGCGCTCCAAGCACTCTAAGCTTCAATGTTGAAAGCGTTCGAGCTGTCGATCAACATTCTTTCTTTCCACCCCAATAAAGTTCTTTCAACTTGGCAGCAGACAATGTAAGGATTGCTTTTGAGAATCAAGTTATTTTTATTTAAACTAGGATATTTCTTCTTTAGAGCGCTCCAAGCACTCTATCTAAGCTTCAATGTTGAAAGCGTTCGAGCTGTCGATCAACATTCTTTATTCTTCCCACCCCAATAAAGTTCTTTCAACTTTTGCAGCAGACAATGCAAGGACTGCTTTTGAGAATCAAGTTATTGTTATCAAAACCAGAAGATCTCTTCTTTGGGGCGTTTCAAGCACCCTAAGCTGCCATATAGAAAGCGATAGATCTGTAGATCAAAACTCTTAATTATTGCAGTCCCTGTTAATATTCTCCTAACTTTTGTTACAGACAGTAAATAACTGCCTTTCTTTTTTGTTCAATATTGAGCTTTATTGTTTTGTAAGTCAAAATTTTTTATCTTTAGTACGTTCAAGGACTCTGAGCTTCCGAGTTGGAAGCGTAAAAGCTGTCGATTTGAAATTCTTCATCTTAAAGATCACGATGAAGCTCCCTGAACAGTGGGAGTTCCATGATGGTACATCGAATTTCGAGTACATTGTTATCTAAACTAGAATATCTCTTGTTTAGATCACTCGGGCACTCTCAGCTTCAGAGTTAAAAGTGCGAGAGTCATCTATCAAAATTCGTTTTTCTGTGAATCCCTGTAAAGCTTCTTGAACATTGCTGTCAGCCTGTCACTGCCTCTAAGTGTTCCGCGATGTTACATAAAGTATCGAGCACATTATTATCTAAACTATAATATGTCTTCTTTTGATCATTTAAAGTACTCTAAGCTTCAGTGTCAGGAGCACAAGAACCATCTCTGAAAATGCTTTATTTTAAAGATCGCTATGAAGCTCCCTGAACAGTGAATTCACTGCCTTTGACTATTCCATGATGGGAGAAACAGTCTTGGGATTTGCTGGTTCATTAAGTATGCTTTTATGAAACACCGTGATTTTTTTGTTTTACCCGCTTTCCTGTAGATCTAGATAAAAGGTAAGCCAGATCTTGGGATTTGAAGAATTATAGGCATTCCTCAGCTTTCTATAAATTAGCGGGTTCTATGTGGGTTAGCTATGTGTACAGAGGATTGTGTTTGCTGGAAAGCGGAGGCTTTGAATTAAGCGAAACATCATCAGACCATTTAAAGAAGCAGTGGGTCTGGAAGAATGCATTTGTGAATTTGGAGGAGTCTAATCAGAGCACCTCAGCATTTATCTTCAGCGTATCTACAAGAAGACTCCTCAAAGGCTGTGCATTGAGAGTTTTATTTACTGAGTTCTTGCTAACTTTACTGAGGAGACACTTATAATTTTTGTGGAAGCAGAACAAAGACAGAAAAATGACTCGTGGAGATTTGTCACCGGCAACAACATATGTTTCGATCGTGTTCAGCTATCCACAACATGCAATCAAAGAAAAAGGTATAATTTGTTCGTTCATTGTGAGCATCTTGGTGTTCATGTAACTTGAGGGAAAAGATAATTAGTTTTAGCATGGTAGTTTTAGTTGCATTGGATATTTGAGTTGAAGGAGTAAGTTCATTGACAATTTTGAGCAATCGTTTCCATCTAGAGGAATTTGATGAAGGAAATTTTTTGAAAGTGACGATAGTTTTGCATAGATTGCATGTTTATGGAGTCATAGTACCAGTTCTGGCGGCTGAATTTTTAAGCAGCCTGATGCTATCACCATTGAGAGCATGTCTATGTGGACATCAATGTTTGAGTCCGGACAATATTTTGTTGCACGATCGTTGACCGGAAGATGGTTGCTGAAATTAAGCAGCATCCTCGTGACTCGGTTTTCGGTTGTTAAACTTAACGAATGCACCGTTTGAAGTTAAAGAAGTGTTGTCCAGAAATAGTTCTCCTTCATTTTCTGGACTCTGCCTTTGTTTAGGATTTCCCATCAGCAGCCTCTTTGTTACCTCATTTGTTACCTCTTTGTTTGTTACCTCTTTGTTACCTCCCTTCATTATTCTCTTCCTTGGGATACCCCTGCTACGTTTTTGTCGCTAATCCAATGATCCGACCTAGAAATTCCGTGCGATGATTTTACACGTGCGCACGATTAATGAGTCACGTTTTAATCTTCCCAGCAGATGCTATGTAGCTGAGAGTTTATTAACTGTGAAACTTCTATCGACCAAACCCGTCTCTGCTAAAAGTTGTCGTGAATCTAGAACTATTTGTGGAACGGCAAGCCCTTTCCTGGGCATGAAATAACTCTAAATTTCGCGATATGAAAGCTCATCATTGCTGATTTATCATTGCCGTAGTTCGTATTCTCTTGACAGATCCTTTAGAGTCCAGAAAAATGCTTAACCTTCTTTGACCCATATATCTATGTTTTGCTGGAACCTTCCTCATTTTTGAAAAGAACATATGTGTTTTGGGTGTGGCATTTGTTCTAATGTTTTAGAAACCATCCTCGCGGTAATGACTGTGTGAACATAATATTTTCCTGACTTTGAGGTTCTGAGAAGAGAACGTAGAATTTTCACAATATATTTTCAACTTAAAGTTCTAAGTAAAGACTCCTCTTTCCGAGAAATACCGGGTGTCCAAAAAAAGAGTATACAGATTTGGTTGACTCCAGTGATGTGAATTTAGCTTTAATCAATAGCTAATTACTCTCAAGATGTTCCTCGATAGTTAATTTAAACGTAGATACATCGTTTGTTGGTATTGGTGCTTTAAGAGCAGAAACATCAGTCTTGGAAAGCTCAAATTTGAGTCCACCTGCAAACCAGGGCTTTGGCCTTTTAGCCTAAGCAAGTTCCTGAATCACATCGAAATTAACAACTGAAATTAAAGAAAAATTAAGAAACTGCCCAATGGATGACTAGGGGCTACTTCTGTAAAACAGAATAACACAAGATCTAATAGTTTTCAAATTTTATCAAGGCTATCGTTGATTTATACGCTGTGCCTTAAGAATTTGCGTAGGCCAAAAGTCTGGTTTGCAGGAAGAGGCAAATTTGAGCTTTCAAGATTAACATGTCTGCTCCCAAAGCACCAATACAAAAAAACGAGGTAACTATGTTCAAGTTAACTATAGAGGAATATTTTTAGAGTGATTAGACATTGATTGAAGCTAAATTCACATCACTGGAGTCAACCAAATCCGTATACATTTTTTTTGGGACACCCGGTATAACATGTGGAATGGCCCAAGCGAAAAGGCAGAGGAATGGAGATACGAGCAAAGTTTACCTCGCTACTTCATTATTCAAATAATCAAACAAAATTCATCCTTCTCCAAGCCAATCCAGAATTACTTCCTTGCAAAACCCTTTCAAGTTTGTTTATGACATTTTGAATATTGTTGTTTACAATTCCCAAACCGTGTTTACACCAGCTAGCAGTTATCCGTATTTGGCCTCCTGACCTCAGTTCTCTAACACAATCGGAACCCCCTCAGCGTTCAGTAACTTAATTGGAACCCCCTTAGCGCTTTTAAAGAGTGAATGATTTAGCATGGGACTCAAAAGTAAACAAAAATTATAGGAATGAGGCTGATGCTCTTACCTAATACAGTGATTAAGAAGGCATTAAGAAGGTAGATTTAATATATTCAATAAAGACGCCTTTCAAAGACTTTAATCCAGTTTCGTGTCAATCGTTATTACCCGTTGATCTTCCGCAGTCAGTTACCCGTCCCGTTGCTCCTTTGTTTCTTAGTATATCCGACTGGTTTTATGCGGCCGAAGCCTCTTTATGGGATTTCGCGTGGAGTAAATTGGAATTCCATCCGGCAGGGGAAAAGAAAATACATTTAAATCGAAAGAGAGCAAAGGCTCCGTCCTAAGGCGGATTACCTTTCTAAAGATAGGTTTTCTTCACAGTGGAAGCTGAGGTGTATTTTCGTGTCGTTCTTTGCCAAAATTGTTGTCAACGAAACAGTGCCGCTGGAATCGACTAATGGAAAATAGATTCGAAAATGAATAAACACTTCAGTGATTTAGCGTTCGTTGTAAAATCGCCGATGGCTCTTGTGTCTATTTTGGACATCTGCTAAATTTGAGTTCGATCTTGATGAAATCGAATAGCGAGGTGCTCTGCTATACTGTCGCAATAGAAGCTAAGATCAGTAGCAGAGAAGCTTCTAAATAATCCATTATTTTCCCGCAAAAGTTCCCTTTCCTCGTATTCTACTTCCCTAGCCTTTCCTCCAGTTGAAGACTTCAAGAAAGTCAGGAAGACTTTATTATCTTAAAACATTGCAATATTTTGAAGAATATGTACTCCTGGCTAAGATCCCATTTTCCTTTGGCGGCAGAATTTTTTGATGGACACATAAGGTCCGTTTTAGCTTTCTTTCAGCACGATACCGCTAGGATTTCGTAATTCTGCAAACATAATTTTCTTTGCTTGACCATGATGAGTTTTTCACTTGACCACTGCCTTGCTATAGAAACTGGCCGCCACACATAACCATAAGCCCCAGAGATTGCAAAGAATGCCCAAATAAGATTGAAGATGAAACCCATTTCATTTCATCGTGCCCATCTTACAATAGCGAACAAAAAATCTTTGTTGAACCCCAATTTTTCCAACATCCCTACTAATAATCAAAAAAGATTTTTCTTTCAACTAACAAAGATGCAAACTTTCAATCCTTTTTTCACAATACGCGAGTACTATCTACTAGAAACGTCAAAGTAACCAAGCCAAGAAATAAGGAATATTCTGACCCATCCAAAAATCATACGAAAAAGTAAAGGCAAAAGATCATTTTATACTTAAATACCATACTATGTATCACTGTTTAGTTTTTTTGAGTAGTGTAGTTTAGATGACAATGTATCACTAGATATTGTGTCTATATGAGAAAAAAATCTCAACGTGTACCGGTTTCTTTTAAATGGGAGCTGTTTTTAGTCCGTAATATAATTTACCTGCATCGTTAAAATGCATTCTATGAGCTGGAACGATTAAAAATTGCAGTGTATGAGCTATGCCAGGAGCAAAGCACACATTTGCTTTATTTTCACGTTGTACGTTTATTTTTCAGAATTATTCCCTGAAGTCGTGAGATACCCACATGTCAGATTCGATAAAGACAACCTCAAATTCTGGTACAAACCAAAAATAACGCGAGACCAAGGTATGATAAGTTTCTGTTCAATTTTTACCTTTTCCTTTTCTTTTCACTGGTCATATTGCCCAATTGTTTTGCTTAGTTGTGAAGAAACTAATTCTTTCATGGGTATTTCTGGAACTGTTGGGTGCAGCTAGTTGAGTGTATCTAGAAACAGGCATTTCGTTCTATTTAACTATTCAACAAAAATTTGTCAGTTCATCGAAAAAATTAGATAAGTGGTATTGAATTTTGATTCGATTTGATGTTAAGAATCAAATTTAGCATACCACAGCATAATTTACAACATTTTTGCACCTAATTTTTCTCAATTTCTACCTTTTCAAGTTGCTACAAATGCCATGTAGAAGTAATAATGATTAAAATAGAAGCACTGGTATTGCGCCATGTATCCTCAGGGCTCATAGGCACATTACAATTAAATGAACACTGAGCCTAATTAAAATATGTTAAAAGACACAGAAGTTTACAAGTTTTTTTTTATTAAAATTTAAATTAAACAATTTATTCAATGAAATACTGTTTAGATAGATGAGTCTTGAAAAGTCTTACGAAGTCTTTCTTTTATGTTGGAGCTGGGTTATAAAGCGCTGTTTTGGAGCTTGCCGAGTAGTTTTGCAATTCTTTCGCAACACTGCAGTTCAAAGAAATCGCTTCGGATTCTCCTTCCTAGATGATATGATTACAGGATTAGCATAGGTTCCAAATCTTTAAAAAGGCTGGTGTAAAATTGAGTGACCTATTTCTTTGAATTGAATGACTTCAAAGAAACTTTAGCTAATTCTCTATAATTCTACCGTTGGAATTTTCTGAAATCTTCAATATTTTCAGAATTAGAGTGTTTTTCTTCTTTTTCAAGAATTCAAGAAAAATTTCCAAAAACTTAAAACTATCGTAATTTCTAAACTGTTTGACGTAACATGAAAGAATTTCAAAGAAAACCATAGTTTATGAATGCCTACAATATGGTATCAAGCAAAAGTCTGTCACTCATCTGGTTTATGATTTAGAAATTTGATGACGTCACATCCTCAAATGAGTTGAAATGTAAGATACACCGTAATTTCCAAAAATATTCAAAATTTCTGAAAAGTCCAACGGTAGAATTATAGATAAGTATCTAAAGGTTCTTTCAAGCCATTCAATCAGAAGAAATATGTCATTAAATTTTACACCAACCTTTTTTCGCTGAGTTAAAGATTTGGAACCTATGCATACAGGATTATGATATGGGTCCCTTAAGTTACTTCGATCATTGACCGCATTTTTAAAGAGAAGAGAATTATTTCATTTTGTCTTATGAATGAACAATTGTTCGTTATTTGTAGCGATCGCATTGTTAAAAGACAAAGCACCTGGTGCATTCGTTGTTAGAGACAGTCAGTCATACGATGGAGCATTTGGCTTAGCTGTCAAAGTGTCAACGCCGCCTATTGGCGTCATTCAACAAGCTGGCGGTGATCTATGTAAGTAGTTCTTGCAAACATTGTTTATTTGTACGATTGGCAATAAAACTGGTTTCGAAACCTGAGTTATTTTTGCAAAAAGTGGCTTCAGACCGGTCCTAAATTAAAAAATAAATGTGCAGTTCAGTTTGGTTTAAGCTTGCTTGTGTTGCATTCTGTCAAGTTTGAAATTATATCAGTCTTCAAAAAAAAAATCTATAAATTTGTTTTATATCTGGTGTGAACCAGGCTTGATAAAACTACAAAAGCTTAATGCACAGCTCTGAAACGGCAACATCCCTTAGGAGTATGATGATCTTCTGGGTATTGATTTCAGGCTGACTTACATTTCTTATAATTTGTTTATGTATCATGTATTCAATTGTATATTAGATTTTATTTTTAAAGTGTATGTATTGTGATTTAAATATGTGTTTACTATAAATACTTGGCTGCCCTGTAAAATAGCTCACACTGATTTACATCGCAACGTTTGGAGGCATAACAGTTGTGTTTTTATATTTTCTGTTTTGTTAGCATTTAAGATGGTTTAGTTTATTATTTTTGTTTTATATAAGTGATTTCATATGTTAGACTCAACTGTTTTTCAGATAGAAAAAAAATAAACAAACTTACTTTACTTCAAAATGATATTCAAATTCTATACAGTAAACACCCGCTTAAGAACCTTTTATTTTCAAGTCAGCCTGGATTCTCACACAAGTAACAATTTCAGCCTAAGGTTCTTAATCCGCTGGGTTCTTATACGCAGGTGCCTGCTGTATTTTTTGCATTATCGTAGTGTCTTCGTATTCCCCAATATTCAACTTGCCATTTTCTTTTCAATTGTTTTGAGGCTGGAAGAAACATGACTTAACATTTCTTATAATTTATTTCAGCGAAAATTAATATGGATAATGAGCTGATACGTCATTTCTTAATCGAACCATGCAAACAAGGTGTCAGGTTAAAAGGCAGTAATAACGAACCAGCTTTCCCAAGTTTGGTTGCACTTATTTTCCAGCACTCTGTGACGAAAATGGCATTGCCCATTGAATTGGTGTTACCTACTGAAGGTATGTTCATCCTCTTTGGTATTTGGTAGTCATAATGATACAGCTTTGATACGTTATTATGTACCGTTTAGCGTTGTACGGACTCGAAAATAACGTCATTTTGATAAATTTCGAAATTATCGGAACCTAACCCGTGAGCAAATTTCGCACAAAAATCAATATTTCTCATTTCGACCGATTTTTAGACTCGAGTCTCAAAGAATCAGGTGGTACTGAGGATTCGAGCAGGATCTTTAAACAGTATGAATATTGAAACATCTGCTCTGAATCCAAAATAATTGCATTCTTGCGAAGCAGACAAGCAAATAAAACATGTGGCATGTTACTGAGCAAAAAATGCACTGTGTAGGTTTTTAATTCACTTCATCGGCAACCTTGGCAGATTATATTACGATGTAGAATTGCCCCTAATCTTGCGGCGTGGGTTCAGATAATTCTCTTATTGTTGTAAGGGAAATACATCAAAACCCCCATGTGAGAAACTCATTTATAAGAAACTGCAGGCTGAGTTTTTAAATTTATGTAAAAGGATTGTTTAGAACAATAAATAGAAAAAAATAGAAGATTTATTCATTTTACAAGAAACTGTATGATCCGAAAATGAGTTTCTCATGTTCGGTTTTTTACTTTACTATCAAGACTTTCAAATTAAGAGTAATTTACCGCTTTTTATGACGAAATTCTCAATTTTCAGACCTCTATGTATGTTTCCCTCTTTCAAAGTATGCTCTTCTTTTTGTGCAGATATCGAAAACATAGACCAAGTAGATGGAATGACGGAACAACAAGTAATAAAGAAGGGAGCAGGTATATACATTCGAACTTTAATTATCAACTTTATTCGAATGAAAATATTTCTTTTTAATCTTTTTGGTCGTGAAAATAATATCTTTTAGTGTCAGGAATCAGGAATCAGATTTTCCATTTCTTTGCAAATATGGGCATAAAATCAAAATAGACCTCGACGTCATGTTATAGCTTTATTCTACAACATTAGTAGAATATTCAGCTACAAATAACTTTTCACACGCCTGTACCAGAAATTTGAAAAATGAGAATAATCTAGAGCAAGCAATGGGATATCGTTGTTGTATTGCAAGAACACATCAATCAGTTTAAAACATGTAGCGAAAGGCGTTAACAATTTGAAGGGGGAAATGACTTTTTTAATATGTCAGTCAGTTCAGGTAAAATTCAAAGTACTTAAAGGAAATTGAAATGGAATTTTATTTGGTTTTGTAATATTCTGGGGACTGGCTGACTTAACACTGGCTGCCTCAAGCAAGCAGTATAACAGGATCGTATCCAACCCCGACAATATATACGTACTTCCTGTTGCATATAATTGATTTCATGGGCTTTATTAAAGGGCATGTATCGTGAACCTGATTGGCTAATGTAATACAATTATCTCTTTTGTTTAGTACAAAGCACGGGACCGAGGCTACATTTTTACGGCAGTAAAAATTCATGAAGCAGAAATTAAAAGTCACGAAACAATGGAATTCCACTCCAAGCTTCTTTGTTGTATCAACCAACTGTTATCGCGATATATGCCCTTTAATGTTTCGTGTGCGTTATTAATGTAAGATACGCATTCTTTATTGGCTGAATGAATGATTGTTTAACCTCTCATGCTCTAATAGTGTTATAATTGCTTTTCCATCACAAGCAATTCATTTATATTTCCTCAACTTTTGTGCCCTCCGCCTGATAGCAGATTTTTCGTCCAGAAAATGCGTGTATCTGTGATGTGAACTGACCTTCAATTTCTCTTTATAGCCTGTAATCTGGTGTATTTAGCAAGTATCGACGTGGAGGGCCTAAGTGGCGATGGTGCAATAAAATATGCAATAAACAAAGTATTATCAACAAATTTCAAGGTTAAATCGACGATAGTGACGATAAAAGTTGACCAAGATGGAATCACATTGACCGATAACGAAAGAAGGTAGTTTTCTTTGCTTTGTTTTGAAAAAGTATTACCTCATTTTATTATCGCTGATCAATGTCAAAACCAATAAATGATGGATTTCAGTAACAAGAAACAATCCTACCATTAGCCTAAAACTCCAATATTTCTTTTTCAAAACAGCCTAGTTGTGGAAGTTCAATATATTTGCAAAATTGTAACTTGTTTCGCTGTTTGCTGATCTTCCTTGGCAACTCTTCTGTCACCAGATGAAAAACTTGCCATTTGCTCTGTTTTCCAACTGAATTTCAGGTGAAATTTAAGACATAACGTAAAACAGCAAATAAGAAAGCCTCATAGACGGGCTGCCGCAAACATTTTCACCGTCCCACCCTTTGTTCTCTCCCCCTGATAATATTTTTATTGGTAAAAGAACTGAGAAACCATTCCTTTATAACGAAGCTGTTTTGCAGACTTTTATCGTTTTGATGTATTTTTCAAAAGAAGAAGTTTGGATTCGTGTTGCTTTTTGACATTTTACAAATTTTTTTTCATCATTTCAGGATATTCTTCAGAAAACATTACATAATGAAGGATGTACTATGCTGTATGATGGACCCTCGAGGTCGAAGGTAAATTTCTATTCTTATCAAGAAACATTTTAACTCGCATATATAGAGCAATCGGATTGGTTATGGATTATGGGCCCATATATAGCTCATAAGGATGGTTTTGTGGACCTTGAAAATCCCTAAATTTGGGTCACAAAATGTAACTGTTCCACTAGAAATGGGTAGCTGTTTGAATTGTAACACAAATTTGTCGAGTTTTTCATTTTTGACATTAGATTTCCTCCGTTTTATTTCTTTATCTTCATAATTGTCCGTTTAAGGTGAAATGAAACTTGATTTCTGGGTAGATCAACTGGCTTTTCCCCTAAAATCCTTAAAAGTGGGTGCGAAAATCGACCGAAAATTCTTAAACATGGGTATTCCCCTAAAACGTTGGGCGGCACGTCCCCGTCATCCCAAGACTCTAGTTATCCCCCTCCCCGGCATTTTTAATGCATGCATGTTGCAGGTGTACTCTGGTTTGTTCATTGATTGATTGCTTGAAAACACAAAACCAATTATTGCCATATTGATGTTCTCTTTGTAACTTCAACATAGTTAACATATTTTCGCTAACTCACTCCAAAATCATGCCCTTTTAGCATTATTTAAGGGGAGCATTACTCAACTTCCAAAGTTACATGGTGTAAGAGTTAATTTACTGGTAAAGAGAATAAGTAATATGCGTAAACTATTGGAGAAAATTATGTAAACATTTGAGGAACGTTCATATCTCACATCAAGTCAAGTTTGCTTGGAGGCTGTTTCAAAGGACACACATATTTCTATACATACTTTGATTGTCTTTCTCCAACGAAGTGCATGCAGAAATGCAAATCTTTGTCTGCAGCAAATCTTTCGAAGCCCTTGTTCCAAACTTGTTTGCTTGGAGGCTGTTTCAACAAAACATTTATTGTCTTTCTCCAACGAAGTTTTTTCGATTTTGTTTTTCTAACTCCTCTTAATTTGATTTTTTCAGGTTTAATTTACAAACAGTGATTCCAGAAATAACACACGAAGCACCGTGAGTATTTCATTACTGTTTTAAGCTATAGATTCGTTTATCTGATTTATTCAGTTTATTGAATATTTGCGATATCCAATAAGAATATCCTATGTTCCCATCCTGTTCTGCATTAGATCGAACGCAAGCAATAAAATACGTTTATTGTAAGCCATGTTCCATAGTGCAGCAATTCGTACGATGGAGTCGAAAGAGATAACTTCGAGCATCAACTTAGGCCCAGTATAAACATCGTTTTTTGCCGTGCCGAATATAATAGATTTTGCTAAAAGCTGCTAAGTGTCAATTAAATTCGATGTTGTTTAAATCGATGTTTAAATCACCTGCCGTTTAATATAGATAAAACAACAGGAATTCACCAGCTCTGTCGTATCAAACGGTAGAAAAACGGGATTTAAACATCGTATTTCTGCTGCGTTTAATTAATCAATTCTAGGCCATGGTCCGCGGTTTCGACGTTTAATCAGCCACTGCGCTCGTTTATTTTGAAATTGGTCATTTTAACCATTTTAATTTCTATCCGGCACGGCAAAAAAATGATGTTTAAAATCATTTTTTCAAACGCGGCAAATTCTGCCATTTTTGATACAGTTCGATTTGACACGTCAAAAATGCGATGTTTAAGCTAAGCTTTAGTGGCTTTTTAAGATAGCTATCATTGGCTAAGTTCAAAATTGGCCATTATTTTAGAAACGCAAGGTTGAATTGCAAACCTAAAGGAAAGACTTTCATCATCCCCAGTACTTCTTAGTTATATTGTTTTGACAATGTTCTTTGGTCATTGCCAGACAAAAGCTTTCGCACCTGATACCAAATATGTATACAATTTAAAAGCCTGAAATTTTTCTTTATAAACATAATCTTTCACTTTATAGGTGTTTTGGTATTGTTGTATGCAAACCGCAAAGACCAATGGAACACGAGGTATTAGTATTTGGAGAAATGGAACCAACGCAGCCTGCAACTGCAGTCATTGACTTTGTACATAGAGCAATGAAAAATGGCAAGAAGTAAGACTGTATGTATTACCTTGAGGTGATTCGAAATGATCCTCGCGGCTATATGCGTGTATGCAAGTCTTGCACGCAGGCCAAAGCAGCCTGATTGAGCTGGGAAATTAAGATTGGCTATGGAATTGGTTGGAAGCAGAATTTTTCGACAATGCATTTTGCTTTGTTGCAAAGCAAATGCCCACACTGCAAATCAGTTCTGGTAGAGCCCCCCCCCCCCCCCCCCCCCCCCCCCCCTTTGGAGCCTCGACTCTAATGGGCTCGCTCTTTCAAAGTATGATATTGAAAAATCCCCTTCTTCCCCGCGCTGTTCCCAAAAACCAATTTCTACCAAATGTTTTTGCCAAAGGTTTTAAAAGTTTTACTTTACTCTTTGCTGCATACGTTTCCAGTGTTTGGTAATGAACCAGAAGTATTTATATCAGTTTTGGAGATTTGAATATGTAAGACGTTTTGTTGAGTTGTTGAGTTGCTCTTCAAAATTGCTCTCAAAATCATGAAGTACGTAAGGCCCTTTTGTGTGCTCTATTTTTCTAGTCACCTACTTGTTGACAGTTTCCACAGAACAACCATATGCCATCTTAAATTCCCTGTAACGGCGGAGGCCAAAACATTGTTCGTCCGAAAGTGTGAGGTATTGATAATGTTCAATGTTTGGTTATGAGAAGTTTTATATGAAGAAATGTAATGTATAAATTATATGTTTGAATTTTAGTGGCTTCGTATAGTCTTTAGTTGTGCGTTTCTTGCACAGAACAGTGAATATTTAACAGTAAACATATACAATTCTTCAGTTTAGTATGTAGGATTGTTAATATAACGTGTCATGTATCATTAGCTTAGGGATGTTTTGTTCGGATAGCAGTGTTGGTCATTGGCCGAGTGGATTGCCTAAGACAGCAGATAGTCTTCTAGAGCACCCTTGACAAGGAGGATTGTCCAAAAGTTGTTTGAAAACCTTCCGAAGGATGTTAGTTATTATACATCTTGATGAAGAGTTTCTTTCATGACATTATGACACATATTATGACATTGCGACCATTTTATTGGCTATTCAAAGGCCAGGCTCCAATTCTGTGCGTTTTGTTCAGCAACCACAGAACGTTGAAAAACCTCCTCGAGCGTAAAATACATGTGAATTTGTGAACTTCTACTACAGTAGGAACATCAGTTTTGAGCTTTGCCCAGCACAGGGAAAGGGTCTTAATTCTGATATCTGATAGGCTAAAATTTGACCGCAAGTGGCTTGAGCAACTTTTCTATGCTTACTTCCCCTTTAAGTTCACAGTATCTTCCTCCAAAATTTTTAGTCTAAAAGTACTTAAAAGTTATAGATATACGGGTTTTTACTGTACTCATTCTGTGCAATCGATGAACTAAAGTCGCTAAGCAGGACTATGGAGCCCGACTTTTAGGCCATCAGTATGTATTAAGACAGAATTGTATGTATTATATTTTTCTAGCATGTAAGCACTTAAGCGACGCGATCTTACTGTATATCTTTAATCATGCCTGATACATATAGCAGTGTTAAGTCTGGACAATGTATTGCTTAAGTTGCATAGTGATGTGTATAATGTAATCAGTTGATTCTAGAGAGGCGGGCATGATAACCTCGTTTTGATCATACAAGCAAGTGCACCAGACCTAACGATATCCCGACCGAACATAAATGGACTGACTCTATTTATTCCAACTCAAAAGCCCTCCTGTAAAGTACCTTTTTGAGGGAACTTATTAAATACAATAAACCCTACTTCTAACTTGGCCCATGCCAGCCTTTAACTATGTCGATTCCTTTTAAGCAAGAAGCTACTTAAACCAATTATAGGCCTAAACAGGCTGACTCCAAAAGTCAGTTTCTAAAAGCTATTCAGTTTTTGCTGTCGTTTACTGCAGGAGGGTAATGCTAAGAATGCGCACTGTTCTGCCCATCCCCCTTGTATGCTTTGTGAACAGGGATAATATGCTATTTTATATGGAACATGCGCTTCAGGCTTGCCTCCCCCTACCCCGCTAGTGTGAACGTACTTTATGAATGCGCCCAAGGTGTAAAGCATACAGAAAAAGTCGATTTATGTTTGTAAAGCCCCCTTCTCCGGTGAGAATCCTAACTCAATTCTGCACCTACTAACAAACATGCATTCGGTCAAGGAAAATGTATGTTAAAAAAAATTCACAATCTGTTCTAATCATTTCTGCCATAATTGCGCATAGATGTAGCTATATTCATATTCTTTGCTCTCCGCGAAATGCACTATGCTCTTTGATAGTGCTTCATGTAACATTTCTTCTAAAATTACAGTATGTTATTTATTCAGCTATAGTGGGCTTGAGGCCAGCTTTGTTTAGTCTCTGTTTCATATTTTGTACTGACATTTTGTTATGCTCCTAGTGATTCTATTTAATTTTCATAACAGAAACTTGTAAAGTAGATTCTCTTCACACTTTATAGAAAGATTTAATCAAATATTGTCCAATTATATAGGAATGCATGTACTGTAATAGTTAAGAATGTCGCTCCTTTTTCCTCCTCTCAACCTTCCCATTTTCTGATGAAAAACAAACCTATGAAGTTGCTGCACGGGGGGGGGGGGTCTTCCATAGTAAAGGTACCTGGGGATATACTGCGAGCAAGGATATACTTTTTCGGACTTCTAGTATAGCCAAGGGTATCCTTTTTTGTAATTTTGGCCTAGCAACGGTCTAGCCAAGGGTATCATTTTGGACACTATTGGTCTAGCAAACGGTCATAATATCATATTTGGTACAAATTTCATAAATTGGTCCAGGAAATGGTCAAAATTGGTCTAGCCAAGGGTACCATTTTCGTAGAAATTAGTCCAGAGAAAGGTCAAAATGGTCTAGCCAAGGGTACCATTTTCGTAAAAATTAGTCTAGCCTACCGTACCATTTTGAATATGCTCGCGGCAGACTCCTCCCAAAATTTGGCCAAGAGCCCCCCCCCCCCCCCCCCGTGCGTTGCTGTCAGTGTGATAGTTCGAGGCATCACAATTAAAATACTTCAAAGACATGAACGCTATTACTATATAAGTAACAGTGAGAAACTCTTAATTCAGTTTCTCCAGATAGAAATAAAACTTTCTTTTCCAATGAAAGTAATCTGTTTCCAATAGACTCCTTTTCCTCGAATAAGTCAGGCTATAGGCTTACCTTTTCCCCTAAAACAGCCTTTCTTCCGAAATGTCGCATTTTACTCGGATATTCATTTTGCAATGCCTTAAGTAAGGCTATAGCCTTTGCTTTTTTGCAAAAATAAGGGGCCTTCACAAATCTTTATTTTTGGGCAAAAAGGTCAGGCTATAGCCTTTGCTTTTTCACTAAAATAAGGGGTCTTCAAAAATCCCCCTTTTTGGGCAAAAGGTAAGGCTATTGCCTTTGCTTTTTTGCAAAAATAAGGGGTCTTAAAAAATCCCCCTTTTTGGGCAAAAAGTAAGGCTATAGCCTTTGCTTTTTCACTGAAATAGGGGGTCTTCAAAAATCCCCCTTTTTGGGCAAAAGGTAAGGTTATAGCCTTTGCTTTTTTGCAAAAATAAGGGGTCTTCACAAATCTTTATTTTTGGGCAAAAAGGTAAGGCTATAGCCTTTGCTTTTTCACTAAAATAAGGGGTCTTCAAAAATCCCCCTTTTTGGGCAAAAGGTAAGGCTATAGCCTTTGCTTTCTCACTAAAATAAGGGGTCTTCAAAAATCCCCCTTTTTGGGCAAAAGGTAAGGCTATAGCCTTTGCTTTTTCACTAAAATAAGGGGTCTTCAAAAATCCCCTTTTTTGGACAAAAGGTAAGGCAATAGCCTTTGCTTTTTCACTAAAATAAGGGGTCTTCAAAATCCCCTTTTTTGGGCAAAAGGTAAGGCTATAGCCTTTGCTTTTTCACTAAAATAAGGAATTTTCAAAAATCTTTATTTTTGGGCAAAGAGGTAAGGCTATAGCCTTTGCTTTTTCACTAAAATAAGGACTCTTCAAAAATCCCCTTTTTTTGGACAAAAGGTAAGGTTATAGCCTTTGCTTTTTCACTAAAATAAGTGGTCTTCAAAAATCCCCCTTTTTGAGCAAAAGGTAAGGTTATAGCCTTTGCTTTTTTGCAAAAATAAGGGGTCTTCAAAAATCCCCCTTTTTGGGCAAAAGGTAAGGTAATAAATAGCCTTTGCTTTTTTTGCAAAAATAAGGGGTCTTCACGAATCTTTATTTTTGGGCAAAAAGGTAAGGCTATAGCCTTTGCTTTTTCACTAAAATAAGGGGTCTTCAAAAATCCCCTTTTTTGGGCAAAAGGTAAGGCTATAGCCTTTGCTTTTATGCAAAAATAAGGGGTCTTCAAAAATCTTTATTTTTGGGCAAAAGGTAAGGCTATAGCCTTTGCTTTTTCACTAAAATAAGGGGTCTTCAAAAATCCCCATTTTTGGGCAAAAGGTAAGGCTATAGCCTTTGCTTTTTTGCAAAAATAAGGGGTCTTCAATAATGCCTCTTTTTGGGCAAAAGATAAGGTCTTTGCTTTTTCACTAAAATAAGGGGTCTTCAAAAATCTTTATTTTTGGGCAAAAGGTAAGGCTATAGCCTTTGCTTTTTCACTAAAATAAGGGGTCTTCAAAAATCTTTGTTTTTGGGCAAAAGGTAAGGCTATAGCCTTTGCTTTTTCACTAAAATAGGGGATCTTCAAAAATCCCCCTTTTTGAGCAAAAGGTAAGGTTATAGCCTTTGCTTTTATGCAAAAATAAGGGGTCTTCACAAATCTTTATTTTTGGGCAAAAGGTAAGGCTATAGCCTTTGCTTTTTCACTAAAATAAGAGGTCTTCAAAAATCCCCCTTTTTGAGCAAAAGGTAAGGTTATAGCCTTTGCTTTTTTGCAAAAATAAGGGGTCTTCAAAATCCTTATTTTTGGGCAAAAGGTAAGGCTATAGCCTTTGCTTTTTCACTAAAATAAGGGGTCTTCAAAAATCCCCCTTTTTGGGCAAAAAGTAAGGCTATAGCCTTTGCTTTTTCACTGAAATAGGGGGTCTTCAAAAATCCCCCTTTTTGAGCAAAAGGTAAGGTTATAGCCTTTGCTTTTTTGCAAAAATAAGGGGTCTTCAAAAATCTTTATTTTTGGGCAAAAGGTAAGGCTATAGCCTTTGCTTTTTCACTAAAATAAGGGGTCTTCAAAAATCCCCTTTTTTGGACAAAAGGTAAGGCTATAGCCTTTGCTTTTTCACTAAAATAAGAGGTCTTCAAAAATCCCTCTTTTTGAGCAAAAGGTAAGGTTATAGCCTTTGCTTTTTCACTAAAATAAGGGGTCTTCAAAAATCCCCTTTTTTGGGCAAAAGGTAAGGCTATAGCCTTTGCTTTTTCACTAAAATAAGGGGTCTTCAAAAATCTTTATTTTTGGGCAAAGAGGTAAGGCTATAGCCTTTGCTTTTTCACTAAAATAAGGACTCTTCAAAAATCCCCTTTTTTGGACAAAAGGTAAGGCTATAGCCTTTGCTTTTTCACTAAAATAAGGGGTCTTCAAAAATCCCCCTTTTTGAGCAAAAGGTAAGGTTATAGCCTTTGCTTTTTTGCAAAAATAAGGGGTCTTCAAAAATCCCCCTTTTTGGGCAAAAGGTAAGGTTATAGCCTTTGCTTTTTTGCAAAAATAAGGGGTCTTCAAAAATCTTTATTTTTGGGCAAAAGGTAAGGCTATAGCCTTTGCTTTTTCACTGAAATAGGGGGTCTTCAAAAATCCCCCTTTTTGGGCAAAAGGTAAGGTTATAGCCTTTGCTTTTTTGCAAAAATAAGGGGTCTTCAAAAATCTTTATTTTTGGGCAAAAAGGTAAGGCTATAGCCTTTGCTTTTTCACTAAAATAAGAGGTCTTCAAAAATCCCCCTTTTTGAGCAAATGGTAAGGTTATAGCCTTTGCTTTTTTGCAAAAATAAGGGGTCTTCGAAAATCTTTGTTTTTGGGCAAAAGGTTTTTTTCACTAAAATAGGGAATCTTCAAAAATCTTTACTTTTGGGCAAAGAGGTAAGGCTATAGCCTTTGCTTTTTCACTAAAATAAGGGGTCTTCAAAAATCTTTGTTTTTGGGCAAAGAGGTAAGGCTATAGCCTTTGCTTTTTCACTAAAATAAGGGGTCTTCAAAAATCCCCCTTTTTGGGCAAAAGGTAAGGTTATAGCCTTTGCTTTTTTGCAAAAATAAGGGGTCTTCACAAATCTTTATTTTTGGGCAAAAAGGTAAGGCTATAGCCTTTGCTTTTTCACTAAAATAAGGGGTCTTCAAAAATCCCCCTTTTTGGGCAAAAGGTAAGGCTATAGCCTTTGCTTTTTTGCAAAAATAAGGGGTCTTCAAAAATCTTTATTTTTGGGCAAAAAGGTAAGGCTATAGCCTTTGCTTTTTCACTAAAATAAGGGGTCTTCAAAAATCCCCTTTTTTGGGCAAAAGGTAAGGCTACAGTCTTTGCTTTCTCACTAAAATAAGGGGTCTTCAAAAATCCCCCATTTTGGGCAAAAGGTAAGGCTATAGCCTTTGCTTTTTCACTAAAATAAGGGGTCTTCAAAAATCCCCTTTTTTGGGCAAAAGGTAAGGCTATAGCCTTTGCTTTTTCACTAAAATAAGGGATCTTCAAAAATCTTTGTTTTTGGGCAAAGAGGTAAGGCTATAGCCTTTGCTTTTTCACTAAAATAAGGACTCTTCAAAAATCCCCTTTTTTGGACAAAAGGTAAGGCTATAGCCTTTGCTTTTTCACTAAAATAAGAGGTCTTCAAAAATCCCTCTTTTTGAGCAAAAGGTAAGGTTATAGCCTTTGCTTTTTTGCAAAAATAAGGGGTCTTCAAAATCCCCCTTTTGGGCAAAAGGCTTTTTTTTTTCACTAAAATAGGGGATCTTCAAAAATCTTTGTTTTGGGCAAAGAGGTAAGGCTATAGCCTTTGCTTTTCACTAAAATAAGGGGTCTTCAAAAATCCCCCATTTTGGGCAAAAGGTCAGGCTATAACCTTTGCTTTTTCACTAAAATAAGGGGTCTTTTCAAAAGTCCCCTTTTTTGGGCAAAAGGTAAGGCTATAGCCTTTGCTTTTTCACTAAAATAAGGAATTTTCAAAAATCTTTATTTTTGGGCAAAGAGGTAAGGCTATAGCCTTTGCTTTTTCACTAAAATAAGGACTCTTCAAAAATCCCCTTTTTTGGACAAAAGGTAAGGCTATAGCCTTTGCTTTTTCACTAAAATAAGAGGTCTTCAAAAATCCCCCTTTTTGAGCAAAAGGTAAGGTTATAGCCTTTGCTTTTTTGCAAAAATAAGGGGTCTTCAAAAATCCCCCTTTTTGGGCAAAAGGTAAGGTTATAGCCTTTGCTTTTTTGCAAAAATAAGGGGTCTTCACAAATCTTTATTTTTGGGCAAAAGGTAAGGCTATAGCCTTTGCTTTTTCACTAAAATAAGGGGTCTTCAAAAATCCCCCTTTTTGGGCAAAAGGTAAGGCTATAGCCTTTGCTTTTTCACTAAAATAAGGGGTCTTCAAAATCCCCTTTTTTGGGCAAAAGGTAAGGCTACAGCCTTTGCTTTTTCACTAAAATAAGTGGTCTTCAAAAATCCCCCTTTTTGGGCAAAAGGTAAGGTTATAGCCTTTGCTTTTTTGCACTAAATAAGGGGTCTTCAAAAATCTTTGTTTTTGGGCAAAAGGTAAGGCTTTTTTGCACTAAAATAAGGGAATCTTCAAAAATCTTTGTTTTTGGGCAAAGAGGTAAGGCTATAGCCTTTGCTTTTTCACTAAAATAAGGGGTCTTCAAAAATCCCCTTTTTTGGGCAAAAGGTAAGGCTATAGCCTTTGCTTTTTCACTGAAATAGGGGATCTTCAAAAATCCCCCTTTTTGAGCAAAAGGTAAGGTTATAGCCTTTGCTTTTTTGCAAAAATAAGGGGTCTTCACAAATCTTTATTTTTGGGCAAAAAGGTAAGGCTATAGCCTTTGCTTTTTCACTAAAATAAGGGGTCTTCAAAAATCCCCCTTTTTGGGCAAAAGGTAAGGTTATAGCCTTTGCTTTTTTGCAAAAATAAGGGGTCTTCAAAAATCTTTATTTTTGGGCAAAAAGGTAAGGCTATAGCCTTTGCTTTTTCACTAAAATAAGGGGTCTTCAAAAATCCCCTTTTTTGGCAAAAGGTAAGGCTATAGCCTTTGCTTTTTCACTGAAATAAGGGGTCTTCAAAAATCCCCCTTTTTGGGCAAAAGGTAAGGTTATAGCCTTTGCTTTTTGCAAAAATAAGGGGTCTTCACGAATCTTTATTTTTGGGCAAAAAGGTAAGGCTATAGCCTTTGCTTTTTCACTAAAATAAGGACTCTTCAAAAATCCTCTTTTTTGGACAAAAGGTAAGGCTATAGCCTTTGCTTTTTCACTAAAATAAGAGGTCTTCAAAAATCCCTTTTTTGGGCAAAAGGTAAGGCTACAGCCTTTGCTTTTTCACTAAAATAAGGGGTCTTCAAAAGTCCCCTTTTTTGGGCAAAAGGTAAGGCTATAGCCTTTGCTTTTTCACTAAAATAAGGGGTCTTCAAAAATCTTTGTTTTTGGGCAAAGAGGTAAGGCTATAGCCTTTGCTTTTTCACTAAAATAAGGACTCTTCAAAAATCCCCTTTTTTGGACAAAAGGTAAGGCTATAGCCTTTGCTTTTTCACTAAAATAAGAGGTCTTCAAAAATCCCCCTTTTTGAGCAAAAGGTAAGGTTATAGCCTTTGCTTTTTTGCAAAAATAAGGGGTCTTCAAAAATCCCCCTTTTTGGGCAAAAGGTAAGGTTATAGCCTTTGCTTTTTTGCAAAAATAAGGGGTCTTCAAAAATCTTTATTTTTGGGCAAAAGGTAAGGCTATAGCCTTTGCTTTTTCACTAAAATAAGGGGTCTTCAAAAATCCCCATTTTTGGGCAAAAGGTAAGGCTATAGCCTTTGCTTTTTTGCAAAAATAAGGGGTCTTCAAAATCCCCTTTTTTGGGCAAAAGGTAAGGCTATAGCCTTTGCTTTTTCACTAAAATAAGGGGTCTTCAACAATCCCTATTTTTGGGCAAAAGGTAAGGTTATAGCCTTTGCTTTTTTGCACTAAAATAAGGGGTCTTCGAAAATCTTTGTTTTTGGGCAAAAGGTTTTTTTCACTAAAATAGGGAATCTTCAAAAATCTTTACTTTTGGGCAAAGAGGTAAGGCTATAGCCTTTGCTTTTTCACTAAAATAAGGGGTCTTCAAAAATCTTTGTTTTTGGGCAAAGAGGTAAGGCTATAGCCTTTGCTTTTTCACTGAAATAAGGGGGTCTTCAAAAATCCCCCTTTTTGGGCAAAAGGTAAG
Source organism: Aurelia coerulea (assembly GCA_039566865.1). Taxonomy (NCBI): domain Eukaryota; kingdom Metazoa; phylum Cnidaria; class Scyphozoa; order Semaeostomeae; family Ulmaridae; genus Aurelia; species Aurelia coerulea. Next base: position 15,212,199 of record CM076958.1, on the reverse strand, counting down.
GTTATAGCCTTTGCTTTTTTGCAAAAATAAGGGGTCTTCACAAATCCCCTATTTTTGGGCAAAAGGTAAGGCTATAGCCTTTGCTTTTTCACTGAAATAAGGGGTCTTCAAAAATCCCCCTTTTTGGGCAAAAGGTAAGGTTATAGCCTTTGCTTTTTTGCAAAAATAAGGGGTCTTCACAAATCTTTATTTTTGGGCAAAAAGGTAAGGCTATAGCCTTTGCTTTTTTCACTAAAATAAGGACTCTTCAAAAATCCCCCTTTTTGGGCAAAAGGTAAGGCTATAGCCTTTGCTTTCTCACTAAAATAAGGGGTCTTCAAAAATCCCCCATTTTGGGCAAAAGGTAAGGCTATAGCCTTTGCTTTTTCACTAAAATAAGGGGTCTTCAAAAATCCCCTTTTTTGGGCAAAAGGTAAGGCTATAGCCTTTGCTTTTTCACTAAAATAAGGGATCTTCAAAAATCTTTGTTTTTGGGCAAAGAGGTAAGGCTATAGCCTTTGCTTTTTCACTAAAATAAGGACTCTTCAAAAATCCCCTTTTTTGGACAAAAGGTAAGGCTATAGCCTTTGCTTTTTCACTAAAATAAGAGGTCTTCAAAAATCCCTCTTTTTGAGCAAAAGGTAAGGTTATAGCCTTTGCTTTTTTGCAAAAATAAGGGGTCTTCAAAATCCCCCTTTTGGGCAAAAGGCTTTTTTCACTAAAATAGGGGATCTTCAAAAATCTTTGTTTTTGGGCAAAGAGGTAAGGCTATAGCCTTTGCTTTCTCACTAAAATAAGGGGTCTTCAAAAATCCCCCATTTTGGGCAAAAGGTAAGGCTATAACCTTTGCTTTTTCACTAAAATAAGGGGTCTTCAAAAGTCCCCTTTTTTGGGCAAAAGGTAAGGCTATAGCCTTTGCTTTTTCACTAAAATAAGGGGTCTTCAAAAATCCCTCTTTTTGAGCAAAAGGTAAGGCTATAGCCTTTGCTTTTTCACTAAAATAAGGGGTCTTCAAAAGTCCCCTTTTTTGGGCAAAAGGTAAGGCTATAGCCTTTGCTTTTTCACTAAAATAAGGGATCTTCAAAAATCTTTGTTTTTGGGCAAAGAGGTAAGGCTATAGCCTTTGCTTTTTCACTAAAATAAGGACTCTTCAAAAATCCCCTTTTTTGGACAAAAGGTAAGGCTATAGCCTTTGCTTTTTCACTAAAATAAGAGGTCTTCAAAAATCCCCCTTTTTGAGCAAAAGGTAAGGTTATAGCCTTTGCTTTTTTGCAAAAATAAGGGGTCTTCAAAAATCTTTACTTTTGGGCAAAAGGTTTTTCACTAAAATAGGGAATCTTCAAAAATCTTTACTTTTGGGCAAAGAGGTAAGGCTATAGCCTTTGCTTTTTCACTAAAATAAGGGGTCTTCAAAAATCTTTGTTTTTGGGCAAAGAGGTAAGGCTATAGCCTTTGCTTTTTCACTGAAATAGGGGGTCTTCAAAAATCCCCCTTTTTGGGCAAAAGGTAAGGTTATAGCCTTTGCTTTTTTGCAAAAATAAGGGGTCTTCACAAATCTTTATTTTTGGGCAAAAAGGTAAGGCTATAGCCTTTGCTTTTTCACTAAAATATGGGGTCTTCAAAAATCCCCCTTTTTGGGCAAAAGGTAAGGCTATAGCCTTTGCTTTTTTGCAAAAATAAGGGGTCTTCAAAAATCCCCCTTTTTGGTCAAAAGGTAAGGCTATAGCCTTTGCTTTTTCACTAAAATAAGAGGTCTTCAAAAATCCCTATTTTTGAGCAAATGGTAAGGTTATAGCCTTTGCTTTTTTGCAAAAATAAGGGGTCTTCAAAAATCCTCCTTTTTGGGCAAAAGGTAAGGCTATAGCCTTTGCTTTCTCACTAAAATAAGGGGTCTTCAAAATCCCCTTTTTTGGGCAAAAGGTAAGGCTACAGTCTTTGCTTTCTCACTAAAATAAGGGGTCTTCAAAAATCCCCCATTTTGGGCAAAAGGTAAGGCTATAGCCTTTGCTTTTTCACTAAAATAAGGACTCTTCAAAAATCCCCTTTTTTGGACAAAAGGTAAGGCTATAGCCTTTGCTTTTTCACTAAAATAAGAGGTCTTCAAAAATCCCTCTTTTTGAGCGAAAGGTAAGGTTATAGCCTTTGCTTTTTTGCAAAAATAAGGGGTCTTCGAAAATCCCCCTTTTGGGCAAAAGGCTTTTTTCACTAAAATAGGGGATCTTCAAAAATCTTTGTTTTTGGGCAAAGAGGTAAGGCTATAGCCTTTGCTTTTTCACTAAAATAAGGGGTCTTCAAAAATCCCCTTTTTTGGGCAAAAGTAAGGCTATAGCCTTTGCTTTTTCACTAAAATAAGGGGTCTTCAAAAATCCCCCTTTTGGGCAAAAGGAAAGGCTATAGCCTTTGCTTTTTCACTAAAATAAGGGGTCTTCAAAAATCCCCTTTTTGGGCAAAAGGAAAGGCTATAGCCTTTGCTTTTTTGCAAAAATAAGGGGTCTTCAAAAATCCTTTTTTGGGCAAAAGGTAAGGCTATAGCCTTTGCTTTCTCACTAAAATAAGGGGTCTTCAAAAATCCCCTTTTTTGGGCAAAAGGTAAGGCTATAGCCTTTGCTTTTTCACTAAAATAAGAGGTCTTCAAAAATCCCCCTTTTTGAGCAAAAGGTAAGGTTATAGCCTTTGCTTTTTTGCAAAAATAAGGGGTCTTCGAAAATCCCCCTTTTGGGCAAAAGGCTCACTAAAATAGGGGATCTTCAAAAATCTTTGTTTTTGGGCAAAAGGTAAGGCTACAGCCTTTGCTTTTTCACTAAATAAGTGGTCTTCAAAAATCCTCCTTTTTGAGCAAAAGGTAAGGTTATAGCCTTTGCTTTTTTGCAAAAATAAGGGGTCTTCAAAAATCTTTATTTTTGGGCAAAAAGGTAAGGCTATAGCCTTTGCTTTTTCACTAAAATAAGGGTCTTCAAAAATCCCTATTTTTGAGCAAATGGTAAGGCTATAGCCTTTGCTTTTTCACTAAAATAAGGGGTCTTCAAAAATTCCCCCTTTTTGGGCAAAAGGTAAGGCTATAGCCTTTGCTTTTTCACTAAAATAAGGGATCTTCAAAAATCTTTGTTTTTGGGCAAAAAGTAAGGCTATAGCCTTTGCTTTTTCACTGAAAAAGGGGATCTTCAAAAATCCCCCTTTTTGAGCAAAAGGTAAGGTTATAGCCTTTGCTTTTTTGCAAAAATAAGGGGTCTTCACAAATCTTTATTTTTGGGCAAAAAGGTAAGGCTATAGCCTTTGCTTTTTCACTGAAATAGGGGGTCTTCGAAAATCCCCCTTTTGGGCAAAAGGCTTTTTTCACTAAAATAGGGGATCTTCAAAAATCTTTGTTTTTGGGCAAAGAGGCAAGGCTATATTATAGCCTTTGCTTTTTCACTAAAATAAGGGGTCTTCAAAAATCCCCTTTTTTGGGCAAGAAGTAAGGCTATAGCCTTTGCTTTTTCACTAAAATAAGGGGTCTTCAAAAATCCCCCTTTTTGGGCAAAAGGAAAGGCTATAGCCTTTGCTTTTTCACTAAAATAAGGGGTCTTCAAAAATCCCTCTTTTTGAGCAAAAGGTAAGGTTATAGCCTTTGCTTTTTTGCAAAAATAAGGGGTCTTCAAAAATCCTCCTTTTTGGGCAAAAGGGGCTATAGCCTTTGCTTTCTCACTAAAATAAGGGGTCTTCAAAAGTCCCCTTTTTTGGGCAAAAGGTAAGGCTATAGCCTTTGCTTTTTCACTAAAATAAGAGGTCTTCAAAAATCCCCCTTTTTGAGCAAAAGGTAAGGTTATAGCCTTTGCTTTTTTGCAAAAATAAGGGGTCTTCGAAAATCCCCCTTTTGGGCAAAAGGCTTTTTTCACTAAAATAGGGGATCTTCAAAAATCTTTGTTTTTGGGCAAAGAGGTAAGGCTATAGCCTTTGCTTTTTCACTAAAATAAGGGGTCTTCAAAAATCTTTGTTTTTGGGCAAAGAGGTAAGGCTATAGCCTTTGCTTTTTCACTAAAATAAGTGGTCTTCAAAAATCCCCTTTTTGAGCAAAAGGTAAGGTTATAGCCTTTGCTTTTTTGCAAAAATAAGGGGTCTTCAAAAATCTTTATTTTTGGGCAAAAAGGTAAGGCTATAGCCTTTGCTTTTTCACTAAAATAAGAGGTCTTCAAAAATCCCTATTTTTGAGCAAAAGGTAAGGTTATAGCCTTTGCTTTTTCACTAAAATAAGGGGTCTTCAAAAATCCCCCATTTTGGGCAAAAGGTAAGGCTATAGCCTTTGCTTTTTCACTAAAATAAGGGGTCTTCAAAAATCTTTGTTTTTGGGCAAAGAGGTAAGGCTATAGCCTTTGCTTATTCACTAAAATAAGGACTCTTCAAAAATCCCCTTTTTTGGACAAAAGGTAAGGCTATAGCCTTTGCTTTTTCACTAAAATAAGAGGTCTTCAAAAATCCCTCTTTTTGAGCGAAAGGTAAGGTTATAGCCTTTGCTTTTTTGCAAAAATAAGGGGTCTTCGAAAATCCCCCTTTTGGGCAAAAGGCTTTTTTCACTAAAATAGGGGATCTTCAAAAATCTTTGTTTTTGGGCAAAGAGGTAAGGCTATAGCCTTTGCTTTTTCACTAAAATAAGGGGTCTTCAAAAATCCCCTTTTTGGGCAAAATGTAAGGCTATAGCCTTTGCTTTTTCACTAAAATAAGGGGTCTTCAAAAATCCCCCTTTTGGGCAAAAGGAAAGGCTATAGCCTTTGCTTTTTCACTAAAATAGGGGGTCTTCAAAAATCCCTCTTTTTGAGCAAAAGGTAAGGTTATAGCCTTTGCTTTTTTGCAAAAATAAGGGGTCTTCAAAAATCCTCTTTTTTGGGCAAAAGGTAAGGCTATAGCCTTTGCTTTCTCACTAAAATAAGGGGTCTTCAAAATCCCCTTTTTGGGCAAAAGGTAAGGCTACAGTCTTTGCTTTTCACTAAAATAAGGGGTCTTCAAAATAGTCCATTTTGGGCAAAAGGTAACGCTATAGCCTTTGCTTTTTCACTAAAATAAGGGGTCTTCAAAAATCCCCTTTTTTGGGCAAAAGGTAAGGCTATAGCCTTTGCTTTTTCACTAAACTAAGGGGTCTTCAAAAATCTTTGTTTTTGGGCAAAGAGGTAAGGCTATAGCCTTTGCTTTTTCACTAAAATAAGGACTCTTCAAAAATCCCCTTTTTGGGCAAAAGGTAAGGCTATAGCCTTTGCTTTTTCACTAAAATAAGGGGTCTTCAAAAATCCCTCTTTTTGAGCAAAAGGTAAGGTTATAGCCTTTGCTTTTTTGCAAAAATAAGGGGTCTTCGAAAATCCCCCTTTTGGGCAAAAGGCTTTTTTCACTAAAATAAGGGGTCTTCAAAAATCTTTGTTGTTGGGCAAAGAGGTAAGGATATAGCCTTTGCTTTTTCACTAAAATAAGGGGTCTTCAAAAATCCCCTTTTTTGGACGAAAGCCTTTGCTTTTTCATTAAAATAAGGGGTCTTCAAAAATCCCCTTTTTTGGGCAAAAGGTAAGGCTATAGCCTTTGCTTTTTCACTAAAATAGGGGGTCTTCAAAAATCCACTTTTTTGGGCAAAAGGTAAGGCTATAGTCTTTGCTTTTTTGCAAAAATAGGGGGTCTTCAAAAATCCCTCTTTTTGAGCAAAAGGTAAGGTTATAGCCTTTGCTTTTTTGCAAAAATAAGGGGTCTTCAAAGATCCTCCTTTTTGGGCAAAAGGGGCTATAGCCTTTGCTTTTTCACTAAAATAAGGGGTCTTCAAAGGTCCCTTTTTTGGGCAAAATGTAAGGCTATAGCCTTTGCTTTTTCACTAAAATAAGAGGTCTTCAAAAATCCCCCTTTTTGAGCGAAAGGTAAGGTTATATCCTTTGCTTTTTTGCAAAAATAAGGGGTCTTCACTAAAATCTCTTCAAAAATTTTTGTTTTTGGCAAAAGGTAAGGCTATAGCCTTTGCTTTTTCACTAAAATAAGGGGTCTTCAAAAATCTTTGTTTTTGGGCAAAGAGGTAAGGCTATAGCCTTTGCTTTTTCACTAAAATAAGGGTCTTCAAAAATCCCTCTTTTTGAGCAAAAGGTAAGGTTATAGCCTTTGCTTTTTTGCAAAAATAAGGGGTCTTCAAAAATCTTTATTTTTGGGCAAAAAGGTAAGGCTATAGCCTTTGCTTTTTTGCAAAAATAAGGGGTCTTCGAAAATCCCCCTTTTGGGCAAAAGGCTTTTTTCACTAAAATAGGGGATCTTCAAAAATCTTTGTTTTTGGGCAAAGAGGTAAGGCTATATTATAGCCTTTGCTTTTTCACTAAAATAAGGGGTCTTCAAAAATCCCCTTTTTTGGGCAAGAAGTAAGGCTATAGCCTTTGCTTTTTCACTAAAATAAGGGGTCTTCAAAAATCCCCCTTTTGGGCAAAAGGAAAGGCTATAGCCTTTGCTTTTTCACTAAAATAAGGGGTCTTCAAAAATCCCTCTTTTTGAGCAAAAGGTAAGGTTATAGCCTTTGCTTTTTTGCAAAAATAAGGGGTCTTCAAAAATCCTCCTATTTGGGCAAAAGGTAAGGCTATAGCCTTTGCTTTCTCACTAAAATAAGGGGTCTTCAAAATCCCCTTTTTTGGGCAAAAGGTAAGGCTACAGCCTTTGCTTTTTCACTAAAATAAGGGGTCTTCAAAAATCCCCCATTTTGGGCAAAAGGTAAGGCTATAGCCTTTGCTTTTTCACTAAAATAAGGGGTCTTCAAAAATCCCCTTTTTTGGGCAAAAGGTAAGGCTATAGCCTTTGCTTTTTCACTAAAATAAGGGATCTTCAAAAATCTTTGTTTTTGGGCAAAGAGGTAAGGCTATAGCCTTTGCTTTTTCACTAAAATAAGAGGTCTTCAAAAATCCCTCTTTTTGAGCAAAAGGTAAGGTTATAGCCTTTGCTTTTTTGCAAAAATAAGGGGTCTTCGAAAATCCCCCTTTTGGGCAAAAGGCTTTTTTCACTAAAATAGGGGATCTTCAAAAATCTTTGTTTTTGGGCAAAGAGGTATAGCCTTTGCTTTCTCACTAAAATAAGGGGTCTTCAAAAATCCCCTTTTTTGGACGAAAGCCTTTGCTTTTTCATTAAAATAAGGGGTCTTCAAAAATCCCCTTTTTTGGGCAAAAGGAAAGGCTATAGCCTTTGCTTTTTCACTAAAATAGGGGGTCTTCAAAATCCCCTTTTTGGGCAAAAGGTAAGGCTACAGTCTTTGCTCTCTCACTAAAATAAGGGGTCTTCAAAATCCCCAATTTTGGGCAAAAGGTAACGCTATAGCCTTTGCTTTTTCACTAAAATAAAGGGTCTTCAAAAATCCCCTTTTTTGGACGAAAGCCTTTGCTTTTTCATTAAAATAAGGGGTCTTCAAAAATCCCCCTTTTGGGCAAAAGGAAAGGCTATAGCCTTTGCTTTTTCACTAAAATAGGGGGTCTTCAAAAATCCCCTTTTTTGGGCAAAAGGTAAGGCTATAGTCTTTGCTTTTTTGCAAAAATAAGGGGTCTTCAAATATCCCCTTTTTTGGGCAAGAGGTAAGGCTATAGCCTTTGCTTTTTCACTAAGATAAGGGGTCTTCAAAAAATCCCCCTTTCTGGGCAAAAGGTAAGGCTATAGCCTTTGCTTTTTCACTACAATAGGAGGTCTTCAAAAATCCCCTTTTTTGGGCAAAAGGTAAGGCTACAGCCTTTGCTTTCTCACTAAAATAAGGGGTCTTTAAAAATCCCCCTTTTTGGGCAAAAGGTAAGGCTATAGCCTTTGCTTTCTCACTAAAAATAAGGGGTCTTCAAAAATCCCCTTTTTTGGGCAAAAGGTAAGGCTATAGCCTTTGCTTTTTCACTAAAATAAGGGGTCTTCAAAAATCCCCCTTTTTGGGCAAAAGGTAAGGCTATAGCCTTTGCTTTTTTGCAAAAATAAGGGGTCTTCAAAAATCTCCATTTTTGGGCAAAAAGTAAGGCTATAGCCTTTGCTTTTTCACTAAAATAAGGGGTCTTCAAAAATCCCCCTTTTTGGGCAAAAGGTAAGGGTGTACCCCTTGCTTTTTCGCAGTAAGGTCATTGGTATATCTTTTTCGCCAGATTTAGGCAGATTTGGAAACGCCTGACTGCATTCAAAAGGAGGCTATGGTATGGTTACTTTTTTTTACTAACAATAGCCTGAGTTGGAAATGAATTTTTTACCATCCACAAAGCAAGGCGGTTAGTATTTTAATTTTTAAGAAAGCTTTTTTTGTAACTGATATCTTGATTTATTGCTGTTGTTCCTAACTGACCAAGAAACCTATATAAATAGTGATCTGTTATGATTTACCTTTTTCGCTTTAAATAGCTACTTTTGTTTTTTTATCGATCTTTTTTAATGAAAAGAAGACCTTTCGCAGAAAAGCTGTTTTTGGTGAACATGGTAAGTCTTTGGCCTTGCCTTTACAAAAAAAGACATTCTCAAATACGGCTATTTTTCGTGAAATATGCACGTTTTTAGCCTTCTGTTTGGGAGAAATTAGAAAGATTTGGAAAAAGGGCTGTTTGACTAGCAGGAAAGTGAAACAGTCTTGTATTGCTTTTTGAAGAATAAAACGGCGAATTTTGAAAATAGGCTATTTAATATGAAGCCTATTTTGAACGAAAATCAAACTTCAAACTGACCGCATTTCATGCGTCAAGGTATCTCTCGTTTTACCAACTTCCCTGTTTTTCTATGAGGAAGAAACCAAAGGAAATCAAACATATTCATTTACTAGGAATGGCTATGAAATAACTGATAATAATCTATCTTTGAAATCATTACTTCATAAACATTAACAGCTAAGAAAGTTACTTGCACCATTTTTAAAGTTCTAAGGTTGACCTCAAAAGTTTTCGCACACAGAAGTATTCGCATCAGAACTTTTCAGCAAAATCTTCAATATATTCGACATCATATGCCAAAATTACACCAAATTACACTGGTCTTTAGAGTTTGTTTCCACTACCATTTGCTACGTATTTTCAAGGCATTTTGAATCAACAATGAACAAGCATTGCAAAATTCATGCTGGAAAAATGCAACAACGTTCGACAATCAGAAACTGGTTTTCTGCGAAGCAAATTTGTGCGAGAAAACTTTTCAGATCGGAAAGTAAGAACCCGCTGATAAGAAACTGAAGTAAGAAATGGCAGATGTTTTCTCCACAATAATGAAAAGATTCTAGTTCTAAATATCAAACATGGAATAGGGTTCAATCAAAGGATCACAAATCACACAGATATGCTTTCGGAAATTTCTGTAAGTCATTCGTACATATTATGTTCTCTTGAGTTCTGTACATTGTTATGAAACTTAAACAACAATCTGGCAGCGTTTCTTAAACGCAAAATAGCACCGTTAAAAATGAGATTTGCTGCCATTATCTCGACATGCTTTCAAATGAAAAGGCGATCCTGTTTGACTCACCCACCTTACGTGTCTGTGGCGTTAGCAAAGCTAAAATTTCGGAAATGCGGTTTCTTATTAGCGGGTCCTTACAACATTCACTTTCAAGCATATTTACATTTAAAGGTGATGTTTCTAATGGTTAAGACTGTGCAAAAATAAGTGTTACACATAAATGACTATACATACAACATATATTCACAAGCTTATAGTTACTTCACTCATCTTACAGACCTATTAAAATACTTGCTTTATCTTGCTTCATTCATAACAGAGAGCGCCGTCATAGGGAGTACATTCCCGCCAAAGCAATTTGATTCGAGTGTTAGGTTGGAAAGAAAGTCTCCTGTTCATTACGAGGCTAGTGGGCCATGTGACATCTTCTTGCTAAATTTTAAGCAATTATTCTTTATTTCATCCGTAAATATAAAACTAACAGTTCTGTACAAGGAAATTCATTAGGAATTTAATTATTTACAGAACCTCTGTGGCAGTTGGCAGCCATTTAGCAGACCTGCCAAGTACCAAATCAAACCGCTCTCCCCAACACAATCAAGACAAGAATTTTTACAAGACAAACTTAAAAATGGTAGCTATACCAAATGGCATGCGTGTCTTCAGAAAAAGGCGAGGTAGTCCAAGCACAATTACAAAAGATATGCCTACCCTAAGGAAGAGTTCGCCTTTGGTTTGACTTGATTTTGTAATCTAAGGAGGGTAACCCTTCAGCAAATGCTAGTTTCAAGGGTCTCTCGATCAAACTTGCAGAAACTTGGCTCGGAGAAACTTGTAACTTAAACAATATGCAAAAAAACTTTTTCGTCTGCATACTAAATCTTATCTGTGGTGCACCAACAAAGTTCTCAGGTGAAAGTAGGCATTAAGAAGTCCCTTTGCAAACAGTGGTTTGCTGAGAACCTACAATTGTCCTGTCTACAGCAGTAGGAATCACAAAAAGATTTGTAGCCACCTTTTCTGAATGATCTAGACCTCTGAGTAGATGTCATGGCGCAGAGATATAATGTTCTGGAGCTAAAAGCGCTTGGAGCTAAAAAAAAAACTTCGCAGGCATGGACTGAGAACAGTCTGTAAGTTGAGTGAACGTACCTACTACTTCCATTCCTCATAAAAAGAGTTAAATTATCAAGCAATCTTCAAATGCGATATCATTGAAGTCATGTTATGATAACTCTGGCTGGTTAGGTTTCAAAAACGATAGCGTGCTCTTCGTGAGAGCAAACATATATAATTCAAGCAAATCTGCAGTAGACTAAAAAAATCCATTTTATGGATCAAAGATAACGTGCAACAGAAACTGGATGCCTTCGAACTGCATAGATAATTACTAAACTACTACTATATCCAGTAGTGGTGCAGTATCCTCAAAGAATTCCAGGAGTTATAAATGTAATTGTTAATTGAAATAACAATAAATAAGAGAGCCTTTCTAAAGACTTTCCAGATCCGAAGATAACTTCCAGAGGAAAATCACTTCTCACAAAAATGCATGGGACTTTTTCCAAGCTGTGTCATTTTTTGTGATTTCTCTTAAAGTTTTTGTAATTTTTGTGACTTTTTTTAGATTTTTGGGTCTTTTTGGGATTTTTCATGATTTCTTGACATCATGGTGATTTTTGTGATTTTTCTTTGTGATTATTTGTGATTTTTTGGGATGAAAATGTTCACAAACACTGGGGTTTGTCAGTGATTCTCTATTTTCAAGTATTCAAAGCAGTCATTTTCGGAAATTGACAATTTGGAATTGCTACCCAACATCGAAAGATCAACTTGAGCATGGACCTATCGTTTATTGATTTCCATCAAAAGTTATAAAAAAAATATCAAACTCTGACCACTGAAAAGTAACAAAATTGCTAAAAACTCGGGAGTAATTTTGGCTTCGAAAAAAGCTATTTCAAAGCATTTCAGCCTTTACAAGAATTTACCAAACTAGGACATTCTGTCCACCGAATGTGGCGAGATCCTAAAAATGTCTGAATCTCTAAGCATTTCTAATAAAATTGAGACGCCATGAAGATATTCAATCCGTCAATCATATCATTCATGATGGCTTGCAAGAGTTGCAATGTTCAATCCAATCAGAAATACTGCTTTTGCAAATATTGCTTCAAAATGTCTTCATTAATGGAGATGTCAATTTTACACTGATTTGTCACTTGTATTTTCTCTGAAATGACCCTCAAGATTACGTTAGCCATTGTGGTCCTAATACTAATGTTTATAATAAAGCTGCGACCTCCAACCAACGTTTCATTTGCTTCAAAATGTCTGAATTTTTTAAAGTGGCTGCTATTTTGGAAAGCTAATATTCATAATCAATTGATAAATCATTTTGTAATAACTTTAAAAGAATTTTCAAATATCACTTTAGCCAGGTGTAAAACTTCTAATTAAAAACTTTGTAGATTTTACCTGTTTTAGGATGCAATTTTTGGATAAAATCCGCAACTCACAAACAAACAAAGAAAAGAATACACCTTTGTTGAAAAGTAAAACCAAAAGCCAAAAAATTCCCACTTTTTGACGTTTTTCTGTCTCAGTTCTAATGAGATACACTCATTGTACTAAATTCATGAGAGCTTTGGCATTGTGGTACCATATTGTTTGAAAACAGACGATTGAGCTAAATGCATCTCGATTGATTCAATTGGTTGATTCACCATGGGACACAAAGGATCATGGTAAAAGAAACCCCGACGCCATCTTTAGCGCAACTACCCTCTATTGCTTGATAAGCATTGCTAACATACCCAACGAATCCAACAAGCATAAAAACACATCTGAGCAACTTCTAGTGGAATATCTTCAACAGTGAATCTTTGCAAGTGCAAGAGGACAGTCTTTATCATTTTCATTTGATACTGTCTATCGTGGTATTGAAGGGAAATGTCCATCGAATTTGCTCATTGGCTTATCTTTCCTGTCTCTCTTGTTATCTGAAATGTAAAAGTAACAATATGAGCTAAAACTGCAACAATTTATGACTACCGTTACATGCCCAGGACAGCAATAAGTTTTAATCAAAAGTGTTCGCAAGGCTGTTCTTTTCATGAATTTCTTAAAAGCTTCCTAAATCTGGAAGTTAAGGCAAATTCTTTACTGCAGCATGCAAGAATATAGCTTCCACAATCGATGAAGACATTTCTACTGGTTAAAGTGGACAAGCAGAGTGGATGTAATCTAAAAATAGGACAAAGAAAACGCCTATACGCACGCTGTTGCTTCTCCAGCTAAGCAATACCCACGCACGTGTCGACATCATGAAATACAACAGGCCTGAATTTAGGCCTGCATATGAAGCTCTAAGTTAGCTATTCATCTCTGTCAACTAACTTTGATGTTTTGGCAACCATCAATAAACGATAACGCCCGGGAACTGACATACATTTAAAAAACATGACATACACTCTGACATACACTCTGACATACACTCCTACATGCACTCGTTTTACTTCGTACATAACCATACAAAGCTTTCAATAAGATTGCACACATCTTACTCCACATATATACATACGGCAAAGTTACAAATCACTTGCGCAAAATCTTTGGGTCGCACAGATTTACTTATTCGGTAAACAGTAGATTCATTCTATTAATCACTTCAAATATCTACACAGGTGACTTGCTAATGTGTAAACAGATAAAGAAACACAGAAATGAAAGAATCAAGTACAGGATGATTGGACAGATGACTGAAGAAAGATCTGGTGAACAATTTACCATCAGAACTAAAAACTGCCAATAACACCGACAGTTTCAAATATAAGATCAAAGATAAATACTTTGAAGATCTCCAAAGTCAAGATGATAGCCCCTACATATATTATTAAAAACACAAAATCAGCCAACGAAAAGTAAAGGTTTGGTTAACATTTTCGAGAATTATTTTTTTCCAGTTTTGATACCAAATTCTACTTTCCTGAACACAATTCTTTTTGATAACACCTCTGGAGGGAACATTATGGAAACAAGGTCGTGTTGACCTTCTTAATGCTATCCCTGCAATTTTTAAGCTGTGGTGTTTTTAGACTACATCCTTAGCTTTTGCCTGTAAATTCTATGTACCTGTAATCAGATCACTTTCTTTTTCATAACTTTATATTGTAATTAATTTTATGGCAAAATGATACATACATACATAATGGAATAGAACAAAGTAGTTTTTGACAAAAGACAAGCGAGCGACTGACTAAATGAAGGAATGGTGAGTGAGGGAATTCAAGCGTATTGCTCACCTGCAGGAGACATCATTGAATCTGCATGATGCCCCAAATGTGGCAATGTCGTCACATTATCTTCAACGATTGTATTTCTCGTTAGTCTCGTCTCTCGCGTCTGAAAGAAAGAGCTCTCGTTATTAGGCTGATGTATAGCAGGGGTCAAACAAAGACCAAAAAAATGATGCTTGACGAGATCGGGGAAACTAAAGGATTCGTTAATCAGATTGAACAACAGAAACTTCAATTCACGGGACACATTATGAGACACAGATGCATAGAAAATGACTTACCAACAGGAATGGTATTTGGAACAAGATCAAGAGGACGGCAGAAAACCAGAATAACGAATACAATGAAAGACAAGCTAGGACTGATTATTACTGAGGCCATTACAACAGCTCAAGACAGAGAGAAATGGAGGAACATTGTGTATGCCGCCGCAGCTGTTCGGGAAGCCAATGTTATGTGAATGCTGAATTAATGTAATTAAAGTTCATAGCAATGTATCCTGTGCATCTTTACGAGAATGACATTCCTTTGTTTATCGTGATTGACTTTTCAGGGTTAAGAACAAGATCTGAACTTCATAAACTGTTTGTGCTAATAGCCCGCAGGAATTCAAACATAAACCCTCTGATTTCAAATGGTGTTCTGGTACATAAGTTAAATGCCATTGGTGTTTATTATAGTCTGTCTCAAATTAGATGTCACCTGCAAATGCCCGTGAATAACAACAACAGAAATGTCTGCAAAGGAATTTTGCGTTATCGCAAATCTCAGGTGACATTTAATTTGAGACGGATTCTGGTCTTTACTTCGTTGCACAAACTATACCTTTTGTAAATAAAATCAAGATCATAAAATCTTCGTCAAAAAATTAAGATCATTATTATATTCACAATTTATCATTCAACATCTTGATCAAACAATTTTCTTTGACAATGCAAAGTTGCAAAGAGTTTAGCGAGTTTGCTTGCTGCTCTTAAACTTTGGGTTGAAGGTCATACGATTTGGCAAAAGGACATGAACGACGAATGAAAGAACGAACGAACGAACGAGCGAGCAAACGAACAAACGAACGAATGAATAAATGAATTAATGAATCCATACTTACCCTAAATCCTCTTTTCTGTTTCTGCTTCTCAGCTTTTGAAATTGTTGCCTGTGGGCAAAAATGATACAATTTTAATAAAAGTGAGAAATAAAACCATGTATAAAAAGTGTCTTGTTCTAAAAATGCACTTGGCGTCTCATAATGATGGGATGCTAAAAGCTAGTACAGTAAATCCTCGCACATAAGAACCCACAAAAATAAGAAGCTAGAGGCTGTTTTTCCTAAATTGTGCACCTTGTAATTAAGAAGCTGTTTCACTTTGATGGAAAGTATGTTCTTATTGCATGGGTAACGAAGTTAACTCTGGATTGTCGTTACTAAGTCTATTTTTGTCCAAGATAGCTGTTAAAGTTTGAATCTTGAATCCCCCTGCTGTTTGTAAGCCCAGAATCCGTTGTTAGGTACATAGTAACTTTGCCAAAACAAATAACAGGGCTGAACATCTTTGGTGAAGATTCTAAAACGGCAAACAAAAGGCACCCTTTGAATAAGAAACGATATACCTTGAAATTAGCCTTTGAAATAAGAACCTATTTCAGCTTGGCTCTCAAAAAAGTAGGTTCTTATATGCAGGGATTTACTGTCATGTCATGTCAAGCATGTCAAAAAGAGGCTTTACTCGTCCATGTTCAGCCACATTTATTACAGACTGCGATGCGGACCATATCGTAAACAATAGTTTGCTTTATGCAAGATTTGTTCTGCTATGTGTTGGAGTTGCAACGAGAAGCATCGACTTTAGTTGCGACCGAAAATTTATTAGACTTCAGAATCGCATCAGAATTAATGATCTCTGTCAAATATTTAATCTACGGAGGGAAATTAATGTGTTAAAAGACCTACCAGTAATTCTGGCTCAAATGATTTCCTAAAAGTATGAAGGTAAGGATGGTCCAATAACTCGGCACAAGTAAGTCTGCTACTTGGTTCCATCACCAGGCAACCCTGCAATAAAATTTGTTGAGATATCATTTATGAGTCGGTTATGCCCAGGAGGGGGGGGGGGTACTTTGGAATATATCTAGGATAGGGGTGCTCAGGCTGGGGTACACAGCATCAACCCAAAAAAAAATTGTGGCATAAATTTGGACCCAAAGAGCACTCCAATAAGTCAAAGAGCACTCCAATCTTTTTCTGCCGTTTTGAAGCAAACCATTCCCTTCAACTGACTGTAGATTAGTCTTGCACCAAAACCCTTCATTTATAATTCTTCTAGCAAAGTTGTGTTCGATTCCCTTCTTCAGAACCAACATGCACAGCATGAAATCTCGAACGAAAAGACATGCACAAATGCAAAAAAGCTGCTTTCCATATTCATGGATAAAACAAATATATGCATCGACCAAGGATCAGTAATTCGTACAAATATTCTAAGAAGAGTTACGGTAACAAATTCTGCGAAATGGAAGATCACAATGCTTGCTAAGAAAATACTAAATCTTACCTTCATAAAACTGAGAGCTTCTGGTGAGATAGTTCGAAACCTTGATTCCAAAGGTTCCTAAAAATGAAGTAAATTGACAAATAATAAGTTACATGGCAATAGATCACCCTGCCCATTCCTTATAGCCACACAGTGTTTTCTACATCTGTATCAAAGTCATTCACAAAATGAATTTTGAAATTACACGTATCTTTTATAAGAAAGTTTCTATAAAAAAACTCAGCTCTCAGATCAATACAAAGATAAGAAGCTTCACCACTGGGACAACATTAGTCAATAAAACGTTTCTTTCAGGTCCCCGTCCACACGTATACGTTTACGTTTTGGCCTTTACGTCTGGACAGGCTAAAACGCTCTATAAACGATTGGTGGATCAGTGTGGATGGAAAACATTCTATGCGTTTTACAAACGTATACGTATGGACGGGGCCTTATTCAAAGAAATCTGCTGGATAATTCATTTCCTCTCATTTGTGTCATGTATGCTCAGAAGGTACTTGAGCAGCGTCTAGACAAAGGCATGGCTTCATAAAACTTTGTTGCGAAATGTTCCAGAGGGCACAGGATGTAAATGTTAACTAAACATTCGAAGAGACACATATGAAACTATTAAGAACCTTTGATTACTTAAATAAAGAAAATTTTGAGAAACTTCCATCACAGGGTCAAATTCTTAGTTTGTTATAAAGAGGTATGTTATTATGGCATAACGAGGCATATCTAGGGGCATGTCCAGATAGAAACATGGGGGCCTGCATTGCAACATTGTCAAACAGCAATAGTTATTTATTGTAGAGAATTTAACAATTACCATTCGATCCGGTTCAGGAATATTTAATCCACGGAAAAATTGGTTGCTGCTAAATATCTGAATGTGTCGAGGAATTAAATCACCTGAAATTGGAAAAAAACGATTAACATTGGAGGTAGAATCTCTTACATTAGGACCAGACTGAAGTTTGGCATTATCAGTTGACTGAAGTTAAGCTCAGCCGTTTGAGGTCAAAATCCGGATGGGTGACCTTTTGGCTGCCTGACCAAGCAACTCACTTTGCCGTCCTTCGCAAGGGGCGCTAAAATAGGGGTCCCATGCTAGACTTATGACGACGAGTCTCTCGTTTCCCTGTGCGCTTCGGTCAACAGAGACAACAACAACATCAGTCCTCAGTGGAGCGACAACAACAACAACAATTCAACTCAATTAGATGAGCGTAACTAGAGGGTCCTTATGTAGTGAAGCTAGTCCGATGCCTGGATGCGGCATGCAAAGGAGGCCTAAATTAGCTTTAAATAGCTAGAAGTCTTTCCAGCCTACTTTAAATAAAGTAATGAACGGAAAAGCCTGTTTTCGAAAACAGAGTGGACTTGACCAAGCCGTCTTGTAGGACGCGTTGGGCAAATCCAATAATAGAGGGGTTCAAAACTTTTCCCTAAAACAGATCTAAACAGATTTTGGATACATGTTGCAAAGAAAAGCATTCTGCATGGATTGGTGTGAAATTCCAGCTTCGTACCACATTGCTCTGGGTCAATCCGCGTTTTGACGGAACAGTTTAATTAGTATACTCAACGGTTCTGACAAACGTAAATACGTTGTCGTGACATCACAAGTTAATGGTGCACAACTTCACAAAACAAAATCAATATTGGGAATCTTCACGAGAAAAAATGACCTGAAACAATGCAAGATGACAAATATATGTAAAAAAGTCGCATGTGTTATCATTTTTCCAAGATTTGATATTGAATTAGTAGAATGACCACACGAGCCTCAGTTCTCCGCGTTGAATTGGATTATTTTGACTTCAAACTAACTTGGCTTGTTCGAACAGATTTGGTGGAGATAATATGTATTTGATTGGAGCGAATACAAGGGCTCCCGCCGTAAGTCTACTGAACTGTCGGATGTCCCAGAAAAAAGAATGCAGATTTGGTTGGGTCTCAGCGACGAGAATTTAGCTTTAATCCATGACTTATAGATTTCAAAATGCTTCTCGATAGTTAACTTGTACATAAATTCCTCATTTGCTGATATTGGTGCTTTGGGAGCTGAAATATTCATCTCGAAAGTTCAAACTTGCTGCCACCTCTAAACCATAGCTTTGGCCTTCTGGCCTTAGCAACTTCATGAAGCACGTCAACAATTTAAAACTAAATTTAAAGAAAATGAAAACCCAGCATAATAGACCTTTTTACTTCTTAGGAAAGAGGTTTGGATCGAGCGTCCAAATCTGGTAAAGTTTGGGAAGGAAAACGAAAGCACGACGCCCGTTCTAAGTGGGTACACTGCTAGCTGTGGCAAGAAGTTGCTGCGGATCTCAACACTTTTCAGAGAGTCTGTTATCAACTACTTTGCGCAGAATGAGTTAGCAATGTCTTAGTTTACACACAGACAAGTGTTATTAGTCTTTTGCTTTGTTTCTAATTAGTTTCATTCATTTTTAGCTGACTTTTCTTTCATTTGAATAACGACGGTCGAAACTAGGAATCTTTGATTTGCAATCTCGCAAAATGTAACCGTTGTAATGTTCGCACTTTTTTTAAATGTTACACAACAAAATCAACTGACAATGAATGAAATAACGAGAAACAAGACCAAGAGGCGAATAAAACTTGCCAGTGTATAAACTGAGCCACTCGTAAGTCAATTTGAGCAAAGGTGTGGTTTATCAACTCTCTGAAAGTGTTCTGAGATCCGAAGGAACTTCTTGCTACAGATAGCAGTGTTTCTGCTGAGAACGGGGGTCATGCTTTTGTTTTCCTTCACCAAATTTACCAGATTTAGACGCTCGATCCAAGCCTTTTTCCGAAGAAGTAAAAAGGTCTATGGGTAACTTCTAGCAACAGAACATAAAATGGTGTCAGTTTTGTTGAAATTTCATCAAGGATATTGTTGGTTTATTCGCAGTGCTTCAAGAATTTGCTCAAGCAAACAGGCCTCTGGCTTTCAGGTGACAGCAATTTCGAACTTTTAACAATAATATTTCGACACTCAAAGTATAATCATCAACAAATGAGGTATCTATGTTCAAGTTTCTTGGGGCTATGCTAAAGGTAAATGAAATAGGAGTTACCAAACAACGAAAACTCTCATTTTCTGCTTTTAACTCTTTTACTTGGGAAACGCCTTCCTCGACGCATACATCAATTATACATTTGACAAAACAATAAAAACTGCTTGAAACTAATCGAAGATGGCACAATCATTGAAAGCCTTTAACTATTACTCTCTTCAAAAAAGCCGTTTCTCGATTACGAATTAAAATCTTGAAATTTTGGCTATTTCAATAAATTTGTATGAATTATTCAATGACTTTCTGGTGTGTTGGAGACATTTGTCTGGTGATAACGATGTCATCACATTGAATATGACTTGAAGAAAATATTAAATCGAAGAATTTCAGACAAATGCTACGCTCTTTATTAGTGGCTGTCTACAAATCAAAGGGTAGTCAAATACCGCATTTACACTGACACAGTTAACCAGCTTTACCTACACCAGGTTAAATTTCAACAATCAAATATATTCAATTTGTAGGATTGACCAATTGGAAGGCCCCATTGAATAAACTGGTTTAGACACGTGTCCATTGTCCATCCATTGTTCTTCCAGTTTGTTTGTTGGCTTCACCCAAGCCATCAAAAAGAAACTGTGCAAAATCCACTTATATCGGAGCAATCTTAAAAGATATGAACGTTTGGTTTTTTCCTCTGTGAAGTACAAAAATTTTTCTTTAAAATAACGCTTTCATTTTGAAAAAAAACGATGAAAAATCCGTGTGATATTACCTTTCAAACGCTGCAAAATTATCGCTTCCAACGAAATTTGGAGACGGGGTCCTTTTAAATTGGTTCCACTTTCCATTGTAAGTTTCCGTATTAAAACACCAAAAACGTTGAACAGAACAGACCTTTCAGAATAGGGGGAGGGGGGGGGGTCGACTTCACTCATTCTGGGGTTCTGTTTAGATTCGTTTGGTTTAGAAAAAGATTGTTTGATGCAAGCAGATCACGAACCGCAGCCGATATGTAAAGTGAAATGTTAATGGCTAACTTCGATTTTAAAATTTTGTTTGGTAAAAGTGCTTATATTTTAGACAGAAATTATGAAAATGCTTGCAAGGGGCTTCTATGGGAACGAGAATTCCATGTTCCATTTTGGTCCATGGTTTACTTATTGAAAAATAAAATATAATTCTGAAATGGACAATTGCATTGAATTTAAATAGCAAATAAATCATGGACCAGAATGGAACATGGAATTCTCGTTCCCATACAAAACCCGTTACAAATTTTTTCCTAATCTATAGGTCTGAAAGATGAGTGGCTTTACCAAACAAAATTTTCACATCACTGTTAGCCTGTGACTGATAGATTAACATTTCAGTTCTGAATATCGGCTGCGCACTCTTTATTACACAGCCCGCCAAATATTTCAACTTTTTGACTCGTACCCGGTACATTAATTATACACTTTTTTACAAAATCGAACAGAAAATGAAACGCTGCGTAAACACATACCTAAAGTTTTTTTGATCAGATATAACTGGTCGACATCTGATTTTCCAGGCCACAGAGCTTGTCCACTGATCAATTCAGCAAAGACGCATCCAATAGCCCATACATCCACTGGTGGTCCATATTGCGTGTCACCTACCAGCAGTTCTGGCGATCGATACCATCTCGTTGCTACGTAGTCAGTATATTCGTCTCCAGGTCCAGCTAAAGTATGAACAACACACCGGATGAGTAACATTTCCCCCGGTAGTATAGTTACCGTTTTCTCAATATCAAAACATAATACTGGCGAATATCTTGTCTGATAGCAAAGGGCGGGGGGTACTTCACCTTCATTTGCAAAAAGGTGTACCCACAAAAAAATTGCTTTACCCAGCTCCAGAACTTTCCCTCCCAAAGATAGCCGACATCCACAAAACGCAAAAACTTTTTTTTTCTTTTTATATTCATAAAATGTTACATTACATGTTACCTACTATACTTTCTAATTACTATACTACAATACAACACTACAGGTACGATACCACAGGCAGCAAAAGACAATGACTACGCCCGTGGCCATTAACATAAAGACATGCAAAATAAAGATTAAGTAAAACAACTACAAAAAGCTACGCATACAATACAACGCAAAAACTGGACTGAGCAACAACCTGATCTTACGAAATATCCCCTTTTGAATCTAGAAAAATCACCCAGCGCTAGAAAAAGTGGTGAAAGTGATACCCTGAAAACAGTACAATCCCTGCCAGACAAATATATTAAGTACACCGGTCTGAAAGCCAAAAACGTTTAATCAGATTCAAAAATTTATTCAATTGCTGTGTTCCATGTTTATGAGGCATCTGCTCAAGAAAGCCCCTTTCAAGAAACCTTCAAAAATGGCCTAGTATCACGATCAAATATCTGTAATATTTCTGCCTTCAAGCAATGACTTGAGCATGTTTTAGCACGTGAAATTTTGAAGGTTTTTGAAGGTTATTTTCCCGAAGAGTGGCCGATTCAAGCCAGGTAAATTTTCAGATCTGATTGAGCATGTCAGTTTGCTTCATCGACCACAAAACAGTAGCTTTTCGAATGGGGATCGTTTTTTATCAATTTAGCATATCTCAGAGCTCAATAACACAGTAATCAAAATGAGCCATATATACATTGTAACGAACTTCTGATTTCACATCACTTACTTAGTAATCTTGCAAAACCGAAATCACACAGCTTGATGATTCCTTCTTTTGTAACTAAAATATTCTCGGGCTTGACATCTCTATGGATACACTGAAGAGCAAACAGAAAAGACATGTTTTAGTGCACTGTAGTTTTGTCGTTGACATTTAACAATACATAGAAGGGGGTTCCAATCGTGCTACAAGGCATAAAACTTGAAGCTCACTGAATGAACTTTAGTCTTCCACAAATTAGATTTATCTTTTCTTTATTAGAATAATCCGCCGTAATAATCTTTTCACAAAGATCCAATAAAGGACATTGTCCAAAATGCTTGGAACACAACCAAAGTACCGTAAAGATGACGTTCTATCTCTATTTCTTGTGACTACGTGACTATGATCCCAATGATTTTCTGGGCTGTCCAAACTTGTTAATATCAAGATAATGTCATGCTACCAGGTGTCCGAAAAATATTCCTGTCTGTAAAATCACCAAAATTCCATTATGGCACATTATGGGATTAAATAACCTTTTGACCTCTCTTGCCATTGATCCAAATACATTTAAAGATGATAAAATTATAAAAAGACACCTTGAAAACCCGTATTCTGAGCTAAGCTTTTAATTAAGAAAAATCGTAAATCTTGCCTAAGAGCGATGATGATATGATGTTGAGATTTTATAAAGAGAAATTAATCTTGTACTCTCGAGTACAGAATAAAGGGGGGATGAGAATAATCGGGGGGGGGGGGGGGTTGGAAATGGTTCGATATGATAATAATCGGGGGGTTGGAAAAATCGGGGGGTTGGAAAAATCATGGGGGAGGTTGGGAAAATTGAAAATAGCCGTTTTCTTAGTCACACGCGTATTATGCTCACCATCATTTCAATTTTTTCAAGAATTAATAAAAGGGGGTGGATTAACAGTGGGGGGGGGGGGAGTTGGAAATCTTTCAAAAATTGATAAATGGGGGATGATTATTCAGTACTCAAGAGTGATCATTAGTACTTTTTGCAGCATGCTTTGAAACAAGGCAGCATTAAAAAGAGCTAAATTTACTAGTTCTAAAAAGAAACACAAAATCAACAATATCTAGGCAGACAATTTGGTCTTTGATCCATTTGCCAAAACAGACAATTTGGAGATTGGTCTTGCAGTTAAATTTGTGTGACTTTGCAAACAGGAGTACTTTTTTGGGGACACCCAGTACTATTCCATGCTACCCCCCTCCCCCAGTATTAGGTCAACAAAAGGATAATTATAATTTGCATGTCAATAAACACCATGTAAGATCAGCATAGGGCTCAAATCTTTCAAATCTCTATTTAAAAAGGCGGGTAAAATTCCATGGCATCCTTCTTTGAATTGAATGGCTTGAAAGGAACGTATGGTACTTTGCTGTAAATCTGCCATGGAAATTTTTTGATATCTTGATTTTTTTCAAAATGGCAGCAATTTAATTATTTTTGCAAAAATCATGGAAAACTTTGAAAAAATTTAATTCATCGGAAATCCTAAACCAATAGAGGAAAAATGGAATAATCTTCAAGAAAATTGCTTCCAGGCCATTCATTTCAAAGAAAAAGGTGATAGAATCTTGCACCGACCTTTTTAAGGATTTGAACCCTATGTTCGTAAGAACAGTTAAAAACTATATCCTCCACTATCTGAGAACTCAGTTGATATGAAAAATTCCACTAACGTTATGCTGATGACAGAAGTTGACAGCTTTTAGAACTTGAAGCAATATTTCTTTCACTGGTTTATCTTCTAATCTAAAATTTGAGAAAGAATATAAGCAAATTATAGCAAGAAAGAATCCACCAACACTCAAAATTCCTTTCATCTCCTTTGTTAGAACATTTGACCTGAATCAGTAATGATTTTATTGTAAAATTTTAGTATAAAATGTAAGCATACATATGTAAATGTATTACAAAAAGTTGTATATGTTTTTACTGGTTAAAACAGTGCTCAATGCCATGAAGACAGAGCGAATTATAACAGGATTGAGACAAAAAGAAAGATTACATTCTTTGCTGTTACTCAGAGTTTCACACTATATGGCGATCATCAGACAGCTGAAAACTCTACTCAATTTTTGTGCATTTATACATTGAATGTTGCGATGACATAATCTTATAACAATTTCTTTATGTGGGGTCTCTTTTAAAATTAATTAGATAGTATTTGTTCTCATGGCGGCACTTGGAGATTAACTCTGATCTTCTGTTAAGTAGGTATGTCTTGTTGGCTTTACTAATGCAGAGCTTTTCCGTTAGACATAAATTGAATTGTTTCGTTTCGTTTCGAATTGTATATGTAAATGTACAATTTTATGTTAAAAATACATGTTAAATATTTTAAACCAAATGTAATATAGAATCATATTAACTCTTTGCAACCCACTTACCCATGCGGTTTTGCCTCAAGCTCATTCAAAACTGTGTGGTCACAATACTCAAAGACAAGATGCAACTTTCTTTTTCTTCTGAATACTTCTATTAGATTAACCAGATTTGGATGTTTTAGTTGCTGTAAAAACAATAGTAGAATGAAATCATATTTCTTGAAGCAAATTTTCTTGAATCATATGCACAATGTGCATGCAATGAATTTCTGGCAAATGACAACTGGGACATGCTACGCACAATTACACTAAAGATGGCAATGAGGTTCTCAAAAACGAGGACCTCAGAGCTATGTAAGAACTACAAAATGGATACCTTGAACACAAGAACTATATATAAATGGATGAGCAGGTCTTAATTTTGTAGTTCTTTGGTCTTACGTTTTCATTTTGTAGACAATCATGGCAGTGAGGAATATTTCACCAAAGATATAACATTGTGTTCTTTAAACCAATCACTGTAGAATTTTTCACTGACTGTATTTAGAATGCAATGTATTTTGGTACAGAGTTTCTTAGCACCAGCTCTAGTGTAATCAAAATCATCCACATTTACATCTACATGGAATATTTCACAAGGCCTTTCAAGGCATTTTGTTTAAGGGTTTTTTTTACACCAAAACGAAAACAAAAGCACTGCTGGCAATAGCTAAAGGGTAGCTAAAAATTTCAAGCAACTTGAACTATAGAGTAAACCGTAGCACTTGCCTGTAGTGTGAAAAATTGAAATATCCACACGCAAAATGCGGTAATCGCCAGCAATCGCTGGGAGTCACTTTCCTGGAGATTGGCTTTAAAGAGTCTGTCTTCTCTTAACATATGCTTGGTAACCAAGCAACCTCTGGCCACCAACACAATTGTGAAAATACCACATCAGGGGGAATATTGTTTGGAAGAGGATTACATGCAAAGCTTTTGGATTACAATCACTTAATCACTCCTCCTCATAACATCATGAAAATCAGATTAGAAATCATATTAATATTGCAAACGGTTCATTGTGCTTCATATCATAACATTGACCTACACAACAAGATACCCACAGTACTACGCAAATTGCCCCAGATGGACAGGCATTGTTTTTGGAAAAGGATTTTCCTAAGCTTTTTGCAAAATCTTTGCTGATGCAAATGAATAGCACAGTTGAATGATAAAATATTTTTGATAATTCATTTCGTTTTGAAGAAATCCACTGATTTTAAAGGGGCTCAGGTCAGGTAACCATAAACAAACCTGTTGTCTCCTGTCATCTACAGTATATTGTTTCCCTGCGGACATTTTGGTGGATGAGCTAAATCTACAATAAAGGTACTATTCAAAATCCATTGATATCTCTGTAATGTTACAACATATGAATGTGTTATTTGTTTTCTCTATGACATTCATAATTCTATCTTCAAAAGTAGAACTCTTTCATTTTGAAAAAATAGTGGACAATCTTTGTCATGTGGCCTATCAAAAACTGACAAATTGTCTTGCTGCAAGAAGTTTGCTTACTTTACGTGATTCAGGCCCTTTAAGCATCAACTATTGATGTTATTTTTTTTGCAAACTACTAAAGGATACAATATGAAAATAAAGCTGTATTTTAACTTTAACAGGTTATACTGTAGTTGCAAAAGGAACTGTGCAACTAAGCTACATAAATGGAATATGAATTGCCTCGTGAATCAATTGATTTGAAAGGCATGCTAAGTGACAACTGTTTTTGCTTGAGTAGCTAGATTTCTCTTTGGAAGCATAGTCAGCCTTGTATACTTTGTTCACTTTGCGCAAACAAAATGACATTCACATTCACAGAAAATGACATTCTCTACGACATTCACAATTCTATCTTCAAAAGTAGAACTCTTTCATTTTGAGAAGAATAGTGCAAAATCTCTGTCATAATGGCCTATCAAAAACTGAAAAATTGTCTTGCCGCAAGAAGTTTGCTTACTTTACGTGATTCAGGCCCTTTAAGCATCAACTAATGATGTTATTTTTTGCAAACTACTAAAGGATACAATATGGAAATAAAGCTGTATTTCATCTTTGACAGGTTATACTGTAGTTGCAAAAGGAACTGTGCAACTAAGCTACATAAATGGAATATGAATTGCCTCGTGAATCAATATGATGATTTGAAAGGCATGCTAAGTGACAACTGTTTTTGTTTGAGTAGCTAGATTTCTCTTTGGAAGCATAGTCAGCCTTGTATACTTTGTTCACTTTGCGCAAACAAAATGATGCCATCAGCCAATCCTACAAAACCATGGATAAGTCAAATGCGAAACAAGGAATCAAAAAGTATTAAATACAAGTTTCTACCATTCAACAGGTACTATTCATTGACGTCAATAAAACGTTCACTTCAGACCACCTTTCATCATCATCATCATCATCATCATCATCATCATCATCATCATCATCATCATCATCATCATCATCATCATCATCATCATCATCATCATCATCATCATCATCATCATCATCATCATCATCATTATAATCATCATCATCATCATCATCATCATCATCATCATCATCATAAAATATTTGACAATGAAGGTTTAAACTAAGGCCTCAGTTTTCACTGATTTAAACCATCTTGAAAATCAGATCAAAAACGGATTCAAAACAAAGTGCTTCCTTTGCTTCGCTCAGAACATCATGCAACACAAGCAGCTCTAGAAGCAATGTCAGCGGATATGACACCACTGCACCACATCACCTTTCGCCACAAGACCCACAATCATGCAAATAGCCCCAGGTGGACAAATCCTTGTTTGGAAAAGGATTATAAATGAAATATTGTGGCTAACAATTCCTTGGTCATAAAATCCTCCTCACACCATTGGGAAGATCAGATTAAGCACTAATTATTCAAGCTGGTTCATTATTTTTTGTATCATAACAATTGTCATCCCAGCACTAACAAGCCTTCACATGGAAATTTGGTCATTAAATATTCAAAATGTAATGGGGTTCCTTTCTTTGTTTAACTATACTTTTTCCTATGAATTAATTTATTAAAATAGCTAAGGAATAAATCATTCAGGAGCAAAGGAGCCCTATCTTATACTATATTGTCAATATTTCCAATGTTGTTATGACAACTAAGCAAATATAAGCAGGTGCCTTCTCTATATCATGAACATTCAAGGAGATTAGTTATTCTATGGTAGTGCCCATATTTCAGTATTTTGCATTCCCATTTTTCTTTCCAGGTAAAACAATCTGGGAATATAGAATTTGACTATGATTTGACAGATTTTATGCTCACAATGTGCATTTGAAAAGCCTGTGTCTTTAATTTGAATTGTGGTAGGATCTATCTGTACTCTACTGGTATTAGAAGAAAGTAAAGAATAGCTGATGAATTTGCACCATTGATGATAGCCTCAATCGTCAATATAAAACTTTCTTGTGCAGATTCATCAGCTATTCTTTATTTTCTGCTATTACCAGTAGAGAATAGTTAGATCCTACCATTGTTCTTTGAGAATACTGAAACTAATCTCCTTGTACAATTGAGATATATTTGTATCCTCCAATGAAGAAACCTCATTTGAATAGGCAATGGAATCAATTGCAGAAAAACAGCTTGTTGGATCTATTCTTGTGGACTAACTATTTTACACCCCTTCTAACTGGTTGGAACAAAGTGCTACAGATCACCTTTTGGTCTGAATGATGCTGGGTCAAAATTGTTGTAGATCACCCTTCTATCTACATGGTAGAGTGGTTCACAACAAATTAGCTAAATATATGAAATATGAAATTAAATATGAGATACACCAAATGTCTGTAAAATTGTTGGCTATCATTTAGATCATTCAACAGTTTTCAAATAGAAAATGAAAATAAGATGCAATAAAGACAAAGAAGTATAACTTTGTCATGACATCTCATCAAAATTGAGGCACATCAGTTGTTTCAAAATTATTGTACTCTTTTATTTCATGCCTCTAGAACAGAATTCCTATCAGAATTTGAAGAACTCCTGAAAAATTTAATAATTCTTGACAATTGTTTTGATCTGTTTTGATATTCATTATCAAAATCAAATATAAATTTATGGCATCTACTGCATGTGTATAGCTTTGTTTAGTCAAAGAATTCTTAACTTTTTTGGCATTACGGGAAGAACTACATTCACGAGGATTGCACAAAGCTGTGATGACTAAAATTCAAATCTGTAATTATCTCCAGTGCTGTTTGTTTGCAATTTGCATGCACCTAATTTGATATTCCGAAGCAATACAATTAATTCTGTCATTAAAATCGGCAATACCACAAACCAATCTCCTCATAAATCACCATTTCTCACCTTCAGCATTCTTACTTCTCTCATTGCAATTTTCTTGATAAGTGGATCATCTTCCGACTCTACAAACTTCTTTATCGCAACTACTTGTCCATTTTCTCGATTCCTGCATTTAAAAACAACTCCATAAGAGCCTTCACCAATCTTTAATACCTTCTCGTACTTGTCCATCTTTGGGAAATACGATTTATTCGCAATTTTATGTTCGGGTCCGTGGAATGACTTCGGCAAGTCTGTGCTCCAAAGGCGACTGACTTAGCAGCTTAGGCCAGCCAATGTCAACTACTTCGAATCTTCTTTTCCATTAACTGATAATGATCACGGAATATAGGATAAAGGCAAATTATTTTGAATCATTGTTGATATTAGTAGTCAATGCTCACAGTATGAAGTGAGTTTATATTGAAGTAGTTTATATTCAACTGTTATTCAGCCATGAAAGTTGAATGAAGACAACTTTCTGCATTGCATTCTGCTTCTCCAGATGTGTTGCAACAGTGGACTCAATGTCATGGGCCTCAAGGTAATATCTCCTTCGCAGTCGTCAAGGAACTAAGGATTTGATGAGTATTGGAGGTTTTTCAAGGATATCCTAAAGAGACTGTAGCTGAGGGCAAACTTTTTAACGTTGTTTTGACATTATGTCTTTGGGTCAGTTTATCCAGTAAAAATATTTTTCAAATCTTTTTCCATTGTCTCACAAAAGAGCTTTCTTTGGCGACCGCTCTGCCTAGTTCACTTTACCCCGGAGCGGGGTAAAGTGAACTACTTAGCAATTGTTCGATAAAAACAAAATAATGCTGGTAATACCGGAAAATATGATTTATTTTGCAACTCTAAGGAGTTCTTCGCATGCCAAAACGAAACAAACCCAAAAATTTCACAAGAGTGATATTTAAAAAAATTAAATTGTGACCTATGTTGAGAACGATCTTTGCAGATCAAATATTAACCAAAAACTAATGTCTAAGTCACCAATTCGAGTCAGATTGCGAGACCTGAATACAAGTCGATGAACAATAATGGGAATATTCTTCGAAAATACTATATTGCATATAAATATCAAATTACCACAAAGAGAAACAATATTTTCAAAGTAGCTCATTTTGCCCTGAAACCTCCGCCCAGAAATAAAACCAAAAATAGTTATAAATCTATAACAATTATTTATATTCCAATTTCACACTGATGGCCATTTATACTTTTCATGTCGATAGGTATGCTTGCTTCATCAAATCCCAACAAAATTCTTGGATCAGTAACCTCATTTTTGAATGAAGGTCAAACTTCGGCTGTCAAAAGTTTGGAGGCTTTTCAGGGAGCTGGTATCAGAATAGATTTCTGTGCAATCAGAGCGAAAAATTATCCTGCAAATTATGATTTTCTGAGGGCAGACTTATGAACCAAATGAGATTGAAAAGGTCTTCTTCATCTGACTTCATGTTCACATGAGAAAATGAAAAATCATGGGTAGTTCACTTTACCCCGGTCGAAGCAAAATATCGACTGGACGGTAGATCTTTTAAAATATTATGTAAGCGTACAAGAAAGTCTTTCTTGGCCCTTTCCTTACTTCTCACTGGTACTTCTCATTTGCTGTTGTTCTTTCATCGTATTGTCGTGTTTCTTCCTTCAAATTTACCGACGTGTGCGCATATTTCGTTCTGATAGTTTCTTCTTGGTCAGATTTCTCATCTCCTGAGTCCTGACGCCTCGCATGCGACGCATGCAGCCTCAAAGCAAAGGAAGGAACAGTAAGAAAATTCGAAATGTCATAATGATCTTGTAGAGATTCAATGGGTACCAGACTCTCTAAAATAAAAACAGTCTCTCTCTCCGTTTTATGTCATAGAGTCTGGTACCCAGGGTAAAGGCTTGCAAGACCAAGTAAAAAATTTCCTTCTATCATTTGCACAGTAATCAAATTTTGTAATTCTACAGGGATTTTGGAAAAGTTTAATTTTTTTTCTAGAATTTGAAAACATGTACCTTTGTTGCAAGCCTTTGTAGAGAAAAATAACATAGGGTATGTCAAGTGTCAAGACAGGGCCGTCGAGAGAGGGGCCGGGCCCTAGGGTCAGGGCAGGGAGTGTGCCCTTCGGCGGCACCGGAAAATTTTTTTGGACCATGCCCTTTTATCGTTGGGTCACTCCCTCCTATGCACTGGTAGAACGCTGCTTTTAGACTTTATTTAGAAATCTCAATTGGCCCGCGGGCCTGAAAATGTTCCTGAAAGAAAACCACAACAAATAAAAGATCCATACCTTATTTTTTGCGGGCTCTAAGGCTTTTTAATAAGGCTCTGGTACCCAGGGTAAAAGAGGCCCTGGGCCAGTGGGCCCCCTGGTAACTACCCTGGCTACCCCCCTCCTCCCTCCTCTCTCGACGGCCCTGTGTCAAGAAAAGGTAATTTTACTGCGAGAGATCGAGAATTTTATTTAGACACTAAAAACTAACAACACAGGCCATTTCTCGCATCTTATTCCAGGACGGCTATTGCGTTTTTCTTTTCTTTGTTACTAGCAGTGGCAAAAATTAGAAATCATAGGAAGTAGAGCCGGGAGCAGAGCTTAGATTCATTCCAAAAAAGTCTCTTGTTTCGCTCCCCCTGCAGACTTGTACAACAACAACAGCGAAAGTAGAGCTTTTCGTGCCAAATGATCTGTTGGGGTTTTCTGTTCATAGTCTCTGTTTATAGTTTCTGTTTTGTTTATTCTAGTAATAGCTGTAATTAGGCATACAAAAAGTATTTTTGTGTTAGACTATTATAAGAAAAAACAAAATTCTAGAAATTCAAAAATTCATGTCGCTGCGAGGAGCCTATTTTGTATCCTGAGGCACATGACATTGATGACCACTAATGACGAAATGAGATTTCTGTCACTAAGCAAAATGAGCGCGTGGAAACCTAAAAACAAACGCACAAGGCAAAAATACTTTCCTTGTTTGCCCACAGTAAATAGTTTGCCCTTGTTTCCAAGTAGCTCTACAGGCTTTGCCAAATCCTGAAGAGCTACTTGGAAACAAGGATTTGCCAAATCCTGAAGAGCTACTTGAAAACAAAGAATTTTCTTGGTGCCATCTGGCCTGTGCGGGCAATCCATTTGAATTTTAACACCCATAGACTATACTATATTTTACGTGTATTATATTCAATCTATTCAATTTTGTTCTTATCCATTATGAATCTATCTTTACAAGTACCCGACAAGCGAGAAACTCTTCGAAAAGGAATGGGTCAGAGCTCCAAAGTTTCTACAAATAGCAATGGCTGTATTTTAAGGTCCAGACCTCTAGTCCCTCCTTTCAGGGTATAAAACAACGTATTTCAACGGTATCTAATTGCCATAGTATAGGTTAGTGCAACATGACAATAATAATTGAAATAGTGGAGGTTGGGGTACAACACCCCCCCCCCCCCGTGTCATTTGTGTCAAAAATGCCATAAAAGGGTATTTTTGCCAAGGGATGATATCTTACAGGTGTAGGCCCTTGGATACCCTGGGTACCAGCCTCTCCAGGGTAGCCCTTGGATTGGTTCATTTCATATATTCATATCAATTTTGTGCTTTATACAGCATAGAGTCGATTATTATGCTAATGTTTTGAGAAAATTAGGCCCATTTCAGACATTACCCCCTGGCCAAAAACGCTCAAATTTTTGAGAGGGTCCCCCAAGCCCATTTTGTTCAGCACATTTTTCTGATATAGAAAACACCTTCAAAACAAGGTCTGCTGAAATTGGTCACAGATTCCTAGTATTTTCCTCTACTATTCTGCTGATGAAGCCGGCCTTCGACCCGTAGAAGCTTGAAACTGTATTGTGTATTTGATGAACCCACAACACTTAACTCAAATGTCTAACACAATGCTGGACATAGTGCAAAGTGGTGCAAAGAAAACTATAATATTGTACACCGGGTGCCCAAAAAAGTACTCCCGTTTGAAAAATCGCCAAAATTTGATTATCAAACGTACAATATATAATGTAGGTTTGAATCAAACCTACATTACATATTAAAGTTTTCTCTTCAAATATATTTAAAGATGGAAAATGTTTACTTTCTTTTTGTGTAACTTTTGGGCATGGAAAACTTCGAGAATAACGCATTGAAAAGCCTTATTCTGAGCTATGTAGCTATACCAAACTAACATTGTGGACCTTGCCCCAAGAGCAATTGCGCTCATTTTTTTTACAAGAAACTAAGGTCCGGGGTTGGTCCATTTTTTGCTACAAAAAGTTCCTTACGTAAATCTTATGTTCTTCATGCTGGAAGTGTAGAGTTAATTTTGTTTTCAAAAGGGCATCACAAATTACTTTGATTAGTTATAAATGTCAGAATGAAATGTTAACAACTATTGCAGACTTGAAGGATAATGAATAATTCAACATACACGTATTTCTTTTTATAAGAAACCGCTTATAAGAAAAGGTAGGCTCAAGTTTTCAAATTAAGAAACAACCCTAACTGAGTTGAAAAAGCTAAGAAACTTTTGTAGTTTACAGTTTTAATTTTCCTATCGCACTCGAAAATGTTTTGATATTTGATATCTTACTAGAAGTTTAATATACAAAAAGAAATTTCTCAGGTAATCATCATATCAATGCTTTTTACAGTATGCTTCAAAACCAGGCAGCACTAAAAAGGGATAAATTCACTAATTTAAAAGCAAATCAAATCCCAGGGGGGGGGGGGTACTCCCTAACTTTCAATACCAATGTCACTATTGCAGTGTCCAGGCATCTTAGAATGCAGTGTCCATGCCACTATTTCTTTGCTGACCCCTAAATATTAAGCCTGATGTTTTGGGGACCCCAAATATTGAGTCTAACGTTTGCAGTGGACGCAAATTTGAGCTTTTAAGATTGATATTTCTGCTCTCAAAGCACCAGTACCAACAAATGAGGTATCTATGTTCAAGTTAACTATCGAGGAACATTTTGAGAGTGATAAAAGCTAAATTCATATCGCTGGAGTCAACCAAATCTATATATTTTCTTAGGATACTCGGTAGTTTCAAAATAATGGTACCGAGCATGACATCCTCTATAGAGGTGAAACAGGCGAAAGACTCGGCGAAATATATCTATTTGCAAAAGCAGGTGCAGGGACGCCGGAGCGATGGTAGGGCAAGGGGGCGACTAGGAACGTAAGCATTCGAGACCGAAGGTGAGCGAAGCGAGCCGAAAAATAGGGGGGTCTGGGGGTACTCCCCTGGGAAAATTTCTTGTGCCACGC
Source organism: Aurelia coerulea (assembly GCA_039566865.1). Taxonomy (NCBI): domain Eukaryota; kingdom Metazoa; phylum Cnidaria; class Scyphozoa; order Semaeostomeae; family Ulmaridae; genus Aurelia; species Aurelia coerulea. Next base: position 15,178,353 of record CM076958.1, on the reverse strand, counting down.
CCTTTAGATTGGCTTAAAATGCTATCAAAAATGTTTCAACGAACATTAATCTTATTTTGAAGTTGCAATTGCCAGTCATTTTTCGTTACTGGGCGGCTTTTCTATCAAATTTCAACATAACTTGCTTTCCGTTGTATCGTATTTAATGATAAGTTTCATCTTCACGCTTTGGTGATCTAAGAGTTCAGTTTCTAGTTTCGTGTAAAAAATATGTTTTGATGCAAAAACATATGCCACCTTGCTATTATTCATCCAGTTAATTGTTGGTATAATCACCTCAGGTAAACATCACCAGTAATAGTGCGATGTCACCTATCTAGCTTACCAGCAATGAGTGAGAGATTCCTGTTCCTTGCACCTGGGGGGGCTACTTAGTATATTTTGCTGACGGCATGTGCACTCCTTTCCGGGTATCGATTTCGCCTCTTTTTTCTAACGCCGGGTATCAAAAGAAGGCAGTTTTTCTAAAGCCGGTTGTCAAAAGTTTTGTTTCATTGTTTTTTTTAAAGTTTTTACGTTTAAGGGTATGCTTTTCGCCAATTTTTGCTAAAGCCGGCTATCATTTCGAGGGAAAATATCTAAAGCCGGGTGAAAAATTTTCTCATTGGAGTGCACACCCCCGTAAAATTTAAAGTCAAGTACACCCCCCGGGTCCTTGCACAAGCGCGTCTCTGTATCCGCTTTGCATTATTTATCCAGTTCCTTGTTGGTATCATCTCATCACTTAAGGTGAACATCACCAGTAATAACGCGATATCACATATCTAGCTCACCAGCAATGAGTGAGAGATTCCTATTCAATGCACTTGCACAAGCAAGCCTCTCTATTCGAAGGCAGCAGATCAAAGAGCCAAAGACAACGAAATCATTGTATTATGGGGATCCTGTGGCGAAATCTAGGAGCAATGTTTTGAGGACATATTATACCCAAAGATGGTGAACATTGTCAGTGTCGTCTTCCATTGTTTAACTTTCGTGACTGTGGCCGTTGCTTTAGTGCTTAATGGTCTTGGAATATATCTGCTGGCAAAACTGAGAGCCAGAATAAGCAACCAAAATGTTATTTTGATAAACATAAGTTTGATTAAAATGATCTTATCAATTACTGAAGCTGTTCTATGTGTGTTGGAGATCGTTGGCAGTGGAACATCTAGAATATATCAAGTATTTGACATTACTAATGCAGGACTCTACGGTGTTAATCATCTTACAGTGGTGATTCTGACTCTGGACAGACTCTTAGCTACGATAATACCATTGCGTTACAATAGACAAATGACCAAGGTTAAACTCAGGATTCCTATTATTGCCTCTTGGATTATCGGCACTGCAGGAATAGTTCCATTCTTCGTCTACGACTATAGCCTATTATACAGCATTTACTACAAGATAGTCTTCCTAACATTGGACGGAATCGTGCTACTGGTAGCAGTCATAACGTATGGCTCAATTTTAAAGACGCTTCTTCGGAAAGAGAGAACTTTTGATCGGGGCCTAACACTAACAAAAAGGAGTGTAACAGTTAGTCAACGTTTTGGAAGATTCTTTTACGTATCAAGCTTGATAATTGCTAGCTTTATCTTGTTTGTTGCAATTCCAGATGTAATCTATGCCAGTCTGGTTATAATTCAGGGGAATGAAGACCCAATGATCGAGCATGCGTTAGGCTTAGTATGGAGTATCTACCTCGTTTCAGATCCATTGATCTATATTTTCCTCCAGAAACCAATAAGATTGAAATTTTGCAGCATTTTCAGTAGAGCTAAAGTAGGAACACTAGACGGAACATCTAGATTCGATCCAGTGGAGAGAATGGCAACAAATTTTTGAAGAAGAGCCAGGAAAACAGTACGTTCCTCGTGCAAGCTGAGCACAATCTCGTTGAATGAATCTTGATTGTAATACCCAATACAAAGCGATTAACTATTGCAGACAAATGCCGTTCTACGACTGACTATTCCAGCAAATCATGCAAACAAAGGAGATCATAAAAGATGCAGAAGGTAGCCAGCTCACTCTTGGTGCATGCTGAAAATGGTTGTTGAGATAAGACATAAGACTATATCAAGAGAAGAAGGTTAAAGATGTACACAAGAAGAGACTACTTCGAGTTCTTGATTGATTCTTTCATTCTTTTGAACAGAGAAGAAGGACATATTTAAACACTTGACTCATTGGTTCAAAGTACGTAATTGACAAGATCAATAATTTATTTTAGAATTACACACTGCAATTTATGAAAATATCAATGCCTAATGTTTAGCCTTTGAACGAGATCAGTTAGAAAGTTTGGATCTATCTTCCTTCTTTCGATATACAATCATTTTTTTATAAGAAACTAAGGTCCGGGGCTGGTAGGCAGTTTCTTAAATTTTTGGGCCATTTTGCTACCACAAGTTTTTTACGTGTTTCTTATATTTTTATTGCCGAAAGTTTAGAGTTGATTTTGTCTTGTCTAAAGGGCTCCCAAATTATTTAGTAAAATCTCAAAACGAGTAAATAACTTGATTCGCACTCAAAATAATAATGTCAAAATATTTTTGAGTGTGATAGGAAAATTAAAACTGAAAATTGCAGAAGTTTCTTAGCTTTTTTCAATTCAGGTAGGGCTGTTTCTTAGCTTTCAAAAAATTGAGCCTACCGTTTCTTATAAGCGGTTTCTTATAAAAAAAATGAGTGTATGCTCATGTCTTATCTTAAACACAATTCTTGGCATCGACAATGAGTGAGCTAGCTACAAAGGTTTCGGGACATTTTAAAGGACATATGTCGCGTTAGCAATTAGTTAATACAACAAAGAGGTTTGGAGTAGAATTCTATTGTTTCGTGACTTTCTGCTTGATGAATTTTTATTGCAATGAAAATTCAGTCTCCATCCTGTGCTTTGCAATAAACAATAAACAATAAACAATAAACAATAGAGAGGATTGTATTGCTTGAACCAATCAGGTTAATGACACATGCCCTTTAAAGTTTGCTTTGCTTCTAGAACAAGATCAAATTTTGTAAACAAAGGACACAGGTCTGATCAAGACAAAGCAATTTTGCAGCCTCAATGGATTTTACACCTTCTGTGCAGTTAACCATAATATTTTGCACTCTCTGCTTATTTTGATTTAATTCATTTCAATCAGAGGCGTGAAGAGCAAGGGTGAATTTTGTAAACAAAGGAAACAGGTCTGATCAAGACAAAGCAATTTTGCAGCCTCAATGGATTTTACACCTTCTGTGCAGTTAACCATAATATTTTGCACTCTCTGCTTATTTTGATTTAATTCATTTCAATCAGAGGTGTGAAGAGCAAGGGTGAATTTTGTAAACAAAGGAAACAGGTCTGATTAAGACAGAGTGATGTGATTTTGCGGCCTCAAGAATAGATTGCACACCTTCTGTGCAGCCAACCGTAACGCTCCTCCTCTGTTTATTTTCATTTTTCATTGAGTGCACTCAGAGGTGTGAAATCTATTCTTCTTAAAAGGCAAATCGCTTTGTCTTCTGGGAAACCTAAATGCCTTGTTTTACAGAATTGGCCCTAGCTGGTGTGAAGTCTATTCCTCAGAAAGGTAAATCGCTTTGTCTCTTCAGAAGCCTGAATCTTTTGTTTCAGAATTTACCTTTGCTCTGTGCTGCTGATTTCTACCTATTTCCATCCCTGGGGGAATGCTCGTTTACTTGTCATTCCTCTAAAGCAGACAACAAGGACAAATTTTGTAAGACAATGGCATGAGTTGCTTTTGTTGACACATGAATTCAAAGCAATTAGCGATTGCCAACAAAGGAAATTCCCTCAAACAGTAATTCAAAACAAACAAAGCTGCAAAAGTTTCACTGAAACCTATGTAGCTAGCGCACTCGTTGTGCATTTCAGAAATTTTATTTCTCGATCGAAGGAAGAAGAATATATCCTAAACGTAAAAATTCGTCGAAAAGCAATGAAATAACGCGTTTGACAAGGAAAGGATGGCGTCAGCAAAATATACTAAGTACCCCTCCCCCCCCCCCCCGGGTGGCAATCATAAGCAACTCGTGCTATTATGGTCTTACTAAATCCGTCCTTGTTAAAGCAGACGGTTCCAAGAACATTCTACCTTTTTACATAATGCATTACGATAGAAATTTCCCATATGCAGGGGACGATATGCCTGATTTGACTGAAGTAAATTTCAATCATTAAAAAGGTATTCTTTCTAGATGATAAAGCTTCAACGAACTCCTTAGTTGGTTACTCGCTAAAATATAACCTGGCAAACTTGTGCCATATTTTTCAATCCACTCCTTCGACATTGGGATCACTTTAGAAGGCTACTCATGGAAAGATGTCTCGCACGTATGAGTCCTTTTCTTTCTTCTGGGAATGTTCTTTTCGACCATATCGGAAATTTCTCTTCGACATTTGAAGAATACCACTGTTCCAATTAGCAGAAGAACTAAGCCAGTTATGATCAATGCAAGTGCCCATGATGGCAGTGGAGCTGAAAGAGATCGAAGAAATCATTTAAATACCGGCTGAGTCAGAAACCGGGGGGGGGGGGGGGGGTACATGACTTGAGGATGGACGGGGGTCTGCCGCCCGATTTTCGGAAAGCTACCCTCTTCTAATTACCGAAACTTGCTTTTGATACCCGCTTTTATGATTAATTTTTGCGGAAAACAGCCCATTTTAACCATTTTTTGCGAATTTCAGCGAAACCCCACCCATGTTTATGGAAAATCTGCTGAAAAAGGACCCTTGTTCCCTTGTTTAGAGAATTTTGGGCCCAAAAACCCACCCATGTGGGCGGCACATACCCGTACCCTAAATATGTTATGTACCTCCCCCGGGGTCAGAGAAAAAACACTGCTTGAAAGGCTAATGCTTCCTAAACATCCAATCAACAATATCTAATATTATCTGATTGTTCACATTTTACAACAGATTTTAATCAACATCAGTTTCACTTTACAGCCATTTACCAACAACGGCATGTTCGTAAACTCAGGTTTACCTATTTTTTACCTGTTCGTTAAAATACGAAATGAATGACAAAAATACTCAGTCTTTTCACTATCAACTTTGATTCATTCGAATCCATCCAGTATTCCAACCAAGTACCACGATCCCGGGGGAAGGGTGGGGGTACATGACTTGTGATTGGACGGGGGCCTGCCATCCGGTTGTCAGAAAGCTACCCTCTTCTAATTACCAAAGCTTGCCTTCGTGCCCCTTTTGACTTTTATGATAAATTCTAACGGACAGCTACCCATGTAAAACCATTTTTGCGTATTTCAGCCAAACCCATCCATGTTTAAGGAAAATTTGCCGAGAAAGGACCCCTGTTTAGAGAATTTGGGGCCCAAAAACCCGCCCATATTAGCGGCAGATACCCGTACCCTCAACATGTTATGTACCCCCCCCCTCCCAGACCATAGTTTTCAAATACCTGAACATTTTGGCGCACCTAGTATAACCGACTGAAACCAACCACGCTTTGTTATCTATATCGACATGCTACCGGAACTGTTACCGGACATGTTACCTTCAATCCGGACATGTTACCATTAATAGCAAAAATAACTGATTACTCATCAAAAATAATACATCTATGTATTATTTTTGATGAGCAATCAGTTATTTTTGCTATTTATTATACATCGCCACACGCTTCACTGTTATTTAAAATGTTACCATTAAACTGGTAACCAGCTGTTACCTTCAAACTATAGTAACCAGTTTTAAGGAATCTGATAACTGGCCAGTAAACAATAGGCTTGCAAACGTTTAACTTTTTTAATTCACCAGGAAGAGAGTCAGATTACGACCGAAAAATTCAACTTACCTCTATGCACAATGAGTTTAAATTCTGTTATGTATGTGGAGCTATTTGAAACTTTGATGACACACTTGTATTCCCCAGCATCATCCATCTCAAGATCTCTTATACGTAACGCTGTGTTGTTGATTTGCAATTCAAATTTCCCGCCAAAAGTGTCGATTTCTCCATCACGATACCATGATACATTGGAAGGAAGAATCTCTCTTTCGTTGTTTTTGTAGTATGCCCTCATTGTGACGTCATCCTTTGCTTGCTTTATAAATGTCCGTTCTATTGTGAAGACATCACCTGCGCAAGAAATGTTAGGCATGTTCAAACTTCTCCTATTTCATACTGTGTGTTCAAATAAAACGTGCTGGCGGGCTGCCTGGGCGAAAGGGTGGGGTTTCTTCGTCCTCTCACTTGGGCGGCACGTTAGTATCCATGGATCAACATAAAATCAATTTGAAATGACTTGATGATCAAGCAGCTCTCCTTCCTATCTTCCAGACAGTTCAACACCAAACCATCCAAATTTCCCCCAGTGCTTGACTTCCATCGTCATTGTACCGTCCAGTTGCTATGTGATGGTACAAAACTGATGGAAGGCGACGATATAAAAGGGTTAGACCCATTGCATGGTTTGGTGTGGAACTGCAAGTCTCCTTCTTTTTTTTTTTGACTATTCATGTGTTGCTTTCTTGTTTTGTTTTGTCCCTTATATTGCTGTATCTTTTTTTAGTCTCCTAAAGTTGTATTTGTAAATTGTATGTACCCTTCTTAATGTAGGCCAGATAACCTTGTGTCTTCTTTTACCAAGAGCGGTACAGTAGTAATGTATTTAGATTAATTAGTTTTAACTTATGAATAGAAATAATTATGAATATATAAATATTATGAATAGAAAAATAGAAATTGAAAAAATGAAACAGTAAAAATACGATGTGGGTGTAAAAATTCTATGACCTATTTCTTCTAACTGAATGGCTTAAAAGAAAATTTAGCTACCTATCTATAATTCTACCGTTGGACTTTTCAGAAATCTTGAATATTTTCTGAAACTACAGCATATGTTACATTTCAGCTCATTTAAGGATGTGACGTTATCAAATTTCTAAATCATAAACCAGAAGAGTGAGTGACAGACTTTTGTATGATACCATATTGTAGATATCCATAAACCATGGTTTTCGCGGAAATTATTTCATGTTGCGTCAAACAGTTTAGAAATGACGATGGTTTTAAGTTTTTTTGAAAATTTTTGTTGAATTCTCGAAAAGAAGAAAAACACCCTCATTCTAAAAATATTGAAGGTTTTAGAAAAATCCAACGGCAGAATCATAGCAAAATAGCTGATTCAGTTCAAAGAAATAGGTCATTGAATTTTACACCAGCATTTCAAAAGATTTGGAACCTATGTTAATCATGATAGAATATTCTAAAAAATCGGTCCAACACCTATAGAGAGTAAAAAATTATTAAACAATTTGAAAGCCTGTAGTTTGCTACATATTCATCACATTTCTTAAAACTTGCTATCATTGTGTAGGTATGACATGTCCAATTAGATAAAAGAATTTATTTGGCTTGAATCAGTTGCATAGTTCTCTAGTCAAGAGTGATTTTATAAAATCTTTCAATGTCAGAATCCCTCAAAACAGATGTAAAACAATTCAGCATGATGACACCCGGGGGATGGGGGTACATGATTTAGGATGGATGGGGTCTGCCACCCGGTTACTATATTACTAGATTATTGCAGTTTATGGATACTAGATTATTGCAGTTTTTAAAAATATTTTTTGATAAATCGGTTGCTTGCCTTGGTACCCACTTTTACGATGAATTTTGTTGGAAGACTGCCCATTTTAACCATTTTTGTGAATTTCAGCGAAGCCCCACCACGTTTGTGGAAAATCTGCCGAAAAGGGGCCCTTATTTAGAGAATGTTGGGCCCAAAATCCCAACCATATGGGTGGTACATACCCGCACCCTGGACATGTTATATACCCCCCCCCCCCGAGGGACGACACTGAAAACTATTTGGAAAGGTTCAGCTTACCACTGCCACACCCCAAATTCTGAGAATATTGAAGACTTCTGAGAAGTCCAGTGGTACAATCATAGCAATGTAGCTAAAGTTTCTTGTCATTCAATTCAAAGAAATAGGTCATTCAATTCTATATCGCTATTTTCAAAGATTTGGATCCTATGCTAACAGTAACTACGAAGTAGGTGAAAGTACGCTCGAAATACCCGTAATTCTATGAACAAGCAGTTGACATAATCATACAAATTAAATTCGAATTCATTGCTGGCTTATTGAAACTTTCCATCAGCCCGCTCGTAATACAAAACCGAAATATCGTCATTTCAGTCACCTGAAGTTTGTCCAGATGTCTTTTTCCGTGGGATTGCACAGGTCAAATTCTATTTTCTGTTAACTGAGGATTGAATGTTGCAATTAAAAAGAGCAGGTTTACTAAAAACTTAATGTGACACAAATGAAATGAATAAATGTCAAAAACAACGCAGTACCTGTAAAAGTAATAGCAAAATTTGCTTATGTAACCATCGACAATGCATTCAGAGCAGTTGCCTTTCTTTTCTTATTCAGGGGGTCTATTTCTCAAACATCTTTTATCAAATTTGTTTTTGAGAAGTCCACACCGCAAGGCATTAGACTGATTATATGTTGGTAGGTTATCGCTATTGATAGGCTGATGGACGCTATAACTACGACTCATGGACTTACGCTTCCAGAAACGGACATGGCCTAAATTATAATCTTGAGGTTGACGTGCGGCAATAGTTATAGTTGATAAACATAAATTTCTCTATTGAATAAACTAAAATGCCAGGATTTAATTAGACTAAACGTATCGGGCATAACCCTTCCTCAGTAGTAATGAGAAATAGAACGCACAGGGCAGTAAAGCGGAAGAGATCGAAAAATCGAAAGATGGAGAACTATAGAACGTCTAATGGAATTGGACGCTGCAGGGAAGAGGGTAGCAGGGAAGAGGGTAGCCATGAGGAAGCTACGAAGGAGGAAAAGATGACGTTAAAGTGAAAATGCCTATGAAAAAGAAAACTGTTTGTTGAGTCCATTGGGGAAAAGAGTACCAAGCTTAAAAATTAAACTTTTTTCTAATGTTTTTCTTTGTTTGCTGTTGATAGGTGCCATGGTTAAACCAAGAATCGACATGTCCGCTTTAGAATGGCTTGCAAGGTTAAAATGTCTGGACACATTGCTGTCTGCATTATCAGCGCGTTCTTCGTGCTCGTGTATTTTATGTTCGACATTTCTTAAATGCTCCCCAAAACGGTTGTTTATTTGACGGCAAGTTTCTCCGATATACAGCATTCGGCATCTCGTACATTTAATGCAGTATATGAGGCAGGTGGATGTGCACGTAAAACTTAGATGAACTGTGAAGGTTGAACGGCTTGTAGAGATGACTGTATCTTCGTTTATATGGTGGCAAGTACGGCAGTTGGAACGTCCACAAGGAGATGTACCTGGAGCATTGCTTTCTTTGGGCAAACGAGATTTAACGAGAAGTTCACGGAGATTGGTATCACGTCTAAAGGCCATGAGAGGGGGTGTAGTGAAGATGTGCTTTGTATTTTGGTCATTTTGCAGGATCTTGAAATTGTCATAAATAATCTTCTTAACAGGCAGAGAGAGTGGATGGTACGTCAATGCTAGAGGGATTCTTTCATTGTTTCTTGATCTGTTTTTAACTTTAAGTGCATCGGATCTTGCAATATTGGTGATTCTTTTAAATGCTGAATCGATCACTGGAGAGGGGTAGCCGTTGTTGCTGAAGAAAGTGCACATTTCCTTGGCTTTGTTTTTGAAATCCAAATCATTTGAACACAGACGTCGCAAGCGAAGAAGCTGGGAGTATGGAATTGAATTCTTTGTTTTATCCGGATGCGATGACTTGTAATTTAAGAAACTGTGTGAATCAGTGTCTTTGTAATGGATTGATGTGGAGAGGTGGTCATCAGAAATAGTAAGCTGGATATCGAGAAAGGGCAGGCTTGTTTCTGTGATCTCGTAGGTGAACTGGAGGGCAGGATGAAAATTGCAAACAAAGTCGATGAAATGCTGGAGTTGATTACGTGGCAAAGAAGTAGCTCCAACGATATCATCGATATACCTCTTTATCAGGTGCGGGAAAGGGCCTTGGTACTGCTGACTAATCAAATATTCCTGGTAGCCAACGAAGAGACAAGCATAACTCGGGCCTAGTTTGCTACCCATTGCAACTCCGCCAACTTGCACGTAAAAACGATCGTCGAAAGAAAAGCCATTTGTTGTGAGTACGAGTTCAGCGAGTCGTAAAAGCGTTGTTGTTGGAGGATTTTGAGAAGGACGTTGTTCGAGAAAATATTTTAGTGCACTAAGACCATCAACATTAGGAATTACGGTATACAGTGACTTGACATCCATCGTAAACAGGTAGCGGTGCTGTGTTGTAAAGCGGAAGGCATCAAATATTCTTAGGGCATCGGAAGAGTCTTTCACAAATGTTGGCAATTTTTGTACCATTGGTGTAAAAATTGCATCCAGGAAAGTTGCAATCTGGGAAGATGGACAGGACACAGCTGAGACGATCGGACGGCCTGGATTGTTGACTTTGTGGATTTTGGGCAACATGTAGAAAAGAGATGTTCTTGGGTGGTTAGTATATAAATCAGCCGCATTTTCTGGAAGATTTCCGTTCGTAATTTCTTCTTTTATTCCTGTGATTATAGTTTTGTTGAAGGACTTTGTTGGATCTTTCCTTTGCTGAATGTAGAAATTTTTGTTGCTATCGAGCTGAGATGCACACTCGTTTATATACAAATCACGTCTCCAGACAACCACACAACCACCCTTGTCAGCTGGTTTGATGACGATATCGGTACGTTTCTTGAGGCTATTAAGAGCAGACAATTCATTCTTCGTAAGATTGGATCTTGAACAGTTTCTTTTATAGTTGATCTGTGCGAGCTCGTGTTTGCATTTGTTGATGTAGTAATCGAGGGCATTAAACTTCCCAGGTAAAGGTGTCCAAGTAGATTTAGTGGGGAAGAGTTGATCAATCAGTGTTGCAGTGGGACTTCTATCATCTTCGCTATTTGAATTGTCCTCAGCATCATGGAAGTGGGCTTTAAGACGGAGACGTCGAAAAAATGCATCCGTATCATGCAGGGTTTGGAATTCGTCAATTGATTGCCTCAGTGGGACAAACTTAAGTCCTTTATTAAGCACCGAAATCTCATCTTGTGTAAGGGGCAGGTCATCTGGTATTGTGCGTACAATTTTCTTTGAAGTGGAAGGTGTGCTTGGTTGCTGTGTGGATCTAATTATTCCAGTTAAAGCATCAAATTTCTTCTGTTTGACATCTTTTAAAAAGGTAAAGAGGCTTGCATTGAGTTCGTGGATCTTATTACGAATTCGAATGAACAATGTACGATCGGAGCAAAAGAAACTAAGTCGCTGTGTAAGGGTCTCAAGCTTTTTAGTACAATTATCGGCAGATCTTCTGAATGTTGAAATTGAAGTGTGCATCAAATTCTTTGAGCATTGCGTCAAATGTTTATTAACAGCAGATGAATCAAAAGAAGGATTGAATTTAAGTCTAAATCCTTTTGGAATGACTTTACTTCGTAGACAGCGATGGAGAAAATAAATGTGACTTGTGTACCTTGTTTTTGCAAAAGTCGTAGCGCCAAGTTCAAAAGCAACTTCTGAAATGTCTTTCGAATAGTCTGCTAAAAACGTGTTTAGTTTCCGACGAATATCTTTAACTTTGTCTTTCAGTGAGGGCATTGTAACAGGAACGACATCTTGTAGAAGAGAAAAACAGCAAGAGAGAGGCAGCAATATACACGTCTGAGTTGTAATCCAGTTAAATATAATCTTGAGGTTGACGTGCGGCAATAGTTATAGTTGATAAACATAAATTTCTCTATTGAATAAACTAAAATGCCAGGATTTAATTAGACTAAACGTATCGGGCATAACCCTTCCTCAGTAGTAATGAGAAATAGAACGCACAGGGCAGTAAAGCGGAAGAGATCGAAAAATCGAAAGATGGAGAACTATAGAACGTCTAATGGAATTGGACGCTGCAGGGAAGAGGGTAGCTGTAATAAAGTGACTTGTTACCAAGACTAGAGCCCAGACTCTTGTACTTTGTATTTGATTATCGCTGCGTGTATATTATTCATTCTTGTTATGTTATTGTTCCGAAGGCACATGGCCTAAGCATATGCGTTCTTTATCACTGTAGTCCTTCTCTTACGAAGCAGTTTACCAGCAGTTTACATTGGCGACGAGTATAAAAATGGCTCAGATACCATTGCAACCAATGCCCCAGTTTGATCCCGATGCAGCTGTGGGTGCAAGTTTGGCGACGCGGTGGAAAACATGGCTCGCAGACTTTGAGACTTTCTTGGTGGCAAGCGGTATCACAGCACCAAAGCGACAACGGGCACTCCTCTTGTATCAAGCTGGATCACGCATCAGGGAGATTTTCAAGCAAATACCCGACACTGGTGCAGATGATGCTTTCGATACAGCTAAAACAAAGCTCACGCAGTTTTTTGAGCCCCAAAAGAACCGTAGATATGAAGTTTTTCGCTTCCGTCAGGCCAAACAGGAACAAGGAGAGAGTTTAGACAAGTTTCACACACGCCTCCGGTCACTGGCAGAAACCTGTGAATTTGAAAACACCGACTTCGAGATTGAGGAACAGATCATTATCTCCGGTAGTTCTTCACGCATACGCAAGAACGCTCTCAAGGACCCCAAATACACCTTGAAGGACATGTTACTTGATGGTCGTCGTTCAGAAACTAGCCAATTTCAAGCTCGTGAAATTGAATCACAAGATGCCCCCGCAGCTACAGCAAACCAGGTAAAAATACGGCCTACTGTGGAGAATTCCAAGCGACAAAACTGTGATAATTGTGGTGGACAGTCCCCGCATAAAGGTTCATGTCCAGCTAAAGGTAAACAGTGCAACAAGTGTGGAAAGTTGAATCATTTTGCCAATGTGTGTCGAGGGGGAAAACCCCGAAAACGACAAAACAGAAGATCAAGAACAATACAGCCACTTCAAGCTGAAAACGGAAGTGATTCAAGTGCATCAGAGGATTATCTTTATTCTATTGGGAAATCTGCATCCAACCAAACAAAACAAACCCCAAAGACAAAGGTCACGGTTGGTGGTCACACTTTCGCAATCACTGTAGACACTGGTGCCAGCATCAATGTCATGGACCAGGAGACGTTTTCTAAATTGAAAGGAATTTCGTTGCACAAAACAAACGTGAAAGCCTACACGTACAACGCAACAAAGCCAGTTCGATTTCTTGGCAAATTCGATGCCCTCATTGAAACCCGTAGGAAATACACGACATGCACGTTTTACGTCATTGCTGATCACAACAGTGGATGTCTATTGTCCTCTCAGACAGCTCAAGATTTAGGACTTGTTAGCCTCCATTTAAATGAGATTCAAAAGAAACCCTCAGTGAAGACAAACGACAAGGCGGTACAAAAGATTGTCAACAAACATCCAGAAGTTTTCAATGGTGTTGGAAAGCTCAAAGGTCATTCAGTGACACTGAACATAGATCCCGAGGTGATTCCCCATGCGCAGCCTCAACGGAGGATTCCCTATCACATTCGTGACAAGGTGGAAAAAGCTGTGAAAGATCTCGAAAAGGAGGGAATCATAGAACCAGTACCTGACACCCAGCCGACCCCCTGGATTTCCCCTATTGTCGCCGTTCCAAAAAAAGATGGGACAGTTCGTATTTGTGTTGATATGCGCATGGCTAATACTGCCATCAAACGTGTAAGACATTTGATACCCACAGTCGAAGATGTCAGTTATGAGCTGAATGGAGCAAAATTCTTTTCGAAGCTCGACCTATCTCAAGCCTACCATCAACTTGAACTTGATGATCAGAGTAGACACATCACAACATTTAGCACGCATTTAGGCCTTTTCCGATATACTCGTTTGAATTATGGTACAAATGCCGCTGCAGAGTTGTTCCAACATACCCTACAACAGCATCTACAGGGTATCAAGGGAGTCAAGAATATCGCCGATGATATTTTGGTTTTTGGCAGCACACGTGATGAGCATGACCGAGCATTAGAAGCATGTCTCAAGCGCCTGTCAGAAAAGGGCCTAGTTTTGAACAGCTCCAAGTGCAGTTTTCTTCAAACAGAACTCTCGTTTTTTGGACAAATCTTTTCCAAACAGGGAACACAGCCAGACCCCAAAAGAGCAGAGGATCTCAATAATGCTACAGTACCGACAAATATTCAAGAAGTGCGCAGTTTACTCGGTATGGCCAATTACAGCGCAAAGTATATCCCAAACTTTGCAACTATCACTGACCCTCTCAGGGAGTTAACTAAGAAACACTCAAACTTTCGCTGGGAAAAAGTTCACCAAGAAGCTTTTGACAAGCTGAAAACAGCCCTTATCACAGCTCCTGTGATGTCATATTTCGACCGATCAAAGGAGACCATTTTAACCGTGGATGCAAGCCCAGTAGGAGTCTCAGGAATACTAGCACAGCAATCTCAAGGCAGTGATGAGTATCGTGTTTTGGCTTACGCTAGTAGAGCACTCACTGCTGTCGAGAAACGTTATTCCCAGACTGAAAAAGAGGCTCTTGCCATTGTATGGGCCATAGAACATTTTCATTTATACTTGTTTGGTCACTCATTCACGCTGATAACAGACCACAAACCTCTAGAGACTATTTATGGACACAACAACTCAAAGACTTCAGCACGAATAGAACGTTGGATTCTTCGCTTACAGCCATACGATTTCACTGTCGTTTACAAGTCAGGTGCGTCAAATCCTGCTGATTACATGTCACGCCATCCGACACAAGCAAGCACTTCAGCACAAGAAAAGATTACGGAAGAATATGTCCAGTTTCTCACTTCCCATGCAGTCCCTAAAGCTATGACCATGGAAGAAATCATCAAAGCTTCTACCGACGATAGAGAAATGAAAGGTCTCAGAGCAGCAATAAAAATGAATCAATGGGAAATCGATACTGTCAAGCCATTCAAAAGTGTCAAAGACGAACTCACCATCGGTCCTAGCAACATTGTATTACGTGGAACACGAATTGTCTTACCAGCCTCGCTAAGACAAAGAGCAATCGACATTGCACACGAGTCACATCAAGGTTTATCCAAGACCAAAGCTTTGATGAGAGAGAAGGTATGGTTTCCGGATATCGACAAGCTAACAAAAGATACACTTGACCGTTGCATTCCATGCCAAGCCGTAGGACGACCAGCTCCTCCGCAGCCACTAAAAATGTCAGAAATGCCTACCGGACCCTGGCAAAAGATTCACATTGATTTCTATGGACCTATGCCTACAAGTGAATATCTGTTAGTGGTTATTGATAGATACTCTCGATTCCCGATCGTAGAGATGGTAAAATCAACCAAAGCGAAATCCATAATCCCGAAGTTGGACAAAACTTTCGCGGTTCATGGTTTACCCGTTGAAGTAACAACAGACAACGGGCCCCCATTTAACAGCGATGATTTTACAAATTACATGTCACTGTTAGGTATTGATTACAACCCGTCAACCCCCCGATGGCCTCAAGGTAATGCAGAAGTAGAGCGCTTTATGCAACCCCTTGGAAGAGCTATTCAAACAGCACAAGCAGAAGGAAGGGTGTGGCAACAAGAACTGTCTCGTTTTCTTTTACAATACAGATCAACGCCTCACTGCACCACCAAGGTTCCCCCGGCAGAACTTTTGTTCAACCGTAGCATTCGTGGAAAGTTACCAACTTTACCAAGTAAACCGATTGTTAATAGGCACAAGGAAGCCTGCATAAATGACCAAAAGAAACAGCAGTACAACAAAGAGTACAGTGACGTCAGAAGACGCGTCAAAGACAGTGATATAACAGTCGGAGATTTTGTGTTGGTAAAACAGCAAAAGAGAAACAAGCTGACCACACGTTTTGACACAGACCCCTACGTCGTTGTCCAAAGGAAAGGATCACAAGTAATTGCAATGAACAAAGATCAACGGAAAGTTAAGCGCAACATATCACATTTCAAAAGAATACCAAAACCGGAAAACTGGGATTTTGATTCTGATGATGATGATGATTTTCCAAGTCGTAGAGCTGAACAAAGAGAACCGTCACCGATGATTATGCGTAGATCAACCAGACAGAGGAACCCACCAGAAAGATTCGGACACGAATTCCCTATTGACTTACTGCCGCGCTAAGGACGCTCAAAGAAAAAAGGAGTGATGTAATAAAGTGACTTGTTACCAAGACTAGAGCCCAGACTCTTGTACTTTGTATTTTATTATCGCTGCGTGTATATTATTCATTCTTGTTATGTTATTGTTCCGAAGGCACATGGCCTAAGCATATGCGTTCTTTATCACTGTAGTCCTTCTCTTACGAAGCAGTTTACCAGCAGTTTACAGTAGGCCTTATGGACTAACTCTTCTCAAAACGGCAAAAAAATTCTCGCCAGGAACAAATTTGTTCCTGGACCAATCAGGATGCAAGGCTTGAAATAACTTGATGGGATTGGCTGATTCTTCTTCAATTCAAACTTCCCGCCAAAGGAAACAAAAGCATTCGAACAACGCGTTCGACTGAACTGCTCCAACGATCAAAATCTCAAAGTAGCGAACGAATTTACGAGATCTTTTGCGTCCCCAAACAACCAAAATATCACTTATGGGTAGGATTTTTTTGCTTTAATAGCTTGAAGAAACATTCATCTAAGTACTGATAGCTTGTTTTGCAGTGTAGCACTTGAGGAAAACCACTCTTTGCGGTGATTTAGGGTCGGTGGTTTTAAGAAAAAATAGCAGGTGATTTAGGCCATGTCCGTTTCTGGAAGCGTAAGTCCATGAGTCGTAGTTATAGCGTCCATCAGCCTATCAATAGCGATAACCTACGAACATATAATCAGTCTAAGTTGAGGGTCCTTATGTAGTGAGGCTAGCAAGGCATTAGCCTGTGTAGCGCAGACTCTGTTGATTACTTCCAAAGAGATTTCTTCTCCAGTAGAAACTTCTCTGAAAAGAAATCAGTAGCGTCTGCACGCAGGCTAAATAGCAAAGGCGTCGGCTAGTTTACACTTTAGGGGACACACTTTTAGCATCAGCCCCAGCCCCCCATTCCCCGTGTTTGAATTTTGTATTGAGTTTGGCTGGAAATGCATCATTACTTAGATTAAAGTATATTGACTGAACCAACGAATTCCATGCCCGGTTGGTCAAGTCATAAACAAAAACAAAGCAAGCAGCAAAAATTGCCCTGAAACCCAGGTAGGTAGCTCGCTCGTTGTGCATTCCAGAAATGGTTTTTAAAGCAATAATTTCATGAATGCATATCGAAAGAAAAAGGATACATCAAAACATCTGCCTTTCTTCATCCATCCCGGAATCTTTCACAATTAAATTTTACCTGTATTTACAATGCTCAGAAAAAAAGAAGAAGATCACAAAAATACTTCAGACTTTCGGGTATTAACCAAACTTTTATTGAATTGAATATCTCAAAATGTTCGAACAGTTGAACTTCTTTTTGATCGACCCGGTACTTTTTCACTAGACTGATTACACGTTCGTAGTTATCGCTATTGATAAACTGATGGACGCTATAACTTGAAGCGCAGTGCCGTCATCCAATTCAATCAACGAAGCAGAAATTGGGAATGAAGTAGTTAGGCTACTTTCTCACTGTAAACACTTTGAATCTTTTAATCCATTGTTTGCGTTAAAGTGCTTCTTGCTTTCAGTGATACTCAACATTTAGGCCAGAGCTAAAGCTGCTCAAATCTCGATGTCAACAACAATGGATATCAAATTAGCTGGTGATAAGGCTACCAAGAACTACTCAGCAGCTTGTTTCAGCTAAAAATATCTACAGCGACAAACAATCATTTTTCGAAATACTGCATTTCCGCAAGCTGCACTGATTTGCATAAACATTGAAAAACTTAAACACCGCAAACTTATCGGTGAGACACCATCGATTAATTTCGCTCTGCAGAGCTTTTATCGGCTTTCATCGAATATTACTCAAGTAAGTGGTTCTGGTACCTCATGTGCCGGCTGAATCAAAATAAGTTTCAGCGTTTAGCGATTGATTAAATTCGAGAAAGAAGCAATGATCAAATGTATTTAGCGATGTTTAATTGCCTCAGCTTTCAATATGTTAAAACCAAAATTCTCTGCTCAGCAAATTTTCTGCAAAAGTGTTTGCCGAAAATCTACCGTATCTGTCGAAATCTTTTGAAAATTCACATCGTCTTTCTGTCTGAAAGCTTTCCTCTAAAATTCCCGAAGCATTCAATGGAAAAACTCAATGCTTTCATGTATTGTTTGGCCCGAAGGTTTATCGGCCAAAAACAAGTAACTTCGATAGACGATTACGCTAAAGATGGTAGCGAGGAGCTTTTTACCAAGATGCACTGCGTCTTTTAATCGAATTCCTATAGAACCGTCAAAGATCCGTAATTCGAACGCAATGCATCTTGGTGAAAAGTTCCTCGCCGTCATCTTTAGCGTAATCAGGGAGATATAGACGTGAGCGTAATTATCGTCTATTGAATCACACAATCAGTCATTTCATCACGGATCAATCACTTTATTGTTCACCCAATGTTTATTAACAGCAGATGAATCAAAAGAAGGATTGAATTTAAGTCTAAATCCTTTTGGAATGACTTTACCTCGTAGACAGCGATGGAGAAAATAAATGTGACTTGTGTACCTTGTTTTTGCAAAAGTCGTAGCGCCAAGTTCAAAAGCAACTTCTGAAATGTCTTTCGAATAGTCTGCTAAAAACGTGTTTAGTTTCCGACGAATATCTTTAACTTTGTCTTTCAGTGAGGGCATTGTAACAGGAACGACATCTTGTAGAAGAGAAAAACAGCAAGAGAGAGGCAGCAATATACACGTCTGAGTTGTAATCCAGTTAAATATAATCTTGAGGTTGACGTGCGGCAATAGTTATAGTTGATAAACATAAATTTCTCTATTGAATAAACTAAAATGCCAGGATTTAATTAGACTAAACGTATCGGGCATAACCCTTCCTCAGTAGTAATGAGAAATAGAACGCACAGGGCAGTAAAGCGGAAGAGATCGAAAAATCGAAAGATGGAGAACTATAGAACGTCTAATGGAATTGGACGCTGCAGGGAAGAGGGTAGCCATGAGGAAGCTACGAAGGAGGAAAAGATGACGTTAAAGTGAAAATGCCTATGAAAAAGAAAACTGTTTGTTGAGTCCATTGGGGAAAAGAGTACCAAGCTTAAAAATTAAACTTTTTTCTAATGTTTTTCTTTGTTTGCTGTTGATAGGTGCCATGGTTAAACCAAGAATCGACATGTCCGCTTTAGAATGGCTTGCAAGGTTAAAATGTCTGGACACATTGCTGTCTGCATTATCAGCGCGTTCTTCGTGCTCGTGTATTTTATGTTCGACATTTCTTAAATGCTCCCCAAAACGGTTGTTTATTTGACGGCAAGTTTCTCCGATATACAGCATTCGGCATCTCGTACATTTAATGCAGTATATGAGGCAGGTGGATGTAGCCTCACTACATAAGGACCCTCAACTTACGCTCATCTAATTGAGGTGAATTAATGTTGTTGTTGTCGCTCCAGTTGAGGGCCTTATGGACTAACTCTTCTCAAAACGGCAAAAAAATTCTCGCCAGGAACAAATTTGTTCCTGGACCAATCAGGATGCAAGGCTTGAAATAACTTGATGGGATTGGCTGATTCTTCTTCAATTCAAACTTCCCGCCAAAGGAAACAAAAGCATTCGAACAACGCGTTCGACTGAACTGCTCCAACGATCAAAATCTCAAAGTAGCGAACGAATTTACGAGATCTTTTGCGTCCCCAAACAACCAAAATATCACTTATGGGTAGGATTTTTTTGCTTTAATAGCTTGAAGAAACATTCATCTAAGTACTGATAGCTTGTTTTGCAGTGTAGCACTTGAGGAAAACCACTCTTTGCGGTGATTTAGGGTCGGTGGTTTTAAGAAAAAATAGCAGGTGATTTAGGCCATGTCCGTTTCTGGAAGCGTAAGTCCATGAGTCGTAGTTATAGCGTCCATCAGCCTATCAATAGCGATAACCTACGAACATATAATCAGTCTAAGTTGAGGGTCCTTATGTAGTGAGGCTAGCAAGGCATTAGCCTGTGTAGCGCAGACTCTGTTGATTACTTCCAAAGAGATTTCTTCTCCAGTAGAAACTTCTCTGAAAAGAAATCAGTAGCGTCTGCACGCAGGCTAAATAGCAAAGGCGTCGGCTAGTTTACACTTTAGGGGACACACTTTTAGCATCAGCCCCAGCCCCCCATTCCCCGTGTTTGAATTTTGTATTGAGTTTGGCTGGAAATGCATCATTACTTAGATTAAAGTATATTGACTGAACCAACGAATTCCATGCCCGGTTGGTCAAGTCATAAACAAAAACAAAGCAAGCAGCAAAAATTGCCCTGAAACCCAGGTAGCTAGCTCGCTCGTTGTGCATTCCAGAAATGGTTTTTAAAGCAATAATTTCATGAATGCATATCGAAAGAAAAAGGATACATCAAAACATCTGCCTTTCTTCATCCATCCCGGAATCTTTCAAAATTAAATTTTACCTGTATTTACAATGCTCAGAAAAAAAGAAGAAGATCACAAAAATACTTCAGACTTTCGGGTATTAACCAAACTTTTATTGAATTGAATATCTCAAAATGTTCGAACAGTTGAACTTCTTTTTGATCGACCCGGTACTTTTTCACTAGACTGATTACACGTTCGTAGTTATCGCTATTGATAAACTGATGGACGCTATAACTTGAAGCGCAGTGCCGTCATCCAATTCAATCAACGAAGCAGAAATTGGGAATGAAGTAGTTAGGCTACTTTCTCACTGTAAACACTTTGAATCTTTTAATCCATTGTTTGCGTTAAAGTGCTTCTTGCTTTCAGTGATACTCAACATTTAGGCCAGAGCTAAAGCTGCTCAAATCTCGATGTCAACAACAATGGATATCAAATTAGCTGGTGATAAGGCTACCAAGAACTACTCAGCGGCTTGTTTCAGCTAAAAATATCTACAGCGACAAACAATCATTTTTCGAAATACTGCATTTCCGCAAGCTGCACTGATTTGCATAAACATTGAAAAACTTAAACACCGCAAACTTATCGGTGAGACACCATCGATTAATTTCGCTCTGCAGAGCTTTTATCGGCTTTCATCGAATATTACTCAAGTAAGTGGTTCTGGTACCTCATGTGCCGGCTGAATCAAAATAAGTTTCAGCGTTTAGCGATTGATTAAATTCGAGAAAGAAGCAATGATCAAATGTATTTAGCGATGTTTAATTGCCACAGCTTTCAATATGTTAAAACCAAAATTCTCTGCTCAGCAAATTTTCTGCAAAAGTGTTTGCCGAAAATCTACCGTATCTGTCGAAATCTTTTGAAAATTCACATCGTCTTTCTGTCTGAAAGCTTTCCTCTAAAATTCCCGAAGCATTCAATGGAAAAACTCAATGCTTTCATGTATTGTTTGGCCCGAAGGTTTATCGGCCAAAAACAAGTAACTTCGATAGACGATTACGCTAAAGATGGTAGCGAGGAGCTTTTTACCAAGATGCACTGCGTCTTTTAATCGAATTCCTATAGAACCGTCAAAGATCCGTAATTCGAACGCAATGCATCTTCGTAAAAAGTTCCTCGTTGCCATCTTTAGCGTAATCAGGGAGATATAGACGTGAGCGTAATTATCGTCTATTGAATCACACAATCAGTCATTTCATCACGGATCAATCACTTTATTGTTCACCCAATGAAATTAAGCATTCAAGCAGTCAAGCGATAAATCATTTGACAAATCGATTAATCGGTCAATGCAGTTAACCAATCTTTTATCAGAAATCAGTCAATCAATGAATTACTCCTTCTGCCAAACATCACTTACGATTCCAGCATAGGTAAACAAGGACAGATTTTGTAACACAACAGCATGAGTTGTTTTTGTTGACACCTGAATTCAAAGCGATTAGCGATTGCTGACAAAGGAAATTCTCTCAACCAATAATTCAGAACATACAAGGCCGCAAAAGTTTCTCTGAGACCCAGGTAGCTAGCGCGCTCATTGTGCATTTCAGAAATTGTTTTTAATAGCAAACATGAGCATACATCGAAAGAAGAAGGATATATCTACACATCTACCTCGGGCATTTTATTTCTTTGATTCAGAAGCTGAGCAGTAAGTGTTTTAATTACGCCCAAAAACAAGGGAATTGAATCGCCTCCCAATTGGCTTTTGAACCAAACAAATTTAATTCCATATTGGCAGATGTGTAGATATATCTTTCTTCTTTCGATCTGTGCTCTAGTTTGCTCTTAAAAACAATTTCTGGAATGCACAACGAGCGAGCTAGCTACCTGGGTTTCAGAGAAACTTTTGCGGCTTTGTTTGTTTTAAATTATTGGTTGAGAGAATTTTCTTTGTCTGCGATCGCTAATCGCCTTGAAATGCGGTGTCAATCAAAAGCAACTCATACTATTGTCTTACAAAATCTGTCCTTGTTGCATAGGTATAGAATCTTTAAAATGGATTGGACGAATGGTTAATACACCTTTCGTTTGACTTCATGGTTTGAAAGGAACTTCAAGGTATTTTGCCATGATTGTTTATTGGCAATCTTTGGCATCTTGATTATTTTCAAGTACAGTTTTTTTCTTTTTATCTAAAGAATTCACGAAAAGCACTGAGAATATTAAAGTAACCGTAAATCCTAAATCAATTGATTTGATAATCTTGGTTTGGTACAATCATGAAGAAATTATTGTTTATGAATGTCTACAATATGGCAGTAAGCAGAAATCTGCAGCTTTTCTGGTCAACGATTTGGACATTTGATAAAGTCACAACCCAGTGGCGGAATTTATGGGGGGGTTGGGGGGGCAATTGCCCCCCCAATTCGATAAGACTCGGAAATTTTCTTAAAAGTCGGAAATTTCGTAGGTGAGATTGAAACTGTAGTGAAGAAACGAGTCACCGTCAAGAAGTGGACGAGTTTTTATATAGAAAGAGCAAACGAAATGCACAAGCTCAAAGCATATTCTAAAGTTTTTATTCACTTTCATTTATTTCATAAACGAGAAGAAAGTTCTTGGGTATGGGTTAGTTAGAGAGTAACAATATTTCCGCGAGATGTTGAAGCTTTGGGAGAGGCATTCTAAGCCAATGTAAAGGTTGGAGTTCTCCAAAATTTTCCTGGACGCGACATTAACACAAATTATCAGCGAATTTTCAAAGTTTCCATGTAGGGGGCGGGGGCAGGCAAAACCTGAATTGTGAGAAGCGTTCTAAGACAAAGGAGAGGTTCTTCACGCAGAACTGTTTTGAGAACTGGTAATTCATATTATCAAATATTCTAATTTGGCACTGGCAAACATTGGATCCAAGATTTCTCCTAAGCCCAATTAAACTATCTGATTACCCAAAAAATTTCCTTGGGATGCTACTCTGAAAAAATGTTACAACATTGTCAAAATCCCAATTCAGTACTGGCAAACATAGGGTCATGAAAGGCATTCTAAGCAAAAATAGGGAGTGTCCTCAAAAATTTTCCTGGGGGCTTCGCCCCCAGCGTCCTCGTAGGTGTTAGGCCTACCGACAGTACGTTCATAATACATTCTTGCCTTTTTCTATCAACTGCTGAATATAAATAGTTTTGAAATCTGATATACAATGACCTTAGCACATTTAAGGAACTATTTATGTCAGGTCTAAGTCTTCTAGCGAAATGCCTGAGAACAAAAGCATTTCCTCCGACTCGGAAAATTTACGGCTTGCCCCCCACTCAAAAAGCTGAATTTCCGCCACTGTCACAACCTTAAACTTTGAAACACTAAAGAAGGCTGTAATTCTCACAAAATCAAGATGTCAATGACACAGGGGGGGGGGGGGTTCTTTGCCAAATTTTGGGTAGGGGTCTGCCGCGAGCATCTTCAAAAGGGTACCGTTGGCTAGACTAATTTTTACGAAAATGGTACCCTTGGCTAGACCAATTTTGACCATTTTCTTGAACAATATTGTCACATTTGTGCCAAATATGATGTCATGACCGTTCGCTAGACCAATATTGTCAAAAATGATACCCTTGGCTAGACCGTTGCTGGCCAAAATTGCAAAAAAGGTATACCCTTGGCTAGACTAGAAGTCCGAAAAAGTATACCCTTGCAGCAATGATAACGAAGTACCTGAAGTTCCTTTCAAGACATTAGATCAAAGCTTTGACGCATATGCTTACGATAGGTCAGTTTAATCAATCAGTCAATCGATCAATCGACCAATCAATCTATTGATGACATTTCCTTCGTCCTCAAGTTGCTAAGCAACCAGTCGAACTGCTCAACAATCAACTGATGGATTTTTTCATTAAGTTACTGGTCAACAATTATGTTTTCGTTGCATTTACTATAAACACATTATTTGAAACATCCATTTTATCAAAATAATTTCAAAAGACAAAGACTAAAGAAGATAAAAATATAAATTCATTCATTTATGTAAACATGATCAACAAGAGATCACTTCTTTTTGATAGAAAGCAAATTTTTCATTCAACTATAAAAACTCAATACTCTGGTAGCTGTTTTGCAAAATTCGACCTTTTCCAATTATAAAAAAACATGCCGTCAAGTCCCTAGCTGATTACAAGTTCGTAGTTATCGCTATTGATAGACTGATTTGGCAAAAAATATTGTTGTTGTCGTCGTTGCCGTTGTTGTTGTTGTTGCGATAACTGGGACTATCACATGAGTCTATCAAATCCCCTTCTGAGCGAAATTGAATATTCGTTAAGTCTGAAAGGCGTTGGCGAGAAGAGTGGTGTTTTACTGCAAATAAGTAAAAAATATTATTTGTAACAAAGATTTTGATCAAATATTAATGAATGAGATTTGTTTCACGGCTGGGAATCTAACGTAAAGCTATTTTATCAAATTCGGTACGACTTGTTTTCGTCAAGGTTTTCATTGGAATTTTTCTTTGAAGACAAGCCATCTGGATAAAATAGAATTTGTATTTTCCTTGCAAACGATGAAACATTAAACAATATAACACAGATGTCCGAGATTCTCTCTTGAAACTTTCTTAATTGAATGGTTTGGAAGAAATTTTAGCTACTTATCTATAATTCTACCATTGCACTTTTCAGGAATCTTGAATATAATTCGAAATTACGGCGTATTTCATACTTTAGCTCACTTGAGGATATGGCGCCATCAAATTTCTAAATCGTAAACCAGAAGAGTGAAAGACTTTAGCTTGATAGCATATTGTGGGGATCCATACACTTTGATTTTCTTGAAAATTATTCCATGCTTCATCAAAAACGTAGAAAATCATGATGGCTTTAACCATACGTGGCTAGACGCGGCAGTGCTCGATTCCTACAGCTTTGTTCTTTTGCGGGGGAAAACATTATTTACTACTATGGAGGAGCTAGTGATCCCTCCGCAGGTACATGTCAGTTGCAGCGCTCCTCCACAGAAGAACACCTGCAGTGTCTATCTACATATGCTATAACACCTCCTGAAGAAGTCAACTGCTCACATGTAAAATCAAGGTTAGCTGTGAATTTTCGCAAAAATTTATTAAGATTACAATCGTGTAAAGTGTTATTGCGCTATTACTTCAAATGAATGACTTGAACAGAACAACACAAGATCTAATATCGTTCAAATTTTATCATGGCTATCGTTGATTTATACACTGTGCCTTAAGAATTTGCTTAGGCCAATAGGATACAGCTCTGGTTTGCAGGAAGAGGCAAATTTGAACTTTCAAGATTAACATGTCTGCTCTCAAGGCATAAATACCAACAAACGAGGTACCTATCTCCAAGTTAACTATCGAGGAGCTGGAGTCAACCAAATCCGTAACCATTTTTTTGGGACACCCAGTAGAGAGAACATATTTCATATCATCATTATTTTCAAAATTACAGCATTTTAAAATTTTTCCTAGTTTTGGAGTTGTGACGTCATCAAATTGCTACATCACAAACCATAAAATCTACCGGGTGTCCCAAAATGATGTATTATTGTTTGATTGATTACATGTCCATAACCAATGAACGGATTTTCAAAAGCTTTGTTCTGTTTGGTTGCCTGAAGGCTAAATTGTATCTTAAGTTGGTTGTGGTTTTACCACGGCGTTTTCATGTCGAAAGGAAGATCGATAAACCTGCTCAAATTCAAGCCATAGATGGCATGAGAAAGAAACGGCCTATTTTTCCAGTCAACATTTTAGATGTGATACAAAAGGCTGAACTCCTTTTCGTATTCTCTGAACTCAGTATCAACTGAATTCGTATTCTCTGAACGACATATATTCTCTGAACGACATATAAGTTCAGCCTTTTGCATCACATCTAAAATATTGACTGGGAAAGTAGGCCGTTTCTTTTTCATGCCATATAAGGCTTTAATTTGAGCAGGTTTTAAACACGAAGACATCGGCCTAAACCACAACCAACATCCTCAAATACAATTTAGCCTTTCGGCAATCGGATAAAATAAAGTTTTCGAAAATTGGTTCATCGGTTATGGAGATAAAAGCAATCAAACGATAATACATCAATGTTCGTCAAAGCTTTAGATACTTATTTTCAGGCACCTTTCATAAAACTTGAAAAGCGGTATCATTGTAAAAATAATCATGATATCAAAACTTCTCTCCCTGGAGCTATGGTAAACGACCCAAAGTTCCCTTGATAATAATAATAATGATACAATCTATTCGCAGTTGGCCATAAAAATAGCAAATGCTAATGAAGGCCAACTCTACACTATTTACAATTTCTGATATTAAACTATATAATACAAATGCGGCAGTTACATCCGGATCCCTTCCAACTTCTGATTTTCATTTTGAAATCATCATTGCTTTTTGCAGCTTTACATTGGTTTGGAAGCTGATTCCAAACTATGTATGGATGCTACCCCTAAATGAAAGGGACTCGTTTTCACATTTATTAGTCCTGGTTTTAGGAAGCTGGAGGAGATCGTTTATGGAGGCACCTTTCTATTGAAGAACTCCCACAGGAAGGAGGGGTTTCCACTTTTCCAGAAGTAATACATTTTGTATACCTCTAGCATAAGTTTTTGCAAATTTTTACATGTATTGTGACTTCCTCGTTCCTGTGTAAGAGCTCTTCAAAACTTTTAGCAGATCAAAATCATTGATCAATTCAGTTGAAAACATGGTGCACTAACATTTACACATTAAGATTCAAAGCTTTGCAAAGATTCGAAGCCTTTGCTAGCTGGAACTACGTTAAATTGTTGACAATGATTTAATCATGATAAAGAAATTTGAAGAGATCACGATTTAAAGCTCACCTTTTCCAAAGACAATCACGATGCACAAAGATAACGAGAAGATCGCACTTGCACTAAACATGTCTGCAAGATCCTCCCAATAATTCCACTGCATATATCTTCAAAACATCTCCATGCTCGCTCTGAAGTCTCTCTTCATCAAGAATCTGCTTCTTCTTTGCATGTTGAGAATGTTTCCTTGCAAAACTAAAACACTGTTTTGTTTTAAAGAGGTGCAGAGTACCAGTTTGATTTTCTGAATGCAAAATATGTTGCACGCACGGGGGTTTCATCATTATTTCTGCAAATTTTTACGAACTGCGAGAGCAGGTGAAATTGAACGCGTACATCTCGTTGAAAGCTACGCAAAGCCATTTTGTATTTGATCAAGGATATCAAAATGACATTTCATATCATAAGCCTAAATTAAATATTCGTTAGCTAAAATGCGATAAACATCGCCTCGACAAAGCACTAAAAGGCGAATTGATTAAAGATTTTAGGCATATTTTCAAGGATTTGAGATACAGTAAAGCACTTTGATGAAATCATTTGTAATAAGAGAGCGATGCAACCGATTTGACAAACCGAGTTTTTTCATCTAAATTGAAATGTTAGCTGCCAAGGTATTGTTAGTTTATATGAATCTCATAAATAGTTTGAGAGCTGCAGGCTTTCAAATGTCTAAAGATCTTCTTGGTTCACCTGGCATATGGTCATACTGACAAATAGCTACAACAACAAACAACAAACAACAAACAACAAACAAGAGCAGATTTCGTAATATATACAAATAGCATCAGTTGCTTTTGATTGACACCTCGATTCGATTGTAGACAAAGAAAATTCTCTCAACTAGTAATTCAAAACAAACAAGGCCGCAAAAGTTGCATTGAAACAAGTAGGGCAAACTCTCGCCTTGTGCACGCGAAAAGCGGTCTTTAAGAGAAGTTGCGCGCTTATAACGAAAGGAGAAGGGTAAATCTAAACTTTTGCCTGGCGGATTTTGTTTATTTGATTCGAAAGCTGAGAAGTATCTGTTGCATCTAAGCACTAAAGATGCAAGAATTGCAATGCTTTCTGCTCGGCTTCTGAATCAAATAAACAAAATCAGCCAGGCAGAACTTTGAATTTACCCTTCTCCTTTGGTTTATAATCAAACAACTTCTCTTAAAAACCACCTTTCGCGTGCACCAGGCGAGAGTTTCCCCTACTGGTTTCAGGGCAAAATTTGCGGCCTTGTTTGTTTTGAATCACTGGTTGAGGGAATTTCCTTAGTCTGGAGTCGCTAATCGCTTTGAATTGAGGTGTCAATTAAAGCAACTGATGCTATTGTGTTACAAAATCTGGTCTTGTTACAACAACACCAAACTAAAGAATAAGAAATTAGAAGGTGAGTCAATAATCCCCGTTTGAAAGGCCGCAGCTCTCTGGATATCAAGACGATATTATTGGCAAATATAGTATTCAATCATGGACGTGTATAAATAAATTAAAAAATTTTCCAGACTGAAATCGGCAACTCCGTTATGAAATTATGTGAGATTTTCTCGAGTAAGCCCCTTCAAGAAACCTTCATAACGTGCATAAAATCACGAACATGTTTACAACACCAGGCAAACTTTACATAAACACTGTTAACTTGTCTCCGGAAAAATCTTCAAATT
Source organism: Aurelia coerulea (assembly GCA_039566865.1). Classification (NCBI taxonomy): domain Eukaryota; kingdom Metazoa; phylum Cnidaria; class Scyphozoa; order Semaeostomeae; family Ulmaridae; genus Aurelia; species Aurelia coerulea. Next base: position 15,149,432 of record CM076958.1, on the reverse strand, counting down.
TATTCAGCAGCTTGCCAAAGTTATTTTTCACATAAGCTGCTTTGTAAAATGAGCAAATAGAAATTGGCCTAATATCTACATAAATAAATGTTCATTTCTCAGCTATTTCTACGCGATGAGCTTGTTGAAGAAAACACAACGAAACACCTGTAAATGGAAATTAATAGAAATAAACCGGTTTGTTCAATCACCAAAGCACTAAAAGCTTGAAAATAAGCTTTACAATGGCGCGCAATTTTCCTTGTGATGGACGGTTTCTTTGTCGGACAAGATAGCATCGAATATGCGTTCTTAATTCACAGAAGACAGTTTGAAATAAATTTGCTCCTGGATAAATAGAGTTAAACAGACGAGGGTGCCTATATCAGTTAGGGGAAGGATAAATCTTCGGTATCTTTCTCGTCTATTGTCATATCGGGCTGCTGTTTCCAACTAAAGGTCGAGATAAAACGTTACGGGATGTTAAAGATATAAATACCGGGTGCGCCAAAACAAACTATGCACGTTTGGCAGGCCACAATAAATCGTACATTAGACCAATTTTGAAGATTTATGACTTAATCTTTAGCAGAAAACCTGAATTAGATTCAAGGATTTTTTGCAAATTTTTTGTTTTCAGGATTTAGAGCTAGAAGCGAGTTTCTTAAGACTTTCGTTCTCGAAAACACCGAAAACGATCAAAAAACGTCGATCAAGTTTTCTAAAGACTCGACATGAATGAACAAAGGGAAAACTTTTTCGTGGTGATTTGGGATTTAGAAATCCAATAATTTTAATCTGCTGTACAAGAGTTGGTTGTATCTTGGGAGACGGGTACATTATTTTTCATGGCTGGACCACAACTGCGACGTTGAAAGCCTTTCCGAACTGTTCAAGGGAATCTAAGCACATATAAGCCTTTGATACAAATAACCTTACCAATACAATAGGCCGTAACACGTGCAGCACCATATTTGGGTAACTGATCTATGTCAACAGGAAATACTGATCTCTTATAGGCTAGAATTTGACCGCAAGTGGCTTGAGTCACTTCTATATGCTTAAATTCCCTTTAAATGTCTCTTGAAACTTTAATGAAAAGGGACCCGAAAGGGTTTGAAAAAGAAGCTTTCTGCCAACAATCATTTGCGATCTAAATAATTGACAAATCAGTTTGTTAAACCTTGTAAAGTTTGGGAAAACGCCGAACATCACAAGTTTGCTTTGAAATTAAAGCACGATTTTCACCAACCGTCTACCCATTAGCCCCTCATTCATGCTATTTTCTCAACCAACAACACGATTATAATATTCCTCTGACAGAAATCTTACGACGACATCTGCTATTTTCAGAGGATTTCAACGGTTGAAGACGATCGAATGATAAGCTCTTAATAATGCATTTAAACAAGTGCAAAAAATGGCAAAACGCTCTCAAAAACATTAAGACCGCGTTTTCATCCTACAAGAACCCCCTTGTATTTGAATCAATTATTAAGGCAGTTAAATGGTCAAGTGGAACAAACATATCATCAAGAATAGAATTCTGTATGTCTGAAACCTTTTGCTTTCGATCGGGGTTCTGGTTGTAAGAGAAAGAGCATATAAAATAAATGGGAGATTAGAATCTCATACAGCGAAAGATCAAAATTAAAGGGAATCTAAGCATATATAAGCCCTTGATAGAAATAGCAGTGCAAAGACCATAGGCCATGACACGTGCCGCACCATATTTGGGTAGCTGATCTATGTCAACAGAAAATGCTGATATCTGATAGGCTAGAATTTGACCGCAAGTGGCTTGAGTCACTTTTATATGCTTAAATTCCCTTTAAATGTCTCTTGAAACTTGGTTTCAAAGAATATTCTCAAGTATTAATAAAAAAACATTATGCTTTGAATTATGATTTATTGAAAAGAAAATATGACATTTAACGTTTTATAGAATCGTGAAAGCTACAACTTCCAAAATCTCCACCACATCCTTGTATTTTCAGTAACACCTGTGACAAAATACCCAAAGAATTGATCATTATAGGCTGCATGCAGACTTACAAAAACAGTGCATTGCTTCGCTACACAACAACAACAACAACAACAATAATAATAACAACAACAACAGCAACTACTACCAACCACTGCTACACAACAACAACAACAACAACAACAACCACTACCAACCGCTGTCAATCATAGACACTCTGTTTCTCTCCCTAATTCTCGCACTGTATCATATTCTAACACCTTCATCAGCTCATCTACTCTCGGAAGCCCAAGAACAATGTTACTAAGCTCCTGAGAGCAATGCCCATGATAGAAGCGACAGAAGAGACACAAAGCAGAAACGCAGCGCATGCGAGCAAGGGAATCAAGACATTTTGTTAGATTGTGGTCATTGATGACTGATGAGGCAAATGGCCTTTGATTGGATTTTATCGAATGGTATTTTTGGAGCAAAAAATAGTACATCAGGTCATCAATCAAGGCTATATTATGCTAAATTTATACGGCCAAGAAGTGAAGTTGACTATCAACACATTTTTGATTCATTAAACTATTTTCGAAGTCTTCCCCAGCAAAACAAATATATTTTACATGATTTTCCAATGGAACAAAAATTTTGTGCTCAAATGCATATTTTTGAATACATTCCTTCTTCCTGAGTAAAAGTGGTTTATACAAAATATAATTAAATTATTATACAAAACTTTCAAGATAACTTGGTCCATTCTTGCTTGCTTTCTTCAGTTTCAGGGTTCCGGGAATCTATTCTCTTCGCAAATTGTCTAGCCTGAAATGGAAGACATAAACGTACTTGATGAGTCCAAAAAAATTTGCACCATTTGAAAATCACCAAATATTTATTATATCATTGATCTTTGAAGTTTCTCTTTATCAACGTGTCAATGACCACATAAATTTAACAGGAGTCAATAAAAATTACAGAATGAAGAAGCTAATTTTGAGCAAAATTATTTGAAAAATCATGGTAATTTTAGCCAGAAATCTATAATTCAAAAGAGACCCCACGTAAAAAATAGTTACAAGATTATGTCATCACGATATTCAGTGTATAAATGCAAAAAAATTGAGTAGAGTTTTCAGTTGTCTGATGATCGCCGTGTAGCTTGAAACTATGAGCAACAACAAAGAATGTAATCATTCTTATTGTCACAATCCTGTTATAATTCGCTCTGTCTACATGGCATTGAGCACTCATTTGAGGGTGTGACGTCATCAAATTTCTAAATCATAAACCAGAAAAGTGACAGACTTTTGCTTGATACCATATTGTAGACATCAATAAACTGTGGTTTTCTTTGAAATTATTTCATGTTGCTTCAAACCGTTTAGAAACTACGATGGTTTTAAGTTTTTTTGAAAATTTTTCTTTAATTCTTGAAAATCAAGAAAAACACTCTAATTCTAAAAATATTGAAGATTTCGCAAAATTCCAACGGTAGAATTACAGAGAAATAGCTGAAGTTTCTTTGAAATCATTCAGTTCAAAGAAATAAGTAACTGAATTTTACACCAGGCTTTTTAAAGATTTGGAACCTATGCTATTGAGCACTGTTTTAACCAGTAAAGACACCTACAACTTTTTGTAATGTACTACTTCATATTAAGTTTGAGTCCTGCAAGGCATAAAGAGCTTGATCACGGACATAGGAAACCAATTTAAGTGGCCTTGCAAGATAAAAATTCAAATTGATGATAATTTTCTGTGAATTTTGAGTATGCTTCAAACCAGGTAGCTTCTAAAGCAAATATTCCCGCAAATTCAAAGCCATTTCATATCTAAAGACAACATGGTCCTCCCAGTGCTGATAAGAATTATTGAGAGGCACGAAACACTGCAAGAATTTCTGAACATGAATTCGTAAAGATTTCCTGCCAATTAATCTTCCCAATACCTCCTTGGTCACCTCTCAGAAATTCTATACATCGATATTTCCAAATTCAGTGACGATTTTATTTGCTCACTGGTGTTGTATGGAAGTTCTAAACTTCCATACATTGTCAACAGAATGATTCTTGGAGCTATATTATGCGCATACTAACCGGTTTTGTGTTGTACAGGAAAATATAAAGCCCGAGGTCTTAAAAGTACAGACCGAGCTTGCGAGGTCTGTGCAATAAGACCAAGGGCTTTATATTTTCCTGTACAACTACAAAACCGGTTAGTACGAGTTTTATTACCTGATAGCTTCTAATTTTGTCTTATATCGTTTAGTCAAACGCATTTTGTAACTGTTATGTCGCTTGAGTTCATTGTAAATCTCACAGGCCTAAATCAGTTGCTGTGGTGACAAAAACGCGTCCTTGTATCGTATTATACAAGGCTACGGGAAAACCGCGGGAAATGTGCGATTAGCCAATGGGATTGGCGGGGTTCTTGTGTTGCCTCGTTTTTGAAACGTCAGTCAGGTAATAGTAGAATATATCAAATCATCCAGACATTTCGATTCATTAGGTTACAAAAATTAATAGCCCTTGAAAAAAGAAACTTCGTGCTCTGTATCATTCAATGCCTGTAGTTCTTTGTGGCGCGCGTGTGTGTGTGTTCATTAATCTCGATGTCTTGTAAATATCTATCTTTTGTTTTCAATGAATGAAGAAAAAACTCTCATGCAAAAAAAAACAGTGTTATTGAAAACATGCACAGTAATTATGTAGCCTCTTTGGTGGCAGTTTCAAAATATGCCGAAAAAAAGATATAATGCAGTGATTACCTAGCTTGCAGATCGGCATCGGCATCAGCTGCAGCTGCTTGTGGTTGCTGCCCCTTTTGGCCCACTGCCAGTGATGCACCAGTTGAAGGTAAGCCAGATAGCTTGAGAAAGTAAAATATGCAGTTGATCAAATAGAAAATAGCTAACAATACCAAATAGTTAATGTAGCAGTATAAACCTCGTTTACGTTTAGCTTTAACTCAGTTTTAACTCATCTGTGGGAAGTATGCCGTAGCTTATCAGATTTCTTATGTTCTTGAAGGCCTTATAAAATTACCACTGTCTCGTCAATGTTCTACCTCTCACAACATGACTACGACTAGGACCACACTAACAGGAGGGGGGGGGGGGGCCCTCTCCTCGATTTGTTTACTTATTGAGAGAGCTCCTCCTTTAAGTAATTCCCTGCATACAATTTATTTCTTTCCCACTCTTGTATTTGTATATTGATTAATTTTCTGAGTAACATTGTATTGATTTTCTGTAATATTTTACATCTTTGTAGTTTAGTTATTTGTTTGTAAAGTTAGGATTATAAATTGTATGCAATGGAATTTAAATCATATGAAACTGAAATTGAAGCCAATCAATCAAACAAAATATCCTTCCCAGGAATACAAAAAGTCGGGCCTGGCCATTTGTACTTCCTGATTGTAATTTTAGTTCAGTTATAGGTACGCTACATTTACAATAAATCAGTTGGTTTAAAGAGGTTGTGAAAAGATTTTAGCAAACAAATGCCGCGTGTCATAGAAATGCAACCAATTTTCGTGTGTTCAAATTGAAAATATCTCAAACTTGTGCCTCGCAATCCAGCAGCATCTCTATAATCATTGATAGTACACATGATCTAATTGCACTGGCTAATTCTACGAGGTTTAAACCTGTAAAAATATCTCCATTTGAAATGTATCTGCTGCTATTTTGCCTGAATTAGGTAAAGAAAGTTGAAGGTGTTGTGGTCCAGTGGCGTAATCCTCTGACATTGCAGCCAGAACAGTCAGGCGAACAGGGTTCGATCCCAGGTAGAGCCCCACCACCTGAGCGTCATGACAAGGGGTCGCGGACTCGATTAGGCCTATTCTACTCCTGCGATCCCAGTGCTTGGTGCTAAAAACCGCAACTTCACTTCAAAGTAATGGCTTTTTGCAAATTTAGCTCATAACCATATGAGACAGATTTTATTTGTTTACTTGTTCTCTTTAAGTTAGTTATTGCTTTTGAAATAGACGAATAATAGTCGACAAAACAAAAAATATATCGATAAGACAATCAATAAATCCTTCAGTACCATTGATAGAAAAACTGATGTTTACGATCTCCATGCTTGTTTTACGATGTCTGCGATCTCATAATTTGCTGCAAACTAAAATCTGTCTCATTAGATGTCACGTGAAAATATCCGCCCCATATCCGCCAATAAAACATTTGAAGTGTTTTGCATGATAAATTTTGCGTTGTAGAAATCTCACGTGACATCCAATTTGAGACACACTTTAGATATTATTTTCAACATTGAATAAAAATACAATGTACATAATAAAACGCAACAATTTCTGAAATAATTTAGCTTCCAGCATAGAAATTGTTACAATCTATCTTACCTGGTCAGTTAATCCTAGACCCAGTTCATCGAGAACTTGGCTAACAACAGCATCACTGAAAAGAGAAATGAAAATGCACTTTAATACTGAACATCATCATAGTGAACAAAAGCATGAAGATTTCAAGAGGGTTTTAGGCAGATTTTTGTATGCAATAGTGACCCATGAGACAGATCTCTGTCTTCTGTTTTTATTTCAACTTTTCGATCCATGGTGTTCAAGAGCGTCATCCTTGGCACTCCCTGATGATAATCCCCTCAATACCGTTTTATAAGGAGCCAAACTCCTTGTAATAATAAATCAAATAATAATGAGTTGATAAATTACGAATTTTTGAAAAAGATATCAGAGATTCCTGCCCACAATAATCATTAATCGATTCCATTTTATCCCTTAAGCTCTCCTATAACCAAGAAGAAGGAGCCATGACATATAAAATTTTGCACTCTGTCCCGAAAATCTGCTCTATAAGTTAGCTGAAAGATCCAATATTTCAGAGTATAGAACCAGAAAATTGTGGAGATCTGCAAAGTCCCAAAGTTAAGTTAGAACCTGCAAAGCAAAGTTTGTACTTTTCTGGTGTCAAAACTGGAATGATATCCCTAACAAAAGTCAAGAAAAAGAATCAATCACTTGCTTTAAAAGAGGTATAGAAAAGATATAAACACAACCTCTTGGTAGAGCAGCGCATTATAATATTAGCACATAGGCCTTGCACCCATAACAAGAATTCCTTACATTGTCATAGAAAGTCTTGAGCCATATGAAAGACAGAAAGACTGCACATTTTTCTCAACAAGAATTATTGGGTAGGAAAACCATGAAAATGTGCACAAGGACTGTACTGTAGTTTTCTTTTCCTTAAATAGAAATTTATTTTATTTCTTTCATATTCCTTTAAAAATTTACAATACATGCTACGGATTATTCTACCTGCCAACTACTTTACAATACTACAAGGACGATACCATGAGGAGCAGAAGACTATGACTACCCCCATGGCATTGTTTAAGTACAGCTAAACTACATACAATTTTGCATAAATGCTACATACAATCAAAAAGAAGAACGATAAATACTGTAGTGTAGTCTATCTACCATTAGATGTCAGGTTGGGGCTGTTATGAGCAAAACTCTTCTGTTCATCTTATTTGGATAGCATACCTGACATCTAATGTGAGACAGAATTTACATAGAATGTTGATAGGTTAGTTGAAAAGGATTACCATGTAGAAATGTTGATGAAAACACAAATAAAATGACCCGTCTAGTGAATTATTACCTTTCTTCATCATCCTCATCTTCTCCAAGAGCATCATCAACAGCATCATTCATCATCTCTTCTTTCATGTCCATTATTTCTGACTACAATGAAAACGAAGCATTGGTTGAAAACAGGGCACTCACTTTTAAGGAAATTTCCTTCAACTGAGGAATTTTAAGATCTTTTGAGGAATTTTTCGAGGAATTGGAATTTTTGAGGAAATTTTGGGGAATTTTGAACACTTTCAAGAAAATGAATAGTTTGTTTTCACGTTGCAATTGTTCTAATTTGCGCCAAAGGCTTTGGTCTTTGGCGGTTGTCTATTGAGTTTAGCCATCAAGTGGCTTAGGTGCTATAGGCGTGTGATTTTCGGTGTTGTTTTGTTCGTCTGCTAATAAAAGTGGCCTGTTTTTATTGGTAATTTGTTCTTCGCACGAACCACACTGATGAGAGTGCGACGAAACTAGTATTTGGTGATTTCATGTTAATCTTTACAGCAGTTACTGTTGAGTTACTAACTTATTTCTTTCCTTTCAGGTTTAAAGATTTATTCGGTTTTCTCACAGGATTTAACAGGTTTTCTCTTGTTACAGGTATATTTGGTTATTGTTTCTTTTACAGGAGGTAACAGTCTTCTTTCTACTGATTTCGGTGTTTTTGTTACCTTTATGGGTTTAATATGATGAGTCCGTTATTTAAATTTTGTACCACAAATCATTTGTTTAAAATGAATTGTTCTAACACAGAACAAGCCATTTCATGATGTAAACCATTACGTTAAATACGGTCTGTATCATTTTGATCATCCTTCTCGCAAAATGGCCTCAGTAGGCAGATACTTGGTCAAAACTAATCAGTTTTCATCCTGAAAATGCAAGTGATCATGATGGCTTTAGCCTACCCCATCGCAGCAAAATGCCGCGAGATGAAAGATGAAACCAAAATGTCAATGGTATGTAAACATTTCGATTGTGAAAGAAACCCTTCATGTGTTAATGTAATATTGTGTATTGAGAAATTGTCAAAGCACACTACTATGTATCTTATAACAAAAACAGTAGGATTTACAGATCTAAGGAATTTTCTCGAGATCTGAGGAAATTTTCGTGACATTCTAAGGAATTTTTTTACATGAGGCAAAGCGTAGCTTAAGTATAAATCTTAACAATAGGACCATGACAAAAATCTTTTGGAGAAAAAACAGTTGACAAATCAGTGTATCAAAACGACATTTCCAGTTGATTAAGACATTATATTAAGACAGATCCAGTTGTAATACTCATCTTCAGCTGCATGAAAATTACACATGCGAGGTTCTATATTAATACTTATTCGAGAGAAATGCATAATCAAATTATCAATCATGCAATTTCTAAACAAGGAAACTAATGAAAACAAATTGAAAACTACAATTAAGCCCGAAATTGTTCATACCTATGCCAAATTCTGAGTATTTTGCATCGTTCTATTTGAGGACCAATTTACTGTGGCTGAAGTTTCATAAAAATGTGATAAAAGGCTGAAACAAGTGCTACAAGAGACATTTCAAGGAATGAAATATCTTGTGAATTGGTTACCAAATATAACGATTGAAAATACTCCAAATTTGGCATAGGTATGAATAATTTCGGGCTTAACTGTATACCATCTGACCCAAAAGAAATATTGGGATCTTTGAAAAATCAGGCTTATTATAAAGTGTTCATTTTTGCCTACTGTATAGACATAGATGTAAGGGCACCAAATATGGGCAGTGCCCTAGATTCCATGCCTTTCTTTTAGCAGACTACTGGCTGCAATAAACAAACATAAAGTTGTGAGATTTTTTGCAGCCAGAGAATTTATAAATGCCTCGCAATGAACTAGTTAGCATTGCTGAAAAACAAAAACACGAAATACCAAACTGATGCCTGTTTCCTTGAATAGTTGTGCCCGCCATACACTATGCAAATGTTAACCATACACTATGCAGATGTCCCATGTGTATCAAGTGTCCATACAGTACCTGCTTCTCGAATTCCATCATGATTTTCTGGATCTCTGGAAGTTTCAATTGTTTATTCATTTGTGCCATTGTCTGTTGATAAGAATATTGAGCTTTCAAAATAAATTATCAAAAACACTTCTATTCATTAGCTGCAAAAATTGACTGAAAAATACATATATTCGTAATAAGTTAATTTGATGTGATTTTAATTTGAATTCACTGGAATTCTGGGAGATTTTGGAGGAATTTTGAGAACACATCAGTGGAAATTAAATCATAATGGAAAATGTATACTGAAGATAAAAAATAGACCACAAATGTACAGAGAAATTTAAAGAAAATAATGAGCACAGAGGTAATCCAAAAACAGATGAGTAAGATGAATGAAAATATTACATTTGTGCAAGACCATAAGGACCTAAAATAAGGCGTAATTATACTACTTTTGCATTCATGGCACAAGTTTTCTTGGAACGAAATAAGTTGTAATTTTCAAAAGAGGTTTCATCAAGAGATTTTATCACCTGGCTTGAAGTGGTGTAACCAGGCCTCAACAAACCTTTGGCGATTTGGTTTATTGGAGAGGCAATAGCTCCGCCAAACCTGGAGATATTTTAACCGGCATCCACACTTGTATCTAAACATCTGGAAAGTAGATTTCTTAAAAGAAATGCAGAACATTTCACACAGTTTTTGTCCTGGTTGCGTTTTATGAAAGTAGGTAAAATTTAGAAAAATCTTCATGGGTTTCTTTTGCCTCCTTCCGTTATTTGCCGTCTAATTGGTCCGGGTAAATGAGGCTTAGGATCTTTCGGCCATGGGCCACAAGCAATTCGGTTATGGACAACAGTTGATTCCTATGCTTCTTTCACTGAGTTACATCAGACCTTGTCGTTTGAGGTGCATGGCCACGCCCCCGTGCCTTATCATGCACCAGCGTCTTTCCAGACGCGTGATTCTTCACTCCCCTCCTTTTGAAGTTCTCATGAAATCGCGCGCCTTGAGTATTTGTTCATTTTATTACTTTGCAATCTTTGGGTTTCCTTTTGCAAATAATTACTGAAAATCAAATGACAAGGCCTGCTACATGCTGAAAATAAAATCATATATCACTAATGACAAACCTTTGCACAGCCTTTCATTGCCTTAGCCATGGCATCATTTGATCTCAAGGTCTGAAACAAAAGACAGAAAGACAAGATAAATTCGCGAGGCTATCTGCAACAAAATGTCACATACCAGGCCTTACTGGGAATGGCGTGCGATCGCTCTCGCACGCCTTGGCGCACGCCTTCTCTTCCCAAGGAGTGCGATAGATCACACGCCTTGTCTTTTCAAATGATGATTAAAATCTTGTATATCTCTTGAAGCAAATACCAACCAGAAAGTCCTAAATCCAGAACCCTTGATGAATTGATAGTTATCATTAAATTGTTTACAAAAGATAATCCTTCAGGATGTTATATCACTTTAGATCACTTAGGTTGAAGAGTTATTTCTTTGACCTTAATGTTTTATTTCTTGAAATATCAGTTTCTTTCTTGCTTGCTTTCCAACGGACTGATAGAATAATTTAATTAACATAACAACTTCTTTAAATCGAGGTTCAACACTTAACCACTGTCACAAAAAGAATCAGTATGACAAATTTTCTGATGTCTTGTCTCTTCATTAGAAACAGGCAAATATCATTACCGGCTAATTTTTAGTTGCTATTAGGGCATTTTCCAAACTTCATCCCGTTTTTGCTGGTCAGTTCCAAAAATTAGTAGATGTTCGAGAAGTGAGACAGAATTCTCCAAAATACTAAAATTCTGAGTGTTTGATTTGAGTTCGCCCCATAGGCCCAACAAAATGAATAGGAATCGTTAGAAATCTTTTGAAAGAGCTCTAGATTGTAATATTAAGATATCTGAAAGAGTGAATAAGGCTTAGATCTCTCTATAGTAGTATGGAAGGATTAGCATTATCAAGCATTTTATCGGGAGCCTCGATAGTTCAGGCAAAGAATTTGAAATTGACAAGAGAGTGTTTCATGTTTGAGGATCTTCATTACAAATGATTACAGATTGTAAAGTTTATTTCTGATGAAGCGACAGCGAAACATAATTTAAGTACTATATTTTTGAATTCTTTATTGCATTTATTTAGTTGACAGAAAATATGATTTATCGTCATATGATTAAAGTTTACTCAAACATTGTTTAACATTGTTTAAGTCGATATTTCGAACAATCAAACATGTCTCTTTCAATGGTTAAAGATGGGGATAATTTTGGAATGGTCAAATAGTGGAGTAAAAACCCCAAAAGACATGCTTCTGATGAACGTTATGGCAAGTTTCAACTGCACTCCATCGCACGCCTGGAAAGCACTAGGAGTGCGATTTGCCACACTCCTACCAAAATATTCCCAGTAAGGCCTGCATACAGTACATCCTTGATACTGATCTTTGCCTGATAACAAGAACCACTGCTTGAAAACACAATTTTAGAAGGCTTGCTGCAGCATTTTCAGCCTGTGTTCTTGCCCATCATATGTTGTCACATTTTTTCAAAACCTGGCTACATTATAATATACGCTTAAATTTCACAAAGGAAAGACATCTTAGTACAATATTTCACAGCAGAAGAAATATTACCTGTATCTTTAGTGAAACTGCCTGCAAATTAGCTTTCATCAGAATGAATTTCTTTACATATCTTCTTGTCCTAACAAGATCTTTTGCCATGATTTTAACTGCATCCTACAACAAGAAAAGCAAGAGATGAATACCATTGCTAAAAGCTTAACATTATGATATAAAAGGGATATATTTTTTCATTTGAGGAATCATGCAAACTATGCTCACAGTTAAATTGCTCATACAGTAGCTATTGACCAGCATTCCAGTTTCAAATTAAAAATTGTCATGAAGAAATTTCAATAAATGAATGAAATAAATCTTAATAAAATCTAGGGTTTTCTTATACCCATGCATTTTTGTATTTCATATACAGTATACCCATGCTTAAGCCAGGCATTTTTACTCATCTTCTGTATTTGAAAAACATGTAAAGTTTTGAGAATAAGGTTCTTTGACTTCCTTCTCATCATCACATTTTTGTAGCTCTGTTACCAAAACAATACAAGCTGGTGTTTAAACTGAACAAGAGTAAATTGGCTATCCCATCTTTCACGATAAATATGGGTATTTGATATCTTTAAAATTGTACCATTTGTCCTTCCTTTGCCATTTTCTTTATGTCATTGATAACCTTCTTTTCTTGATTCTCCATTTTGGTTCTTTCTCTGTCTAAATCTCTGGAAAGTGAGAAACAGATGAGGTCATTCTGTGACATTTTTTTCAGCTGTAGTCATCGGCGTAGGGGGAGATAAAATTTGGGGGGGCTGCCCGATAAAAAATCCATTGTTTCAGGAAATTTTGCCCGACGTAAGGCGGATTTCTGCCCAATTATGGCAGATAAGCCCCCTGTCTCCTACAACTATGGCTGTAGTGTAAACTCATTGTCAAAAAGTATTACAAGGCTGATTTAAAGTCCTCTCTTGCTTCTTTCTGGCAACCTGAAACAATTTCTTGGTTTTATGATCTGCTATGTTTTCCATCCCTGGAAGGAATATGCACTCATTGCTACAAAATGCATCAGGGAGATTACCGGGTTGGAAAACATGCGTGATTTGGCCTACAGGTAGTAGCGAGTGAAACAAATTTGAAAGTGCAAGCAGAGTTTAAAAAGCTACGAGATATGCAAAATTAACAATTAGGTCTTTAAACTTTCATTAGTGTAGATTGCAAGAGAGAGTTTGACACAGTTTAATAGTTGTGAGTAAATGCAAGTTTTCCAACATGGAGGGAGAAATGGGCAATTGGCTGGAGAGGCACAACCTGTTTTGCCCCCCCCCCCACTATAAAATTGCCAAAGAAAGCAAATTTTTGTGGGGGGGGGGTGATGAGAGCGAAAATTTTTATGAGACCATCCCTCTCACATCATTGAAAAACAAACCCTGTTGTGAAAAATTCACCATGTAACTGAAGGGAATAGAGTAACATAATTTCTAAGAAATGCCTCATTACATAAAGTAAGCTAATAAAAATGCGACTTCACAGTGAAATTTTTAGCCTAAAGAGCACAAATGACACACCAAAATTGTTCAAGTGAAGCAACTAAAGTACAGATTATGTTGAAGTCCTGAACCTTCTGAACCTCCTTCCTGAAGACTGAAGTTCACTGCACCCTCCATTCTATTAACCCATATCCAACAGGCTTGCTTGATGCCAAATTTTACAACAAAATAAATTGTGGAAGACATTCGAAGATATCTTTTACTGGTCGATATAATGCTTTTGGTTCAGGCTTCAGTAAGAACGCTTTAGAATTGAGATAATACATTCTCTAATGAATTTCTAAAACCATTGTGACTATGCTAAAACTATCACTTCCATATCGAATAAAACTATTTCTGAATCTATTTAAACATTTCCAAAGGCGCCTACAAGATCTCAAATTGAAGCAAAAATATCTCCCAAACTATTTTTGGTCACATTTATGAATTCCAACACAGACTGCTATTCTATTTATGGCGTGCGCGCGGAAAATGTTACGCGTGCAATGTCATGTATAAAAAAAGAAGAACAATAAATCATTGTTCTTAAAACAATAGCCAGGCAAGCAACTTCCATGCGCACTTTGCAAATTTATCAATCTGGATTCTAACTTGATCTAGAGAGAGTGTTCATCAAGCTTTTGGGCATGGCATTTGGCACCCACTATAAATATTGGGTGCCATCGGCCTCCCTTCTTCTCCCATCATTGGGGGGCACATGCCCCCACCCCCTGCTACAAATGGGAGGAAACCACCGTGATTTTGTTCAGATCTGGAACTCTATCTATCTGGAAAGATCTGGAACTCTATTTTGTATAATATTACTTATTAAGATAGGCCAAAAAAATAGTAATAGTAGTCAAGTTGGAGTTGCTGTTTGTTATACTGATTCTCAACGAAATTCTCGGTTGCAACATTCAAATGCTATTCTTAACTGTCAATCAACTAATGGAAAACAACTTGGTATACCTAATAGCACGGTTCAGGGAGCGTTGATGCTGTCTCAGCATTTGCTCTGGTGTTTTCTTTTTGCCAAACAACCACTCCATCTTGCACGACTTGTACAGCAAAAATCAGCGTGTTGAAACAAATAAATCAGACTCCTACGAATTTCTGGTTCTTCCTTGAAGCTTGGAATCTTGTTTTAAGTTCTTGAAGACTATTCTTCGTGCATATTCAGCAACTTTATCTCCTCAACTTGACCTCCCCCAACTTTTGGGAAGTGATTCAGAAAGTTCAAAATAGATTTATTGTAATTACCTCGATTTGGTTCAGGTCTGAAAGAGGCTGATTACGTCACTTGAAAATGAACGGAAAAAGGGAGAATTGCAAAAAAACAAATATGGTGACAGAAATTGATGCTGTTTCTTCGAGAAACACTGTTCACAGTTCACCTGACGAAAAGCTTTTAGTGCCTTACGAAAAAAATTGATGTGGTATACGGTAAATTGATTTAACTTATCGACCAAAGAAGGAATGACCACACGTATTTTTTTATAAGAAAAACTAAGGCCAGTACTAGCAGTTTCTTGAAATTATCAGATTTTGAGTACAAGAAGTTTCTCACGAGTTTCTCAAAGGTTCCATAACAATTTTGATATTTACTTCATGTTCCAATCTGAACATTTCAAATAGTAACGCCTTTCCAATGTTTAGACATTACTCAAGTGCCATCCGAGTAATATGATACAGGAAACAGGCCCGGGGGGGGGGGGGTACTTGACTTTCAATTGTACGGGGGGGGGTGCACTCCAAGAAAAAAAATTTTCAACCGGCTTTAGAAATTTTCCCTCGAAATGATAGCCGGCTTTAGAAAAAATCGACGAAAAGCAAATCCCAAAACGTAAAAATTCGTCGAAAAACAATGAAATAACACGTTTGAACAACCGGCTTTAGGAAAATTGCCTTCTTTTGATACCCGGCGTTAGAAAAAAGAGGCGAAAACGATACCCGGAAAGGAGTGCACATGGCGTCAGCAAAATATACTGAGTACCCCCCCCCCCCCGGGGAAACAGGTAAAAATAAAGTAAAAACAATTCAAAGAATTCCTTTATTGAAATAAACAATTTCTTAAAGGGTCTGTTTCATCCAGCATTCCTTGCGCGTGCCGTTTGTTGATGTTCCTTTGTTGTCCGCCATTTTCATGTGGATGAAACAGACCCTTTAAATTTTCCCAGTACTGGGTTTCTTAATTTTTTGGCGATCTGAGAGTTGAGTTTCTTGCAAAAAAAAACACGATAATTCGGTGTGGTGTTTCACATCTTCAATGTCCAAGTTTTGACACTGTTCTTGCTTCTCGAAGAAAATAGTGCATTTAAACATCCAGACATAATGATAAAAATCTTGAAAATTAAATTGAAACCTCGGTAAGATGATCACATTGAATGTTCACAATTGGTTGCATTGCCTTTCCTGAACAATTTTCAAAGAGTTGATGCATCTTTCTGACTCATAAATATTTTAATTTTCTCCAGTGGTGTCAAAGTTGAAACTATGTCGAGGTCGCTCTTCCACTGACGAAAGATTTTGAAATGGTGCCCAGATAACAACTTTGTTCAATCTGGCACCTTGTAAGTCCAGTCAAGTTGGTGTATAAGCTCAAACAAATGGCAACAAAAATGAAAACATGCCAAAAAGATTACAAAATGTATGTACTGTTTGGACAAAAAATTTCCTGCAAAATCATAGCCTGTGTTCCAGACCACTTGGAAAGGAAAGTGACCATCGCAAGACGTCGATCAAATTTTCTAAAGAATCGACATGAATGGACAAAGAGAAGACTTGTTCGTGGTGATTTGCGATTTAGAAATCGATTAATTAATCGATACAACTAATCGATACAATTAATCGATTTCTAAATCCCAAATAACCACGAACAAGTTTTCTGTTTGTCCATTCAATTTGATCGACATTTTTTAACCCTTTTCAGTGTTTTTGAGAACGAAACTTTTAAGAAACTCGCGTCTAGCTCTAAAAACTGAAAGCAGAAAAATTTGCAAAAAACCCCAGAATCTAATTCAGCTTTTTGCTAAAGATTAAGTCACGAACCTTCAAAATTGGTCTATTGTACATTTTATTGTGGCGTGCCAAACGTGCATAGTTTATTTTGGCGCATCCAGTATTGTGTTACAAAATCTGTCCTTGTTCCTCTAAATGCACTCAATTAAATAAAAAAAAAAACAGAGAAAGCAAAAAATGATGGTCAGCTGCGTTGAAAGTGTGAAATCTATGCTTGAGGCTGTCCAATACACCACTTGCCATTGTTTACAAAATGTATTGATGACGTATCTGCGCGCGCATGATGGCAGGCAAGAAAGTACCGGGTGTCCCAAAAAAGTACTCCTGTTGAAAAATCACCAAAAATTGATTTCACGGCCGATCTTTAATTTTCTTTTTTGTCAAGTATATCAAGGACCAAATTATTTTTCAATACATAGCTGATCTTGTAATTGGCTTAAAAAGTAGCAAATTTAGCTCTTTTTAGGGCTACCTGGTTTTGAACCATACTGCAAAAAAGCACTGATGATTGCCAGATCAATTTCTTTGTGCATGTAAAGCATCTAGTTTGGTCATAAATGACAGAAAGAAATGTGCAAAATCATGGCAGACCTCAATGATGATAAAAAATCAGAAAAATTTTGACTCTAGGCAAGATTGACTATTTTGCTTAAAAACTATAGCTCAAAAAAAGGTTTTTCAACGTGTAATTGCTCTACCTTGTTGCATCAAAAGCAAACATTTTATCATCTATGAATATTTTTGGGTATTTGACAAAACAACTCAAAAAGAAAATTTTATCAAAGGTTTGATAATCAATTTTTGGTGATTTTTGAAATAGGAGTATTTTTTCTGGGACACCCAGTAGTACTTCTCCAACCGAATCTGTGAGCGTGCAAAGGCCTTCCGTGTTTTCGATCGTTTCAAACATGAAAAAAAGTTGGTGTGCAGTTGGCTGTACCAACCATAAAGAAAAAAAAAGGAAAAATGTGCCGTTTTATAACTGCAGGAGAAAAACACAGAAAAATACGAACGGCTTGAATGTATCTTGATAATTTACAATCTTAAAAATGGTAAAAAATTGAAAATGGCATCTCTGTTTTCATACGAAACATAATTGACATTCATAATGACAGGAAAATTCTCTAATTAGAAATGTGGCTATTTCATATTACTCAATTGACTCATAACGGGTATGAATGACATAGAAAATATTACATACTATCATCAAAGTGATAAGTTTTTGCAGAAAAAGAGCACAATTTTACATATACATTTGCAAACTCTGAAAGGCAAGAGGCAAATCACTCCCCGAAATGCGGACAAGATTTTGATGTGAACAAAATGATTTTAAAGGATTTTAATGGATTTTTTGCGAAAAAAATTGCTGTCGTGAAAGATGTTCTTCAAAGTTAGAGATGAGATATTTAGGGAGTAATTTGCCCCTCATCAAAAGTAATATAATAGGGTATACATATGTGGCCTATATAAACTATTTGCATTAGGTATAGGGGTAAGCAGGGTCAGGTTAGAATCAGGGACAACTCCGTTGTGGCACGAAATCGAAGACTTTGGTGCAGATTATAACCAGAACGGGCGCTACATCAAAGCAGTCACCAAAGTACCAAAGGAGGTCATCTTCTTACAACGCGGACGGTTTGGATGCAGCAGATATGAGCGGAAAGGGTGTGACACCAAATCAATCAATCTATCAATCAATCAATCAATCAATCAATCAATTATCCAAGCAGGAGGGAGGCATACGTTTCTCATTTCTGGCATTTTCGTTTAAACTAGTACATATGAAGTTTTATAAGTGTTGACTCGAATGACGGACATATACCCCATATACCTATCTAGATTAAAAACAGAGCAAAAGAAGGCCGCGTGTCTCTATTTGTCTAATTGTTTTGATCCTCTACTGAGATCATCAATTACAATGGAATACAATAGGCTATATTTAGATTGCCCAGGCCCATAACTGCCTTATATCTCCGTCATTTGCCTTTAAAAACTTTCACGCGCATTGATAAAACTATTAGTCACTTTGAATTCATGCCTACGCATCATCCGAGCCTATAAGCTTCCATCGAGACGTTTTAAGCCAAATAGCACAGTTCTGGACTCCGTTCTCAAAGATTCAAGGCCATTACCTTTATATAAAACGGAAGTTCTGTTAAGCAACATAATGTCTTCTCAAAATCTTCAGATAATCAATAATTTTCATCAGAACATCACATTAAGTTGCAGCTTTGCATTTTTGTGTTTCGCTGAAAAGTAGATGCATTTCTACATCGTAAAACAGTTACGATGTAACTCATTAAAAATGTAACCAGGGTAAAATTTTCACGTTGGCCACCATTCTGGAAATAAAATATCTAACGTTTAGAGGTAGACTGATAACAAGTTCGTAGTTATCGCTATTGATAGACCGATGGACGCTCAAACTACGACTCGTGGACTTTCACAAAAATTAAGACAAACTTGTTTCTCTCGATTTCATGTCCGAATATGGAAACCATAGCAACACTGCACGAAAAGCTGAGTGCTCCAGGCAATGGCAGATGCGCCTAAGTTGTTGGCTCAAGCCTCAGATGATAAAACGCCTCAAATATCAAGATGAATGTTTCCAAGAATCAACAAACCTTTCAATTTCAGCCAGGGGCTCCTCATTTTGAAGGCCGCTTAGCTTCCATGAGCTTCACCACAGCAATAAGAATTTCCAACTGCTGAAGGTTGCCATGGCTACGACTTAACCTCGTTCCAGAGCGCACAGAAAAATCTGTGCCCTTTCCGTCTCACTTTTTTAATGTCAAAGTCCATAAGTCCCAGTTTGAGCAAAAAAAAGTTTTTGTCGTTGTTGTTGCGATAACTGGGAATATCTTGCGAGTCTTCGATCACTTTTTCGTGAAACAACTTTTTTGAGGTTACCCTCGAAGAAGAAATATTTGCACAACGAAGAAGGCTCTGGAAACTGTATCTAAATCACCCTACTGTGAACACGCTAGTGTAAGCACTTAAACTTTACTTGCTTTACAATAATAAGCAAAGTTTGTCGAAATAAAGCAAACAAAAACAAATGAAATGAAATAAACGAATAAGTTGATACACAGATGACAAATAAATCTATAGCAATCGTTGGTTTTACGCATACAATTAACCTACTGCTGAGTATAAAATTTTTTGTTATATAAAGTATTTACCATTAATTGGTCATTACAAAATGCTGTGAAAATTTTAACTATGGTAATTTATGGAAATTTTAGTATGGGCACAAATCGTAGAAAATCGCTTTAATTCAATTTAACTAGCAGATGTGAGTGTGATGGCTAAAGGGCAGAGGGGCATGTCTCTTTGAAATTCCAAATTCGTAGGAAAAGGAAACCAAGATATTGGTATTTGAGAGAACTCGTTGCGTTTCACAAAGGTGCACATTTTCAAAGCCCATTCCAAATTTGCAAAAACACCAGGGCAGGAAATACCTCGGTCTACAAGGATATATGTTCTTTGAAACCGCAGAGATATTATGGAGGTCTCTGACTGTTCTCTTCTAACACTGCTATGAATAGTTTAATTCAAGGGCATACTTGAGGCATACTGGTTCCTTGTACACTTAGCTTCAAAGCCAGCCACCTTAATGAAAGATATCTGCTAAACTTAACCTTAGGGGAAGGATGGGCCCGTATCATACCATTTTTTTTATGTCAGCCCAATGTTTATCATCATTTATCTGCAACATCTCCATGATAAACTGCCTGATGGAATTCACAATCTTGCATGTTGATGTGATTTTAAGATGAGATCCTGTGTAATTATTCTCTCTCAAAGCACACAGCTGCCAATAGACTCGTTTGAATCCTCTACAGCGTTCGTATTTTCTGCGGCAAGCTAGAACGCCCATCCTGCACGCAACGCTAAAAACCTTTGTAAAATTTATCTCCAGTCTCTCACGAAATGTACCGAATCCTATCCAAATTTTATTGACAAAATTGGATACCTATTCCTCGCACTGTGAAGCTCGCATGGGTGAAGCTCGACCCCCAGCGTAATTACGACCCTTTTAGCCGAGTCACACGTTAACTACAAGCACCAAAGTCTGCACCGACCAGATGTCAGATGGATTTTACGACAACGCAAAATCACATATTCAACATGCCTTTACAGTTCTGTTTCGTGCATGTTTGCGTCGGATAACGATGTCGTCAGACGTTGTCACGGGTCGTTCGTGGTGTGTTTAACTTTTGTCCCTATATGTACAAAAACTCCTTCCAAAAAGCCCCCATTAAAAGGTACGTTATTAAAAGCATACAGAACTACTAGATACCTCTTATCCAAATGATAAATTGCGCATATAAATCTATAGAAAAGTCGTATAAAAATTGGAAAAATAAAATCTTTCAAACCACCAATGTAAAATGTTATGTGGTTGGCATATGGTACAATTTCAAATTCCATCCAGTATTCCAAGACTCTCCTAAAGTATCTTCCGCATTTGCATTGCAACTTCCTTCTCAGAACTCTCCAAGGCGACTAACTCTTTAATATGGCAATCATTGGGGATCATAAAATGACTATTAAAACAAAATAGATATACGGCCAAACCTTCAACCATCATCATCGGAATTGCCAATGTTCTCGAACCGTGCGTTTCGGTTATTTCGAATCGAGACCACAACGTCATCTACCGCGGACAATGCTTCAAAATATGGTATAAGATCTAACAATTCTCTGTCTTTCTCATCGTCAAACCAGGACGTGCAAGGAACCTGTCAAAAATTTCAAAATGAACAACGTGAACATTTTCTATAATTTGATTATTCTCAAAATTGCAGCGTGTTCTATTCATCAACTCTCATGAGATTATGACGCCATCATATTTCCAAATCAACAACAAGGGTGACAGAACAAGGACAGATTGCATTATGTAACACAATAGCATGAGTTACTTTAATTCACACCTCAATTCAAAGCGATTAGCGATAGCAGACAAAGGAAATGCTTTCAACCAGTAATTCAAAACAAACAAGGCCGCAAAAGTTTCCCGAAACCAATAGGGCAAACTCTCGCCTTATGCACGCGAAAGGTGGTTTTTAAGAGAAGTTATGTGCTTTTAACGAAAGAAGAAGGGTAAATCTAAAGATCTGTCTGGCGGATTTTGCTTATTTGATTCAAGAGATGTATGGAAATCGTTTCATTTAAGCCCTAAATGCGCTAGAATTGCAATGCCTTCTGCACGGCTTCTGAATTAAATCAAAAATATTCGACAGACAGATCCGTAGATTTACCTTTCTTCTTCTTTCATTATAAGCACATAAATCTTTTTAAAACCACCTTTCGCGTGCACAAGGAGAGAGCTTGCCCTAATAGTTTAGTTTTGTGGCAACTTTTGTTACGGCTTTGTTTGTTTTGAATTATTGGTTGAGAGAATTTCCTTTGTCTGCAATCGCTAATCCTTTTGAATTGAGGTGTCAATTAAAGCAGCTTATGCTATATTGTATTAGAAAATTTGTCCTTGCTGGGTGACAGACTTAAGTTTACCACTCTATTGTAGATATAGACCTTCATAAAATATGGTTTTCTTGGCTTTTTTGCCGCTTTTTTCCATTGATGTAGAGGCAACTATGTAATTAATTTTTACCAAAATAAATGAATTCGTTTCATAAAAGAAAAACACTGTGATTTTTCTTGCAATTTTCCAAAACATGTACATAACTGCGGAAAATCAATAAAAACCTTAAAAACCTTTCTTCAACATTTACGCATTTGTGAAACTTAAGGACAATAAATCACTCTTTTTTTTTTTTTTTTTTTTTTTTTATATTCCATTATAAATTTTTTACAAGACGAATTACTAATGACGCTACCTACTAATTACTCTACGAAACACTACAAGGACGATAATACCACGGGGAGCAATAGACTAAACCCCGCGGTAACTAATATAATCGATAACTAATAAATCACTCTTAGAATACGAAAGCAAACTTATCATCAGAGTGTGACTAACTAAAACGATCAAGAAACTATATGTATCCTGTACATATACATATACATATAGTTTCTTCGTAAAAACGCTCTAGCTCTACAGTTAGTCACACTCTGATGATAACATAAGATTGAAAGGCCTCAGTGTGCTGAAAAATCTGTCTGTTTTTTGCGTCCGTTTTTCTCCTTCATAAAATATGGTTTTCTTGGCTTTTTTGCCGCTTTTTTCCATTGATGTAGAGGCAACTATGTAATTAATTTTTACCAAAATAAATGAATTCGTTTCATAAAAGAAAAACACTGTGATTTTCGAGCTTATCAACATATTAAAAATCCCAACAGCAGAATTACAGTAAAGTAACAGGAAAGTAAATATCAATGTAATTCAATGTAGCAAACTTAGACGAATGTCCTCAGTCTAGGAGCCGCTCTGCTCTACATGGTTTCTCGTTGTACCTAGAGTGTCTTCTCGTTGTATAGTTTAGTGTCTTTTGGTGTGGAGTAGTGTGGTGTGGTATAGGGTTCTTTCGTTAGTTAAATCAGATTATTGTTTATATTTATTGTAAGAGTCATTCATAGTGGGGACTAGATGACCATGTGTCTTTTCCCGCTATGATTGGCTCAGATTCTTGTATTGTAGTATATTTTCTTAGAGATTGATAAAAAAAAAAGAATTACAGTAAATACCATTTTCCGTTAATTATGAAAGTACCTAACATTCCATTCTTCTATTCAGTCCAAAGACAGATGTAATAGGTACCTTAACTATTTTAAAATATTTGATGCCTTATACGGATTGAAGTCATTTTCAAAATTTATGCACTGGCTTATACACACTGAACGCAAAAGCATACAGTTGTAAGCCCCAAAGGCTCCATCTTTTTTTCAGTTATTGTTTCGCAATTGCTACTAGCCGTAAGTGACCTGTCATAAATTATCTACTACCGAGGGGGCGGAGGATATAGACCGGGGCCACCAAAAATGTTCAGTGCTTCGTGATGGGCCATATAAAATATTTGCAGCTTTAGAATGGGCCACGAAATATTTTTTGAAAAAATCCAACCAAAAGTTTTAAATGTACAAGAGCAATGAAACGTCTAAATAACTTTATGCTTTCAGCACACTCAAAAATAAACCATGAAATTTTGGGCCACGAAAAATATTTGCTTCTTCACAATGGGCCATGGAATTTTTCTATCTCTGTTTATGAGGGCCATGAACTTTTTTGGAAAAAGTCACATATCCTCCACCCCCCTAGATACTTTATGACAGGTCCCTAAAACGCATTTGAAAAATATTGTCAATCATCGTATCAAGCCTATCAAAAATGCTACTGTATATTATCCTCAGAATGATGGATGTGATTGCTTTTGTGAGCCATTTTTGATAGGGAAAAAAAGTGCTTTGGAAAGGCGAGAAACTGGAAAACTGCAAACCAGATCGATGCAAGGTGGTAAGACATCTAGAGACAGAATAGTCGAAGAAATAAATAGTATAACTTACAGCGTTGTCTGGATGAAAAATATATGATGCTGGTGAATTGTCAATAATCAACACTTTACTAAGTTCTCTCCCCAGTCTACTCAAATCCTGCAAAAAGACAGAAACAAACTTGAGTCACAATTCTATCACAGTGTGCTGAAAACATTGTGTCCCGTTGTGTGGCTGCTGTGGAGGAGCTGTTGCTTTAATAGACCTTTTAGCTATTCTAAAACAACGTTCGAATCGAACGATATTTTGATACCTTTTGATGAATTTTCGAATGGGCACAATAGTGATAGAAGCTCCAACGCCACTCAATCGAACCTCACGCATAAAAATGTAATAAAAATAACGCTCGATCCAGGCTCTTTTGTAGAATAGCTAAAAGGTCTATTACCTCAGTTTTCACACAGCTGTATAGGTCAGCTGTATAGGCTTCAACCTAGAGTTTGAGACCTGTTCGAATCGATCTGACAAGTGGTTGCTAACTTTTACGGCAGAGGAAGGGCAAAATAGATGGTAGCTTCAAAAATAGCACTTCTATTGTTCTTCAGCAATATCAAAATCAAGTAATGTATGAAAGAAAGGGCTATAGCGTCATATCAAAATCTTCTCTACATTTTTAAAAGCGTTGACAATGTTGTCTTTTAGATAAAACCGTTAACCATTTCTAATATCTATTTACAATATTAGAACCCTTTCCTTGAAAATTTACTTAATTTTGACATTGCTAGAGAACAACAGAAGTGCTGTTTTGAAGCAATCACTTATCTTGCCTTTCCTCTGCCATAAATCAGCTGCCATTTGTCAGATTGACTTACTGTCAAAACAACTGGTGCGTTTCGTGTGGTCCTCTGACCACAAAATGGTACTTGAAATCTAAATCCGCTTGCTCTTTGTGGTTTCAGTTACCTTTCTTTATTTCGATTGATTATAGTCAAATAAGGATTTAGAAAAGGAATGATTATAGTCAAATAAGGATTTAGAAAAGGAAACTTGGGATGACTACTAAAATTTGACTTTGGAATCACCAATTGAAATTTCAGGCATTCACTGTAGTCTAGGATGTAACATGGCCAAACCCATCGCTAATCAAGTCGGAGGGTTTTACTATCTATACCAGGGAGGGAGGGAATATTTGTGCTTCTCGAAGATGGGCATTCGAACATGGAAATTTCAGAAATCACAGGACTTCGTATATTAAGTCCTTTATTACGTCTGCCAAACTTTTTTCGAAAAAATTTCCTCTTGAATCACAAATGCGAGATTGGTAACGGTGTCAATGGCTTGATACCCTACACGTTTTTTTTTTATAAGAAGCTAAGAATTTGGGCCAGTACTGAAAGTTTCTTAAAATTATCAGATTTTGAGTACTCAGAGTTTCTTACGAGTTTCTTAGAGGTTCCCATAACAATCTTCATGTTCACTACGAAAGAAACATGCGAAAATAAAGTAAAACCACGTCAAGGATTTCCTTTATCAAAATAAATAGTTTCTTAAGGTTACTGTAACTGTTCAGACGACAAATTTTCGATTTTTCGTTTTTGTCATAATCTGATGGTATAAGTATTTGAGGACTGTTTAAACCAACTTACTTCCAGAAATAGTCACAATTACTTGGAAATTTTAGCATTTTAAAAGGAGCAATCCTGTTTCTCAAAAATTGCGGGAATATACATAAGCGGATTAAAGTAAACTCACTTGACCTTGCAGCTATGTTCATGACATCCCGTGCTGCTGTGTTATTGACATAATGCTTTACCAATACTGCGCTTAAGCCTAATTGCTTGACCTTTCATGCATAATCGTATTTCCCGCAATTTTTGCTTCATTTTGATAAAAGCCTGATTTCTCGAAACAGGATTCCGGAGTACTGGTGGGTAATAAAAAATCTTTGTGTACCCAACAGGCCAATCGAATCGCTTGAAACTTGGCACACAGAGTCACAATGCATATAACTACGAAACCGTGTCAGCGATTTGTGATAGATCCACTGGTCCGATTTTACAAGGGTTTGAAAGTTAAAAAAAGACATTTAAGACATTTACATTTGGACTATTTAAAATGATATCATTTCAAGACAACACCTTTTATCAAAAATTCGTGACACGGTTTTGCAGTTCAGGGCCTTAAGTCTTTGGTAAATAGAAAGTCGTGGTCCAACGATTATCATTGGGGTACACAAAGATTTTTTCCCAAGGGTGGTCAATTTTGCCTAAAATCTCGAACAAATCATTCGCGATTTTATTGAATCAACTGAATATATTTTCATGATATTCTACGTTTAATTCTGCATCGAATGATGCATAAGTTTGTTTGGTATATTTTGACGAACGGCCGTAGTTAACGGAGTTTCTTAATCGCCGCCTGAACGGTTACAGTAACCTTAACTTATATTTTTCCAGTACTGGAGCTTGTTAATTTTTTGGCGATCTGCGAGTTGAGTTTCTTTTGGGCAGTTTCTTATATAAAAAATACGAGTATTACAAACTCGATCGCCATCGTGTGACGGTGTACGATTCGTGAGCAAGTATATGTATGATGATGATTAAGTTTCAGGTAAAAGTTAGAACATAATATTCATGCCTCTACTGTCATCTGAGATATCTAATGTTTGTGCTTGAAGGGAGAAATGAAACCCACAATGTAAATATGGAAATTGAAAAGAGATTCTTATTTGCATTTCACAATTTAATCCGGGATTCTGTAATCACGCGAAACGCACCAGTTGTTTTGACAAGGTCTCAAACAAGTAAACAAGTAAACAAGGTCTCAAACTCTAAGTTGAAGCCTGACGTATGCAGCTGTGTAAAAATCAAGAAAATCAAACCTACAGCTTCTCCACAGCAACCACACAAACGAGGTACAATTTTGTGGGACATCCTGTATATAAGGAAGACACTCGTATAATATCGATGGGACAATTCTGGCGTTAGACAGGGTAAATATCCTTTTTAATACTGCAATATTCCATTGGGGGGAAGTAGAATGATGTTGCTGTGATGTTCTAAAGATTTCAACGGGGGAAAATAGATTCGTTTGAAGATTTTATTACTTATGGCGTGAGAAGTTCTGAAATAGTATTTAATCAAAAATCAGAAATCGTTTGACGAAATCTTGTTGAGGACGGAAGACTGCACCTATTGTCAAAGGCTATTGTCATGCTTGTGAAGTTCAAAGCAAATCAACAACCAGGAAACCTATTGCTTTGCACGAGAATCCTTTTGTCTGTTTGTAATCTTTGTTTGGATTGTGGTGGATTGTGGTTGGATTCTCTGCCCACATTCTTTCCACGAACCAAACATGCCTTCTGCACATGATCACAGATTTCCTTTTTCGTGGAAAACTGTTTGCTTTGAACTTTGATGATTCGTATCCCCCAACAACATCGACGATTGACCAAAGAGTTTTCAGCAACGTGAAGTCCATTTTGGTCCTATCAGTAAACGCGTAAATTGGCCAGGAGAAGGGTAAATCTTTGCAACTCATTTATTGTCCCAACTTTCACAATACGAGACATTTTGCTAAATTCGTAAAGTTATCTTTCGTGATATACCGTCCTACAAGGCATACATTTCATAAAATTATGGTATATTTCTATCATAAAGCAAATTAATACGATACAATATAAAATGCCTTGAAACTTCTCCAGTGAGAATATAAGTAATTTTCTGGGACCCAGTGGCAAATTTTCCACTTTCCTTGGACAAGACTTGTCAGTAAAACAAGATTTCTCCCACCCTGCAGATAAAGGATCCAAGCTTCCCACCCAAATTTCTGGTATCTAACAGGATCAATCAATAGCACTCTTTCACTTTGTCTAGCATGACATGGAGATAATTGAAGATACACGACATACCTTTACATAATTTCCTTTATAAAAAACACAAGATTCCCGAAAAAGTCGGGCAGAAAATATCCCAGATCGATCCAGCAAATCGGCGACAGGATCAGCGTACTGAAAATAAAATAAATTGCATTTCAATAAAAGCATGGCGTATCAAGTAAACCAAGACAATGAATAAATCACACTATGGTCAACAATTATTCTCTAGTGCCAAATGGAAGGGATGGTCTTAATAATTGAAGGTGGGAAAATCTTAATTTAATATACATGAACGATTTAATAATAATCATCAAACCCCTTAATTATTGGGGTTTTTATTTCAAAATTAAAGCATTATTATCAGAAAGTTTAATCGATTTCGCCTTAGTTAAGGAAAATTTTGCTCAAATTTTTAGCGAAATTGATTAGCGGAGAGGGATAGAGATAAGGCTTGGGGTGGAAAATTTTTCGAAATTCAATTAAAGGATTGACAACTACTGGTCTATTTGGTTGATATCTACTGGAAAGAAAACAAAAATAGAAAGATGCCTGGGAATGAACTATTCAACTCTTCATTATGGCCCTAATAATGACAACATCATGGTTGGTTGTGCGGAATGACAGAGCAGATACTGCGTAAAATGACGTCGTAGGCATTGTGACTTAACGAAGTGCTTAGCGACGTTGGCTTTTTGAAACGATAAATCAAAAAATTGAGGTCTGAGCATGGGTAGTTAGACACTGCTGGTGTGCTTCTATGGAGGAGCGCTGGATAATATGTATCTGCGGGGGAAATTCTTTATAGTACTGCGGAGGAGATGTCGAAATAACGAAAATATTAATCTCTCCTTCTCTCCTCGCTTCCGATATCTCCTCCGCAGTACTATAAAAAATTTCCCCCGCAGATACATATTATCCAGCGCTCCTCCATAGAAGCACACCAGCAGTGTCTAACTACCCATGGTCTGAGGAAGAAAATATAAACTAACTGTTGCCCTCTCTCGGGATCTGTTGCAGGGAGCCATGGGTGCTCAAAGTTACGAATTTTCGTGCATGCATGCGCAGTTTCTGCTCTTGTCATGCGTAAATATTATCTTTCAGGCCTCACTTCGATCAAGTGTAACCTCTTTCCTAACCTCTTTCCTACGCTTCATAACAAACGGAAAACAAATTTATGAAAACATTACACATCGTTTGGTGGTAAGACATCTGATCTGCTCATTGTGAAAGGAAATTCAAATAGTGTCATTAGACCACAAATGGACAGAGGGATTTATCCTACAGCTTACACATATGACGTAATAACATACAGCTTTACAGTATGATCAATGCAAGATTGACCTTGACATCTTGACTAGTAACTGACCCCGTGAAATGCACTACGGACTTATTACGTGGCTGTTCTTTTGTAGCGAGGCTTTCCACGCAGTAGTTATTTGTCAAATACACGTATTTTTTCATAAGAAACAGCTTATAAGAAACAGTAGGCTCATTTTTTCGAAAGTCAAGAAACAAGCCAACCTGAAATTAAAAAGCTAATAAACTTGTGTAATTTGCAGTTTTAATTTTCCCAGCGCACTCAAAAATGTTTTAACACTGTACAGTTATAGCAACTGTTTGGACACTATTTTGAGTGCGAATTATGATATTTACTTGTTTTGAGATCTTACTAAGAAATTTGGGAGCCCTCTTGACAAAGCTAAATTAACTCTACATTTCTGACATTAAAGATATAAGAAACTGCCTGCCAGCCCCAGACCTTAGTTTCTTATAAAAAAAAATAACAATGCAGCTTGCAGCTAGACTGATTACATGGCCGTAGTTATCGCTATTAAAAGGCTGCCGGACGCTCCTAACTACGACTCATAATCAAACACCATTATTTTGAAATGACTATTTCCGCCTCGTTTTGATAAGTGCCAAGGCAGAAAAACAACACAAACACTTGTATTTTTCATATGGAACATGTCCGACCAAGTTCCTTGAAACTCTGCTTTGAGCTGTGAGTTTTCCCGTTGGTCAACATCAATCAATCAATCAATCAATCAATCAATCAAATTTCCACAAATTCTTATGGCGTTTTATTTTGTTGTATACTTTGTACATGACTGTGTATAGCAGCCTCGTTCCGAAGGGCGTTTGTCAAGACGGTTAAGCCTGCGGCGTGCAGACTCGACTGATTTCTGCTCAGAGAGATTTCTTCTCTGGCAGCACAGGAGGACAAACTCCTCTGAAAAGAAAGTCTTTCCTTCACGTCACCTCTTAATGCAGGCAGGACCGTCCAGCTTGCTTGTTTCTCAGTCCGATGGTAGTTTTTAGGAACACATCAAAGCAGTGCACTGGTCCTTTCTCTTGATGTGAACAAACCTCGTCATTCCTTTAAGCGAGGGGCGACATTCCATTAAAATCTGATACAACTTTGACAAAAATTTGTTTTCATTCAATAGAAATTCCTAAAAGTTAGAAAAACTTCCACTGTTTTACAAAATCTTCTATATATTTTGAAACAATGATGTATCCCTCGCCTTTAGCTTGGAATCACACATAGTAGGAAGCACTTACGAGGTTGACTGACGAGCACTGATGAACTGACGGGGCTCCGTGCCTAAATAATCTGAAATGCAATGAAACGAAAACATTCCTCGCTCGAGGTAGAGGGTTTGTAGGTTTGCACAGACTCAAACCATCAACTTTCAGATTAGCAGGACATCGTGCAAGCCATCCTAATGCCCATGCTTTCAACATGAAAGTAAAAGACATTGACTAAACTTCAACATACCTTTGCAAGACTTGCAGTAAACAACACACATTCAAACAGTTCACCCATCCGTGTTAAGAACTCATCAACGAACGGTCTCTTGAGGACATAAACCTAAAAATCAATCAGTAATCATCAAAATGGATCCCTAAGAATGTACAAAGCAAATTCTGCATAATTATTGCAATCTTTGACAGATTTGCCAGGACTTTCCGTATAAAAAATTTATCAACAAATGAGGTTGTAAACCTAAAAATAAACGAGTAATGATGAAGAATAGGGATCTTCAATGATGAGTTCCATGAGTGCTCACAATCTCTTACGCTTCTTACCAGGGCATGAAAAACTGTTGTCTTCACGCGAGCGGACCAAAAACACTTAAATTTCCTGAACAAAGAGAATGGAATATTCTTCAACCATAGGAAAACTTGTGTTCACTGTGCCCTCATGTGCTCACGACTTTCCAAAACATCACCCTGAATACATTTAAATGTAGATCTACTGATGTTTGTTGGCATGCAGTTTGGTGATATATCGCAGCATAGCTTTTAAACACCCATATATCGCAGCATAGCTCTGAAATATTAGATGCAGATGAAATTGGAACTCAATACAAGAAACCAAAGTGCTTCTTGGGCATGGAGAAAAAAGAACTATCAAGTTCTTTCGTGATATTATAATTTGTCTCGTAATATACAATATGAAAATGAATTGTACAAGAGGTACAACAGACAGGCTACTTTTGCTTGACTTTGATACATTCTAAGAAAATTTCCTGCAAGATGTATGAAAGGCAAATTTCTTGCGACCACCCGGTTACATGGTCAGGTGGGTTTTCATGCCGTGCTCCTTACCATGAACAACTTTCAGAGCACTTCAAAGTCCTGATCCATTGTCAGCTCTGAACTAATAATTTTGTTTGAAACAAGAACAGAGTATGAATTTCAGATCTTCCATACTAAACCACTTTCAAAAGGTGTACTCATCTAAACGTTGTAAGCAACAGTCATGTTTTTCCTACCTGGTGAATAGTCCCATCAATTTCCACTGGAACAATAAAATCTGCATCATGGACAGGCTGAAAAGAAAATCAAAATGAAGGACCATACAATCTCGTATATCTAGAATCTCTATACACTGAATTCTGGTTGCTCTATGCCTTCAATGTTGATCAACCAGATATCAACGTTCCACCAATGGTAATTTCTGACCCAATGTCAGCGTTAAAAAGTTTCATACAAGGTGAGTAGAAAAGAAGCCCAGCGTTTGACAGGTACTGCTCCCGATAAGCAATGATATTTTGCATGATCTGATTGAACCATGTTCAATTATTTTCGGAATTTTTTCTTGCTGACATCAGTCATTCAGCTCAGATTTTAGTTTTACAAGAGATTTTCTCAACAAAGTCCCTTTGAGAAACCTTTAAAATATGCTGAAATCATGAGCAAATTTTCATAATATTTTCACCTTACAGCAATGACTTGAAGACACTTAAGCATGTGCTATCCTCTTGGGAGGATGAAAAAGTCTTCCCCCTGGTATGAATAACTTATTACGGGGGATTCCATGCAGTTTTCAATATTATTGCTTTGATATTCAGTTAGCAGTTTTTTTGAGCATTTGCATTTCACTAGAAAAAAACTTAAATTTTCAATGCTTCTTTAGCAAAATGCAAATATCATCTAATTCACAAGAAAGGTCAAAAGACAAAGGTTATAAGTAGGTGATCAACACAATGGTTTCAGAAAAGGTTTTCAGAAGTAAAGGGATAACACAAACATAATTATTTGAAAAGAATTAATGTACAGCCAACCTGCAAAACATGATCACATCTTTCATGAGTATGCCCCCTAGAAATTAATTTTAGGAAGAGAATGGTTGATTCCAGGGGGGAACTCAAACATTGATCTGCCATAGCTACTTGACCTGACGGGATGTGCTGCTCAACAGGGTGTCCTTTGACGGTAAAAATTATGCGACAGGGTGTCCTTTTCTAACGAAAATTATGCGACAGGGTATTATAATAGGTAAAAATTTATGCGACAGGGTATCACAAGCAAACATTGCGTTCTACATTATATTTGAGATGCAAAATTTTTATGCGACAGGGTATACTTTTGGCCTATTTTTTATGCGACAGGGTGCAGGGTGTGGAGAGGTTTTCTGCATACCCCATCACTTCCCTAGTCAAGTACCCCCCAGGCATAGCTCATAAATGACATGATCAAATCTAACAAAACATACATCATCAGACTTGTATGGTCAGTGTATCTGGTTTCGCAAAATAACATCTTTAAAAAGAATAATCTTATAATTGTATACCTTGAAAGAACTATGTACAAGTGTTTCATCTAGATCAATGACAATGCATTTCTTGTGTGTATCATTCTGCTTCAACGGTGTCAGGAGGTATTTCACTTCCTCATGCTGAAAGTTTTATGAAAACTCAAATAAAATTTCATAACAAGAAAAATGGCCAGAAAAGATTGTAATCTGTAGGTAATCTGAACTACTTTACGGGAAGAAACTTTTGCGTTTTTCACGTTTTTGGCCGAAATTCGCGAAGGTTTATTCTCGTGAAATTTCCTAAGATATAGAATAAAATAATTAATATAATCCATTATTGAAATTCATCAGAGGTGGAAAAAGTGCGTAAAGCCGCGAAGCAGCTTCGCAGGAAGCTTGTTTGTCTGGAAGGAAGAAAAGGGGAGGAAAGAGAGAAACTGGAGCAGAAGGAAGGAAAAGAAAAAACGATGAAGGGGGGGGGAAGAAAAAATAAAGGGAAAAAAGTAAGAAAAAGGAGAGGAGAAAAAACAAAGGATGGAAAGAAGATCGGATGACAAAGAAAACAAATTCCAATTGGCTTATCAACTACACGGTACACAGTATTGCAACTCAACTCAAATCCGGGACTATAGAAAATTGATAAAACAATGGAAGGAAGAATTCTGGTTTTACTTTCCTTCGCAAGGAGGCAAATATTTTTTCCACCACTGAAATTCATCTTCTTAGCAAAGACCTTTTTGATATATGCTACTACAAGCTTATTATGGACGATTCGGAAGAGTCATTGAAGAGTTGAGGAACATTTGAGACAGTATAAAAATGCGATAAGAGACCTATTTGTGAAAGTTTATTCCAGCGAAATTTCCCATTTTGCTCCATTCGCGAAAGTTAATTCCAAAAATTTGTTTGCGTTTTTTCGAACTCGCAAAAGTTTCTTCCCACAAAGTTCCTTCCCTTTAAAGTACAAGGTATTCAATTCAATGCACAAAGAATTTTAACCAAAGTGAGTCACAAGAATGTTCTCACATCCAGTAGAGGTTATTCATTCTAAAAAAAGTCAAAGGAAAAGTTGTATAGTTTACCAAAGCAGCAAATATGACACTTTCCTTTCTTTTGAAAGGTTTAATGTGACCAACTTTTATTCTTAAGGAATAAGAAAAGAAATTTCTCACACATAGATTCTGAATAAACTCTAGTGAAAGAAATTTTCTTGATTTACGATTTGATCCTTGGTCACCTTCTGCAATTTCAGGAACAAAAGATTTGCTGCACACAAATGAATGAAGCTTTTCTTTTTCTTTTAAAGATGCATTTCCATGGAATCCAAAAGAAGCAGCAAAAAATGCATGTGTTTCACAAATTCCTGTGGATGCGTAAACATTGAATTATAGGAGAAAACAAAATAAAGTGACAAATAATCAATTTCAAAACAATGACACACCTGCTCTTCATTTGAATTTTCTTCTTCGATGTCTGGTTCATACCCTTTTGCAATTGTATTTTGGTTATGATTTGGGGCCTCATCTGGTGAATTTATGCTAGCATTCACAAATGCACTGGCAGGGTCCCCTCTACCACCAAAACAGCAAAAGAGTGAAGAAAACAATCCACGATTTCGAAGCTTTTTCCTGCTTGAGCATAACTCTGTAAATAAAACATCAAAATTAAGGCACAGGATTTGGCATATTAACATTCTTTTTTCAGAAAAGATTTAAAATTCTTGAAGGGTTCTTTTCAAAACATTCTCATTGTACTCTAACTTATTCTCAAGAGAATTCGAAGAATTCTTTGAAAATCCTTAAATTTCCTGAAGAATTCAGCTGAGGTTAATGTACAATTGTATTAGAAAAGCAGAATTCAAGTTGTTTCATGAAAGTTTTGCATCTGGACAATAAACCATGGATCTTTGAGGTGAACCAATCAGTTATGAGGTTTCAAGAGAGGAATTCTTGGCTTCTTTTGCAAACAATGAGGATCATTATAAGGGGGGATCTCTCCTTGATTAGTTTAGCTACTGAGAGAGCTCCTCCTTTAAGAATTCCCTTGCCTATTAGATTTCGATCTTTCTTCATTATATTGCCAGGGGTGGAAAAAATAGCAGACCACAGCACCAATGGTGCCAGAAAGATTTTCAGGTCACCAGAAAGAAATGAGAGAGGAATGCAAAGAAGAAGGAAAAGGGATTCTAAAAGAAAAATGAGAAAAGAGGGAAATTAGTTTTCTAACGATGTAAACTTCCCTTTTTTCTCTTTGCATTTCACACAAGTCTCTGGAAAATTTGACGTTGTTCAACCAAAGGAAGCCACTGTTTCTACCACTGTTTCCAGACAAAGGAAGTTTTGAGTCACTGTTTGTGACTCAGAAAGTAATCAGCTAAAAAAGTAACCAAATTTGCCAAAGTACAATTTATAATTGTGACTACAATTACAAATTTATAATAATCAATGTTCAAAATCTTATTAATGTATTACATATCATGAACTCTCACAAAGTGGACCTTTTTGGCACATTTGGTTCTTGCAGAAATTTCTTCAAGAGTTTTTTGGTCCCAGAAATTAAAATATTTTTTCCACCCCTGTATATTGCCTTATATTGTATTTCGCTTTGTATTAGTTGTAGATCCTTCTTTTTTGTAATGTCATTATATTGTACAGTATTTTGTTTTGTATTAGTTGTAGTTGATTGTATGTAGTGGAAGTTAAAGAATGAATGCACGTGAACATTACACTCTTTGCTTTGGACCAAAAGATTAGAATGTTCTAAAGAACAACCAAAAACTATGTAGAGTAAAACTATTTTTGGCTATAAAGAACTACAATTACAGAATATGAACAAAAAATCAATCAACTTGCTTTAGAGTTCATACATATCCATCTCCATCTCCGTTTAATTAACAAGTCAGTGGCAGTAAGCCTTTTAAACTTCTGACCAAGTATTTTTAAGATCTCCGTGTAATGGACTGGGATATACCACCAGTTCAGGTTGGATGAATTTCTATATATATATATATATATATTGCACGCTTCAGAAACAAGCTTTACTTCACCATTCATGTTAATTTGTGATCCCTTAAATTTCTGCCATCTTAAAATAATACTACCCACGCTAATTTGGCGTAATTTAGATGTTTGGAATTGTTCTCCTTGGGGCATACATTCCTGCAAACTAATCTAAAAATTAGGATGCCAAATCAGCCCAGCTTGGAATCTTTGTACTACGCA
The DNA here is from genome assembly GCA_039566865.1 of Aurelia coerulea. NCBI lineage: Eukaryota > Metazoa > Cnidaria > Scyphozoa > Semaeostomeae > Ulmaridae > Aurelia > Aurelia coerulea. Next base: position 15,113,203 of record CM076958.1, on the reverse strand, counting down.
CCAAATATACTTGGGGGTACATAAAGAATTTGTGCATTGTGAACAAAGTTGCTTGGGAACTTTACAAGTTTCTCCTTAAAAACAAATTTAACACAGCTTTCTGTTATTTGGTAGGTAAAATCAGGAACGCTGGAGAAGGGGTGCGGGGGGGGGGGTGGGGGTTACTGCCCCTCCCGCCCTCTCAAAAATGGCCTGTATGTTATTTTCCTATTGTTTTGCCCTCAAATTTGCAGTTTTGCCCCCCTTAAAATGTGCCCCGTCTGGTGTCCCTGGGCAAAATATTATCAGTCATTCAGGGTGCACAAGTGACTTTCCAACCCCTGAAAATCACCCACAAAAATTTCTAGTAGTTCCTGCCACTTCTCTAAACAGCAGCAGGCAACCTTGACCAAATTTTGTCTTCACTGCTCATTTGCTTCCTCTATCGGAGGCAATGAATTACACACGAACGTTCGTAAATCACTCTTGAAATCCCTGTTTTGATTTAGTCTCAAAGGGATAAAAGAATTTTCTTCGAAATATGATTCAGCAAGTGTGCCCTACAGTTAAAACGTATTTAGCAATACTGTGATAGATTAGGGGGTTTTCTACATCAAGCTCCTTTTATAAACAACGGGAATTTTGTTTCCAAAGTTATATGCACAAATTTGCGTAAAGGCGGCAAAGATAGGCCATACATTCTTCAGGAATTTTTGAGAGATATCTGTGAAAATTTACAGGTATTTACTTCAGGAGTAAGGACTTTCACTTGGATTAGATAGCGATACTTAAAATGTAACAGATTCCTGATATTTCAGCTGCCAATATCGTAATTATTTAGCTTCGTCTCCAACATCCAAATTGTTCAATTCGATGACCAAAATTGTTACCGCAGCCCAGGTTATGTGGGAGAAATCTCGCCGCATCCGCCACGGTCAGTGGCCTAGTTTTGAGTCACCGTTCTGGAATACCCTCAACCCACAGTATTGGTAACTTTTGTCCCATTTTGAGGACACTAAACTAACTGCATGGTAATTCTGACAGATTTTCATAAACGGCTACTACTTTATGGGACGGGGAAACTCATTTCAAAAGGACATCTGGCGACCCGGTTGAGGAATGATGATGCTTGAAGTTGGCAGAAAAATTAAATGTTTAGAGACCACGGGTCGACAACCTCCTAAATCTAGCGCACTTTGTTTACTGTGCTAGTATACCATAACAAGGGCTTAATAAGTACTAGAGGCGACCAAAATACAACTAAAAAGCATAAATAAGTATAACTAAAGAGTTCTCGTTCCTTTTCATCCTGATTTGGAGAAGGAAGGATAAATTAAACCACAAAACATCAACGCACCTCTATCGTTGAAATCTGCTACCGGTTCTCCATTGGATTCCTGCTCACTTTGAGGCTTGGAAACTTGAGTTATGATGGACGAGGAAGCGTCCATGTGAAGCTGTATATACGAAGAACCCAGCTTTGCAGTTGATATTTCAGTTTACGATTAGTGACTTTATGCTATTCATTCGCTTAGAACTTGTGGATTAGTCCCAGCAAAACAAGATTTCATGTTTACAGCGAGGATCGGTTGTTCTTTTCTTGATCGCACTTGATCAGCATAAGGTGCAGGGTTTCGCCGCAATGTATAGGTTTCTTCATTCTGATTGGCTAATGACCCAACATGCTGTGATCTCATTGGCTGAAATCCTCTAAATCTATGCAAAAATGTCAATTGGCAAATGAGCATGTGACGGCGAGTTTTTAATCGAACGGCTGCTCAAAAATATGTTCTCAACTCACCGAACTTTGATTTTTCAACACGGAAGTCCCGACACTAAATTATTTATGTTATTTGCTTTAATTATTAAACCCGTTCTTTATTATTAGATATAAATCTGTTGCAAGATTATGTAAGTTTATCGCAAAGCTAAAAAATGCGATGGGCATGGGCAGAAGGTGAAGGGGGCCAAAATTATGTTCGACAGTTATCGACAAATTTTTAATCTTTAGTCAGATCGATAAAACCCCAAAAACAACAATTCTTGCATTGTGATTGTATAAACACAAATTTTGATTTTAATGGGGGGGGGGGACGAAACCCTTTTTCGTGCTCCTGCCATAGAAATTTCAAATGGTCCACCCACGCATTTTGGATTGTTTTGTCTGTATTTGTCATTTTGGAACTGTTCTACGTCTTCGCCTGCCTGCCTACGCAACAATTTGCAAAGATTGATGTTTCGAATGGTCGAAAGTATTGATCGAAATGATTGCAAACTCTTTCTCATTCCTGGTCTCCCGGGGGTGTCTTGCAATTTCCAAAATTTCGAGTAGGGTATCAGTTTTCCTGGACCATTCATCTCTCCGTCCGTCCGTCCGTCCGTCCGTCCGTCCGTCCGTCCGTCCGTCCGTCCGTCCGTCCGTCCGTCCGTCCGTCCGAATTGATCATCTGCTCTTTGAATAAGGTTTGGTTGCTTCGGGGTTCCATGAAACAGGGGGACAATACATAACCGCGACAAAGACCTTTTACTAGCAATTCTACAAAACAGTCTGGATCGAGTGTTTTTTGACAACATTTTTATACCCGAGGTTCGATCGAGTGCCAGAGCTTCTAAAATGTTAGAGCTTCTTGATCTTATTATGCATATTCAAAAAATTTAATACTGAAATAACGAAATACTGAACACATCCAAGGCCTCATAAATTATACCTTCGTTGTTTGTGATACGGGAATTTATCCCTGGTGGTTGCCTACGAAGCAAAACGCAGGCCGCGTTTCAAATCTTCATTTCAGTGGTGAAACACTGAAATACTGACCAACCCACTTTTTCTCAAGTTTCATCTTACTCATTTCCAGGTAAAATTCCCAATCAATCCAAACAAAAACCTGACAAAACCACTTTCATTTGGTGTCAACAGAACTAATCCCTTCTTGAAATTCTTGTCTGACACTTTAAAAATCATCTCAAATGAGATACGAAAACTAAATCAGCTCCGTTCCTCGAAGTACATTCATTTTATATGGAAAAAATCTTCGAGAAACTGGAAAAGCCTTCTTCGCGAGCGAAACTGAAGAAGCTCTCCTAAAATCGATCAACAAGGACAGATTTTGTAACGCAATAGCATGACTTCCTTCCGTTGATACCAGAATTCAAAACGATTAGCGATCGCAGACGAAGGAAATTCTCTCAACTCAACCAGTAATTCAAAACAAACAAAGCCGCAAAAGTTTCTCTGAAACCCAAGTAGCTAGCTCGCTCGTTGCGCATTCCAGAAATTATTTTTAAGGGCAAACATGAGCATATATCGAAAGAAGACGGATATATCTGCACATCCACCTCCGGCATTTTATTCCTGTTTCGATCAGATATGTTGATATTCTATCCTTCTTCTTTCGATCTATGCTCACGTTTGCTCTTACAAACAATTTCTGGAATGCACAACGAGCGAGCAAGCTACCTGGGTTTCAAAGAAACTTGTGCGGCTTTGTTTGTTTTGAATTACTGTCCTGGTTGAGAGAATGTCCTTTGTCTGTGATCGCTAATCGCTTTGAATTGCGGTGTCCACTCATGATCTTGTCTTACAAAATCTGTCCTTGTTGAATCAATCAGAAGTCTAGTATGATTTATTACATGATTTGGTTTCTCCTCGTAATTCTTTGGACACACAGAGGCTAGTCCAAAATGAATTGTGAATTTCTCCGTGAATTTCGATTCTTTGAAAAATTAGCAACCATCCAGAAAACTTTAGTTATGAGGATTTGACACTCTCCGTCGCAGAGGCTGTTTGTTTGCTGGAGGCTGAACTAGAAACCGCGAAGGCGCTTCCAATTCGAAGCTGAAAGCTCGTTTTCAACAAACAGCCTCTGCGACGGAGAGTGAGGATTTGACCCGAAATTATCTCTTAAGATTCAATGTGACAACATAGATAGCCTGTGATCAGGCAAAAAAGGCAAACCAAAGTTTATTTTTTGAAAAAAGAAGGCCCCGTTAACAGGCTACAACATAGAACTGTATTCCAGGAAAAATCAGGAGGCTTAAGGTCTGCCAGACGCTCCAACCGTTTCAGTTAGTTTAGCTTTGAAGACTGACAAGGACTCATTTATAAATAAAGTCCCGTTCCATCGTCCCAATGCATCAATTAGGCCTATTATACTATGGCAAGGCAATCGTCAAAAGTGGCAGTGTTTTATTGATTGTTCTTCCCCTTGTCGTGATGAACAAAGTCACGTACGTGACGTGACGTGACATGACGTGCGCGCATTAATTTATAATCAATTCTCTTGTCTCTTTTGTTTGAAATTAAGTCTCGTTGTTAGTTCGTGCAAATGAGGAGATTATCTCTGCAACAATTAATGAGTTATCCAGGCATTCTGAAGATCATGTTTGTGGTGATTTTATAGCTTCTGCAAAGAATTCTCAAAAACTAACACGCGAAAAGGCAAACAATGAATTGCCTTTTCTTGATGTGTACATCTCGTTTGATCTTACACGGAAATGTCTACCTTGTAAAAATAGCCTTAATATACATATTTGAATCCATAGGGTAAGGCGGGGGTAATTTGGGTCTATTTGCTAGAAATTGAATTAAAGCACTATAAATTATCTAATAATTCTTTGAACTCTTTAAAAGTATAGATTTCATCACCCACTGAGCCATGAATCAAATTCTTAACCTACGACCGTTTTATCAGCGAGAAAATCAAGCAGACCGAAATTACCCCGTACGTAAACCCAAATTACCCCCACCTTACCCTAACAAACGTGCAACAGATCAGTATCCCGTTACACTATTCCTGCTAATTTGTAGCACTTTTTCTCCTTCTATAAATGGAATAGTTTTGTTCTGGAGCAGTGTTACAAACACTCTTGAATCCTAACAACTTGCTGACGGATCACAAATGTATTGATACTGTGTAGATGTGGTCTTAGGCCCTGTTTACACTGTACCGGTGGTATAATTTTGGGTCCGCAGCGAAGGTGTAACGGCTCAGCCTCAACAAGGGCAGATTGCGTTTGATTGACACCTCGATTCAAAGCGATTAGCGACTGCAGACAAAGGAAATTCTCTCAACCATAAATTCAAAACAAACAAAGCCGCAAAAGTTTTTCTGAAACCCAAGTAGCTAGCGCGCTCGTTGTGCATTCTAGAAATTGTTTTAAAGAGCAAACATGAACATATGTCGATAGAAGAAGGATACGTCCACACATCTACCTCGGGCATTTTATTTCGTTCGTTCAAAAGCCGATTGGGAGGCGATTCAAATCTCTGATTTTTTTAGTGTAATTAGAATACTTACTGCTCAGCTTCTGAACCAAAGAATAAAATGCCTGAGGTAAATGTGTAGTTATATCCTTCTTCTTTCGATATGTGCTCATGTTTGCTCTTAAAAACAATTTCTCGAATGCACAACACGCGAGCTAGCTACCTGGGTTTCAGAGAAACTTTTCCGGCTTTGTTTGTTTTGGAATTACTTTACTGGTTGAGAGAATTTCCTTCGTCTGCTATCGCTAATCGCTTTGAATTGCGGTGTCAATCAAAACAAACTCGTGCTATTGTCTTACCAAATCTGCCCTTGTTATCAGCCTCCCTGTTAAGGCTAATTTCGAGTCAGTGGAATTTTCCGAGCGGGTGTAATTTTAGACAATAAGAGATCGCTCAGCCGTAACTTTCTATTCAATTCCAGAGCGACGTTTCCTCTCGCATACAATAGGAATTCCGCCCGCTCGGAAAATTCCACTGACTGGAAATGGCCTTTAAGGCGAATTTCCAGTCAGTGGAATTTTCCGAGCTGGCGGAATTTTAGACAATAAAAGGTTGCTCAGCCGTAAATTTCTATTCAATTCCAGGGCGACATTTTCTCACGCAAACAAAGGAAATTCCGCCCGCGCGGAAAATTCCACTGACTGGAAATGGCCTTGATACTCTTGCAGCTAATCCGTATCACTTTTGCTCCTTCTACAGAATAACTGTATTCTGGAGCAGTGCATGATGCTTTTGAACCGTATCAGATCTACTGTGCCAGGAGTATAGTAGAGTTATCTTTTGCTCCTTCTACAGAATAACTGTATTCTGGAGCAGTGCATGATGCTTTTGAACCGTAACAATTTTGTAACAGATCTACTGTGCCAGGAGTATAGTAGAGTTATCGAGCGTCATGTATAGTAATATAGTATATCATATAGTATAGTATAGTATAGTATTGTATAGTATAGTATAGTATATAGTAATATACCGGGTGCACCAAAATAAACTATGCATGTTTAGCAGGCCACAATAAATCGTACAATTGACCGATTTTGAAAATTTATGACTTAATTATTAGCAGAAAGCTTGAATTAGATACTGGAATTTTTCGCAGATTTCTCAATTTTCAGTTTTTAGAGCTAGAAGCGAGTTTTCTAGTTTTCGAAAACACTGAAAACGATCAAAAACATCGACCAAGTTTTCTAAAGAATCGACATGAATGGACAAAGAGATAACTTCTTTGTGATGATTTGAGATTCAGAAATGGACCAATTGTAAATCTGATGTATGAGAATTCGTACTAAATCCCAATATACCGCTGAAAACGTTTTGTTTTTGTTCATTCAGGTTGAATCTTCTAAAATTTGATTTACGTTTTTTAATCGTTTTCAATGATTCCGAAAACGAACATTTTAAGAAACTCGCCTCTAGCTCTATAAACTGAAAATGGAAAAATTTGCAAAAGGTCCTAGAATCTAATTCAGGCTTTCTGCTAAAGATTAAGTCATACAACTTCAAATTCGGTCTATTGTATGATTTATTATGACCTGTCAAATGTGCATAGTTTATTTTGGCGCACCCGGTAGTATATTTTGTTAAGTAATATAGTGTCACGAGTAATATGCCATTGTAACTTTTTATTGGACCGATTCCGAAGCCAGAAGAAAAGGGGCCAAATATTTTTGCAGTTATTTTGAAATGCATATGCATAGTTATTTATTACTTCTACACATCACGACAGGATCAATTATAAAATTTACAAATAGAAATTGACAAACAGCTCAGCTATTACTTAACAAGACACATGTACAAGCAAATTATTCCACTTGAAAACTACTCACATCACAAAAATTGGAAAATACCTGAGCAAAAATCTCAAGATTGTAAACAATAAACATAAAGATCCGGGCGTTCATACGTTCTAATATACGACGTTTCTTTGCAGCTTTAGAGCATCAGAAGCTCTCCCGGAGTTTACTAACTTTAATATCGTAAGAGAAGGATCTTTCAAAGCACTTTTAGGTGTCATGCGAAAAAGAGTCTGTGTAAGTATCGATCTTCGCTTTGTATAACAGCATTTTTCTAGGTTTGTACCATGAGACCATTTGACAATAAAATAGGCCGCCGCGTAGGCCTACGTCATCAAAGAGTTGACGAAAGCAGGATTTAAATGCCAGCAAGAATTTCATCTTGTAAGTTGCAAACCAAGCACGTTTCCAAGACGTTTCCTTCAACATATTGTTCCACAGGGAAGGCAAAACCTCCTTCTACAGTAAATGCCTGAAACCGTCTGTTTTCCTTAAAACTAGCATTTAAAATGAGTGAGTTTTCCTTCAGAGGTCCAGATCTGGAGTACAGAGAACCATAGAGAACGACAGAAATGCAATTTCCACGTTGTGCAAATTGGAACGGACAACTTCACAGTCTCTCAAGGGAAGCAAATTCGCAAGGAAAACAGAGAATCTATCGAAGCTGGTGTTCTAAAATATGAGCAATATTGCATTGCAATTGTCATAAGCGTACGGGGCGGGGGGGCCGGGGGGGCGGCAGCCCCCCCAATGTTGGAAAAATCGTCGAAAATCAGCCCCAATCGGGCAAAAATCTGCCCTCAGTCGGGCAAAAGTGTTGGTAAACAATGGACTTTGTGTCGGGCCGCCCCCCTAGATTTCTTCTTCCCGTACGCCTATGGCAATTGTAGCTGCCGTCATGGTTTCTTTAGCCTACGCGTAGACCCATTATTCTTCGTAGGCTATGGCTTCTTAAGCTCCGATTACCCTTTACCAGTACACCTTTGGATCCGTAACAAAAGTGTAAAGGATCAGCCTCTTGTTTACTCTGCTCCTGCTAATGTGTAAGACTTTCGTTCTTTCTATCCACAGAAAAAATCTGTTCTGGAGCAGTGTAAATGCTCTTCAAACGTAACAACTTTTTAGCAGATGAAAACTGTACTGGTAGAGTGTAAACGTGGTCTTAAATTCCCTAGTAAGTTTGTAGGCAGTACTTACCCTCACTACACAAGGACCCTCAACTTACGCTCATCTAATTGAAGTGAATTGATGTTGTAGTTGTTGTTCCAGTGTGTTTTAGTTATAGCGTCCATCAGTCTATCAATAGCGATAACCTGCGAACATATAATCAGTCTAGACCTGGTCAAGGCAGTACTAGTTTCACGAACTTACGCCACTGGACCCAGCAAAGTAGCCGACGAGTGACAAAAGCTGTTGTCTTTGTGTGTGTTGCTTCAAGATGAAAACGCCTACAGTTAAAACCAGCACTTCGTGATACCACATCACAAATTCCACAAAACAGTTTTATTTTCGAAACTGGGATTATCCATTGGTGGTGACAGTTTCTGAAAGTTTCATGACAAATTCTACATTCTCAAAAGACAAATTCTCAAATAACATGGCTTCCTAAGTATTGGGTGCAGAAAAGATACCATGTTGTTTCATCAACATTTGGTTTGGAAGCGTTCCTTGAAATTTAAAGCAACTTTTAGTACGAAAAAGAGCTCTATTTCGCTCAAAAGGCTAAGTTGTTGTGGCTGTTACTTAGAATAAGTGTACAATAACATACTTGTTTTCGCAAGTTTTGGATAGCTTTTAAAAGATTTAATAGGGTTCAGTTTACATTGCTATAGAGTTTCTTAAAATGTTGGCCTTTGTAAAGAAATCGTTTGTTGTGAACTAGTTCTTTGTGCCATGAAAGAAAGCGCATCTGAGTTTCAGGCTACTCAACTAATTACAATTTCGATTTTTATTGCATTTTCGGGATTCTCTCCAAGGCGAGAACGCTGTGTTGGTACGTCCAAATCAAGGTCTATGGACCTTGTCCAAACCAAAAGGTACAGTGAAAACCCGTATATAAGAATCTGGTGGATAAAGAACCAAGAGGCTGAAATTGTCCAATCAGGCTACTATTTCATAAGAACCTATCAATTGTATTCGTTGTTTAAGAACCCAGGCTAACTTGCAAAATTGTAGGTTCTCGTACGCGGGTTTTACTATATGTAGGACATAAGAAAGCTGACATAATTACTTTATGGGATTCAGAAAAAGAATTTAATTCGGGGTGTACTATTTACATTAACAAAAATACTGCTTTATACAACTGAATTGAAATTGGAATTGAATGTAGTTAGTAGTTACGTACATCAACGGTACTGAACCGAGGCAATCACAAAATGGCTGCAGCAGCAAAGGAGATACAAAATTTGCCTTGGTACGCAGATTTGACATCTAAGGGACGTGAAAGTTATACAGGTCAAGGCGGCTATGCGTGCAAGTTTGAGACGCTGGTAGAGCTTTGTACCACCTACCACAAAGGTGCTAGAGCCTCAACATTCTTATCTTTTCGTTTGTTGTTCCATTATATTTATACACAGGTGCCACTAATGCGTTACTTCTTCCCCCCATTCTGGTCCCTTTCTTCTCCATAACATAGATCAATCAAAATAAACAGAGAAAGCAAAGCATTGTGGCTGGCTGCACAAATGTAAAGTCTATTCTTGAGACTGCAAAATCGCTTTGTCTCAATCAGATCCGAGTCCTTTGTTTTGCAAAATTCGCCCGTGCTTTACCCATGCTTCACCTGGCAGGATAACCGATGGAAGGCAGCTTGAAGTTCATATTTCCCCTTCTTCAAAGTCTAACCTTGGATTCGCTGCTCGATATGTTCATACCCCTGAGAAAAAATCGGTCCCATATCAGCAGCATGTTGTTCCCAGAAGGTTGGGGTGCAAAATATGTGCTTATTCTATAAAAAGGAAACTTGATGCGGACAGGACAGGACACAGCTGACCAGCAGTTTGTACCAGCAAGAAACGTCAACTCTCGCTGCTAAAGCAATTCAGACAAAAAAAATTCATTTCTATGAATATTCACGTCTGTAGCCTTGTAAAAGTATGCAAGAATCAATACTTGGCAAGATTTTCAAGAAACCATGGCATATACTTAGATAAATTTCAAGATTTACGGCAAATCTTCAAGCTAATCAGAGCGCACCTGCTAGCCAATGACAACGATCTCCCTTGCTGCTGAAAATCCATTTCGGAACAAATCATTTCAAAAAGAGATCGAAAATTTGAAACGAACTACAAAAATAAACAAGCATACGAACGAACACAAGCAGTTTCTGCATACATTTCTTCACGTCAATCAATCCAAACAATTCTTGGTGCATACTATGATAGCCATTTAACATTGCATTTGAATTTCAGCTCAAAAGCATCAATCAATTTCAATTCACGTCTTACAATGGGAGGTATGTCGCATCGTATTCATCCAGATCACTGTCATACTCTTTTGAATCTTCTTCATTGTCCAGCTGCAAAAAGAAAATTGACACTCCAAGTTTACTTTTAATTGCTACAAAGCAGCACGATATTCTTGTGCTCCGATGGTGCACAGGAATTTTATCAATGGCTTGAGAGCTATAGGCTATCAAAAGATTGAAACATTTTTCCGACTGATCTGGTCCGACAGTAATGAACGAAATCTGCGCTCGACGGATCTAAATCTGACAATTACTTAATTACCTAATTAAATTAATTTAATTAAATTACCGTTACTTAAAACAAAACCAGGTCAGAAATCTTTCTGCTACAGAGAAACCACCCTTTGGAACAGCCTGGATAAAGCTAGGAAATCAGCTTCCTCTCTTGGTGCGTTCAAAATCTGTAATAATAAGTCGGATCACGTAGCTTTCCTTTGCATTTGACCTTATTCACTGTATTTTGCGTAATTGGCTTTTGTAAATATTTAATATTATTGCAACTAGTTTTCTTTTTTGTAGGTTAGATTTTTTAACAGTTTAGTTTGAAAACCTGGAAGTATTTTGAAACTTATCAACCTATATAGATATTTTAAAAGAATGAATGAAATGAATGAATGAATGAATGAATGAATGAATGAATGAATGAATGACATAGCTTTAGCGATGCATTTCTGTTTGTCTATTGTCTGTTTCCAACAATTTTTGCATACCTAATTGTCGCTGTCAAAATATATCATTGCGGTCACCACAGACATTAGCGAATGCGCAGTATGATGCCTAAACCTTCTTGTCACATAGAAAAAAACAGCATTACATGCATGCATGGTCAATTGACTTCATTAAAGGGAGTATGCCAACCAATTTGTCACGCAACTGTAACTTTTTTCGGAGTTTCATGATTTCGGGACTTTAGGGGATTCTTACATGAATAGAAGCCATTGCCTGCACAAGTTTCCGTTGGCCACGATCGTTAGACATGTTGACAACGTAAGCCCAATACGCATAACCCAGCATTCCCTAACTATTGCTATTGCTATAGATATTGTGTCCTTTGTCAGAAATAGTGAAGACGACACATGTTGTTATGTGTGTTATCTATTCAACATATCCAGTACAATAATTGATATCCTTATTGATTAAGACGTAAAAACGTGGGATGTCGCTGATTGGCTTATTCCGTTATTCCAAAACACAGCTTAGTATAAATTCTCGTTTTAAGCAGGAACAAATTTTGTAAAAATAGAGGACCTGATAGAGTATTTTGGGAACAACGGCACAGGGCCTAAATCTGGCTGGAAGCAAGGGAGAATGACTATAAAAATAGGGAAGCTTGGGGGTTGCGGGTACAAAGATCTTTAAGGAATATGAAAAAGCTGGAAGAACCAGTCCAATTTTGAAAGGAGCATGGGAGCTATGGAGCAACGACACCCCCCCCCCCCCCACAGCAAAGCCTCGCAAAAACATTCATGTTTCTCAAAGGACGATGCGATTTTCCTTTTCCAAAAACAGATTTCACACCTCTCAAGAAAAAGCACCAGTGGAGACGAAAAACATTAGGTAGTTCCTTATCGCAAAGATGAATGTGTGTCAATATTCTGCAACGTAAGATGGTGGAAAAGGACACACAGTCTCCCAGGAAAGAGTTAAAAGCAATTAAAATATAGGTCGAAGAAAAGATAGCAGTTTAGTTCAAATACCTTCACCATTGCGAGATAGTATTAAAACAAAGCAGTTCAATTTCTTCGACATTAGAAAGCTCGATCTAATATTTCGCTGAATACAGCAAGTAAACCAATACTTAATCATCAATCAAACGTGTATCGTAAAAAATACATGGTCGATAAATGAGTCTATTTACATCAAAGTTCTTCATATAGGTTCAAAATGTTCTACAAATGCAATCAATAATTCCCAAATTGTCTCCTAAAATACCCTGTAAATCGCTGTAAATCATTCCCAAAAAAAGAGAATCTATTTTAACTTACCTCATCCAGCTCCTCTTCAGTAAAGAATTTTCCGAGATATTTCCTAATGGCAGCCATACAGATGAAGAAGAAGGGGAAAATTGGTGCCGCTGGAGACAATTTAATCCCAAACAAAATAGCCAAACATGCAATTTGCACTGAAGTGTACGCCAATATTTTGTAGACAGGAACCTGCAGAAAAGAAAAAACAATATTAGATGAAAATTTAGAACACGACAAAACAATTGGCGAGCTTTAAAGAATGAAGAAAAAATTCATGGAAGCAAATACCTACTGGAAATTACCGCTGATAGAAATTAACATACGTTGAAAGTATGCAACTTAGATTAACGCAAATAAGAGAGAAAATATGAAAAATTAAATGAACTTAACGCGAAGTTGCAAGTACAGTAGTGTCCCGCATATAAGAAACAACATTTTCAATTTCAGGTCTGATGCGTAGTCTTATAAAATGAGATAAACTTGCAAATCAGGGTAAAGTTTATTCATTAGGCCAAAACAAAACCTACGAGAACCACGTTCATGATCTCTATTGATGATTATCATTTTGAATTAGTGACTTTGTAAATTTTCAGGCTTCCAGAAATCTGCAGCACATAATGCCACAAATGGGGTTTCCACGTTAGGCGATTGAAAAGCAAACTTCATGATCTCTCAAGGGAAGCAAATTTGCACGAAAAGCAATGAATGTATTGAAGTTGATGTTTTGAAACAAAAGGAAAATTGCGTTGCAGTTGCCGTTACTGTTGCAGTTTCGTAAACTCCCTAATGATAGAAATTAACGCGAAAAACGGAAATACTTTAGCTATGAAAAGATAAATCTTTCACTGCATAATTTTGACTTGAAGCGTAACAAAACGATTTGGACGACTTGAGCCAAACCAAAATTGAAGACAATGACGTCAAAACCTCGTAGAATCCTAATCTAAGTACTTGCCCAAAATGATAGAAATCAACATCTTAATAAATGCGTCACATGATTGAGATATATGATTTCAACTCCAAACAAAACACACGCAACTTTTCCTATCATAAGGTATGATATCAGGTTTTAAAGAGAGCATCCTTCCAAAGTTGTTGGGCTCTTGATCAGAGCCAGTCAATTTCGGACAAGCAACAGAAATCGGACTTCAAACTTTGTTATATTGGTCTGGCACAGTGCTTTTCAAATTCTAATTACTCAACCAAGAAACTTGCAAAGCGTCATAGCTCTAGACGGTAAAAAGTTAGTTAAAAAATTTGTCGTTGAAATTTCACCGAAATGTTCTTTTCAGAAGCGTGCTAAGAAAATATTCACTAGCAAGCTCTAGGCTATATACTGTGTTTAAAGATATTTTGTATGTTCATTGCTTAATATAGCCACACATACAAACAAACAACTCACGTCTGAATAAACAACTGAATAAGCTTACCATATAAATATATCTTTTATTTGGATGATATTTTCTTGGAGTGAAAAATAGACGTAATTGTTCCATAAACTGAATTCCACTGAACAAAGAAATTATTCCAAGGTATAGAAAAACACCAAACAATACCGCAATTGGAATTTGACGAATCAATTGTGACAGAAAAATCACACAACCTGAAAAAAGAAAAATTTGGTTTAAAAACTGTTACAAGAATCATAAACAAGTAAATAAAGTAAAATATAAGCACTTTGATGCGAATTGAAATAAGCACGACGTTTCGAGCATAGCCCGTTATCAAGCCAAAAAACTGACTTGAATTGGCTTGATAACGGGCTATGCTCGAAACGTCGTGCTTATTTCAATTCGCATCAAAGTGCTTATATTTTACTTTATTTACTTGTTTATCATTGTACAATTGCACTACACGCAACAAGAAGATATTTTGTTACAAGAATCGCTAGTATACCGGATGGGTTAGAAAATTAACGCAGTTTGAAAGGCTATAATATTTACTATTGTCTTGTTAAAAGGCCGACATGTTCAATTTTATTTTGAAATTTGTCTAGCTGACATAGGCCATTTCATTCCAAAAATATGAGAGATAATCTAGAGAAGGTCCCTTCAAAAAACTTTCACAAACGGCCTAAAATCAAGATCAAATTTCTGTAAACTGTCTGCCCCACAGCGACGACTTGCAAACATTTCAGCAGCTGTTTTCTTTTCAAGAGGATAAAAAATTTTAGCGAATTTATTAAACCTCGTAAAGAAAAAACCGCGCATATAAGAATCTTTACTTTCTGAGCCTAACATAATAACGGCCCTTAATCCTGGAATAAAAATATTGGAAAAATACAAGATGGATTTGTGCTTCTCAAAAAGCACAAAAATTGCAATGTTCCTACTTACTGCTTCAATTACCTTGTTATAAGTTCAAGCAACACTTGAGGTTTCCAAAGAAATGTTTCATATGTGCCAGTTTTTACAGCAGCATTACTTTGTGATAAATCTTAATCTTGACGTGATTTGTGTCAATCAAAGCTGCATACTAATCGCCCAAATAAAAATAAAATACGGTGAACATCCACGTATAAGACCCTGGGTGATTATGAAGCTGCAGCCAGAAGTTTTCATATTAGACACCCATTTTAAAAGAGCCCATTGTATAATTCATTGTATAAGAACCCAGGCTGACCTGCAAATTATAGGTCCTTGTGTGCGGGTATTTACAGCATTTCATGTTGCCTGCTCTCCAATAGACTATATCAATATTGTGTTAGGTGTTAGACAACGTATGTATTCTAAAGATTTACGTACCCACTAAAATATGAATCAATACATTTGTCAATCTTTGTTCTTTTACTTCCACAAGAAACGGACGTTCACCAGGCGCATGACTTCTGCTCATAATTACTAAAGCGTTGGCATGTTGAACCGATCTCACTGTAGCAGCACACATCCACGGTAGGCCAAGAATTGACGAGATTCCAGTCATAACACCCATCATAAATAAGTCCATGTTATAACCTCCTCCTTTCCGAAGTTTATTTCTCTTTTTATTCAACAACACTCCAGTCAATTCAGTCTCCATGAATATCAAAATGCTCACTAATATAGCTGGTATAATTCCGAGAACGATATAGCCGATATCTAGAGTTTTATGAACACCGGCTGGGTTAACGAAAAAGCCTTGTCGCTCGGGCTTTGTCGGCCGCAAAGTTCTCGGTATTCGGATTTTCTGCGTAAAAACGTCTTTGGTGGAAAAGTTAATTGTGACCATTAATAACATAGCGATTGGTACGCCAAAATCACTCATAACTCGCCGCCATTTGCTCGAGAAGAAATGACTGTTGCGAAACTTCCGGAGGAATAAAGCTATTAGGAATGTACCAGCAAGTAATGTCATGCTCATTAATGCCGTATTAGGCATCGCTAATGCTGCAGTTGTTGCTGTTGTAGTTGTTGTTGTAGGTGATTTGCGTTGTGTTGTGTTCGTGTTTACCGTCAAGTTGAGAACAATTTTTGAAGAATTTATTATCATTCTGTTCACAGTATCTGCATGATGATAGGATCTTTGTAGTGGATGTTCTTTAAAAACCTACAAAACGGAAACAACAACTTTAAAAAAAGTTGAATTGTAGAAATTGATATGTGATAATTCCTACAGAGTGAGTCAGAAAAATCATTTACTCTTATTTTTTTAATATCAATTAAAACACAGTAACATGCAACAAATACAACTACTGTGCCACTTATTGCAGGAAAGGACACGTAGTCAGCGAGTTCCCACAATGAATGACACTTACAATTAACTAAGGAATAAAACGCAAAAGAAAAATTACAACTGAAAGAAACGTTAAACGAAAAACCTGATCGCTGAGCAGAACTGAGGCTGTCTGACAACGGCTGATCGGAAGCCGGCTCGACATGGACCCCTTGGGACATTTTTGTTACAAATATACCTTTAAAATTTACAATACATGTTACAGATTACTCTACCTACGAAACTTAAAAATACTACAAGAACTATACCATATGACAGTCCCATGGCGCTAAATAAAAAATAAGAGTTAAACTACATACAATTTTACATCAATGCCACACACAATTTAAAAAACAAAGAAGAAATAAACGAACGAAAAAGAAGAAGAACGATAAATACTGTAGTGGAGAATGTCTAACATTAGATGTCATTTTGTTAGGGTGGAGCTGTGATAACTCAAAACAACTGTCACATTTGAAAGCCTTCAGCCTCGTAGCCATTTATGAGATTCCTATAAACTCATAAAACATGTACAGGGTGTCCCAAAAAAATTGTGCCCCGTTTGTCTGAAGATTGAGACAAAACGGCAAAAGATTCTTGCCAAACTTTTGCATGATGGTACTCTTCAGATGTTCAATTAAAGTTTGCAACCATCCCCATAAAAATCCGTTGAAAAATGATGGAGCTTGTATAACTAACATGTAAACATGAACAAAAATTGATCTTTTCAAAATTGGACGTATTGTTCTCAATTTGCAAGCAATTTTATAAAAAGGATTCACCTCAAACTATTTCAATTGATTACATAATCAAAAGAAATATGTAATCGCCACTTACACTGAGGTTAAGTCCAGCAACCCACTTTTTTACCTTAGCCTATTATTCTCCCTTAATTAAGCTATTGTTCTCCTGTTGTTCTAGCAAAAATTCAGGGTCGGAGATCCTTACCAAGTGGTTTCTTCAAGGCGGGACTTTTCTGTAGACTTTTAAAGACTACGCCGAACGTGGCATAATTTAAGGGAGGAAATTCCTTTGAAACACACATTAAACATTACAATATTGTAGACTTCGTAAGCAAGAGATAAACAAGTGCGTTTGGGAGATTGCATTTGACAAGAATAAATTCAAATCCTCTGCGCAGGCACATGAAGTCATACAGAAATGATAATAAGAATAATGATAAATCATAACCACTACAAATAGCTTACCTTGGCGAGAAAATAGATAGCTTCGTATATAAATAACAATGAGATGAGGACAGACACGACTTCTTCAGTGAACCTTGAGAAATAGTCCACGAGATAACATCCTTCGAATGCCACAACTCCCAGGAGGATTACAAGCACCCACATTCCAATCCAAAATCGCATCGGTAGAAATTCGACTTGCAACAATTTGCACAACTGTAAGATAAGAAAATAGTATTCACAAAAGGCATTTAAATGCGCAGGCACTATGATCGGCACGTGTTGCTGGGTGAGGATGGCAACACCTTTTGGATCATAAATTCCATAAACAGGTCTAAAGAGAGTCTATTTTTTGAATGAGCTTGCTGTAGGTGATTCTCTGATCTCAGAAACAAGACTGTTCCATTCCTTTAAACAATTGGGATAGAAACTTGACTCAAAGTGCTCGGCTACTGCATTTATTCGCCCGACGACAGCCTGACTTCTATGATTGGGCCTGACTTCTATGATTGGGCCTGACTTCTATGATTGGGCCTGACTTCTATGATTGGGCCTTCCTGATTTATAAGATTGGGCTCAATTTGATCCACTTTCCAATCATTAGAATGGTAAAATGTTTTTCTTATCTCGGGCATTAATTTTCTGACGATACGGACATTGTTGAAATGTAACTTTGCTGTTGCATCAATACTGGGCATCAACAAGTTAAGTTGGGACTTTGCTGGAGATAAACGTGTTAGAGGCAAGGAATTCATCAAATTTGTTGGATCAACGGCAATAGTAGGTGCAAACTTTTAAGCAGTGCCTATAATAAAACACCAATTAAAAATGCAGATCAATGCTATCATTTTAAAGATATGACGCCAATGCTGGTAATGACTTACATCGTAAGTGGCTTGCTCAAAGACAAGAATAGGTCCAGTGGTCCCGACAATAATAAGTGGTTGCCCAGCAAACAATGCGAATAAAACTCCACACAATGAAGTAGCAATCAAAGTCTCTTGTACTCCCAACCATTCTTCAGTTTTCTTTCCAAGCAAACCACCAAACGTAATTGTCGGAGCAAGCGTTGCAAAGAATATAAATATAACAGCAATTGCACATCGAAGGTTTAAGCCATCTTTGAAATCTGATACATAATTCTTTTTCTTTCGCTTCACTTCTCGCAGTAGTCCACCAAACAGTCTACCAGTCCTTATGAATGGATTTTTGTCAGCAGGCTTATCGATAGCAGCAGCTATAAGAGCAAACGAGAAACAGCTCAAAATTGATACGTCAGGAGGACAAATGAAGGCATTTTAGGGACTACAGTGCACGTAACAAGAGCCGACACCACAACTTCTACCACACAGCCCAGTTCAGCCCACCCTCTCTATTAAGCCCCCTCTCTAACAAGCCCCCCCTACCAGGCCAAAGTTCTAATGAGCCCCCTTTCTATTAGGCCCCCCACTAGTATCAAATACCAAAGAGCTTCCATTTATTTAGCTAAACAAGTTTGCAAGTTGATTTTTATATGGTTTGGGATAAAAGGTGCGTCGAATTGGTGAAATTGATTCGTAAAGTTGTATTCTTATTCCACATACAAGAACTTAAAAGCTCCCATTTACATCCTTGACTTTGTGAATAAGACACCCTCTCTAATAAGCCCCCTTCTCTTTTAAGCCCCCTTCTGGAATCTCCAAAATTAATCCTCACCAGAGAGCATTTACGGTAACGAAATAGCAAACTTTTCCTCCGAATGAAATCATGGATCCGACAATTAAAATATTAGCAAAATCCATTTCTTAATAAACTACAAAACTTCATACCTTTTTCTCTGAGAAGCATTTTGCGATGCCTCTTCTTTATAGCCACCTCAGCTTCAAGAAGAGGCAGCAACAGATGCCTATCCCAATCTCCTGGTGCCAAAACAACACTGTCGTCGAGAAACGAGTTTATAGCCGATAACAAATCATCCCTTGTTTTTGCTGCATATGCGAGGTCATGGAAGATCTGTAATGTTAAAAAGAAAATAATTCAGGTGCTGGGTTGGTTATGAGATGTAAGATCAGTTCTGATAGCACAGCCCTTCCATCACTGCGCGAAGATTGATGCAAATTAAAGGCCCTGTGCCCCCCATAATCCTTTGCACGCGTGCAAACCATCAAAACATCATACTGGCCTTGACAACAAATCTTGAACACAAACTACTGGGAACCTGAATAGCTACATGGAACTATAGTGCGATTCGATAAGG
This sequence comes from Aurelia coerulea, assembly GCA_039566865.1. Classification (NCBI taxonomy): domain Eukaryota; kingdom Metazoa; phylum Cnidaria; class Scyphozoa; order Semaeostomeae; family Ulmaridae; genus Aurelia; species Aurelia coerulea. Next base: position 15,093,625 of record CM076958.1, on the reverse strand, counting down.
AATAAAAGAGGTTTATTTTGATGTATCAAATTGTACTTTTTCTGTTCTGATGGCAAAGTTGGCAAATAAACAGGAATCACCTATGGATTTGAAAGAAAAAGGTTTCATTCTCCGTAATCTTTAAAACGAAGATCTTACACTTACGAGCGTCACAAACTTCCTTCCACCCTGTTCTTAGAAAATCTTGCTTAGTCTCCAGGGGTGGAAAAATATTTTAATTTCTGGGATCAAAAAGTCTTGGAAATATTTCTGTGAAAGCCAGGTTCTCCAAAAAAGAGAACTTCGTTAATTTTGTAACTATTTCCAGAGTCATAAACAATATTTTCTTGGTCTGAAAACAGCCAAAATTTACCTGACATCAGTCCAATTTTCTGAAGACTTTTGAAATGCAAAGAGAAAATTTAAGGCTTTCACCAGTGGTGGAAAAAATATTTGCCTTCCTGCGAAGCAATGTCAAACTAAAATTCTTCCTTTCGTTGTTTTATCAATTCTCTTCCTGCCAGATTTCAGCTTTCAACCATTGCAAAACACACATTTCAGTTTCGTAGGCATGTTTAGAGTCATTCCTTCCTTTACTATTTACATTTTCAATCTTTGTTTTTTCTGTCATCCTATCTTCTTTCCATCCTTCATTCTTCTCCTTCTCCTTGTTCGTTCCTCCCTTTCTCGTTTCCTTTCTTTTTTCCCTCTATTCCGCTTTCTATCTTTCCTCCCCTTTTCTTCCTTCCAGACAAAAAGCTTTCTCTCTGGTTTTCACACACAATTAAAGCCAAATCAAATCAAAGCTTCCACCTCTGGCTTTCACAAAAAAATAAATCATCGCTTCCCCCTTCTTTCACGCTTTTCTTTCATTCTGTTGACCTGGAAAAAAAGTCTAGGACGATTGGGGTCGTGGTCCGCTATCTTATATAAAGAAAAGGCAAAACACAAAACAGAAGCATGAAATAAAACTTGTCCAGCAGCATACAAACGTTCATACCTTATCAGACATCAAAGTCGCAATCGATCTTCCGATTTCATAATATTCTTTCTTTTTGGATTCAGGACCAAGAAGAACAAATAGAAATCGAACGGGTATGGATACTTCCGTGAGATTTCCAAGAAAACATCCTTTTGCTAAACGAACAAATGCCATTGTCGGCTGATACAAATCAGGTAATGTTCCAACCAACACGGAAGTGGCTTCTGCTCCTTCTGGAACTCGGCTTTTAACATCAGATTTTGTTTTGAATTCTCCCTTTTCTTCTACGATAGATGGACCAAACTTCACAGTGGCTCTCTACGAAACAAAGGGTGGATCACAGTAGTTTGAAAATAGGTTATTCATATCAGTTTAAACAGAAGTTATTCTTCCGAGGACGCTTGAGCAAGGTGCATGTTCATAACTAACTAAGATATCTATAAGTATGGGCTTACATATCATGCTATATGCTCTCCCTGAAATTTCAGTCTACCTAATGATCTACTTTTATTTTCTGTTGTTCAAGACTCCTCAATCTCCCCAGATCTATAATTATGGGCTTACATATCATGCTATACGAGTATGCTCTCCCTGAAATTTCAGTCTACCTAATGATCTACTTTTATTTTCTGTTGTTCAAGACTCCTCAATCTCCTCAGTTTGTCTGTGAATTGGAGACGCCATAACTCGTCCAAACCTTGAGATATTTAAACGGGCATTTAAGGTAACTCTGCTTTCCGCTCTAGTGCACAGCGAGATGCAGTTTCGCAAAACCAATCTCCTCAGAAAACAGTTAATTTCTCCCATATTATTCGGCCTATCGAAAAGCGGTAAAAAGGATGTTGTTCTATATAGTCTGGGCAATCGAAAGATGCACCAATCGCAATGTTTCCGTCAACGTCGGCTTCGCAAACCCTAGTTCAAATATTTTTGTTGATTTCAGGAAAGTGGATTTATCTCCAAAACTACTCGAAAAGTGTTCGATTTTTTTTCACTCCATCTTTAGCAGGGTAGTTGATCTACAACTTTGCCAAGTCTGATTGAAAAAGCTAGGCTAGATTTCCCGTAATCGAATTTTATGTTTCTGTTTACTTTTCGACAGCGAAAGGGAGAAACCTTGGTCAACGGATTACCATGCTATGAAGCACGCTTGCAAAAGCTCAGGCTTGAAATAACTTTCAGAAATGTTTCCATTGGCAAACAAATGAACGTCATCTATTGGGAATACTATACCCAAGTCTCAATAGACATCCTTAGTGCGCTGGTAAAAGTATTTTTTGCATCTATTGATTAAAATTTATTGACTGTTACCAGCAACTTCACAAAACCATGGAATGGGTGTCTTTCAAGACTTTCATGAGCATTCAAAAAATATCAATTTCTTTAAGATTCCACAATAACCATTGATCTAAAAGTAAACTTTTTGCAAAATCTTTCAACTCATTCTGCATACTAATCGGTAGACCATCGCTTTTCCCCTTCGATGTCGAAAAGTAAACTGAAATATAAAATTCGATCGCAGGAAATCCAGCCTAGCTTTTTCAATCAGACTTTACAAAATTGTAGATCAACTACCTAGCTAAAGATGAAGCGAAAAAAAATCGAACATTTATCGAGTAGTTTTGGAGATAAATCCACTTTTCTGAAATCAACAAAAAGATTTGAACGAGGATTTGCGAAGCCAGAGTTAACGGAAACATAGCGATGTATGCACCTTTCGATCGCCCAGACTATACTGAAAAAACATCCTTTTTACCGTTTTTCGATAGGCTTACTAATATGGGAGAAATTAACTGCTTTCTGATGAGAGTGGTTTTGCGAAACGGCATCTCGCTGTTCACTGGAGCGGAAAACAGAGTTACCTTAAACAGGTATGCCCCAGCATCTGAAGAGTAGATTTCTTTGAAAAAATCGGGAAATTTCATGCAGTCTTCTGTCCCTCATGCGTTTTATGAAGGTAGGTAAATTAAGCAAAATCTTCACGGCTTTCTATTCTCTTCTTCGCTTATTTACCGTCTGATTGGCCCGTGAAAATGAGGCTGTGAAGGTTTACGGCCATGGGCCACGGCAAAAATCAGCAGAAACACTTGATTCCCATCTTCGTTAAATACGGATCCCAATGGCTGCAAAGATCAAGTTCTATCATACCAACAAGCAGCATTGAATTGAATCGTTCCAGCTCTATTTAGACCGACGGACTACGGGAGGGTCCAATGTTTTTACGAAGGGTGGTAATTTCATTTCATTTTAAATTCTTTATACAGTGGTAAATATAATAACTTTTTGAAGTTTAATGCATTAAAAACATTTAGACGAATACAGTGAAATGGAATGTTACCATTGAGCCATTAGATGAACCCAGGCCTAAATGAACACAGATGAACAAATTGTGCGTATCTCGTTTGCAGTTCTAGCTTATCTCATGTCAATGTTCGTTTTCGTTCATGCCATGCATCGTTCTACAATCTTGGCCAAAATACATGGGACAAGTCACAATCGTGTGCTACTTCGGTCCTTGATTTCGTGCCCTCCGCTCCCCCCGTTTCAATGTGGCTTGAATCAAGCGCCATTCGACCTTCTCAACATTTAATTTGGCGAGAGGGGGATCAGATGTCCTTAATGTATGTTTTCATCTCGACATTTTAGGAAAAAGCACAAAAACACTTAAACACGTCCCAGCTTGTTTTGGCCAGGATTGTACAGTAAATCCCCGCATATAAGAACCTACAAAAATAAGAACCTAGATGCTGTTTTCCCTTACTTATGCACCTTGTAATTAAGAACCTGTTTCAGTTTGATATAAAATATGTTCTTATAGCAGGGGTAGCAAAGTTGATTTTGGATTGTCATTATTAAGTTGATTTTTTTTCTCAGTGGGCTGTTAAAGTTTGAATCTCCTCCCCTGCTATTTTTTAGCTTAGAATTGGTTATTAGGTACTGTATAAGTTTGCCAAATCAAATAGTGGGGCTGAACATCTGTGGTTGAGGTTCTAAAACGGCCTACGCAAGGCACTCTTCAAATAAGAACCTTTATGCCTTGACATTAGTTTTAGTACCTTTAGAATAAGAACCTATTTCAGCCTAGCGGCCAAAAAAGTAGGTTCTTATATGCGGGGATTTACTGTAGCCGTGTCGTTTAAGTAGTAATTTCTTATCTCTATTTTAATGGCCTCGGGGTAGACGCAGCCTTTTGCTCACCGGGGTATCGTCCTGGTAGCATTGTAGAGTAGTTTTGTTAGTGTAGCTCGTAATATCGAGATATCATCGTCATATGTATTGTAACATTTTATTGGAATATAAAGAAATATCAACAAACCCTTTCGTCATCAGAAGAATCTCCAAAATATGACTGTTTCAAGAATGATTCTTTCGCTCCTCCTCCGTCATCCTCCTCGTCAATATCAATATCACCGATCTCAAATACCACTGAATCTCCTTTCGCTGTTACGTCATGCTCCTTCACAGCTCCATCTTTCAATGAAACATCATACGCAGGCAAGTCATCTTTCAATGAAACATCATACGCAGGCAAGTCATTCAGGACAATATCATTGGCGCCAATATCTTTCTCTGTTTCACCGTCTTGCCTGATTTCCATATCTACGTGACTGTCAATTCCACTGTCTTTGTCACGTGGTGTGCTGGCGTGATCCATCGTGAATGAACTCAAGCTTGAGAATGAGAAATTTCGTTTCAATCTGCTTTGTTGATGTTGGTGCCGATGCTTGGATAGCAAAACGTCGACAACTTTCTCTTTGTTTGCACGGCTGAGTTGATCTGTGATGACCATGTTTTCCACAACAGACTCGTAGATCGATGGCAGGTCGTAAGATTCCAAATCGAGCAGCACAGTTCCTGTAAAATAAGAAAATATAAAGTTGAGAAATGTATCCACTGTCTGAAATTTTTTTAATATATATATTTATTCAAATATTAAATTCTACAAAATATTTTACATTCTACTATACCTAATTCCAATTACTATACCACACTAAAGGTACGATACCATGGGGAGCGAATTGACTATGACTACCCCATGGCCAATATCTAAAAACAGGAAACATTAAGCTGTATACAGTCACACTACGAACATTTATAAAATAAAAGATACTATAATAGATTCTGTTTCACACCAGATGTCAGGTCGGGGCTGCGATGAATTTATTGATACTACGAGCGCATCTCAGTTGTTCATATGTAAACAAATGAGTTCGTTCAGACATTCATATGTCTGAAAATCACACAATGAAAACTAGAAAATCGATTCGAAAAATACCAGCTTGATTGCATGATTGAGGATTCACTCAATTTTGGGAATGTTTTATTATTTTTCTATGTTTCATCATTTATAACTGATCGATTTCTAAATCCCAAAATGACTACGAAACAGCTTTGCATTGTCCATTCATGTCGAGTATTTAGAAAAATTAAGCGACGTTTTTATCGTCTTCAGTGCTTTCGAGTGCTTTCGAAAATTTTGAGAAACTCGCTTATAGCTGAAGAAACAGAAGAAAAACAAATTTACAAAATGTCCTAGAATCTAGATTTCTGATTCTGACTCTAGATTCTGGATTTTAGTTGAAGATTAAGTCATAAATCTCCGAAATCGGTACAGTGTATGATTCATCGTGATTCGTGGCCTGTCTACAGTGGACAGTTGTTTCATTCAATCAAAAACTTTTACAATATAAGATTAGATGTCACCTGCAAATGCTCGAAAACAACAACAATAGAACTTTGCAAAGAAATTTAGCGTTATCGCAAATCTCAGCTGGCATGTAATTTGAGACAGACTTTAAGATCACTGCATAAAATTACATGAAACGACTATAAAAAAGAAAATATACGAGACGGGGCCTGGAAACTTGGTGGCTGTGATGCAAAAAGGACAGACAAGAAGATGTAATTGAACTTGAAAGTTCTTTACTTAAGAACTCCTTGAAACTCTTGATTACAACTGATCCTTCCTGCGCTTAGACAGCAAAACGCCACGAAGGCCTAACCAGAATCGAATGTTTGTTTGTCCAATATTCTGCCACACGGCTGCAAAGGATCAGTGTTAACCAACAGTATTTAGGATTTCATTCATTCATTATTGTTATTAATACACAATACCTCTTCAGCTAGCTAAAAACCTAATACAAGTTGTTTTAATTGTAAAGAAAATAATGCCTATGATAAAAAATGGGCTGTTCTTCCAGCGGGTCGTGTTTCAATGTGTTTGTTTTTGGCGTTTTCAGCTTGTCAAGTGCGCTTTTAGTTCTCTTTTGAAGCGCCCGAGTGTTTGGATTTCTCTAACATTAGCTGGAATATCGTTGCAAGCCTTTAAGGCAGAGTAGTAAATCCTTCTTTTGCCATGTTCTGTTTTAAGCCAGGGATCTGGAGATCCTTACAGTTCCTTGTTTCGTAATTTGATTACGCGGATCTGTATTGGTACTTATCTTAAAGGCTCTCTGGGCTCAGCTTGTTCAAAATCTGACATGCCATCACAGAACGATCAAATGGAATAAGGTTTTCAACACTTAGCCAATTAGATGATTAAATGAGGATGGTTAAATGAAGTCCTGAAAGAAGCTTAAAATCTTCACCTGTGCAAGCGAAAATAAATTCCAAGTAACTCTCCTATGGACATTATTTAGTTAACAGATTTTGAGATTGCATGAAATGCAATCTAATTTGGAAATCACATAAATAACATCATTGCGAGGAGAGATCATTACTCATTACGCAATTTAGGAATATTCAAAGTTGGAATTTACAGTAGTAATAAGAACATACTGCCTACACAGATCGCAACTCACGATAGTGCAGGCCCGGGAATGCAGCTGTTAATTTTCCACAGACCCCATCGATAACAGTCATCCAACATTGAAGAAAAGGGTTAATGGTTGAGCCAAACGGATCTCCCTGGATCTCACGATCCATCTAAAAATAGTGCAGCCCCGGGAATGCAGCTGTTAATTTTCCAAAGACCCATCGGGTAAAACTATAGATTCATGGAATTAACGCAAATGATAAACATAGCAAGCATGGTCTGGAACTTCTCATTATCAAGATCGGGACACGACCCAGTGAAAACCTTTCGACCAGTCCCATTGCAAGTAAAAAGGAGACAAAGGCATTTTGTTTACAATAAAACAGAAAAACTCTCAACTTGAATAAAATAAGGGCAAGCATGGTTACACAGTTACCCAAAGAGCTTCTTTTCATTTTTTCTTCACACTTCAACCTAGCATCCGAGGGCAGTTTGAGGACGCTGAGAAGCTAAGCTTATCGAAGCAGCATCCTGGTCCTTGCTCTCGATGTGACCACACCTCGTGATTGCTTTAGCCTGAAATTACAGAGAGTTGGCGACTCTCCTCACTCTACGTAGCAGGTTCAGCAGGGCGAGGATTCGAACTACCAACCTTCAGATTGGTAGTTAAGCGTGCTACCACTGAGCCATCCCCTCTGTGCGATACCACTGAGCCAGCCAAAGAGTTGACGAAGCAGGCCTGATAACGCTAAATTGCGAATACCATACATACCTGATTCTATTCCCTTTCTTAGTTCCAATAAACTATGAAATGAAAGAGATGCAATATGTGGTTTTCCCCATTGTTCATTCTTCTCGACATCCTCTTCAAATTTGATCCAACGTGCTCTTTCTTTCCATTGCATTTCATTGTCAGTACCACATGTCAACTCCTCCAGTTCTACAAATCCCTGCAAGAAAGATAGCAAGTCTCAACAAATGAATCATCGCACATAAAAAGTTCCCACTATTCAGTGGCGGATACTTGAAGGCGAGGGAGTGCGATCGCCCCCCCCCCCCCCCCAACGAGAGAGCCTGAAGTATTTTCGTTATTATTTTCATTTTTAACAGCACTGAGCAAAGACAGATTTTGTAACATAATAGCATGAGTTGCTTTTGTTGACACCTAAATTCAAAGCGATTAGCGATTGCCGACAAAGGAAATTCCCTCAACCAGTAATTCAAAACAAACAAACAAAAGCGCAAATGTTTCTCTGAAACCCAGGTAGCTAGCACGCTCGTTGTGCATTCCAAAAATTGTTTTTAAGAGCAAACATGAGCATATATCGAAAGAAGAAGGACATATCTACACATCTACCTTGGGCATTCTATTTCTTTGGTTCAGAAGCGGAGCACTAAGTGTTTTAATTACACTCAAAAATAGGAGAATTGAATCGACTCCCAATCGGCTTTTGAACCAAACAAATGAAAAGCCCGCGGCATATCTGTAGATATATCCTTCTTCTTTCAATCTGTGCTCGTGCTTGCTCTTGAAAACAATTTCTGGAAAGCACAACGAGCGAGCTACCTAACTGGCTTTGCTTGTTTTGAATTACTGGTGGAGAGAAATTCCTTTGTCAGCGATCGCTAATCGCTTTGAATTGCGGTGTCAATCAAACGCAACTAATGCTATTGTCTAACAAAATCTGTCCTCGTTACAGCACTGCCGATGTGGGTAAATTAAACTTCATAAAATTCTTTGGTTGTGAAATGCATGAAAAAGGGCCTAAACCTTTCATCAAAATGTGAGCAATCTCCTAACGCAATTTTTTTTCATTTTTTTTCATTTTAAAATTATTTATGCACAGTTGCCCAGTCAGTCAGTATGACTGATTTTCAGGGGGCCGTGCCAAAAACTTTACAAATTAAAAAATCTACTAAAATTAATTAGAAACTAATTATAATCATAAATAATTTATCTACAACTATTTACAATAAATTTACTATCGACCCTTTATCTTGTTCTTAAAAGAAGATAAAGAGGGAGCTACCTTGGCCTCGTGGCTCAGATCATTCCAGATTTTCGCTCCGCGAAATGCGAACGCTTTCTGCCCATTACTAGTTTTCATGAATGGAACGCAAAACAATATGCAAGGCCATTTCACCTCTCTCAAGTTATTGGAAATCGACTTGCAAACAAATATTTAGGCTGTTTAATCTCATGGCAATAATGTGCAGATGAGATCTGATATCCATGAAACAATTACAATCTCTTTATTGTTCTCTGAGGGGAGTCTCGTTACGATTCGATCAAGTGTTTGAGGCCCTTTCTCGGGCATTCTGTCACCAATAAATGTACGTCAAGTCGAATTTATCTATACTTAAAGGAGCTCTGTCACGCAGGTGATTGGTTCAGAGAACAAAGCTTAAACAAAGGAAAGGAGCTAGATCCCAGACTCTTTGAATTTTTCGCATGATAAAAATGCAGTTCAATTCGAAACGATCTCTTTTCCAATTCTTTTCTGATAATCCCGCCATACAAATCTTTAATACCCTTATACAATCTTCAGCCAATTATGAATGAGACAGATTGCCTTTAAAGTGCTCATAAAAATGCTAAAATCATAAAAATACTGCAATCTCTCGGCTATCGAGCAGAACTCGATTCATTCTAATCGATCCATCCTTCAATAAAACAATTACTACTCAACTCCTGGATCAAATAAACAAAATCCACAATGCACATTTCTATATCCATCCTTCTTATTGCGTTGTAAACTCCTGACTTCTCTTAAAAACCACCGTTCGCATGCACAAGGCAACAGTTTGCCCTGTTGGTTTCAGAGCAACTTTGGGGCTTTGTTTCTTTTGAATTTCCAGTTGAGAGAATTTCCTCTCTCTTTCGATCGCTAATTGCTTTGAATTGCAGTGTCTATCAAAAGCAGCTGATGCTTCTGCGTTACAAAATCTGCACTTGTTCGCCATGCTTATCAAGGGAAGCTGGTCTGTTATCAAATTTGAAACTTTAAAGTTGAAATTTGAAAAGCGAATGCCAGATGTAAATCAAGAAAGTAGTCAATCATGTGACTCAAACGCAGTGCAAACGGTTGCATTTTGAAACCAACTATCAAAATTTAAGTAAAAATCGAAAGAGGATAATGCATTTTTCCGGGGTCAATTGGAAAGGCGAGCTGACAAAACGTCAAACTCTATCAAAATGGGTGCAAGGGGAGGAGTTTCGTGTTGGCATGTAAAGCCGGGATTTAATTTTGCTATCAATAAGTGCAGTCACCTACAGATAACAGATGTGTCTGTTTCTGGATTTCTCGCCAGATTAAAATCAAGTTACCATTTACACATACACCACACTGGGTGGGTGAATAAAAAACGCGAAATGTTTCGAAAGCTGTAATTTCTTTCCCTGTTCTCTTTGCAGGGGTAAACATTCTTCCCAGCTGTTTACATTTTCATTCGGGAGGTCAAAAATTCGTCCTCGTCACGTAAAGGCACAAAAAATTGTATCAAATAATCATATACCCGAAGGAATATGGTTTCAAATCACAAATCAACAAAGATGAGCCAACGACATCATGTGCAGATTCTATGTACTTCTTGTCATATTGCGCCGTGCTGCATAGCGTATCATGGGTCTTCGTTCGTCACGGTTCCAAGCACAAGATATCGTTTGTGTTGGGTTTTCCTTGTGTAGTCACCCCGGCTCACCCATGCAAATGGTCCACTACTCATCATGCAAGCAAAAACAGAAGATACGAGTAGATATCGAAAGACGATGGATCCAATTTTTCGGGGCACGCTGTGTAATAAAATAACAAAAATGTCATACCTCTCTTGGGCTATGATCGCATTTGAATTTGGGCAGCGTTATTTGAACATGTGATGGCTTTTCAGCTCGTTCACCATGACTTATATGAGTTGTCATTCCCGATTTTGGTCTCTGTCTCGCCACTCTCCTCCGCATTCCCTTGAGATCCTCAAAACGATGATCTGGAAACAGATAGTGTGCTTAAATATGCATGGAGAGAATTTGAGAGAAATCAATAAATGTTGAGGGATTTAAAGGGTCTGTTTCATCCAGCATTCCTTGCACGTGCCGTCTCTTGGTTTTCCTTTGTTGTCGCAATTTTCATGGGCCATGAAAATGGCGGCAACAAAGGCCAACCAAGAGATGGCAAGTGCAAGGCATGCTGGATGAAACAGACCCTTTTAGGCGCAACAAGATGTGTATTTGCCCTATGCTCTCAGCTCCAGCCATTACTATCCCTAAACTAAACCTTTGACAGGAAAATTGCTTACAACTGCAAAACAGAATAGTAAGCTATCTAAACGTTGGTAAGAAATTTAGATCTTTTAGCTGGTCAACAAAGGGGTCTGGATTGATTGAGCAAAATCTTTATACAATTCTATTCGGATGATTGAGTGGCGTTAAAGCTTCTTTCACTGTTCTGCATATTCAAAAATATTCGTCAGAAAATGTATTGCTTGATTGAAGCTGAAATAGGTCAGAGTGGTGCAATTTTGATCGAGATTTTTTGCTTTTATCGCGACATCTGGAAACAGATTCCAAATAAAATTGTCCAGAACTATAAAACAATAACACTTTATTTAGTGCAATGAATTTGTGTTTCTAAGTTAGCCTTTTAGCTTCAAAATGATAGGTAATTCATTAAACTCGGTACATAATCCAGGATTGTCTGGGTCGGTAAACGCTGATACATCATGGAGGGACGGACATTTCACAGACGAAAATTCCAAACATTCATATCTCTTACGATTGCTTGGATATAAGTGGATTTTTAACGAGCATTCTTTGGTGGCTTGGGTGAAGCCACCAAATAAACTGTAGAAAACAATGAAGAACAATGGCCACGTGCAGTGTTATAAGATTTGTTCACGGCTTGGCGACGGGGCCCCTTAAAGGTATTGGGATGAATCAAAATCTGATTGATAGCCAAAAGTCTGAAGCATTTTTTTATCTTTTCTATTTCATCTTTTCTATATCATTTCTATTTTCTGACCAAAGCAAAATATAGATAAAATTTTGCAAAAGTATCAGATCCTATACGTTGTTGCTTTTATAAAAATTTGATCCTTAAATGTCAGATCAAGGTAAAAGACATTTTTATTGATTTCCACTATTTACAGCCAGGAATTTTCAAATTTTCAAACGAAATTTCGAAATGAGATACGGAACCTTTCGAGTTCCGAAGAGCAACGAAATGTGTTCGAGTGACGAGATATGAGTCATAATTTTGATCGAGGGTTTCAGGCCTCTTTTCGTGCATTTTGAAGTTACGGATTTTTTGTAAACTACATTTTACCCATATTTCCAATGCTCAGAAAAAATATAACAATTATCAGCAAAATACCTCAGCATTTCGGCTATCAGCTAAACTTTAATTCAGTCCAGTAACGAGAGTATTCTCCGAATAACAGATTTTTAAACAGTTAAAGTTCTCTTTGGTACAACGGGAACCTCCTATGCAGATTTTCCCCTGTCATTTTACATTGCAAGCATTAGGACACTGCGTAGCGGAATTACTGCAAAGGGACCTCTGCGTAGGAAAGTACCCGTTGGGCTCATAGCAAAGAAACTTACTTTGAATCGTGTCAATATCCTTCAAATCCAACTGATTCATTATTTGATCCTCTGATAGCTCATTGGTTATATCAACAATGGCTTTCTTTTCATCTTCTAACGTTTGTAGCCCTGTTCTCACCCTCGATTCCAAACTGTCAGTCTCACTAAAGCCACGATGATGATGATGATGACGATGACGTTTTTCTCCATGTTTGCTCTTGTCGCGGTGGTGATGGTGTCGGTGGTGCTTTCGGGGTCCGGCATCTTTCTGGTCCTACAAAAAGACATTATCACTACAGTAAAAACCCGCATATAAGAACCACCCATTTTTAAGAACCTAAGGCCTAAAATGTTCTAATTCAACCCATTACAGAAGAACCTATTCATCCTGAAATTCAAGGAAGGTTCTTATCTTAAAAAAAGGTAAATGTTAGCTACTGGTTGGTAATATGCGATGAAATGTTTTAAGAAATTTAGCCAGATACTTAAGTTGATACAAATCATATGAAAACATTCTTTGTATGAATGGATTTGATACAAATACAGCCAGGTAGATAAGGATGTCCTTTATATAATGTTGTCATGATAGTGAGTATGTGAAAACATTGTTTTCTTATATTTGGCCTAAATTCCCGAAGATCTGTAATTAATGCTTTTGATAAGAACCTATTTAAGGACCTTGCATCCTGATTTCAAGAATAGTATCATATGCATAAGAACCTAAACAGGGTGATCTCAAAATGTAAGGTTCTTATATGCGGGTTTTTACTGTGTTATCAATTCTACCGGGTGAGTCAAAAAAAAGTTTACACGTTTCAAAACTAAAATTTTAATCTATCAGTCGAAGGTTAACTGAGGTATGAAAATTTTGTTTGGGGAAATCACTCATCTTTAAGACCCAAACATTAGAAAAATGCCTGTAAGGGGTTTGTATGGGAATCCAGAATTCAACATTCCATTCTGGCCCATGATTTATCTGGCATTTAAATTCAAATTCAATTCAATAGTCAGTTTTAGCAATAGAAGTTTGATTTCACGTTAATTATTTCAGATTTGGTTGGGTCCAGCGATGAGAATTTAGCTTTAATCAATGGCTAACCAATATCAAAGTTCTTCGATGGTTAACTTGCCAGGAGCTAGCAGTTTTTATCTCATTTGGTAGCAGCTTGTAAAGTTTATGTCCAATGAAAGGTGTGGCTTCGATGCCAAAATTAGTGGTCCTTGCATTTGCTTGTAAGAGATCCTTGCCACTTCTTACGCTATAAGGCACATCACTGGTTACAAATAGGTCGTCCAAAAATTCTGAGTTTGGATTTACTTTCGTCTTGTACAGTAAAGAATGGTGTAAAAGAACCTACAACTTTGCAAGTCACCCTGGATTCTTAAACAATGAATACAATGTATTGGTTCTTATAAAACAAATGAAAATTTGACAATTTCAGCCCGTAGATTCTTAATCCACTAGGTTCTTACACGCGGGGCTTTCAATGTAAATGTCGACAGTGAGCAACACTGTCAATGAGTTGTCACTCTTCCACTCCGTGACAGTCCATTAACGAAACTAACAGTAGTTAGGAAAAAAGATAAATATTGGGACAAACTTTTTTCATGACAGTATTTTCAAAGATCTTGACACATGGCACAAATCTTTCAGAAACGCTAAAACAGTTATCGGCCTTCAATCTAACCAGATAATGGGTGAGTAGAAAAACAATCCCCCCCCCCCCCCAAGGCAATCATAGATAGTGGCAACTAATTCATTCAATAGTCAACATGTCCGAATATAATTCAAAATTTGCCTGACTGAAATCGGCTACTCCATTCTGGAATCATGAGGCAGTTTCAAGAAATTCCCTTCAAGAAACCTGCAAAACAGGCATAAAAATCACGACCAAACCTTCTGCCTGACAGTAATGACTTTACCATGGTTTAGCATTCAGCACGTGTAACCCCTTTGGCAAGATGAAGGCGCAATGGCCGCAATGGCTGAAAGCATAACAACATCATTCCGGGCAATTTCAGCGTCCCAAGAGGACAACACGCGTTGTTGTAAGTCATTGCTGTAAGGCAGAAATATAAGGAAATTTGGTCGTGATTTTAGGCCAGTTTTGAAGGTTCTGTAAGAGCCTCTCTGGAGACATTCCCACACAATTGCAGAACGGAGCGGTCGATTTCAGTCTGGTAGATTTCAAAATGGATCTGAACAATGGCAAACAATAATTTCAGTTTAACAAAAAAGGCGACAAAATTTCTTGAATGATAAATGATAATAAAAAATCATAAATATAAAAGGTTGAACCTTGATAACAATGGAGAAAGAGGTTCGCATGAGGGTTTGAGCGTCTGGGGGGGGGACAGCTCCTCAACGTTGGAAACATTTACAAAGATCAACAATTTTGGTAAACCATGGAATCTTTATCGAGCAGCCCCCCCCCCCCCCCCGTACACTTATGGAGACTTGTTCCGTCAAGAAGTTGTTCGACTTATCTGCTGACGTACACGCAGCTCTAGGAGTAAATAACCTAGAGAAGAGAAAATATCAAATTGTGTGAGACATACAATAGTTCGAGAAAAACCATGTTCCAGTTATCAATCTTCAACTGTACAAATAATCAAATGATATGAAAATATCATATCATGATAAACATTATAAATACGAAAGACTAACCTTGCTAAGCAAGCGAAATATTGAGTCATTCGTCTTGAAACCATACCAATGCTTCATTTCGCTCAAACTTATCAACAACTGGCAACAAAGTGTTTCCAGAAAATGGTTGTTATCGCAGCTCCAGCACGCATCAAATTTGAATAAAAGCAAGTACTAGATCTCTCTTATCTACTTCGGGTTCATTTGCGTATGCATGCTTCAACTATATGCAACTATTTAACATTTAATATTTAATGTACAACGGGGAAATCTTCATAGACGGAGAATAAGTCTGCCATTACTAACAGCGATCTGCTCAATAACAGTAACACTATGGAGCAGGTGAAACTGCTGGAGGTGATGGCAAATAAAACTGCCTGTGAATGGAGCAGATGATAGCCAAACGTGTTACCGTTAATATCCTCCTCTGCGTAGACGTCAAATCTTTGAAAAAGGTGGCGAAAATGGTAACAGTAAAAACCCGCATAAAAGAAACTACGGATTAAGGACCTCCAAGCTGATTTTTGGCAAATCAAGCACCTTCTGCGGGGTATCCCAAAAAGTTATGCCCCGTTTGGGTGACTGCTGTGGAGGAGCTGTGGCTTAAATTGTCTCGGTTTTTACACAGTTGCACAGGTCAGGCTTCAACTTACAGTTTAAAATTCAAAGGGGCTCCGTCGTCAAAATGTAAACAAAACGATGATTTTTGCAGTTTTTTGAAAGGTGCTATCGCACAGGATTTTCGTATTTTTTTCAAAATGAAAGTTGCTGTTTGGGCATTAATCCTTGTACTTCACTAAGGAACAAACCAAACATTCATATCTTCTACGATTGCTCGGATATAAGTGGATTTTTAACGGTCACTTTTTTGTGGCTTGGGTGAAGCCACCAAACAAACTGCAGAGAACAATGGATGAACAACGGATAATCGGCGACACGCGCGAGTTTACGGATTTGTTTACTGTTTGACGACAGAGCCCCTTTAAGACTGTAATTGAGTCAGTCTGATAAGTAGTTGTTGATTTTAGGCACAGGAAAAGCAAAAGACGTGGTTGCTTCTAAAACAGCACTTCCCTTGTTCTCCAGCAACTTCAAAATTTAGCACATTTTAAAAGAAAGGATTCTTGCGTGAAAAGAAAGGGTTCTGTGAAAAGAAATAATAAATGTATAGTAAATGTATCCTGTAAATGTAAACATAAGACAAAGCCTCGACTGCAACTCCACTAACGTCATATACTTACTACAATGCAAACGATGCTTATGCGACAAAAAGACTGACTGCCAATACATAGGACAAACAGGACGACGCATAAGAGACAGACTCAACGAACACCGACGAGACATTATAAACAAACGTTCCGACACATCCGGGGTTGCAGAACACTTTTGTAAACCCAATCACTCCGTACAAGACTTACAACTACTACCGCTACTTAAGATACATGACACCAGAGAGAGTTTTAGACGAGCCAAGGAAAATTACTTCATTGACTTAGCGAACACTCTCTCACCCAACGGACTGAACAGAACCACAGACCGCTAACAAACACAGTTGTAAGTAACCTAATCTACTCACTCTCTTACGTTACCTATTCTCCTCACTATCCCCATCATTATTATTATCATTATATCGCAGTTAGTTTCTAACATTGCATTTACATAATCATTATCATTATTATTATTATTATTATTATTATTATATTATTATTATTATTATTATTATTATTATTATTATTATTATTATTATTATTATCATCATCATATTATTATCACCATCAGCATTATTATTATCATTATTATCTTGATTAGCATCATCATCATTTTACTACATACATTGCATAACCGTTATAAACCTAACCCATATAACCTCTGCGTAGCCATCATATCTAACCAATCACGTGTTACTTCTCCTTTTCAAATCGCTGTACATATTCAAATTTTTATTATAACTGTCACATTACAGCCCTGAAGAAGTCCTGCATGGCAGGACGAAATATTGGCAAAAATTAAATTAATCGTATTTGCTGTTGTTTTTTGTCGTGTTGCGGTGTTTCTGCCTTTAAATGTATCTATGCTACTAAAAACTATACCAAAATCTGTCAACTTTTAACTCCGATCCAAGCAGCAGTGTCATCTATACCTCTGCAACAAGCTAGTTCTCCCTACGGAGAGACCAATAGAACTTTGGTATAGCCTTTAGTATCAGTATTGTTATTTGTTAAAGATCATTTAGGGTAGCCATGCCTATCATGCTCCCAATGGTATCGTCTTTGCAACTATGTTTTTGTTAAATTGCACATTTTTAGATTGTGTATAAAAAAGGGTTCTAGCGTTGCATTCAAATTTTGAATATATTTGTAAAGAAGTTAATAGTATTGTCTTATAATCAAACAACACCATTAATCCTCTAATAATGGAGAAAAAATTAAATAAAACCCTAGGGCCCTTTGTTTCAAAAATTACTTTATTTTAACGTTGTTGGGGAACAAAACAAGTGCTGTTTTCAAGTAACTACTTATTTCGCCTTTTCTGTAACATAAATCAGCAACCACTTGTCAGATCGACTCAAACAAGGTCTCCAGCTCGATTGAAGGATATTCCATGCAAATGTGTAAGAAGCAGGACAATTGAACAAACAGCTCCTCCACAGCAGCCACACAAACAGAGCACACTTGTTTTGGGACACCACGTGTACAAGAACCACTATATATACACAGGGTGTTTCAGAAAGAACGCAACCTAATTTCATTCGAGATTCTTGAGGAAATGATAATATTTAAATCAATTTGACGCATACCATCTGAAAGCACAATCTATCTTCTTTCCAATGATTCTAAGGTTAGGCATATTAATTGAATTATTCATCATTTAATTAACATTTTCGTAAGTATAGCCTATTTCAGATGCTGGAAAGTGATGGAATATTTACAAAGACTTAAATGACAAATAATTTCAAAACTGCACACCACTAGCCAGAAGATAGATTGCAATGGTATGCAGCACCTCTCCTCAAATCATATCATCTTTTTAAGATTTTCAATTATAGTTAGGTTGCGTAACAAGGACAGATTTGGTAAGACAATAGCATGAGTTGCTTTCGATTGACACCGCAATTCAAAGCGATTAGCGATCGCAGACAAAGGAAATTCTCTCAACCAGAAATTCAAAATAAACAAAGCCGCAAAAGTTTCTCTGAAACCCAGGTCGCTAGCTCGCTCGTTGTGCATTCCAGAAATTGTTTTTAAGAGCAAACTTGAGCACAGATCGAAAGAAGAAGGATATATCTACCTCGGGCATATTATTTCTTTGCTTCAGAAGCTGAGCAGTAAGTGTTTTAATCATACTCAAAACGATAAGAAAATTGAATCGCCTCCCAATCAGCTTCTGAGCCAAAGAAATAAAATGCCCGTTGTAGATGCTTTCTCCTTTCGACACATGCTCGTGTTTGCTCTTTAAAACAATTTCTGGAATGTCCAACGAGCAAGCTAGCTACCTGGGATTCAGAGAAACTTTTGACGCTTCGCTTGTTTTGAATTACTGGTTGAGAGAATTTCCTTTTATTTGTCTGCAATCACTAATCGCTTTGAATTTAGGTGTTAACAAAAGCAATTCATGCTATTGTCTTACAAAATCTGCCCTTGTTGTACGGACCCCTTACCAATATTTTCCTAGTTTCTGTGTCTGTTGTGGCTTTGTTTTTTTTTTAATTACTGGTTGAGGGAATTTCCTTCGTCTGCGATCGATAATCGCTTTGAATTGCAGTGCCAATCAAAATCAACTCGTGCTATTGTCTTACCAAATCTGCCCTTGCTAGGTTGCGTTTTTTACACCCTGCATGCACCCTGCCGTTTCAGCCTGTTACAAAAAAATCGCAGGTTCTTTTTTGCGGATTTTTACTGTATCACACCTTTCTTTTGATTAAATGTGACTTGGAAGAAATCTATTTTTGCTACAATTCTACCGTTGAACTTTTCCGAAATCTTCAACATTTTCCGAAATTACAGCACATTTCAATTTTCTGCACATTTGAGAATGTGACGTCATCAAATTTCAAAATCGTAAACCAGATGAGTGAAAGACTTGCGCTGGAGACCATAACGTAGACATTCATGAAATATGGTTTCTTGAAAACTGTTCAATGTTCCTTTGACAAGTTTACGATGGTTTCAATTTCTTACACAAATTTTCTTGGATTCTTAAAGGAGAAGTAAATGCCTCTAATTCTGAAAACATTCAAAAATTTACAAGAGTCCAACGGTAGAATTATAGACAAGTAGATTTCATTTCGTGGGCCACATTAAAAAATAGAGAGAAGGATCTGCTATAAGCGAAAGCTATAAATGAACCATACCTTTGGCCAGACAGCTCGTTCCATTTCATGATCAGATATCGCATCTTGTGTCAATTCTTTATTTTCTGATATCTGAGGCAGGACTTTAATGTGCGGGAACTTTTGGGGTGACTTTGGAAATTTCTCTTTTTCACCTTTTTTCTCCTGTTTCGATGACTTTCTCTTTTTCCTTGATTTCTCTTTGACAATAGGCCGAATTGGCTCATGGTAATGCTGTGAAATCTTCCGATGGCCTAAAATAATAATAACAATAATATTAATATTACAGAAATAAAACTGTTTTTGCGCTAAACGTTTCGATTAAAAATCTTCATTAGTAATATCAATATTAATATCAATATTATATATAAACTAAAACCACATTCAAAATAAGCAGAAAATGAAATAGAAAAACACAACTGTTTGATAAAAACGTTTCGATTATAAAATCTTCGTCAGTTCTCCCGGTATCTTCTCTCAGTTCCCAGTATCAATATTATACCGGGTGTCCCAAAATGATGTATCATTGTTTGATTGCTTGCATGTCCATAACCAATGAACGGATTTTCAAACACTTTGTTTTATTCGATTGTCTAAGGCTAAATTGTATTTTAAGATGTTGGTTGTGGTTTTACCAGTTATTGAAAATTGGTTCATCGGTTATGGACATATAAGCAATCAAACGATAATACATCATTTTGGGACACCCGGTATATAATATTATCATATATTATTAATGTTAATATTATTAATACAAGATGCAATATTATTATTATTAATATTAACAATAATAATAATAAAAAAATTGAACTGTTTTCATAATAATATAATACAAAGTAATAATACAAACAAAGACACGGTAAGGTGAGTAAAAAGATCATAGGCAAGAAATACGATCTAGAGGGCACTGACCAATGGTACCAACACAGTGCAGCCAGAGCCAGTTACAGAAAACGAGGAAGTTAAAATACTATGGGATGTATTGATTCAGGCCCCGTTTACACGATAACGTTTTCATTTCATATCGGATTGGGGATAGCAATCAGATACGAAAATGTTTTCTGTTTACACGACACCGTTTTCATTTCACGTCGGATTGGGGTTCTGTTTCGCGGAAATGTTTTGTCTTGTGCTGCGGAGGATTCAACTTTGTTTCAACACCCACTGCACACTGCGCTAGATGAATAGGAGGCTCGCAGGATTGATAAAGAGGTTCCGTTTTCAGTTGATATCGGATTTGACCGTTTACACGATATGCCACTTTCAGAGCGTTTTCATTTGAAAACGCGAAAACGGTATGAACCATATCGGATTGGTGCGTTCTCGTGTAAACAGAAGGCCAATCCGATATGAAATGAAAACGGTCTCGTGTAAACAGAAGGCCAATCCGATATGAAACCAATCCGGTATGAAACGAAAACGGTATCGTGTAAACGGGGCCTCAAACTGACAGAGTAATCGAGCACAGAAGACCAGACATTGTTGTAGTTGAAATAATGAGTAACAAATGTCTTATCATTGATACTGCAGTCCTAATGTCAGATCATAATGTTCAACGGAAAGAACAAGAAAAGAAAACGAAGTAAGAAGAGGGCAGCAAGACTGTGGACTAAGAAAGTTTCGGTAACCCCAATTTCAGTTGGATCTTTGGGGACGCTGACAGAAAATTTGAAGAAGAATCTGAAAGAATTACAAATTTCAAACGTCATCCCATGTCTTCGGAAATCCGCCCTTTTGGGCACAGCAAGTATTCTGAGGAGAACTCTTGGTATATCAGGCTCTGGGTAGGAGGCAGATATCAGGACAAAGAAACTTCCGAAACAATACAACAAATAAGAAACAATACGACAAAAAACTAATAATAATAGTATCTTTAGGACCACAAATTTGCAGTGCTTTGCCCAAAGGGACCTAACTGGACGAAAACATTGAAACGTTTATAAAAGCACGGGATGGGGCCAACTTAACGATTTCACTACTATAATTTTACCGCTGGCCTTACCTGATATCTTCAACATTTTCAGAATGGGAGTGTCTTTCTTCTTTATCAGAATTCAAGAAAATTTTAGAAAGAACTTAAAACCATCGTAATTCCAACATTTTTTGTGGAATCACAGAATGATTTTAAAGAAAAACGTAGTTTGTGCGTGTCTACAATATGGTATCAAGCAAAAAGTCTTTCACTCTTATAATTTACGATTTAGAAATTTGATGAGTTGACATATAAAATGCGCTGTAACTTCCTAAAAATAACCAAGATTTCTGAAAAGTCAAACAGTAGAATTATAACAAAGTAGCCCCGTCTCTTTCAAGCCATTTGATTCAAAGAAATAGGTCAAGAATTTTACACCAACCTTTAACATCAATTTAAAGATTGGAAACCAATGCTCGATAGGCAGTGCACTGGAAGCACATTTTCTAAGGACCACTGCGATAACATTAAACCAAAGGTTATCAAGTGGTCAAACTCATAGCAAGCAGCTTTTCAACTAATAATCTGGCCACAGTGCTGCCGATGTCGGACACTTATTGAGCTTAAATTTCACTCTGCCATCTTCGTAGAACTAATAAACTTGAGGTGAACATTTGATCAGTTTCAAGTTGCCAGCGATGTGCTATTTAATTGCTGTTTTGACCGCTTCTCTTCATTGATTCGGAACCAATGGTGCTTTTAATATTGTTTTTTTATCCAAGTTTTGCTCGACTTCTTTTCGTACAACTTAAATTTCTACCAGGTGATTAAAATTAAAATATTTTTTCCACCCCTGCTAAAATCATTGACCGCTGGGGGTCAGCACAATGTTACTATCTTCGATAATCTCACATTGATAAATTCCTCTTTTCAAAATCTGTTAAAACAGCCTGTCAATACCAATTTTCAAGAGGGTGATTCGTTTCTCTAGTAGCGCTAAAACCTGATCCAATGACCTGCACATGCAAACATAGCAATGCTGCAAAACAATGTATGTTGCCTAGGCGAGACACGTATATCTTTTGAATCTGAGCCAGCACTAAATGTTTCTGAAAATTATCAAATTTTGAGCACTTAGAGATCTTACGAATTTCTTAATAGTCTTCATGTTTACTACCTGTGCCCTCATGAACATTTCGAAACGAAATTTGTTTACGCCTTTTCACTGATTATACACAACTCAAGGACCTTCCAGTTAATAAGATACAGGAAACATGTGAAAATAAATTTAAAATATACAAAGGGCTTCCTTTATTAAAATAAATAATTCCGTAAAATATATTTTCCCAGTCCTGGAGTAAATTGATTTGTTAGCGATCTGAGAGTTGAGTTTTTATAAGCGGCTTCTCATAAAAGAAAATGCATCTAATAACCAGAGGAACATAAACTTACGTGCCAATATCAATGATATGTCGAAAACCTTTATCATTTCAAAGTTCTTTACACAACTACCATGTGAGATTTACAAAAACAACGGCCCTAATTTGTGTTTCTCGTCAATCTCAGAAAAAAAACCCATGAATAATTAAGAAGGGTATCACCAAATGTTCTCCAGTCTGACCAAAACAATCATGTAGAAACACTCGCTCGGAATTTGATAGATGTGGGGGGACTTAATAGAGAGGGGAGCTTATTTCACATTTTGGCTCAGAGAGGAGGGGCTTATCAGAGAGGGGAGGGCTAAATAGAGCTTTTACGGTAAGTTTCCCAGTTTCTTTCAATATTCTGCAAATTAGTAAGAGTATGATGGTTTAAAATGCGATGAGAATGAGAACACCTGTTGAAAAAACATCAGAATTTTCATGAAAAATACACGATTACGCTAAAGATCGCGGCGAGGAACTTCTAACCATTATGCATTGCGTTCTTTAATCGAATTACTATATAATCACCAAAGATTCGTAATAGGAACGCGAGGAAAAGTTCCTAGCTGCCATTTTTATAGCCTTCGGGCAGACTTTAAGAAATAAGTAAATTTCGTGAAGTTGCATGCAGGCTACCATCTTTAGCGCAATCGTCTATTCCGAAACAGAGTGGCCTTGAGTGAGTTTCACAGAAGATAAAAACGTTCGTTTGAAATGGTTTTCAAATCGCCAAACGATGTTCACTAGAGTTAAAGAGCCATTGTCACCCAGGGTCCTTTGCGAGCACGCTACAACCTTAGACTGTCTCAAAATTACATTTTGCCTAAGCATCAACTATGGATCCACAATGCACTTCTTGACATGATAGGACAGTTCTACTAAAGTAAACCTTTTCTAACAGTTCAAGAAGATATTACTTCCCATCGACAATTTCTTTTCTCTCCTTGCTCTAATATTTACCTCTTCACCAACAAAAAAAGATTTACTTGAGCTTTTCCCGACTCAAATAGAAGAAAATCTATTCCTGGCGTTAAAATAATTATACAGGGAGTGTGCAATAGTATATAGCCTTCTCTATAAATAGAACAAAGAAGCATAGCTTCCAAATCTTTAACTCGGCGTAAAAAGGTGGGTGTAAAATTCTGTGATCAATTTCTTCTGTCTGAGTGGCTTGAAACAAACTTTAGTTACTTTTTTTTAATCCTACCGTTGGACTTTTCAGAAGTTTTCAATATTTTTTTTCGAACTTTCAGCGTATGTTACTTTTGAACTTATTTGAGGGTGTGACGTCGTCATCAAATTTCTAAATCATAAACCAGAAAAGTGACAGACTTTTGCTTGATACCATATTGTAGACATCCATTAACTATGGTTTTTTTGAAATTATTTCATGTTGTGTCAAACAGTTTAGAAAGTACGATGGTTTTAAGTTTTTTGGAATTTTTTTGTGAATTCTTGAAAAAGTAGAAAAACACTATAATTCTGAAAATATTGAAGATTTCAGAAAAGTCCAACGGTAGAATTATAGAGAAATAGCTGAAGTTTCTTTGAAGTCATTCAGTTCAAAGAAATAAGTAACTGAATTTTACACCAGCCTTTTTAAATATTTAGAACCTATGCTGAACAAAGAAAACATTCAGACACCGCATTGCTTCTTTGGCTATCAATTGTTGACAGCACGTGTGGAACATCGATTTGGACAGGCTATTTTTAGATTTTTTTGCTATTTGCAAATGCAACCTTTTAACCTTACACAAATCATTTAACGATCACTTACGTCTGTAGTCTTTTTCATCAAAATTGTAGTCTGTGTGGGCTTTGGGAGTTTGTTCTTCTTGAGTGCTAGATGCTTCAAGAGAGGGTGGTGCATATTTGTAATCATAAGAAAACATCTTCTCATACTGATCATCTCCATAGCGCCTCGGATCGGCTTCAGCCTCCTCCTGAAAAGATAAAAAGAATGAAATCAGGAAATATTCTAAACTAGATTTGGTTCTCTTTCCTTGGATTTGAAATCAAGAACAAAAGGTATCACAAAATAATTGGTTACCATGCAAACTTGATTGTCATCTGCTAGATGCGAGTTTCACAAATAGTGAAAACCTGTGCAACCTGTTTGAGTTGCATTTTATCTTATCAATATTTGTAAATGATGCTCCTTTTAGCTAACCTATCAAAATTGAGCTGATGGAAAATTGAAAATTGTCCCTCTGGAGAAAACTTCAATTTTCCATTCAACTCGATTCAATTTTTGTAAACCAGTCGAGTCTGCACGCAGTCTAATACAAACAAACAACTGAACTCGTCAATTTGAACTAGATTTCACAGGAATCTATATAAAAATGGTAACATTATAAAAAAGGTAACATTATAGTAAATCAACGGAGTTAAAAGTAGCTTAGCTAGGGGGACTGGGTCAATCTCAATATAACCTATTGCATTTGACTTTCTCGTTAATAAAACGTATAGCCTTGAATATTTTCTATATTCAAGGCTATATGTTTTATGTATTGTCAAAATATTCGTGTACATTTAAAGAATTTTAGCCACACGTACAAACAACTGATATATCTAATGGCAAAGGCTGCTGGTCGTTATACTCCCTTTTTAAACTATAACGACGCAAAACATGATACCCAGACAAACAGCGTAAATCTATGTAAATTCACTTTTGTAAAATTCAAATACCTCCCACATGGGGGCCTGATCGAGAGATGGAGAGGGGGCCTTAGTTGTTAAAACTATTTCTATGAAGCTAGTTGGGGCTAGTTGCTTTGCAATGAGCGAGGCTTCATTGAAGATTTACTTCTTTTGGACAAGATTTACCAGTCAATCCAATTCTGAAGTGCCGTAATCTTTGAGGTGAAATTGCGCATGATTGGATTCTACAGAACAAGCTTGGGTGTATTCTCTCTGGAAAACCCCGTCATGACGGTTTTATTTCGTTTCCACCACAAAATCCGGCTTTGCATACTTTGAATCGGTATGAAAACCAATGCATTTCAAATTAGCTGTTTTCAAACCAAGCAAACCTTTAACCAGGTTCAAAAGTACACTTTAGCAGCTTTACCCCAACCACGAAAGCAACAAAAGTCCCACTCGCTGACTAGCAAATTATCCAAGACAAATCTGGAGACTATAGTCTGTCTCCAATTACATGCCACCTGCAAATGCCCGCGAATAACAACAATAGAAATGTTTTGCAAAGGAATTTTGCGTTATCGCAAATCCCAAGTAACATCTAATTTGAGACGGATTTTAATTTATTCCACTGTTGAGCTAAACTGCTTCAACCAGGACCGTCGAAAGGGGGGGGGTAGCCAGGGTAGTAGCCAGGGGGCTCTGGGGGCCCGCAAGAAATATGGTATGTATTTTTTCTTTGTTGTAGTTTCCTTTCAGGAACGTTTTCAGGCTCGCGAGCCCGCTAAGATTCTAAATAAAATCTAAAAGCAGCGCAGCTTCTTACCAGTGCATAGGAGGGCGTGGCCCAAAGACCCTCAGCCTGGGGCCTAGCCCTTCTCTCGACGGCCCTGGCTTCAACCAATAACGAATCCCACACACAAAAACTCCAAATTTTTAATTATGCTGCTTACTTTCTTATCTGTAAGAAATTATCTTCACAAGAAGAATATCTATCTGTCCAATAAGAAACTTCCCTTGCCATGGGATGCTTTCCAATGTCAATAGTAGTTTTTAAGATCTTACATCATACTGAGCATTTGCAAAGGTCTAAAGCGTGTAAGTATGTAAATAGATAGTATAGCTTATCAACGAAATACTACCACCAAAAAACTACATTGGGAAGGACGCCGCAATTTACTCAAAATCTAACGTACTCCTGTTTCCACCACGACAAGCATTTGAAGAAGCCCCCAGAGATCACACCAAAATAGTCACCAATAATGCGGAAACCAATCAACCCATCGAAACGCCACAAACAGCAAGGCACCCACCATTTTTTTATACATTAATTTATCGTTGATATTTCTTAGAACATTGCAACTGGTATTTGTAGTGAGGACCGGTGACCTCGCGTCTTTCCTCGCTACAAATGCCACAGTATCTTGTATTTGCTTCTTGCTTTTTAGATTTTAGATCGACAAAAAAAAGCAACCATATCCCCGTCAACCAAAAGACACACCAAACGCAATCACCCACCCCCACAGCCCCAAAGAAAGCCTAGAATCTGGGGTCTTGGATCAAAAATAAAATTTAGATCAGCAGTACTAAAAGTTGCATAGGATTTTGGAATTTTAAAAAGGCTCCGTCGTCAAAATGTAAACAAAATGATAATTTTTGCAGTTTTTTTAAAGGTGATATCACACAGGATCTTCATATTTTTGTCAAAATGAAAGTTGCTGTTTGGACATTAATCCTTGTACTTCACTAAGGAACAAACCAAACATTCATATCTTCTACGATTGCTCGGATATAAGTGGATTTTTAACGGTCACTTTTTGGTGGCTTGGGTGAAGCCACCAAACAAACTTCAGAAGACAATGGATGAACAATGGGTAATTAATGACACGTGCGAGTTTACGGATTTGTTTACTGTTTGACGACGGGGCCCCTTTAAGTATCAAATGTAGTGAAGAGCAGATGACGCTGCGCTTTACACTTATCATGATGTAAGTCAACCTGAAAAAATAGATTAAGCTATTGCTATTCATGAATTTACTGATCCCAAATTCCATTTCCCATAGCTGAAGATCAAAATGTTTATACTTTGAGTGAGGCGTTCGACAACAACAAACGTTACCCTATTTTTAAGATGAAATGACAAGCACCAAAGGTTACCAAAAGAGTTTGACCTTTGACCCCTATTTGGGGGCATTTGCCCCTATATTTCATAAACTGTTCCTCTCCCATCAAAATAACATCGAAATTCGGGTTCTACACCCCTGATTAGCTCGAAACCCGTCCGCCAGATTGTTCTATATCCAAAGTCAGATGATTACAACATTGCACCACAACACCACAACACCTTCAACGTTCCTTTGCAGTTGCTTGCTTTCGATTTCGAAGAACTGATGAGATGCGAGAAAAGTGGCTTAAAAAATTTAGCCATGGAAAAAAACGGCCTTAAATGGAGTCGAAAGCAAAGCATTACCTTGATTTTGCAAGAAAAATTAACGAATAGACATACAAATCCGTCATCTGTGTTACCAATCCGATTAAGTAATATTTAGCAGCAATTCTAATGCAGGACTATGCCAGAAACTGAATAATGCTCCATGCAATAAAGACACCGACATACAAGATTTTGAGAGAAAGGAGAATTAAATCTTTTAGCACCACGAAAACGAAAATCACAAAAGTAGCTTCGTAACGTCGAGTTGACTACTGGATGTTACTGGATAGTAGTCCTTGGGTAGCCATTGTCTTTTGCTCAACCTGATATCGTCCTTGTAATGTTGCAAAGCCCTTGCAAAGTAAATAAATAACAATGTTTGTTGCGTGTAGTACCTCGTAGGCATATGTAATCAAGTTATTCTTTAAAAAACGACAATGTACTGAGAAAGTAATAAATGACAACGTTTCGAGCTTTGCTTCTCATCAGGTGTGAGAGTAGGGTAAAGCAAGGGTGTTCGGACACAAACGTGTTGATTACATATTTGTTTACCTTGTTTTGATCCTTGTCTTGATTTCTTGTCTTCTTTGCTTCTCTGTTTCGTCTTCAACTGGTGTGTGCAACTAAACAGTTTATTAGGCCCAAATGCCTCGTGTTATTTGAATATATCTTCCTCGTATTCCTGTGTCTTGAAACCTTTCTTCTGCGAGGGCGCACTAAGACACAGGAATACGAGGAAGATATATTCAAATAACACGAGGCATTTGGGCCTAATAAACCGTTCAGTTGCACACTCCAGTTGAAGACGAAACAGAGAAGCAAAGAAGACAAGAAATCAAGACAAGGATCAAAACAAGGTAAACAAATATGTAATCAGCACGTTCGTGTCCTACACATTCGAATGATGTAGGAAGGATTAAAAGAAAACCAACAGAATTGGCGTCAGATGAGTAGTGGAATGCGCCGTGATACGCACATACAAAAATAGGTATGAAATAAAAAATAAAATAATAACAAAAAATAAATAAAAAGCCAAATAATCTAAATTAATGAATAAACTAAACAGATAAATAAACAAATAAATAAATGAATAAACAAATAAACAGAATATTGAAAGAGGAAGAAGACCTAGTTACATGTTTATGAAAGGTACGAAAACTGTTTATTAAGTCCTGCGGGGATAAGAGTTTCTATTTGAATATGATACGTTTTTCTAGAGTTTTTCGCTTGATGAAAGTCTGTGGATGCGAAGGAAAGTCCAGTAATTGTCATATCATTGATGGTGTGGCAGGTAGAATTGTAATTCATAGAAACAGTAGAGTCAGGGTCGTCCTTGCGAGCATCTTGGAGGTGTATTTTCTTTTCGACCTTGCAAAGTAGTTTATAGGATCATGGGTAGTTAGATGCAGCAATTGTGCTTTAATTCCCACAAGGCGCTCCCTGATCCCACAGCTTTGTTCTTTTGCGGAGGAAAACATATCTTTCAGAAGATACCTTTCCTCTTCCGACAATGTCCCATACAACGTGTTTCAGAAAAAAAGGCAACCCAACTTTATTCAAGGTTCTTCAGAAAACAATGACATTTGAATCAATCTTACTCATACCATCTGAAAGCATAATCTATCTTCTGTCCAATGATATCCAGGTTGAGCGTCATTTAATCGACGTTTTAGTGAGTACAGGGTGTCCCAAAAAATTGTTGGACGTTTGATTAAATATTAAAAACTAATGAAGTAATGAACGGGCTCCGTGGTAAGATGATCGTATTTCTGATATTTCAACTTAATTTTAGACACCAGAAGCTAGCAAATCAGTTACATATGCACGGAGTTACAAGCTTTTGAAGTTCAAGTTTGTGCAAAAGCTGAAACCCCCATTGCATATTTTGTGAAAGTAGAATCTCGTTTATTCAAAGCAAATCGAATGGAATTTACAAAGCACTTTCGATAAACTAGCTTTCTCTAACATTGAATCAAGGTTATGATGCTTGGAGGAATCCTGTTGAGCACAATTTGGAGCGGCCCTGTCTCTCATCGATTAAGCTTTCATCCCATGTTTTTGGACATTCTTAAGTAAATTTTGGCGACGATCACAGGAACTAAGTTACTGTTGAAGTCCTATTTGGTTTGCTCTGATATCAACGAGAGGTAAAACATTGGACAGTCTTCTTTTACCTCGATTTTGGGACGTCTTTTGAAAAACAAGTCAGTTAGGGGCGTCTGGTTTCAGCTTTCGCACAAACTTGAACTTCAAAAGCTTGTAACTCCGTGAATTCTTAGCGCATTCGCAAGATTATGGCGTCAAAAATCAATTTAGAATCATAGGAACAGGGCTATCTAACCAGGAGACTGTACATGTTATCGTTACCTTTTAATATTCAATCAAACGTTGAACAATTTATCTGGGACACCCAGTAAGGATTGTTTTAGATGGGGAAAACATTTGCATGGGCAAAAACTCATCTTCCTAGGAGCTAATTTTATCAGTTTAAATAAATGCATCTCATGCGAGTGAACTTGTATGTTTCTTAACAAAGGGATATCACCTCAAGTACTTCTACGACCTAGAATGTTTCCACAAAGTCTGTTTTGTAACTTTTTACGATAAAAAAGGTTTCGATTTATAGCATGCTGCGTTTGAAATTGAGTATTTTTACTTTGATATCAATTAAATGATAAATAATTCCAATCATGTATCCAAACATTGGAAAAACGATAGATGTCTTTCACAAGGTATACACTACATCTACTGAGTGTCCAAAAAAAAAGTATACAGATTTCGTTGACTCCAGCGATGTGAATTTAGCTTTAATCAATGGCTAATCACTCTAAAAATGTTCCTCGATAGTTAACTTGAACGTTAACTTGCTTTCAGCACGAACACGAGTTTTGGAAGATAAAAGTGCCATCTCTAGGGTTTTGACAAAATTATTCTATAATTTTAGCCCTTTTGAAGGTTCCTTCAAGGGATTTTCTTGAGAAATCTAGCCTGTTAACAGCTGGCCTTTTTTCTAAATTTGATCTCAGGCTAGAGAAAATCTCTCATAATTTCAAAACAGAGTGGCTGATTTCAGTCAGGTAAATTTAAACCACCCCGTCCCCTTTTTGTTGATTTAATTGCCAATACAATAATATGATAATATAATTGCCAAGAAGGTGTTGTGACACAGTGGTGGAATCCTCTGATTTTGCAGCCAAAACAGTCAGGCAGACAGGGTTTGATACCCGGTAGAGCCCCACCACTTGAGCGTCATGACAAGGGGTCATGGATTTGATTAGCGCTCAGCTACTTCTGTGATCCGAGCGCTTGGCGCTAAAAAACCGTAACTTCACTTTTCACAATTGTCGTGATATTCAGAGAGCAGTGGCTATTCAAACTTGGAGTCCTTCTTAACACACCAGAGACCCCCAGTCAACAGGATCTATTTGGGCCATTTGGTATGTGAGTTTAGAATTCAAATCAAAGTAGATCTTTGTATCAGAATTTGACAATAGTGTAGCTATTGGCAGGCAAATTTACAAGCATGCTTATCCAAATTTCACCGCTATCAATCCTGGAATTTCTTGTTAAGAAATTATCTCAGCAGCAGGTGCTTTAATTGATGTATGCTTGGTCATTTTTACTCACATTAATTACTGTAATTGAATTTTCCATGATTTCTACAGGCACCAGCTAATTCACATTATATTTTTGGGATAATATCAAACTGAAGCAGGTGTCTATATGCTTTCTGAATTGGATGGAAATTCCTCCAGTAAAATATGATAGCTCTAATCAAAGGGACTCAACTTGATTAAAAGCTGGCCTGGAGAAAGACTTGGGGGAAGTCTGAAGTCTAGCCTGGGGTGGGCTAAGAACAGTATAGTCTACTGTATTTGATAACTTTGACATGTGCTGCCTTATTGTGTAGCTAAAGAAACAATGGGTGTGTGAATGTTACTTTGGCCTATTTATAGCTGCTACTGGACTTGCGCCAAGTCTACTCCTCTGACACTCCTCTGATCCATTCTCTTTCTCTCCAGGATGGATCAGAGGAGAAGACTTGGAGCAAGTCCAAGCTGCTACTTGATATAGCTTTGTAAATTCCTTTGCATGGTCTGTGGGCTTTTCTTTTGGAGTTTCCAATAAGGAATTTGTGCAAATTTGCATCATTACAGCAAGCTTTAAATAAACTGTTGCAAACTGGCTTGGTGCAAAATTCAAACTCTTTAAAAAATAAAGAAACAAGCTCCTAAATCTGAAACTTACCCAAAATAGACTTTGCTCCAATTTTTTGTGCAAATTTGCTCCATTAAATGCAAACTAAATGCAAACCCAATTCTCTACTGTTTGGGAATCCTGGATCAAGTTCAAACCCTTTGTTGTGTGATGTTGCTCAGTGATGTTGCTGGTGGGTTTTAAACCCATCCCCTGAACTGTTTAGCTGCAAAGTCAGGCGTCACAACAGCAGTGTTTTTAAGACTCTGATTAGCCCTCACTGGAATTGTGAGACCATTCATGTTCTGCCCTAACCCAGGCAGCTGTAGACAGATCTTGAATCCATCAAACTTTCCTGCATGCACATAAAAAGAGGGGAGGGCATGTGGTTTTGCAATAATATAGGAACGAGTGATTGAGTTTGTGACCTTATAGCAAAATAACAGAATACAGACCCTAATAAATTCAAAATGTGGTACCACAAAGACTTATGTGTTTCTCTTCAAGAACAAAGTTAAATTTAATAGTCTTTGACATATAGAGGAGCATCACCCTAAATGGTCAGCTAACGTTTTTCATCATATCTGACCGCGCTGCAAAAACTTCGTTTCAAAAGGAGTTCGGGCCTGGATTTTGCAGGAAATTGCGTTAAAATTATTCGCTGATGCCAGTTCTGAGATTTTGTCTTGTTGTTTTCGTTTTGTACCGTCTATCCTTGTCCTGAAGGACACTTACCTGAAATGGATAAAGGTGAGAGTATTTTATGTCCTTGTTGTTTTCCAAGCCCAATATTTGTCTTCTTCGCGTTGCCTCAGGATTTTGTATAAAGTACAACTAAAGTTTGTTTTCAGGCAACTCCAACCCTCCAAAAGTTATTTTTGAAGAAAAATCTCAGAAATCTACATTGAATGTAAAAGCCGGGGGCTTTATTTCGGTTGTGGTTAGACTGGCCTACCTGCGCCCCTATTGGTCAGCCTGTTGATTCTGACTTCCCTTACTGACCCCCTGTCAACCACACTGTTAGAAGTCATAAGGTTAAAGTCATAATCCTCAAGATAATGGTAAAATTATGAATCTTGATTTTTTTGTCAATTACTGCCTTGTTGATTTCATTTGTGTAAGGTTTCATTCACAAACCAACTTTCCGTTGTAGTCAATTTCATCATTTTATCTATCAACAATTTGAAATGTAACCATTCATGCTTCTTGCAAACCCCTCCTCCCTTTGCTTCATTTTCAAAAATTTCCCGTAGACCTCCTTATTCCTTCCCCCGGCACTCACAGTTTAATAATCCTGCTTAGGTTTGCTGCGACGAGATAAGTTCAACCAGGTAACTGTGAAGGCATCGTTATGAATTAAGGGTACGTCCAAGTTAGACGCCATGCCAAAGATTGGGTCGTTTAGACCGGCTTGCGTTTGAACTGAAAATTTACCAAGACAAACAAGACGCTAGTCGTTATATTTAAGTTTAGCTTTCAGAAAGAGTTAATGAACATGTTTACCGTGATTTGCCCAGTCTTGGGGCGTTTCCTTATTTTCAAATTGATTTTGTTGCGAAACCTGACCATTTAGGGCGAAGCCTCTCTACTGAAAGGGATCATTTTCCCAAAATTAGTAATCCACAACCCCTTGTCATAGTGCTCAAGTGACAGGGCTCTATCTTGGATCAAACCTTATTCATCTGACAGTTCTGGCTGTGAAGTTAGCGGATTACACCACTACTGCACCACAACACCTTCAAACAATTTGCAAACAACTTGCAAACAGTTTGCAGAATGATCTTAGGTCGTAAAATGTTGCTCATTTGCTCAGATCATCTGAACAAACCCATTGCAATGTCGATGGAGGGTTGACTGCTCTTCAAAAGGAAGAATTAAAATTACCTCATCACTGTCATTTTTCACTTTGCTACCAAACCATACCAATTCATCCAGCTCCAATTCTTCTTCGTTCTCAAGAAATTTTGACTCAGGCTCTGTCTTCAGATCTTCCTTGCTCATTTTTCAAAACAAGAAGTTGTCAAGATACCTATAGAAATAAGATGTTATCAATATCTA
Source organism: Aurelia coerulea (assembly GCA_039566865.1). NCBI lineage: Eukaryota > Metazoa > Cnidaria > Scyphozoa > Semaeostomeae > Ulmaridae > Aurelia > Aurelia coerulea. The sequence continues at coordinate 15,059,692 of CM076958.1, read as the reverse complement.
TAGATGTTATCAATATCTACCTCAACATGTTCAACTTGTAACAGTTATGCTGATTTATTTTGTCAATATTATTGGTATACAATAGACAGCCAATATCAAGAATGTACATTTGTTTTCATTTGTATTCTCCCAGGAAGATCTACCAAAAGCAAAACAAATTTTGACTGCCATGGTAGGGGGTGCAATGGAAATATTAAGCAGCAACTGCCATTTGGACAGCTGAAAGCCCTGATCAAAAGATGACATATGCAGGGTGGGACAGGCAACAATGAGTAAAAGAGGGGCTAAGTGGGTTAAATGTCATTACAGATCTCTATGCAGCAACCATTTCATTCTATACTAGGTTTGGAATTAAAAGAAATTTTTTGCAAGAACAGCCCGACTGAGATTTTACCTAAATTTTAGGACACATGAGAACATACAAACACCCATGTTTCAATCTGTAAGATGTGTTTTCATCAATATAAAAACAACATACTGCATGTACCGGGCCCAGCCAAGGATCACTGACAAAATCTTTGGATCTGTTGATCAAATAAGACCAAAATGAGATTTTTGTACCTTATCTTTTTAATGGTGGATACCAATTATAGCAAAATTATCCTGTATATAAATACAGTCAGTCAATTACTACCAACTGTACAACAAGTTGAGTTGCCAAGTTGAGTTACAGAATACAAGAAATTCAACACTGATCTTGAGTAACAAGGAAGTCAACCATGTTTGTGAATCCACAAAATAATTTATGGTTAGGGGCCTCAAAATCGTTTTTAGATGCAGGGTTGAACCCAGGCCCAATGACCAAAATGCAGCTGTGCTTGAAAGTGCGACAGATCTTTCCAAGAAGATCTCCTGATGGTGAAGGTGAAGTTGCAGTTTTTAGCACCAAGTGGTGGGATCATAGAAGTAGCTAAGCGCTAATTGAGTCAACGATGACTCCTTGTCATGACACTTAAGTGGTGGGGCCCGGCTGGGTATCGACTTCTGGCTGCAACGTCAGAGGATTACACTACTGCACTGCAACACCTTGGTGCTCCAGTGCCATATTTTCCAGGCTGGCTGTCATTTCAGGACAACTTCATTACTGTAATTTAAATTATAATTTGATATTATTGAAAATCTAGCTGGTTGGTAACTGTCGAGACTGGAAAGTTTGTTGAGTTGCGCAAGATATTGGGCATGCAAGTCACAGACAAAAACAGATCCATTGTTTTAACCTTGTTCTCAACCATGGAGATAATGGAATTTATGTGGAAATCATGTTTAGGCCATTTCAACTTGCAGAAGCAAAATGTAAACCTTGAATTCTAGCTATCTATGGGCCCCAGGGCTATAGGAATCATCTTAAATTAGGGATATATACCGTAAGAGTTCTATTAAGCCCCTTGGGGGGGCCTATCTAATTTTTGACCATCCAGAGGGGGGGGCTTATTATAGAGGGGGGCTTATTCACAAAATCAATTCCCAGGGATAGAGATGATAGCTTTTTGGTTCTTTTACACCATATTTTGCGGATTCAACATACAATTTTGTGAGTCAAATACATAAATTGGACACAGTTTTCTCTCAAACCATATCAAAATTAACATGCAAGCTTATCTAGCTCAATAAATGGGAAATCTTTGGTAACCACTGGAATTTGATATAAGAGGGGGGCTTAATAAAAAGAGGGATTATAGAATCCATGTCCCACTGTGATATTTGCCGTTAATTTAAAAAGACCTTACAGTGAATATTTTTCAAATATGCTGTCCAGCACAACATTATTTGATGTGTCACACCCCCACAGCCAGCCCAATGCAGGAAATACCTAACAAATGAGATAGGCCTGACACTTCCCATTTTATGCTGAAATGCACACTGTTACTAGGCCGTTTGGGGTCTCTAGTTCTAGAAACTACTTGCATATAATCAATGTCCTATTCAAGCACTTTTAATGAGGGTTGGACTCAATACTCCGAAGCATGAAACAAGGCCCGTCGGCCAATGCATGACCATGATGAAGGTTAAATCCGATACAACTACAAGCAACTTCGTGAGATGTTACACGCATCAATCGCATCCTTCAACTGTTTGAAAATATATTCAAAACTAATACGAGATTATATTTGCACAGCTTCACCTTTTAGCAACTATGTAGGCAACAGCACAGCTTCAGGATTAAAACAGCTCCAGTCAATTTGATGCAGCATTGACCAGGCAGATATCAACTTGCAGGAAGCAAGCAAAAATGTAAATAAATAAATTGGCGGTCGATAACACGATAAGGCCTAAGCGTGTGGCTCGGCTAAAATCCGTTTGCACATTTGCTGACGAGTTAAATTGGCGCCATTTGGCATCCGTTCAGTTGTTTATTGAATCAGGAACGAAGCTGCATCAAAAATATGAGCCATCAAAATTGTTTATCTGTAAATAATCGGTGGTTGCGAGTTGCTTTATGTTGTCAAGTTGTTGTGATAAGCTGGGAAGCAGTGCGATATGAACAGGCCACTTATTTCCCTCATCAGTTTTTCTGCAGCACGTTGCTCAGTTCTCTGTCATGCTAATAAATCTTCATTGACCCTTCATCTTTCGAATATCATTAAACTTTGCGCGATCACAATAAACTTTGAGCCAGAAATGAAAGTACAAAAAGAGCATTTGTTGACAAATCCAAATTTCCAGCTTGTTTACGTCTTCAGAGACATGATTGACTTTGCACATGGTCTTCGTTTCAAGTGTCACCAAACTGACCAATCACAGACCAGCATAATTATGTCACGTGCCTTTCACACTATTTTTTGACTGGAATTTTATTGATTCATTAACCAATCAATCGATCACTGTCATCGCATCGGTCTCCGTCTATGACAAAAGGCCCTGGGGCGAGGTTGTATTTAGAGGCAATAAGAACTAGCCTGTGTTCCAGACCATTACGAAAAAGTAAATAATTTATTTTTTCTGGAGTCTGGAACACAGGCTAATAAGAACCTGCAAATAACGATTTACTTTCTTCAATAGTCCTGTCGTTGAATGAGTAGAAACAGACAAAAATTACATCAAGCTGGAGTTTACATATCGAAGTTTTTCAACCTTTCATCAATATTCATTGACATGATCAAATGTGACGAGGTAACATCACACATTTCTATCACATTACATCACGGGGCCCGGGGTGGGGAGGGTTCTTACATAGTACATCCCCGAGTAGATAGCGCATAGAGGGGCATTTCACTCCAAAAATCTCGTGTACACCTTTGCAAAAATCCTTTTGTTTTCAAGAAAAATTTATCAAAAATCCGTACAAATCCTTTTGTTCTGAAAAATCTCGTAGGCTTTTTCGAATGAGTGAAATGCCCCTTACGAGTACATTCTGCAAACGAAGCAAAAAGCAGGCAGCGTTTCAAATCTTCATTTCAGTGGTGAAACCACGGGGGGGGGGGGTTCTTCCATAGTAAAGGTACCTGGTGATGTGCCGTGAGCAAGGGAATACTTTTTCGGACATCTGGTCTAGCCAAGGGTATACTTTTTTGTTTGGTCTAGCCACGGTCTAGCCAAGCGTATCATAACTGACAATATGTTATCAAATTTGGTAGGTACCATATTTGATAATATTGGTCTAGGGAACGGTCAAATTGGTCTAGCCAAGGGTACCATTATCGTAAAATTTAGTCTAGCCAACGGTACCATTTTGAATATACTTGTGGCAGACCCCAATCCAAATCTAGCCAAACCCCCCCCCTCCCTGTGGGTAACATCTTTTCTGAATCTATGAATCAAGAACTTTCTCAACCTTGTATTGTATCCAATTCCGATATTTGAAAATATTCCAATTTTTAACTCCTTTCCTCAAAGAAGTATGATGCTGTATATGAATCCTTACTAACGAATCTTCTCTAGACTTTCCTCTTCGCATTTTTTTTTCAGCCAGAGAGACTTGTAGCAAGTCCACAAGTCGTCCTAAAAGCTACCCTGGGTACCAGAGCCAAAAAAATGATAAAATGAAAAAGTAAATTTTTTTTCTAATTTTGAGGCTCTAGTACCCAGGGTACCTAAAAGCAGACCTTTGCAGATTTTGGAATAAATTCAAACCGATCAGTGCAGATTTCCACGATACCATTTTTTCCAGGTATACCCCGTCTACCTTGCTATCTTTTATCAGTAACCAGCATACACGTTTTTTATAAGAACTTGGGTTAGGCCTTGATACTAAAAGTTTCTTGATTCAACATGAACATTTTCTCATTCAAGTTGTAAAAATTTCTTAATTGTTTCTTATTTTAGAATGCAACGAATTTTCACGTATCTAACGCTGTTGCAGATGTTTTTTGACATTCAAAGCACGATTGTGGAATGAACAGTTCTTGATTCGTAGTTTTCCCAAATCTTTTGATAACATCCTTTCGCAGGCACAGCAAGTTCCTACTTTTGAAAATTTTAACTTGCCTGCCACGTCCCAAAAAGCTGTACACATATTTTTTTATAAGAAACTGCCCATAAGAAACTCAACTCTCAGATCGCCAAAAAATTAAGAAACTCCAGTACTGGGAAAATATAAGTTTAGAAACTATTTATCTTGATAAAGGAAATCCTTAATCCTTCACCAAGTTTTACTTCCTTTTCGCATTTTTCTTGCATCATATTACTTAGAAGATCTCTAAACATTAGAAATGCTTAAAAACCGTATTTGGAAATGTTCAGAGTGGAACAGTTAGTAAACATGAAGATTGCTGTGGGAACCTCTAAGAAACTCGTAAGAAACTCTGAGTACTCAAAATCTCATAATTTTAAGAAACTTTCAGTACTGGCCCAAATTCTTAGTTTCTTATAAAAAAAAGTATGTGTATTGGAAAGGATGGTTGAGATGGTAGAAGCATCAATGAAGGGCGTGACTTTGTGTGCTTGTTGTTATTGTTTTACATAACATGATTGGCCAAATTCAATGAATTGTTGACCAGTCACAAATGCCTTGCTGATTCTTCAGAATTTGCTTTGAACGTTCGTCAGATCGAAGAAATATGAAGGCAGCTTTATTAATGCATTTGTTTCATTTCATTTATGTATTCTGATGAACTACATAATGACATTAAAACTCAATAAAACTTTTCAGTTACAAATACAAACTACGTGAAGCACTACTAGCTAGGCAAAGGAAATGATATTGCAAAACTCCAACCTTTAAGGTTGAAGTTTTGCAATATTATTTCCTTTGCCTAGCTCTTTGGTATTTCATTGCAAGTGCTTTAAATCTAGATATCTTCAGTAGGAATGCTCCAAAGAAAATTTCTTTTAAATCTTTTCTATCTAGCGAAAGCATTCAGATTTCTTTTACCCAGGATAGTCAGATGAAATAAAGTTTTAGCATGGGCGATGATGCACCGGTTTTTTGGGTGGGAAAGGAAGGCAACAATGAAATAATTTCTTACCCATTGGTTGCTCTGTTCCCTAGTCTGCATCTCTGTTGATTAACATGAGTGAACAAGATCCGTAAACGTTTGTTTCTTTGTCGTATCTCTCTTGCTTGGCTAGCTTGGCTCTGCTTCTTTATTTAGGCCACGAGTTGTAACTGACAATTGGCCTAAATAAAGAAGTAGAGCCAAGCTAGCCAAGCAAGAGAGATACGACAAAGAAACAAACGTTTACGGATCTTGTTCACTCATATTAATCAACAGAGATGCAGACTAGGGAACAGAGCAACCAATGGGTAAGAAATTCTTTCATTGTTGCCTTCCTTTCCCACCCAAGAAACCGGTGCATCATCGCCCATGGTTTTAGAGGGCAAAACATTAAGATTAAGGCAAATTCGAGTGGGCAAGAAGAGGGGTGATATTTTCCATCTGCACCCCTTTCTTGGAGGTAGTAACTGCTATGGATAGTACTCTATCATTGAATGATGCGTTGTGCCATATTTATCTTCGAACAATGTTGTGAAAATTTTCGATCTCCTAGAAGATGGTACATTGTCCAAGCTCTTAATTTTTACCAAAACTCTTTCTTTTGCATTTCAGTTCGAAATTTTCCATTGCCTCTGACTTCATTAGCAAAATATCTCATGTAAAATACATTTGACGAATGCTATATTTCTAGAACAGGCAGAACATTTAGAATGCTCTCCTTCAACAAACGTTAAAACAACAACTAGTAGACAAAATCATTTTAATAACACATGTCCTTTGATCAATGAAAAACTCAGAACTTCGTTCCAAATTAACATAAAATGAGTGACGTTAAACATCGTTATCTTCAGTGGGTATTCTGTTGGTGTAACCTAGAAAAAGTAGATAAATCATCATTAAAACAATGTACAAATTATTACTTCTTGAAAGTTTTTGAATATTTGGATGGAGTGGGGCAGAAAGGGTGAGGGCAAAGGGAAATGGTTCACTTGTTTTAGCTTCTAGAATTAAGACGAAAATGTTTTTGATCGGAAATTTGCACCTTTTTCAATATAAATTGTCTTTCCTCATGAAAGCAACTGATTTCATTTAACTAAAGCACCTAAGCAACGTCAAATCCATCCATTTTTCCCTCTCTGACCCATGTTGCCCTAGCCTGGAACCAACAAAGGCCCTCAAATCAGTTGGTTCAGATCGAAGCAGAGAAGATTGATTCATATTCCTGTACAAAAATACAAGGCTAAACTTGGCCTTGTACAGGCCAAGTTTTAGCCTTGCAGAGGGGATTATGACCTTGTTATGACCTTGTACTAGCCTTGGAAGAAAATTACAAGGCTATCAGTAAGATTCCAAGTTGCAACTAGTCTAACACAAGGTTTCCACAAGGCTTCTACAAGGCTAATTAGCATTTTTCAAGCCATTTGCAAGGTTACAGCTAGGCTATTCCAGGCTAAAACAAGGTTACAAGGCCATAACTACAAGGCTTGTACATGGCTATTACATGGCCTTGTATTTTCTTACAGGTTTGATGTAAAAACATACAAATTTGAAAACTGTATATTGTTTGCAGTTCGATCTAGTTCGATTGTTGAGAACTGTTAAAATGATCACGTTGTCATTGAGTATATAACTCAGATCATCTTATCTGTAACCAATGCCAAAGAATAAATCGTCGACATCTAGGTTAGACTTTGGGATAGACAAAATCTTCCCATGATGTCTGCACTGTTGCAATGTTACCCAGGGGGGACACTCGGCACATACACATACGGGGGGTCAGTCCGAGAAATGTTCAGGAACCCCAAAAGTATCAGTTTAGCTTCATTACAACCCAAAAATATCAGCTCATTTTATACCTTTAACCTTGACATCTGTAAACGAACATAAAAGATCCTGAAACAATGCAAATTGAGGCCAGGATTGCCTCTAAAGAGCCCAGAAGTATCATTGTCACAATATTTGATGCCCAAAAATATCAAAAACATGATTTCAATTTATTTGGACCCAAAAATATCACTTTCGGCAATATCTGACCCAAAAATATCGGACTTACCTCCCTGTATATGCATGTGCTGAGTGTCCCCCCTGGGCAATGTTATAAAGGGGGGCACAGGAGTATTACAGGTACTGCAAGGATCCAAAAAGCCTGGTATAAGGTTTAACAATGACCCCTGAAAATCATTTAAGGCTACCACCCCCTTGCAGTCTATCATACTGAATCCTCATTATCACTAACTAAAATGCAACAAACATGATCTCCTTGACACTCCCTCGTCTGGGTGCCTTACATTTGCCAACTCTCATGGAATAATTCGTTCACTATTCCACAGGGGCTGACCAAATTAAAGTGCAGGTATTTCTTTTTCACTTAAAGCAGATATCAATTTTGATAAAGGTAAATACTAAATAGTTTCGTACCCGGAGTCTTTTGCAGGCACGCTGAAATGTCCGACTGTCTGAAAATCATATTTGGCCTATATGTGGAGACCATGGATCCACTTTGCATTAGCAGTAGTTGTTTAGAACCGTTTAGATGGCTTAGATCAGCAAGGTAGGTAAACTGAAAGAAAAGTTTTACTTTTATTCAAGGTTTGTCATTTCAACTACTGTTCTGTTGATATATAGTTTCCATTGAAGCAAAATTTGATTTTGAAACAGTTTGAAATCATAGCGTGCCCGCAAAGGACCCTGGGTGACAATGGCCCTTTAATACTAACCATTGTGTTAAATTTTCACTGTCGCATATCCTTGCCCCAGCGTCTGCGAGCTAATCGTAAGCTTCGCCTGCGAGTTAAATTAATTGCAAATGAAACTACACGACGACGAGTTGCACAACCACCCCACCATCTGCGTCTACTACATGGCCAGCCAGGGCGAGCATCAGCCTTTCCACTTGATCTTGGGGCCTCCAGACCCTCGAGATCATCTAAAACAAGGAGAATTTGATTTGAATTCGGCATTTTATCAATATTTTACTACTGAAGATTGAGGTGGATCATGGACACAAGCATACAAGTATTTTCACAAGAAATTTTAAATTTTGAGCAGATACATTAACATCGAAAACTTTCGGACGGAAAACTTTCGGAAAAACAACTTCGGACAAAAAACTTTCGGACGCTTTTTTGGGAATTTCGGACAAAAGAACTTTCGGACAAATACTTTTTTCATAACACTAAGATGTATGTTAGAAATAGTTTTTAATTTTATCCTAACTAGATTATGTGCAGTTTAAACTAACTGGATACATTAAAAGTATCCAACAAAAGAGGAAAACCAAGAAAAGAATATGGAAAATAACAATCGGAAAGATTATGGGCCCCTTTATGCATTCCTAGAGAAATGTTCTGAATATGAAGTATAATTAATGAACTTCAAGTGCAAAGGGTTGATCATTGATCATAGAAAATATGCTTCGCATGTATAAAGGGATATGGGAAAAACAGAATTTTGCGATGTCTGAGGTACTGTACAGCCCCTGTAACAACTCATTCTGCTGACGTTATTACAGGGCATTTTCGTCATAATGAGAGCCTATCAATTCTATGGTGAATATCAACTTAAATGTGCATAATGATCATCGAATCGACAAGAACATTTGAATTAATTTTTTGTCACATTGAACGATAGTACAACCAGCTGTAGATTAAATTAAGGATGTAAGGATGTGCTGCCATACGTAAACGTTTCACAAGGAAATCCACAAGGAACAAAACTTGAAATAGTTCTTCTGCAGTCTTCAAGATTGCAGATGAGAATAGGAGGTACCTAAAGCGACTCAAGAACATAATTTCTGAAATTACAACGAGGAAATGGAGACTCACGCAGGAAGCAGGATCGCTTGTAAGAGCAGGATCGTTGGTGACAGCATGTCAACTTTTGACAGCGACATGGGAGAAAATGGGGCCGAAATCAATAAAGATTATCTCGATCGACAAGTTGATGACGAGAACGATACAATGATTGTAATCATGAAAGATGAAGGCATAGTCGATCTTTATTACACAAAACAGAATAATTTTGAAATAATATGTATCGAGCACTAAGCGAGACTAACTAAATTTAAACATTAAGCTTATGTATTATGTTTACTTATGTATTATTTTTATAGGAAAAGTGAGTCTTTAAGTGACGAGTGTAATCTTACAAGTTTCAAAGGATTTAAAACTTTCGCACAAAACAACTTTCGGACATCACATGAATTCGGACAATTAAATTTTCGGACAAAATTTTGTCCGAAAGTTTGATCGTCCGAAAGTTTTCGATTTTAATGTAGCTGAAGTCTCTTTAAATTCTATAGTTGAAGAACTGTTCCTGCCCAGTCCCTAACAGTTTCATCCTCGTGTAAATACTCAAAACGGCAACGACTTTGGAACGGTAACGAATTTTACGAAGTTAAGGCTGATTTCCAGTCAGTGGAATTTTCCGAGCGGACGGAATTTCTATTGTATGCGAGAGAAAAAGTCACTCTGGAATTGAATAAAAAGTTACGGCTGAGCGACCTTTTATTGTCTAAAATTCCGCCCGCTCGGAAAATTCTACTGACAGGAAATTAGCCTTTACGAAGATGAGTCTGGTGCTAGGTAACAAAGAGTAAAGTTACCGATTACCGTAGCAACGCGAGCAAGTTCGCTTCGTTTTTAAAGTTTCACAAAAAAGGAGAATCTCTCCGAAGTCTGCCTAGACTGATGATATCCGTCTAAGTTTTACTTCATTGAATTGAATTATTTTTTACTGTTATAGAATGGGTATTGTGGGGGGGGGTAATGGAGCGAAAACAAGGACTCATGTAATAAGTCCAAAGTCTGCCTTACCTTTCTGCCTAACCTTTCTTCCGAAAACTATGGGTCAGCACGAAGAGTTAACAGATTTTGGAAACAACAAGTCGCTACAACAACAAATAACAGGAACTTTATCACTGTGTTACTGTATCGAGCATGCAAGATTATCTCAAGGGGATTTAATCCAGAGTTAGCTGTTGATTTCTCTGAAAAAAAATTTTATTCAAATTTTGAACTATACAATTTAGCATCTGATCTGAGACAACTTTTTGCCCGAAAAAACATGGATTGTATCGATTGTAATCTCCCAAGCGGCTAGATAGGCAAATGAGAAACACTACACTGCAAAGAAACATTTAATAGGCTACTAGACTCTTAAGAAAATTGTAAACTTACCGAATTTATTGTTTGCAATTCAAACAGAATATTCTTTCAAAGGAATAAACATCATTTGGTATGAATGAGTAACTTAAGACTAAAACTCCCTTGAGATAATCCACTCTGCTCGATGCAGATTCACAGTGACAAAGTATCTGCTATTTATTATTGCAGCGACTTGTGTCTCCCCCGTTATTGAGGAAAACAAATTTTCCGAAATCCGCTAACCATTGGCCATTTGTTCGTTTAAGAAATAAAAGGAGCACAGATTTGGAAACAGCTAGAGTAGACCTTCTTGGCCATATACATTTGGACGTCGGCAACAGCGTAGACCAAGAGTTGCCTTTCTTGAAGCTCGATTTTAGCCCCCGTTTGCAAGCTTAAATTTCGAAAATGTTTCGTGAAAATATTACGATTCTCTTCCTCTTTCGAAAGAGACCTCAACTTTTACTATTGAGCAGAGTCAAAAACGCATCGAAAAACGTTATTTCTCTACTTAGGTAGTTTTTGGTCGTACTTTAGGTTAAGCATGCTTTCCAAACCTGCAAAACCTGCCGGTTTTAGAATTTGGAAGTCAATCAAACACAATTTCCGAGTCTGCAAAGTGTACTGTTTTAGTAAATTCTTTAAATCTCCTTGAAAGCTTTTCGTCAGACACTATTCACAGCATAAAATATCCGATGACAACTGCAAGAAGAGAGAGTCTCATACAGAGACGCCAAATTGTGAACAGTGTCCGACGAAAAGCTTCCCAGCAACTTCTAAGCTGATGATATGGTCGTAGTTAGCGGTCTCGGTTTGGTGTAATAGTTTCGTTTTGAATAGCGATTACTGGGACTCGTCGTCATCAGTCCAAGCAACTTCTGTCATAGCATCGCCTTTGAAAGCAAGTGTTCTGGTCCTCTAACACAAGTAAGACAACCATGAAAACATAAACAGGGAAGGACTAAGATAATTACCATCGTTTTCAGCTTGTTCAGCTTTGTCATGATGTGCTTCGATATTCTCAATCATTTCTGGTAGTGCATCATTTTCGAACGCATCTTCGATCGATTCTGGTACATCGTTAAAAAGAGGAAAACATTTTAGTAAGTTAAGCATGCCAAGATTATAAACAAAAAATGCAGCTCGAATATTAAACTTCCCTGTAAATTGATTCGACTGCCTAAATGAATCTTCAAGAGCATGGAGAGGATTTTTTTAATGGCTCTACATAAAGGGGTATTAGTTTGGACGCAATGACGTAGGAACTGGGGCACTGGGGGCACGTGCACTCCCACAAGATTCTGCAAGGTGCCCTTTTAATTTTCAGGAATTGCCCCTTTAGGCTGATGAAAAGAAGGCCCTTGAAATGTTGTGCCCCCCCCCCAAGTTTGAGATGCTTCGTTCATCAAACCTGTAGACGTTCATCCCGGGGGGGGTACTCCAATTGTGGCCTGACAGGGGGGTCCAGTCACGGTTAAAGAGGGCCAAAGCAAACAATTTGAAAAATACCCTCAAATGGTAGTATCTTTTTATAGAAACCCCCAAATGGTAGTTCGTGGACCAAAAATTGGGCCATTTGGTAGCGTCTGGTAGCAAAAATTTCCTGCAGTTTTTCAAAATGTTCTATTGTAAAAACTGATTGAACAAAGCAAAAAAGCTTCAAAATTCAATGATAGTCATTGCTGCAACGACAATATTGCCATGCGGAGGAGCCTACTGAGTTGAAATCTTATAACTGGCCAAAAATCTTGGAATACCCCCAATTGGTAGTACGAGTTTGACAAAAAGGGTCATTTGGTAGCCATTCCGTAAGACCCTCAAACCGACTGGACCCCCCTGTTAGGCCATAATGGGAGTACCCCTCCCCTGGGCGTTCATCAAACCTTGCTTTCTCCAGCAACTTGAATATTTTATAATTTCCAGCATAGCTTTTATCAAACAGTAGTGTAGGTATAAAATTTTTTCAAAATTTTTCCTGGGAATTTTTAGCTTCCAACGAAGCCTGTATCCGTTGAAATCACGGGGAATGAAGGACAAATTTGATTGAAAAATTAAACATATCTTTGCACAAGGAAATGATATGCGAAGCATGTGTCGTTCGTTGCCGGAGAAGGTGGACAGTGCTAAAGTTGTCTGAATCATCTGAATAACAGTTGAACCCTGGCCGAATACCTGAGTTCATTATTTCAATTTTGAGTGATCCGCGTACCAGTAAAAATCTGATTTTCATCCCAAGTTCCAGTAAGAGTTACAATGATATGAAGTCTTACCTCTAAGATCAGGAAAGCCTTTCTTTGTCCCTATTTTTGACTCCAGCCTCTTCATGAACTCTCTTTCTTCTTTTATATTTTGCATTTGAGATTTAACATGGGAAGCTTTCTCCTTGTGATCTGCAAAACATTCGGAAGGATTGATCAAAAAGCCAATGAGTTAACTGTAAAGTATTTTCTGTAAAGTTATGGCGAACTTAGACTTGCCCCAAGTCTACTTCATCAACTGTGATAAATCTATCTGATGAAAGTATTCTACGCTTTTCACTTTTCCCTTCAATCTTTTTTGATGAATTTTTTTCACGAAATAGACTTATGGCGAACAAATCTCCTGATTATGTAGTTCAATGGTCTCAAATAATGGCTCTAACTAAAAGTGTGGAATACCTCTCGGCAGCGCTGAAACCAAGCAAGTTTCTTCTCCAAAAGATTGGGTTAACTGCTGCTGGGAAGAGGCAGGGATAATTGCCCCCTGAAAACACACAACGAAGTGCGGAGACTTTGATCAGCTTTAAACAGGAATTCCCGAGGGGCTTATCAATCTGTACAAATCTCGTACACCTTTGGCAAAAATCCTTTTGTTTTCAAGAAAAATCCGCAAAAAATCCCTAGAAATCGTGTTATTTGAGAAAATCTCGTACGCCTTTCATTCCCTCGTGAAGGGGGGGGGGGGGATGTCAAGATTACAACCTTACATGTGCAATTGCTACATCGCTTATTTTATAAGCATTATGTTTTCTAATAGACTAGGCAGAATAGAGAAGAAAACATTTCTTACCGAGTTCCTGCCCAGAAACAAGGGTGGTGGCAATAATAGTAGCTAACAGCAGAACTTTCGAGTTCATCTTGAGTTCAATTTCTGGAGCGACAGAGCTGTAGAATAAATAGGAAATTATGAACAACTTGAAAAATGTTTTTTGCAGCCAGGGTTCAGCCGTGGTAAAAGTAAGCCAACAATTTTCGCATTGCTCGCCACATTTAGCGGAGACTTGAAAATTGCAATTTACGGGGAATTTACGGCTTGAAACATCTAACAAAATTCATTTGCTTTAGGTTTTGTGTTCAAGTTCTCAAACAAAAACCGACAGAATTCTATCAAAGTCTGAGGCAGTCAGAGCAGTTCAGTAGCAAAGAAATCTCGAAGCTTTTCAGGACACTGGTTCGCCAGAATTCATCCGCGCGTTCAATGAGAGAGCTTCTTGACGAGGGGCATTTCTTAGCGTCAGAAGGCCAATGCCTCCAACATCTGCAACATTAGAATATACAGATATCTACGAGCATGTACAAGTCAAATCATCAAAATTTCGATTGAAAATTCAAGAATAACTTACATTTCAAACAGATCTGTAGATAGGCTTGAGCTTCGACTGGAAGGTATGCAGTTTGGACGACAGCGACGGCAAAAGACATGGGTTGAAGCACGAGGTCTGTTTTATAGAACCAACATTCCTTGGTGTAGATTTCACCTTACTTGGCAAATCTCAAAAGAATAAATGAATTTGCTATAGATGTGAGAAACAGGAGAAATTGGAATTTCAATGAAATCTGAATTATAATGAACAAAGAAAGATAATAAAAAGTGACTATTGCACAAATGATCAGGAGATGAAAATAAATTTTCATAGAAGAAACAGATGTTAATAGTAACTTTCCACGAAAAGGCGTGAAACTTCCATGGAAGATTATTCTGATTTCCGAGCTGACAGAAGTTTACACAATAAACTGTTTGTCACGCGTAACATCGTATTCAATTTCAAAGCGACATTTTCTCGTAAACAAGAGATTTTCTACTCTACCCTGAGTACTAGACTAGCAACACTAGTCCCTCAATTTCGCTGTTGTTGTTGTTGCTGATGACAACAGCTGTTACTTTGGAAATTTATCGAACAAAGGTAGAACCGCTATTGTGAAAAATTGGAATTTATGGTCTTTTTTTCGTAAAGTTGACGGTAAAACCGCTTGTGCAAAAAAGGTAGAACCGCTTATGCAAAAATTTGAGATACTGGTCTTTTATGCATAAATTTGACGGACAAAGGTAGAACCAGCTTGAAGGTAGGCTTTGTGATTCTGATGAGAGGTTAAGCAACTTGATCTTTGTGACAAACTGATGAAACTGGAAGGTTGATATTCAAATTTCGGCTTTATCCCAAAAAATTTGTTGTTTTGTGCAGGAAAGTCGTACTATTTGATAAAGGAACCGGTTATTTTTTCCAATTCCTTTGGACAAAAACATGAGTTCAAATATTTTACAGTACTTGCCCGCCCTGATCCCGAGAAGCAGAGAATTGAATGACGAACACATATTTGATCACGATCACGAATATCTTCCCGCCAAGGCTCAAACACATAGGCGTAGGAGATAGGGGGCAAAGGGGGGCTGCAGCCCCCCCAACGTCAGAAAAATTTGCAAAAATCAGCCATCTCGGGCGGAAATCCGCCTCAAGTCGGGCAAAATTTTCTCAAACAATGGATTTTTTGTCGGGCACCCCCCCAAATTTTATCTTCCCCTACGCCGATGCTCAAACAATATAGGACAGGACACCTTTCCCTCTATGCGTATGTACCAAAAGTTAAAAGTTACCTTAGTTAAAAGGGCAATAAATAAGCTCTATCTATTCATAAACAAAAATCTAACATTGGCAAGTAACGATCATACAATCCAAATTCACCGAACCTGAAGAAATAAACATTTCCCAGTAAACTAGGTTAATTATCACTTTCATATGACAGGTAACTCTACTTTCAAGTTACAGGCCTGTGTAAGTAACAAAGACAGATTTTGTAACACAATAGCATGAGTTGTTTTTTTGACACCTGAGTTCAAAGTGATTAGTGATTGCAGACAAAGGAAATTCCCTCAACCAGTAATTCAAAACAAACAAAGCCGCAAAAGTTGCTCTGAAACCCCAGGTAGCTATCATACTCGTTGTGCATTCCAGAAATTGTTTTTAAGAGCAAACACGAGCATCTGTCGAAAGAAGAAGGATATATCTACACATTTACCACGGGTATTTTATTTCTTTGGTTCAGAAGCTGAGCAGTAAGTATTTTACTCACACCCAAAAATAAGAGAACTGAGTGAACTAAACAATTAAATGCCAGAAGGCAGATGTGTAGGTATAGTCTATCCTTTTTTGCCGATATATGCTCATCTTTGCTCTTGAAAACAATTTTTGGAATGCACAACGAGCGAGCTAGCTACCTGGGTTTCAGAGAAACTCTGCGGCTTTGCTTGTTTTGAATTACTGGTTGCGAGAATTTCCTTTGTCTCAGATCGTTTTGAATTGAGGTGTCAGTCAAAAGCTGCTCATGCTATTGTCTCGTATTGTATTACAAAATCTGTCCTTTGTGTCAGTCTTTCCACAGTAGCTCAAGTTAAATTCGGGTTTTCTTGCATTACTTCCCCCATTGCAACTGCATTTTAAACGTTTGCAGTGAGAAAGGGAGTCCTCTTCGCAGATTATCCGCCATTTCTCAGAAAAGCAGCACGTCGTCCCAGACCACCTCAGTGAAAAGGCCTATTTGAAGTTAATACACCTACCGAGCAGGATTAGCTTTAACACACAGATCTCTCCCTGATTGGTCTAAATTGGGCTTCAAGCAACGCAATGCAATGCAATTGGAGGTAAGATTTAATCGCGGGTTATGCAGTTTAATCTAAGATTAGCCCTATCGGAGATTTGAACAACCAGGCCCTGAGTGATGTTCCGTTTTCTTAGTTCTCCTGCTAGAAGGTACCACACAACCTAAAGATGTTCACAATGTGGATCATGAAAAAATAAAAGAAGTGGTTGGAATTCACCTCTCTTGCAGCCCTCTAGCAGTCTAATCGTCTAACAGCCATTGTTCATTATGGTTTGCCACATTGCTGCCCAGTGACCAGACAATAGCACAGTTATTAAAGACGGGATCAGAACGTTTCTCCTGAAGCTAAAGGCGAAAAAATTTTAAAAGGTTTTGAAAAGATCGAAAATTAACCGTGATTTAAGCGAGAACATTGGTGGGTAACAACAAAGCTACGCAAAGACCGTAAAGGGTTATTGAAAAAGAGGCTAACCCGAGGATTACAAATGAATCTATTCAAATGACGTCATAATGATAAACATCAGAACTTCATGATATTTTGGTTGAGATAGCAACTTGAAGGCGCAGTGAATTTCAAAAGGATATTTGAGAATTCGAACAATATAACTTTGATGAAGATTGGAATAGATAAAAGAATCATGATTGATGAGAGGATTTCGTAACTTATAAGAACGAAAAAGTTCAAGGAAGTACTCGAAAGGGCAGGCTGAATGCGTAAGTATTAAAATTGAATTTGATTTTCTGTGATTGGAGGGCGAGAAACTTTCAAGAGAATGAAATCTTTGAAATGTGGTTTCAATGTCGCTCAATCTGGCTTAACTTGCTTCATAAGTGATATGTTATTAATGCAATTTTCGCTGATATTTTACGTCAATAATTGCAATTGAAAATAGAAGCTATTTTGATTCTCAAAGTTTAACGCAGAGGGAAAATGAAATATTCAGTGTTTCATTTCAAAATTCCTCTGTATCTCAATATCAATGACATACGTGGCTGTTTTAATGAACAATTGCAAACAAGTCTATTACTAACAAAAAATTCGCATGCTTTTGAAGCCAATTTACGTCTGACAGAAGCGGTTGCAAATCATCCAATAACGCAACAACAATGGACAAGCCATGACCCTTACCAGAAATAGCTACGACTTAACCTTAAAACATAATCTGCTTGTCAGTACCTCGTGGATTATAGCAAAAGAGACAAGAGGTGTCTCAAAAAAGTATCCCTTTTTCACTAGACAAAGGAGCAAGACGATAGTACATCGGGACCGAGTACACATCTAAATTCGTTAATCTTCAACCTGAATACACATACTTTGCATTTTAAAATCGTCCACCAAACACCGGAGATACGAGTTCGCAAAGTCACAATTTAGAGTGCATCTGACACGAGGGGGGGGGGGTTCTTGGCCAAATTTTGGGAAGGGGTCAGCCGCGAGCATATTCAAAATGGTACCGTTGGCTAGACCAATTTTTACGGAAATGGTACCCTTGGCTAGACCAAATTTGGCCATTTCCTGTGCCAATATTGTCAAATTTGTACCAAATATGATATCATGACCGTTCGCTAGACCAATATTGTCAAAAATGATACCCTTGGCTAGACCGTTGTAGGCCAAAATTGCAACAAAGGATACCCTTGGGTAGACTAGAAGTCTGAAAAAATATACCCTTGCTCGCGGCACATCCCCAGGTACCTTTACTATGGAAGAACCCCCCCCCTCCCCGTGGCATCTGAGGTTTGGAAGGGGCCTTGACATGATTTGGTAGCACACGGGTATTTTGTAAAGGTCTTTCGATGTTTTATTTCTTGTTTTAGTCACCCTACTAAAAGGCGAGAATATTCGAATTCCTACACAAATAATTTCTCTTCAGTAACAAAATACTGCTGAAGCATCTTTTATGCCGCTGCCTAAGTAAAACTTTGTTTACTAGAGTAAGACGCCAGTCTTGGAGAGCGGCAAGAAATAGAAAATAGAACACTGGCTCCTCTGCTGTGTTGGTATCCCATATTTCCATGCACTCAACTGTAGCGTACTTAATCATACATTTACAACAACAAAACAAATTATTTTCAATCTCAAAAACATTATCAATCCGTTCCTTAGAAAGCGTGATATACAGTTTCCTAAAGTTGTTTGAAAGTTCCACGAACAATTCATGTTATTTCGAAAATTATTGCGATAAACTTTGGCGCATTGAATATCTATCCATTAAAAGGAAGTCTTGCACAGAAACAAATCTAACGGGTGTCCCAAAATGATGTATTATCATTTGACTGCTTATATGTCCATAACCGATGAACCGATTTTCAAAAACTGGGAAAACCACAACCAACATCTTAACATCCAATTTAGACTTTAGGCAATCAAATAAAACAAAGTTTTTGAAAATCCGTTCATTGGTTATGGACATACAAGCAATCAAACAATAATACATCATTTTGGGACTCCCGGTATACCAATCTTTCTTGGAACGAAAACGCCTCAAATATATCAGCTGTTTAAAGGGGCTGGGTCACGTAAAGTAAACAAACTTCTTTCGAAACGACGATTTTGCAGTTTTTTTGACAGGCCATATCAGACAGATTTTCCACTATTTTTCTTAAAATGAAAGTGCTATTTTGAAGATAAACTCTTGAACTTCAAAGAGAAACAAACAAAACAACCATATGTTGTAAGATTGCAAAGATATTGGTGGATTTTTGGTAGTAACTTTATTGTGGATTCACCCCATCCACCAAAATCTGTGCAGAACACAATGGCCACGTGTGGGCAACAATATAGATTATAGAGATAACAGATTTGTTTACGGTTATGTGACCCAGCCCCTTTAATGAACC
Source organism: Aurelia coerulea (assembly GCA_039566865.1). Taxonomy (NCBI): domain Eukaryota; kingdom Metazoa; phylum Cnidaria; class Scyphozoa; order Semaeostomeae; family Ulmaridae; genus Aurelia; species Aurelia coerulea. Next base: position 15,040,477 of record CM076958.1, on the reverse strand, counting down.
GTTCGCAAAAAAGATACCAGATAGTGGACAGAGGGGTTGCCTCTTAGGATTTACTTCCATTGAAAAATCGCATGACAAATAAAATGAACTACTAAAAACTGAAGAGTCAGTGAAATGCTTATCTAAGTATGCTGAATATTGCCTGTTGACCCAAAATTTAAAGAGCCATTGTCACCCAGGGTCCTTTGCGGGCACGCTACAATTCTAAACGGGAATCTCGGATCTTAATATTTCGGATCTTGGATCTTGAATCCTGAATCTAGGATCTTGAATCTTGGATCTTGAATCTTAAATTACACCATCCCATTCTAAACTGTCTGAAAATCAAATTTGGCCTAGCGGAAAGATGGATCGACATTGCAGTTGATAAACAAACAGGCAAGTCAACTGCAGTTAAATTTTTCTATCACAAGAAGTAAGAAGCATAGTGATACTTATTTGTAAGCCTTTTTGCAGCAGTAAAAACGTTCAATTGCAAGGACAAATCATGCACCAGATCTTTTAGTTAAATCCGGAGATAGGGCCAAAGTCAAACGTCATTCACACTTGCACTGTTAAGCCCGCTTTATCTATTCTAAACCAGGTTAAATTGCAACTAATCAAATGCCCTTGATTAGTCACAATTTCCTGATAAACTAGGATTATCACAGATAAACCTGGTTTATCTGCTGATAAACTAGGTTTATCTAAATGAATTGCAATTATCTGTTGGTAATCTTAGTTTATCACGTTTATGGCACGCGAGGATCACAATTTCCTGATTAAAACCAAGATGATCACAGATAAACCTAGTTTATCAAGCTGCAATCCCAATTATCACGTGATTATCAGAGTTCTGCTCCAGCAGGCTGATAAACTCAATTTATCTGGTAGATAAACTTAGAAGATAAACTTAGACTATCGAGCTAACTCCATTTTCATCTGTTAATTTGAATTCCCCTCTTTTCTCGAGTTTTTGTTGTGACAATGAAAGTTATTTTGATAAACTGAGTTTATCTATCAGCTTGAGCATAACTCTGATTTTCAAGCGATAATTAGAATTCCAGTTTGATATTTGATATATTTGATATTTTATTCTTTTAAGGAGGGTTGCCCTTCAGCCGGAGCTGTTTTACAAGGGGCCCTCCACTTAAAAACGCTACTCACAATATAAGATTACTCAGGAATAGATTAAATACACTACCATTAAATACAATAAAAACCATAACTTTAAAACCTAATAACAATTTACAAAGTTTGAGATGAAAGAAAATAAACACTAACTTCTAAATAGATTGTTTAAAACTATTTAGGGAAGATGCCTGTTTGGTTTGAGCAGGAAGGCCATTCCATATTTTTGCTCCTCGATAAGAAAAGCATTTTTGCCCATTACTTGACTTTTCCTTGGGTAGTCTTAAATCTGTCTCTGTATTACGCAGGACATACAAAGAGCACTTTGAGTTTCGGGTGAAGAGGTCACACAGGTATTGCGGAGCCAGTTCATGCAGGGACTTGAAGACCATTGTTTTAGATTCACCATCTATAAGTTCTTCAATGGTCTTCCAACCCAGCCTGTCAATAAGTGGTCTACTTGGGGTGTCAAAACTGCTATTGGTTATAATTCTAGCAGCTCGGTTTTGAAGTTTTTGCAACTGATTCAGCTCAGTTGATCCGGCACAACCCCAAACAGAGCAACAATATCGAAAGTGTGGCTCGACAATACCTGTGTAAAGAGTCTTCAGAGTTTCCTGCGGTAGGAAAGTTTTGGCATGCTTTAAAAAGCCAATAGCTCTAGAAACTTTAGTAGAAACAGTCTTGATGTGCTCTTTCCAGTTAAGAGAGTTATCAATCAGCACACCAAGGTATTTAGTTTTTTGGATTACTTTGAGCTCGTTGTCACGAATTTTCAAATCCAAATCCTCATTTCGATTTTTGAGGATGTTATGCTTTTGCTTAGTGGAAACTAACATGGAATTTGTTTTCGCAACATTCAAAGAGAGTTTGTTGCCTTGAAGCCAAGTATCCAGTTGTTTGAGATCATCATTGATGGCGTCATTCAGGTCACTTATATCTGAAGACTGGTAGCACAGACTTGTATCATCAGCATACATGGAAACAACTGAATTTTGGACAGCTTGTGGTAGATCATTGATAATCCTAGTTTATCAGAAATTTGTGATTCTCGTGTGCCATACGCGTGGTATTGGCCTCTAGTTGACCAGATGGCATGTAACTAAATTTATCATCTGGTTAATTTCTAAAAGAAACAAATTGCTGTTTTAGATGTGAGGAGGCTCCTGTCTAGAAATTTCTTTTGGCAAGGGCTGCCTCCATTACACAACTGGAAACATCTTAATCACGCATCTTATTCCTACAGCTTGCCTGTGAATCTCCTAGGAAAGGATTTAAGCCCAAGGTTTACGTATTACTATGTTCCATTTGGTAGGGATAGTTTCAGAAAGGTTTTCATATCAATAAACAACAAAGTTCATGCACAATCATTCTTCCGAAACTCTGTGCAAATAGCACCATGGGTTCTTATGGTGACGGAAGGCATTGGTTTTGAGGTCGAAATTCTTTATTTCAATCCTATCCTGCTTACGTATCTAAGAAATGTAAGCAACTATGGCATGAGGAAATATTAATTGCATTCTTTTTTGCTACCGCACCCTTAATTTGCACTCTGAGTTTGCTATGGCCTAAATTTTCGTTGTTTTGCAGTGGTAGTGAAAAGAGGATTCAATTTGACCTCAAGCGAGCTTTATTGCTTTCATCAACCTCATCAAAGAAAGACACAAATTTCACGAACTTATATCGATGTCCATCCGACAAGATTGGTTTTTTTGAATTACTTTAAAGGCTCTTGGGTAACCAGCATGCATTGCAGCCCAGAGTGGAAATGACTTTCCGACGTTGCTCAAATCAGCAGCACGTCGTGGACGCCCATGGACGGGGAGGCTGCCTCGTACAGAATCATTGAAATCGATAAACGTGTGTCAAACATTGAACTTGAATAGACCTTTTAGCTATTCTACAAAAGAGCCTGGATAAAGCGTTATTATACAGGGGGGTGGTACTGCGAAGGGAGAAGGGAGAATGGCTGAAATTTCACTAGGGAAGGGAGAATTCAGAAAATTTTGAAGGGGAGAAGGGAGAAAAAATAATGAAGGGAGAAAGGGAGATTTTCAAATTATCGTAGCTATTACTATGATTTTCCTATGCGCATTTCATGGTGTGAGCCACTGAATGTTTCCTAATATTATTTTCACCGTTTTATGTTTGTTATTGGAACTAGAATTCATTTAACATGTCTATTAATATGAAAAAATTGTGGAAAAACTTAGATTTAAACGGTTTTGAGGCTGGCCTCCTTTTGAGATATCAGTATTCCTTGTTGACGATGGTCAGTTAGCCAAATATGGTGTGTGACGTGTCACTGCTTATTGTCTTTGGATCGGTATTTCATCAAAGGCTTATGATGAATGCTTAGATTTTCTTTAAATGTCTAGTTGCAGCCCTTCTGTTCAGAAACCATCTATTTTTACAAGTTTTACGTTCCTGGATTGTTAATGTTTTGTCGATAGGCTAAAGTCCATACACGTATTTTTCTAAGAAACTGCCCATAAGAAACTCAACTCTCAGATCGCCAAAAAAATTAAGAAACTATTTATTACTGGGAAAATATAAGCTACAGTAAGAAACTATTTATTTTGATAAAGGAAATGATTGACACATTTTTACTTTATTTTCCTTGCTCTCTGTATCATATTCGTAAGGTACTTGAGTAGTGTCACATCTAAACATTTGAATGGCTGAGAAAACCTTGTTTTGAAATGTTCATGAGGGCACACGTAGTGAACATGAGGATTGCTATGGAACCTCTCTAAGAAACTAGTAAGAAACTCTGAGTACTCAAAATCTGATAATTTTAAGAAACTTGCAGTACTGGCCCAAATTCTTAGTTTCTTATAAAAGATACGTGTAATGGCTTTGCGCCTGACGGAATTAGGCAGTGCGAAGCAATACACGTATTTTTTTATAAGAAACTAAGAATTTGGGCCAGTACTGAAAGTTTCTTAAAATTATCAGATTTTGAGTACTCAGAGTTTCTTACGAGTTTCTTAGAGGTTCCATAACCATCTTCATGTTCACTACCTGTGTGTGCCCTCGTTAACATTTCATAACAAGGTTTTTTAGCTTTTCCAATGTTTAGACATTATTCAAGTACCTTATGGGTAATATGATACAGGAAACAAGTGAAAGTAAAGTAAAAATTTGCCAAAATTTCCTTCATCAAAATTAATAGTTTCTTAACTTAGATATTCCCAGTACTGGAGTTTCATAGTTTTTTGGCGATCTGATAGTTGAGTTTCTTATGGGCAGTTTCTTATACAAAAAATATGTGTACATCTCAAAAATTTTGCTACGCCCAAAATTGTTCTGAACGAATTTCTTCTAAAACCTGTATCTTCAGTTGGATGTTTTTGAAATAAAGTGACTAAATATAAGACTAAATTTAGAGACGAAGGGAGATTTAAAAATCCGTGGGAGAAGGGAGAAACTGTACATTTTTGCTGGGAGAAGGGAGAAATTGCCAAATTTTCGTGGGAGAAGGGAGATTTAGACCCCTGTTCCACCCTCCTGATTATAATACACTTTTATACGCGAGGTTAGATCGAGTGGCGTTAGAGAGCTTCTATCGCTATTGTGCCCATTCGAAAATTCAAAAATGAGTAGCATAATATCGTTCTATTCTGGTTGTTTTCAGCAGAATAGCTGAAAGGTCTATTGACAATACGGAATTGAATGAAACAATGAAACCCATTAAATCCACGAAAAACAAAACAAACAATCGCAATGCATGCTGGTTGTGCAAGGGCCTTTGTTAAACCGGGAGTTGAACATAGCCTGTGAGCAACCTCAACAATCCCGGAGTTGGATTGTTGAGGCGATTGTTGAGGCTGCACGCAGGCTAGTTGAGTATTGTTGCCTGTACGTAAACCACAAAGCAGAGATGAATATATACCTCACACTAACCGTGAACAGCTACACGAATCTTAGTGATTTGTTTGAAGGTAACAGGCGGAGGCAAATACGTCTGTCTTTGAAACTGAACAAAGAAAGATCCACGCACTCTCTGATCCCCCGTTTACACTGTACAGACACACCTTTAGATCTGGAACAAAAATGGAACGGATCAGCCTCCCGTTTACACAGTCCCACCTAATCTGCAACACTTTTGTTCTGTTTATTTATAGAAAAGCAAAGCTTTGCTCTGGGGCAGTATAAACGCTCTTGAATGTATCAACTTGTGACGGATCAAAACTGTACGGGTACAGTGTAAACGGTGGTCAAACCCTGCCGATTAACCTTGACTATTTTACTCCTCGCAGATTTGAAACATGAGAAAAGGCACCGAAAACACGAAGCAGCTCCCACTCCTGTCACCAAGCTTGGCCATGGACTCAGTGCAGTCGAACAAAAAACGTGTGCGGCGAAAAATCTTACACTCATCTTATCTATGGTATTTGGAATATTATTGGTTCTACTAATCTTCATTGTTATTATGTATCAATGCTATCGAAGGTATAAAAGGTAAGTTACTTTAGAGAATTCTCTTTCGTTCTTTTCAGCTATCATATTGTTACTTACGTAGCCCTTCAATCTTCGAGGAGAAGAAATAAGGGAAATTATAGAGAGTCCTACATTAGATCAAGGGCGATAGGACGACATTAAAAGATCTTACCTATCCAACATTGTCCTTGGTTGTTTCTTTAATGATCATGATCTTGGTTTTGCTTGCAAACGACCCCGGGGGGGGGGGAACTCCCATACTTGACCTGACGGGATGTGCCGCTCAACAGGGTGTCCTTTTACGGTAAAAATTATGCGACAGGGTGTCCTTTTCTAACGAAAATTATGCGACAGGGTATTATAATAGGTAAAAAATTTATGCGACAGGGTATCACAAGCAAAAATTGCGTTCTACACTATATTTGAGATGCAAAATTTTTATGCGACAGGGTATCACAAGCAAAAATTCCGTTCTACACTATATTTGAGTTGCAAAATTTTTATGCGACAGGGTATACTTTTGGCCTATTTTTTATGCGACTAGGTGCAGGGTGTGGAGAGGTTTTCCGCACACCCCCGTCACTTCCCTAGTCAAGTACCCCCCCGGGCAAACGACATATATCCCATGTTTTCTCAAGTAGAAATGAACGTTTACTTTGGTTCATTGGCGGCCATTTGCAATCTACATAAACGAAATTATGTAGATTGCAAATGGCCCCCAAGGAACCAAAGTAAAAGTTCATTTCTACTTGAGAAAACATGGGATATATGTCGTTTGCAAGCAAAACCAAGATCATAATTAATAAAGAAACAGCCAAGGACAACGTTGGATAGGTAAGATCGTTTAATGTCGTCCTAGCGCCCTTGGTAATAGTTCGAACCATACATCAATATTAAACTTGTTTGCTTGAACAGCTAAGAACAGCATTGGTTCCAAATCTTTAAAAAGGTTGGTGTAAAATTGAGTGACCTATTTCTTTGAACTGAATGACTTCAAAGAAACTTTAGCTATTTCTCTATAATTCTACCGTTGGACTTTTCAGAAATCTTCAATATTTTCAGAACTAGAGTGTTTTCCTTTTCTTTCAAGAATTCAAGAAAATTTTCAAAAACAACTTAAAACAGTCGTAATTTCTAAAGTGTTTGACGCAACATGAAGTAATTTCAAATAAAACCATAGTTTATGAATGCCTACAATATGGTATCAAGCAAAAGTCTGTCACTCATCTGGTTTATGATTTAGAAATTTGATGACGTCACATCTTCAAATGAGTTGAAATATAAGATAGGCTGTGATTTCGAAAAACATTCAAAATTTCTGGAAAGTCCAACGGTAGAATTACAAATAAGTATCTAAAGTTTCTTTCAAGCCATTCAATCAGAAGAAATAGGTCATTGAATTTTACACCCACCTTTTTACGCCGAGTTAAAGATTTGGAACTTATGCTGCTAAGAACAGCTGCTATAAATCAAGAACCCGTGTCTGCGTCTCAAGGACCCATGTCTGCGTCTGCGTCACTTTGGTAAGATCTTTTTGATACAAACGTAATATTCTGTACTCCTTTTAAAGAGTGGATCATGAGACACTAATGAAAGAAGTTGAAACTTCACCAAAAGATGTGGAATGGTCAACTGGACTCGTAATTGAACAAAAGAGGGAACAACAGAGAAAACAGTAAGTTTAGGAAATTTATACCTTCCTGTCTCGTCATTATGGGGTGAGTCAATAAAAACGCCCGGTGTTTCACAAACACTGCTCCCTGAATATCAAAGAAAGCTATAACATTGAAAACTGTGTGTTTTATTGCTGGTAAGTTCGATTTGGTTAAGTAATCTACCCGGCTTTAATCGGCCATTCCTTCCCGTGGATATGGGATATTTTCTGCAGAAAGCCCCTTTCTAAAACCTGCAAAAATGAGTGAAAAATGCGAGCGAACTTTTTTTGGTTTTCCTTCAGCAATAATGACAACGGTTTTTTACTCACTTGGTAGATGGGTGAGATCGCCCAATTGCGAATGCAAGAAAATGAAGTATTTTCATAAGAAAGTCATCAAGAAACTCAAATCTCAGATCATCAAAAAATTAAGAAATTTCAGTTCTGGGACAAAAATAATCTATTTTTTTCATTTAGTCAAGGAAAGCCAAAGCATATTTTCAAGATAGTTTTTACTCGGAAGATACTTTAGTACTGCTTACTCGAATAATGGTACATCATTATGAAATTTTCACGACTGGACATGATGCAGACGTAAAGGATTGAAGAAAACTCTCGGCTCTTCACAAAACCTCAAAAAACTGTTGAGAACCCAATCCTGATTGGGATTTTAAGACATTTCCAGTGTGTGGTCGAATTCTTAATTCCTTAGATAAAATACATGTATACATGATAAAATTACTGGAAAGCTAAATGCCGAGCAGAACTGATTTATTACGGGAGACTTTTAGGTTCCATTTCTTGCGTACCAGATCAAAACCTCAAATATTAATTTCTCTTATTTTTCCTAGTCGTGTCTTCAAGCCTCTAACTCAAAGCATCGTTACTCTTCAAAAAGACACACATAATCAAGTGAAGAAGTTTCAATTGATACCCGAAGAAAGTTCTGACTATGATACGACTTCGTCAGACGAAAATTAATTCTATTGTTTAGAGCATTTTGACAAGGTTTTAATGTTAGTATAGTTTTATCCTGTATGCTTTGCAATCTTTTTCTGAGTCTGAAGTTTCCAGCTTCAAATGTTCGCTGTGGTATTGTGGTATCTACCTGCACTAACCAACCCGCTCTGCAAAAATATCAAAGCTTCGAGGAAAATTAAAGACCCTGAACCCGAGCATGAACCTTTGTACACGCATTGCGCATGAACCATCAAAATATTATATGGTCGTAAACAACACAGTTTAAGACAGAATATTAAATAGTTGCAGAGAAAAAGCTTTCCTAATCCTCAAATTAATGGATGTGCCCAAAAAGTACCATCCAGTATAAAACAATTGTATTTGATGTTCTCGAAAGATGAAAACAATAAGAAAATATTAGCACCGCGCTCTCCACGTTGATTAAATCATGGGTAGTTAAACACCGCAGTTTTGCTTGATTCCCACAGCTTTGTTCTTTTGCAGAGGAAAATATGATTTACTACTATGAAGGAGTATTACCTCCTCCACAGAGTTAAAGAAACTATTCCTCCGCAGGTACATATTAGCTGCAGCGCTCCTCCATAGAAGCACATCAGCAGTGTCTACAATGCCTGCCAAAAGTCTTGGAACACCTTTGCTATGGGGGTGAGGGGGTGTTTAAGCCTAATCGCTATGGTCAGAACTGCGGATTGTCAAGAAATGGCCTAAGTGTTCCAAGGACTTTTGGCAGGCATTGTAGCTACCCTTGATTAAAGCCTAGTTTTCATTAAATCGTAATTCATCGCCGATGATTTAGCCTGTATGGAAATGTTCCGTTGAATTGAATTCATTTTCTCGTGAATTCAATTCAACGGAAAAAGTAGGGAATGTTTTTAATTGAATTGAATTGTTCCGACATTTTATTTTCCTGCGCAACAACGTATTTTTGCTGCAGTGATCGTCCTGTAAAATGGAATGGAGTGAAAACATTGGGACGACTGGATTGAGTTGAAGTCATGCTACAGTTGATTGTGCAGAATACAAGAAAATAACAATATTCGATATTAATACCAAAAGGACAGAACTTAGATATCTTTGAAACACGATTTCTTCACACACTAAACACTAGAAACTTACAATTACATGTCCACACATATATACCGGGTATCCCAAAATGATGTATTGGCGTTTGCTGAGCTGTATTATGACGAATTATCCACCGAATTCACTGAATCACCTCTCATTTTGAAGGCCAAAGGCTAAATGAGATGAAGAAATTCCTTTCACTGAAATCGGCCATATGGTTGCAGTTCTGGACAATTTTACTGAGAAGCCATTTTGATAAGCCATGAGAAAAGCTAAAAAATTTCACCCGAATTTCGTCCCATTTTGCAGCTTTGATAGCAAGATAAACATTGCATTATTGCATCAATTATCTTCTGAGAAACTTCACCAAGCAACCCAAACACATTGAGGTGTAAGAAATACGTATTCCTCGTTAGGTTCTACTGCTTAGAGGAACAGCTTACTCGCTTTCATTTGTAGAAGCTGAAATTCTGAAGAAGTGTTATCGAGATTATTAGTTCTCTTTGACGGATGTTCGAAGATAGTCCCCAAAGAAAATAACCTGTAACTCTATGATAGTATGGCCGATTCTAGTGGAATGAATTTCTGCACCCAAGTTAGGTTTTCTGGTACAAAATGATTGGTGCTTCATTCAAATTGGAGAATAATTTAAGACAGCAAATTTTGGCAAACGTCGATACATCAATTTAGGACACCGGGTAGTTAAACACTATTCCCAAGATACATTTCCAAGCCAAAGTGGGAGACAAAAGCATAATTCTATTCTACCGATGGCAATAACGATTCACAGTTTCTTGAAATTATCTTTATTGAATACACCGCTATTTACAAAAGTAAAGCAAAAAAGACGCAGGCCCAAAAAGGCTTTACTAAAGTTTGTCAAAACAATAAACGGAGTCTGGAGGAAAAACGAGGCAAAAAAAAAATACCAATAGCGTCATTCAATGTTGGCTGCATCAAATGCTCTACTGAAGCAAAATGTGGTTGAAAGTTCATTTTTGGTAATTTGGTATCATTGGAATTAGCCCTTTGAAAATTTTGGCGAGATTTTTTCACAACCCCCCGACACCAGATTTAATATCATCAGAAGCTTAATTCCCCCACATTTCTGTCTCATATTTCTGTACATGGGGTATACTTCTTGGCAGAGCTCAGCCATCAACATGAAACATTAGTGTCTCGCTTTTTAACGTGCACAGAACAGAAGACACTGGCTGCGGTCACACTAGACGTTTTTACCTCGTTGTATCCCTTCAAAAACAACGGGTTAACTACGCTGTGATATGTGACCGCATTTCGTTTTTACATAAAACGCTATTACAGCGCTTGGTTATGAGAGCTGACTCCATAAGAAAATTATCAGATGCAAAGCAACGGGCAAAACAAGGTCCCGACCTATATTTTAGCGTTGTTTTGGAGAATGAACCAATCACAGCCTTGCGTAGTTGTCATATGATGAATCATATCATTGTGTGACCGGGTGTCATTGTACCGTTATGTTGCCGTACTTTCTGGCTACAAAAACAAATTGCAAGAAAGTGAAGCAATTCATATTATAACGGGAAAATGTGACCGCAGCCACTGTCTTTCAGGAAATCATCAAAATCAAGTCAGATAGAGTGCGTTAAAACCGCGCCTGCCGTATCAATAACCTGTTTCTATTCAAACCAGTCTCATTACAACAGGCATAGGCCTAGGTCTCAGATCTTTGAAATAGTGGTTTCTTCAACGGGATGGAGATGACGACCCAAGTAATTGTCATTGCTGTAAAGTAGGTAAACCGACAAAAGTTGATAATCATTCACGGCCAATTGTGAAAGAATGTCTCATGCAGAAGATCCACTATAGGAAGAAAGAATTCGGGAAAATTAGCCTTGAAACGGCGTGCATTCCGGTAGTTAGTTATCTGCTAAAAAAACCTAAGCTGAATAACATAACTTAACTTGCTATTCCTTTTGCTTGTAAAATACGAAATCTATTACGGGGGTTTAATACCATGAGTCCGTTATTCAAGGTCATTTCTAAATTCTGTATGACAAATCATTTGTTTGATAAGAATACGAAACGGCAGTTTTCTCAGGCATCATCCGCGGAGCGGTTTTGAAATCGAGGGGCTGATTTGCGAGTGAAGCGAGAGAAATTTTGAAACCAAGCCCTTCAGAACGTCGGAAAATGCCATTGAAAATTAAAGATCTTTATATTTAGAACTTGCTGTTGAGAGGAAATCGATTCTCAATCAAATAGACTGCATTTGTACATTTGAAGCCGATGGTAAAATTTACAAATGACTATTGTTGCGCTATTAATTTCAGACAACAAAGAAATTCTCTCAAGTTAGACCAAAGCCCAGTATTTGTCGGTAGACGAAATTTTACATTAAGTCTTCCAGATGACGAGATTCTTCTAATTTAAAACTCGTAGCTTCTTCAGAAGGAAATCAAAGCATATAACTTCGACCTCATCAAACAACAATTTATCAATCTGTGAAAACTCTAACGCATGTTTTTGAAAAAAAGGAGGAGTGGGGGGGGGAGGGGGCTTTAGCCACTTCTAGCCCAATGGCTGCGCGGTTCCTGCTCTCAGCAATGGACACTTCAGCTATTCTATAAAAGAACCTGGATCGAACGATATTGTATACATTTTGTAAAGAATTGTTGAATTTTCGAATGTAACAGCGATAGAAAGAAGCTCTAATGCCAGTCTCATCCTACCCAATTGAACCTTGCACATAAAAATGTTTAAAAACATCGCTCAATCCAAACTGCTTCCTAGAATAGATACAAGATCCATTCTACTGATAACTTTATACAAAATTTAGATTACTGGATGATTTTTTGAAAATTAGACACAATACTACAAGAGAGCTCCTTATTAAAGAAATAAATTAAGCATATACTTAAGGGTCTGCTATGTTGCAAATCGTTTGGTCCATTCTTTGGCAAAATCGTCGTGTTCTTTGCGATCCGTAAGAAACTGTTGGGCAATGCTTCCCACCAATGGATCCGCTGAAATGAAAACACATTGCTGATGAGTTGAAAAACGTTGTAAAAGACCAAATGGTCGCCGGGCACGAAAAAGATTCTGTCTCATGCAACTACGCGCCTGCAACGAACATTAAGAGAAATGGATCATACGTAATTTTTTTATAAGAAACCGCTTGAAAGAAACTCAACTCTCATATCGCCAAAAATCAAGAAATCGTAGTACTGGAAAAATATAGCTTAAAGGAATCTATTTGCTTTTATAAAGGAAATCCTTAACATATTTTTAATTCATTTTCACTTGTTTCCTGTATCACAGTACTCGCAAAGTACTTGAGTTATGTCTAACCATTGAAAAGGCTAAAAAAACAATTGTGTAGACATGTCCATGAGGGCACTGGAAGTAAACACGAAGACAGTTGTTAAAAAATCTGATAATTTTAAGAAATTTTCAGTACTGACTCAAATTCTTAGTTTTTTTTTTATAAAAAACTACGAAAGACTTTGAATCTTCTATGAAACTAGCAGAATTCATATTTTTGGGTACTTTTTCATAATTTAATGGTCGATTTCATGGATCTAAATTAGTACGATTTGCTGCCATTGATTTTTTTACTCCATGACAGTAAAATGCCAAGACTTGTAGTATCCTAACGAGCATTATCGAGACCTCATCACTAAGTATTACAACAAGCAACACATAGAAAATGATGGATAACTGGCAATCAGTCAGTGGGATGTTTCTAAAATAGAACGACTATTGCATTTTACACGTTTCCTATATCACAGTTGCTCAGTTGGTTTTCTTGAGCCCTGGCCAAAAGATCAACCACTGTTTGCCATGCATTTAATATTGCATTATTGGCTTTAATACCAGCTTTATCTAAACCAGGTTGAATTTCAACCAATCAAAAGCATTCGACTTATATGATTGACCAATAAGAATGCAACATTTCGCAACCTGGTGTAACTTTAAAGGGGCTAAGGTCGCCAATCTGTAAACAAATTTGTAAGCACCGCACGTGTTCATTGTTCTGGTTCTCCATTGTTTTCTGCAGTTTGTTTGGTGGCTTCACCCAAGCCACCAAAAGCGCCGTTAAAAATCCACTTATATTCAAGCAATCGTAAAAGATGTGAATGTTTTGCTTTTTCGTCTGTAAAGTACAAAGATCTAACTTCAAAATGATGCTTTCATTTAAAAAAAAACTAGGTAAAGGTTTGTGTGACATTGCCTGTCAAAAAACTTCAAAATTACCATTTCCACCGAAATTTGGAGACAGACGCCCTTTAAGCTAAGGTGGGAGATTTGCTTGCCAAGCAAAAAGTCTGTCCGTTTGGCCACGACGCAAACCATTGTTTGGGAAACATTTTTTTGCTTGTGACATGCAGAAAATGTTGTTCAACTTTTTCAAAACAATACCTGACAAACTATGCATGATGCTGCTTTTCAAGTAATATTCTATGACGTAGCCAGGCGGGAAGAATTGTTTGGCAAGCAAATCTCAAATGGCTGGCCAATAATATTTGCTCGTTCAGCCAGGACTTTATGATAATTGTCAAAATATGCAAGAAAAAAACTCTTAGTAACAAAATACCTGGATTGCAATCGGACAACAAAGCGATAACTGACAGTAGAACTTTTGAAACTGTGAAAGCAGGCGACCATTTGTCTTTCAGTACATCGAGACAAACGATACCCTAGAAGAAAATTATGAAACTCAATGAGTTTCCACCGCTTTGCAGAGTTACTTAATTCAAGTTGCGACTGCTTTGCAATCACGCTTCCGTGAAAAAGCTAGGACTTTAATTTTCACATTTTCATATTTATATATTTATTACATATATTAGCAATAAAGAAACAATAAAATGGAGACTAAAAGTGCGAATGAGGAACGAACGAGAAATAGAAAAAAATTTGATATTTTTTAGCACACTAAAAAGTTCTTTGTGCGCTAAAAATATCAAATTTTGTCCGTTTCTCTTTCGTTCTTCATCTGCACTTTAAGTACCCATTTTATTCATTATATATATATATTGTATATACATTCATATAAAATATCATAACTGGTTGACCGTTGAACAACTAACAAAATTCAATCGATCAGTTATGACATACAAAATAATCAACAGGCAATGTCCCGAAATCATCAAATGACCCAGCACTCTAACTAAAGAACAAGGAATTGCTGGGACCTATAAATCCCAATGAATAATCTTGAATACGTCAAGAAAAGGCTTTCACTATTTGGCTCTAAAGCTTAACGAGATTCTCATTAATATCAGAAAGCTCCCTACGTTTAGTAGATTCAAAAAGCAATTAAAAAGTTATCTTAAGAGCCATCCAAGAGCCATCCAATGAAAACACGACTCCCTAGAAGAGCAGCTGCTTATGCAGATAGGAAACTGTATGTAATTCTAGCTCAACTGTATATAATGTATTAATGTAACTACCAGGTGTTCCAAAAAAATGAATACGGATTTGGTTGACTCCAGCGATGTGAATCTAGCTCCAATCAATGTCTAATCACTCTAAAAATGTTCCTCGATAGTTTAATTTGAACATAGGTACCTCGTTTGTTGGTATTGGTGCTTTGAGAGCAGACATGTTAATCTTGAAAGCTCAAATTTGCCTCTTCCTGCAAACCAGAGCTTTAGCCTTTTGGCCTAAGCAAATTCTTAAGCGTATAAGTCAAAGATAGCCTTGACAAAATGTGAACAATATTATATTTTGTGTTATTCTGTTTTTCAAAAGTCACCCCCAGTCACCCATTGGGCAGTTTCTTAATTTTTCATTAATTTCAGTTCTTAATTTCGATGTGCTTCAGGAACTCGCTTAGTCCAAAAGGCCAAAGCTCTTGTTTGCAGGTGGACGCAAATTTGAGCTTTCAATTCAATTCAATTCAATTTGTATTTGTAAAATACGAGCTAATATAAAAATAAAAACTTCTAAAATTGATATATCAAGATTGATATTTCTGCTCTCAAAGCACCAATACCAGCAAACGAGGTATCTATGTTCAAGTTAACTATCGAGGAACATTTTTAGAGTGATTAGCCATTGTTTAAGCTAAATTTACATCGCTGGAATCAACCAAATCCGTATACTGTTTTTTGGGACACCCGGTAGGATATCTATTTTATTATTGAGTTTGTAAGCTGAAAAGATTTTATGTTTAAACAATTTAAGATGAAAAAAATGTCATTACAAGTTACATTCTACCATACTTTCTGATTACTAAACAACCATACAATACTAAAGGGACGAATGCCATAGGGAACAAAGACAATGACTACCCCACTAACATAAAGACATGTAAATAGATGAATGAAAAAACTAAATAACAACTACAAAATGCTATACACATACGATTAAAGACTGATAAATACTGGAATCTGTTTCACAAATGATAGCTGCAGAAAATGGATATAAATGGATATAAATGGATATAAATGGATATAAATGGATATAAATGGATATAAATGGACATAAATAGCTACTCACTTGACTATTGATATTACAGTGATATATCCTTGTCTTGAAGGTGACCTTAAAAAGAAACAAGCAATTTTGCCCTACGTCAGTTAGGGAGTATGAAGTTAAAGACCTGATATAAAGAATTCCAAATAGCCTGTTCTGTTTGATGATCTCGATGTGTGGACGAACACAACAAAGCCTGTGTTCGTAGGCCTGACCGTACAGTTCAGGTCATATCAGGCCAAATTTGGTTCATCTCCAGCGAATAATTAAATACAGTAAGAACCCGCAAAATAGAAACCACTCTATAAAAAACCTCAGGCTGATTTTTTTGAGAAATGGTGCCCTCATATAAGAAACTTCTCAGCCTGATTCTTGGAAGGTTTCCTACAGGAGGATCCCAAAAAATTTTCAAATGTAGTAATTTTTGTTAAAATCAGGTGCTAAATATTTTTTAGAGATTTCATGCAAAAGCATCTCCATGTACAGTATACTTGGCATGCATGCTATGATTGACCAAATGTGGAGAGAATGCTACGTAACAAGAACATACTATTTGATAGCGTTTGCTCTGGGGTTTCTTTAAAGATTTGAAGGTTTCTTAACCATGTGATAAGAAACATTTCAGCCTGTTTGCAGTTTAATGCCCTTTAATAAGAAACCCAACAGGCTGTTTTGAAAAAACTGGTTTCTATTTTGCGGGTTCTTACTGTAGTACAAGGCAATTTATACCCTAAGAAAAACAAGTAATCCGAGGTAAACAAGCGTGAGTTACATTTCCAACGCGAAAAGGGGATCCAAGGCCTAAACTCTGAGTGAATAAAATGAGAGCACAATATGGGCCACATTAAAAGAGAACTGACCGGATAGATGATGACTGTTTGGAATAGAGTCCAGGTCGATCACGTAAAATCAAAAGGCTTTCGTGAATGAGTAAATCAAACTCATTGTTGGCTCTGTCCAAAATAGAGAAATCGCTAGACGACGCGAGGTGTCCTGATTGGTTAATATGCTCCCCGATGGCAGAAGAACTCCCTTAATGGTTAATGATGATTAATGATGATTAATAATGATTAATAGTGATTTATAATGATTAATAATGATTAATAATGATTGATAATGATTAACAAATAATTTCAGTACCAAAAATAAAGTAGATGTAAAAAACACGATGTTTCGAGCATATACTCGTTATCAAGTCAGCACTGGGTCAACTTTTAGTTTCTTAAAAAGAAATACTTGTGATATGTTATAAATATATTCAAAAACTGAGACACAAGTCAATAAACATTTACCTTTGGTGGTTTAAATGGATAATCCGAGGGAAAACTAATCTCCAAAAAGAAGACACCTCCTTCGTAAACAGATCCCTGAGGCCCAAGAATAGTTGCAACCCATTCATATAGGTTATCACCTTTTGGTCCAGCACTACAAAAGAAAAGACGAATCAATTTCTCATTTCATTTCGTGAGGAAAACTATTGCAAAAGCTTTTAAAGGGTTTGTGTAAGGTTAAAGGCAGTCTGTCACGTATTTGATTGGATGATAATGATAAAACAAAGAAAAAGAGAATTGAATGGCTGCTGAACCTACTGACTTTCTACGACCGAAGAAAGTAACAACGATCAGCCATCCACAGTTTCAAATAAACACATTTTGTGGGGTTGACAATTGACATAAAAGTGCCGGTTACTCCATTAACCAAGAATCACTAACCTGCAATTTGGTGGGGGATCGACTGTTAGTTCAGCTAGCTCTCGTTGAATCCTAAAATGTAAGGCAGGATTAGCATATCTTCATACAATACATACCTCAGAATCAGGCCCGTAGCACCTATTGGGGCCGGTCGGGCCCGGGCCCCCCCAATAATTTCCAGAAGTTGAATTTTTTATTCTTCATAATAACATAGAAAACTGATCATCAGTGACAGGCCCTTGGCACTGAAGCGAGTCAATACCTAAGTTCAACAGGGTTCAACAACAGCAAACTACCGCCTCAACCACCTGATGGTGAAACATGTGCACAACGACAGAGTTGATAAATTCAGCCTTGTCAGCATCGTAAACGAATTTGTCATAGATTCAAGGAAATTTAACTTTGGAAAGCTCAACCCTTTTGACATCAGAAGCACTTCGTCAAGAGAGACGAAAAGTACACAGACTTCAAGAATCAATAATCATATCTAAACTAACGAGCAGTGGCGTGGTCCTCGAGATCCTCGAAAACCGAAGAGAAAAAAGCTGGGTATAGCTGGGAAAGAATTTTCCAAGAAATGTCAAATCTTCCATTTTAGCATTGGCAAATATGGAATCAGGGGATGCATTCTAAGCCAAAGTAAAGGATGTTTCTTCAAAATTTTCCTCATGCTTCAACTCATAAAAGAACTGTCACAACGCTATCAAAGATTCCTTGTCGCAAGAATTGGCAAGCATGATATTGGGAGATGCATTCTAAGCCAAAATAAAGGGCGTGGCCCCAAAAATTTTCCTGGGGGCTTCCCCCAGAACCCCCCATTTCAATTCCGCCCGTTTAATTTACTCTTACTCGAAGGACGCCATGAAAATTGTGTGATGACTTTTGTAAATCAAATATCAAGTAAATCTTACGCAATGCTCTCGACAAAGTATTCTTATCCTATCGTAGTTTGATTTTAGCTAACCTGTTTGAAATATATTTGGATTCGTAAGTTTCCTATTTTTCTTCAGGACCTCCGATCATAAAATGCCCTTTCAGCAATGCACAGAAGGGTGTTGCCAAAAGAAAAGAGGGCATTGACCGAGCAATTCTTCCGGGGGCTTTGCCCCCAGACCCCCGGAAGCTTTACCCCTTCGGTGTGAATTAGTGCCCCTCCAATCTGAAAAACGCTCCTACGGGCCTGCCAGAATTGAGAGAAAACTATGCATTTTTGGATCATTTTCTCAGAATCACATTCAAGGTCCCAATATTTATCATAAGATTCCAATATGTGGTGTTTATTGAAGAAGAATTGTCTAAGTTCTAGGCATCAAGTATATGTGTCCGACGGGCATGTGCCGTGTTTCAGTGTATCGTTTTCACCCATTTTTTCTGGGGCCGGGTATCAAAAGAAGGCAGTTTTTCTAGAGCAGGTTGACCAAACATGTCAAAAGGAGATATTGTGTTAGATAAGGTCATTGCTCAGTCCAATTTTTATGTTTTAGAGTATACTTTTCACCGATTTTTCTAGAGTCGGGTATCGTAGGCAAAATTCTGGAGCCGGGTAAAAAGATAGTTTTCGTGGGCACACCCCTGTACAAAATTAGGTCAAGTACCCTCCCGGGATTAAGGCATATGTAGCCCAGTTACAAAGATCTTTAGATTTATAAGCCTACAGTATGAACATTAATTTTGCCTGTTATTCGGTTCCTTTACATGGACATAAACTAACATAATCTTTTCCAATAATCCTGATATAATCTTTGTCTAATATATTTTTAATAGATAATCTTTTTATTAGCCATTTCAAATTTCCAGCAATTCTCTTGTGAATGAATTTACTGAAAAATAATTGTCTCAAGAGATGACGAACATTGCAATATAAACACGTAAAGTATCATCAAATTAAGTTACAATTTTAACACTTGCAGATACGAAGAGTAACTATCGTTCCTAAAACACGATTCTTGAAGCGATTACCGGGTGTCCTAAAGAAAGTATACAAATTTGTTTGGGTCCAGCGATGTGAATTTAGCTTTAATCAATGACTAATCACTCTCAAAATGTTCCTCGATATTCAACTTCAACGTATTGGTGCTTTGAGCGCAGAAATATCAATCTTGAAAGCTCAAATTTGTACCCACCTGCAAATGAGAAGAGCTTTGGCCTTTTGGCCTAAGCCAATTCTTAGTACATTGAAATCAAAAACTGAAATTGAAGAAAATTACAAAACTGCCCAATGGGTGACTTGGGGGTGACTTCTGGCAAACATAATATAACAAGATCCAACATCCGTCCAACATTATTCCAATTTTATCAAAGGCTATAACGTTGATTTATTCGCTGTGCTTCAAGAATTTGTTTAGGCCAAAAGGCCAAAGCTCCTGTTTGCAGCTGGATGCAAATTCGAGCTTTGAGATTAATATGTCTGCTATAAAAGCACCAATACCAACAAACGAGGTACCTATGTTCAAGCTAACTATTGAGCCCTATCGAGGAACATGTTGAGCGTGATTAGCCATCGATTAAAGATAAATTCACACTGATCAATTTTGAGACTAGCAAGATCGCGATCTATAAATCTCTGAACGCCCTTGCCCCTGATACTTGAGGAACATCTTTCAAAGTGTATCTGAAGCTACTGACCGTCAACTGAGGAGCTCGAAAAGAGGCCTTATATTACCTTTACTGAGAAGATCAACTGGTCAGAAATCTTTCGCTTACAGAGGGGCGAAGGTCTGGATTGATCTAAACAGTGGTGTCAAAGCGAAAGCATCCTCACCCCTCTGCACATTTCGAAGAAAATGTGAGGCCAAACTATGACTCATCTCGTTTTCCTTTCTTTTTTTGTCAAAAATCATCAAATTTAGTTATTATCAAATTCCATTTTAGCATGGCTCTCTGTAAAACAGTATATAAATATTGAGTGGGTTACCATGGATGAGAGAGTTAAAATGAGATGAAATGAAATCGCTGGAGCCAAGCCAACCAAATCCGTATACTTTTTGCGCGACGCGCGACACCCGCTAGTGTCAGTGGTCTTGGCAAGGAACAGGCCTACGTCCCGTGGTTGGTACGCGGATGAACTTTACTTTGAAATGGCATAACAAGTCGTTTGGGCTTGAAATAAATGTTCAGTACGTTCATAAAATACTCAAGTTAATGCTTTAGTTTCAAGGCATAACTCATCATTTCCTTCATGTGACAATCAAAAAGGCAGTCAAAAATTTGGCAAAACGTTCAAAACGTTGGACCTTTTCAGTCATCTAGCATATCTCTTATGTATGAAATATCAAACCTTTTAATGGCACTGCTCATTTTCCTGGGCGTCCTTGCTCGTCCCTTTGCCTTCCTCTTGACACCCCTATTTGCTGCATCGCCCCCCTCTTCATTATTTGCAGATGATGTTGGACTACCTGTGGGAGTTGTTGCGGTTGCTTCAGCAGGTGAAACAGAAGTGGCTGGTTGATCCGGGGGTAACGTCGGTTCTATACGTGGTTGCTCTGTTTCGCTGGCCATTATTTGTTCACTTTGGTTCAAGGCATAAGCATCCAAGAGCTGTGCATCTGGTGTCAGTTGAGAACTAAAAACAACAAGATCAGAAACATTATTAGTTTTGATAAAATTAGAACAGGAACGCTTTGCGTATTGATGAAATGGCAAAGGGCTAATGTCGAAGGCAAGCGGTTACAATTTGAAGGTGTTGTGGCGCAGTGGGCGCAGTGGTGTAATCCTCTGAGTTTGGAGCCAGAATAGTCAGGTGGACGGGGTTCGTATCCCACGTAGAGCCCCACCACTTGAACGTCATCACAAGTGGTCGCGGACTCGATTAGGTCTTCTCTAGTTCTAGGATCCCAGGCCACAGCGCTTGGCACTAGAAACCGCAATTTCATCAAAGTTCTCAAATGCATACACACGATTTTCCCACAAAACCCCGTTCGTAATACATTAGAATTGTCAAAAAGTGGCCCTGTTTCACACAGGGGGTAACCCCAGCGACAACTAAGCATTGATGTTAGATCAATTGCTGTGTGTGTTTTAGCGTACAAGAAATAGCTATTCACCTCCTGTTACCTCCTGTTGCTGCTTTTCACCACCCGGTATGCCGGTTCTGTTACAGTTACTATGGTGTTACGACAAGATTCATGAAAGCTAAAGAATACGAGAAATCGTAAAATCGATTCTCGTACAACATTAACTTATGTACCGGCAGAGTAAAAAAAATTAACATGTTTGGTGGGCTGTGGCATAAAAAGTATGAAGCCAATCTTCAAAACTAAAATATTAATCTATCAGTCAGAGGCTAACTTAGCTGTGAAAATTTTGTTTGGTAAAATCACTCATCTTTTAGACCCAGAACTTAGGAAAATGCTGTTAAGGGGTTTGTATCAGGACGAGAATTTCATGTTCTATTCTGGTCTATGATTTCGTTGCCATTGAAATTTACACTCAAATGCAATTGTCAATTTCAGAAATAAAATTCAAATTTAATTGCCAAGTACATTATGGACCGGAACGGAACGTGGATTTTCGTTCCCATACAAAGTCCGTACCAGTAGTTTCCTAATTTCTGGTTCTAAAAGATATCCTGTGACTATGAAAAGATGGATGATTTTACCAAACAAGATTTTCACATCTAAGTTAGCCTTTGACTGATAGATTTACATTTCACTTTTGAATATCGGCTGCATACTCTTTATAAACAGCTTGCCAAATGTATTACTTTTTCTTGACTCGCCCCGTAGGGTGAATGAATATGAAATATTGCTTGTTACAATGTTCATTAGTTAATTCTGGTTAGTTATTTAATTAGTTAATTAGTTAATTCTTTCTAGCAGAGAAAGAGATCGAAGTTCACACTCGGTTTCAACTTTCAGTCACCCGGTCTGGGGGTTCAATCACAGACAAGATTTTAATTGTGTATCGATGTGATTATAATTAGCGTAAAAGAATAGAGCAAAGTAGCACCTGACTCCCGGTTGCTACTTATAGTCACCCGGTTAGGGTACTTGTGGTTAAATTTCAGTTCAGACAAAATTTTCGTGATTATCAAATTCCATTTTCATGGAATTATGTTAGAATGTTACTTGTTAAATTGTATATTGATGTGTTTATTGGCTTGTGGTTGCGTACATGTGTCGTCTTTTCTCTGTGATCAATTATTCATGATCAAATTCCTTTCAAAAACATTTCGTGTAAAAGCCTCTAATAATGGTTGATAAACCATGAAAATGCTACTCTGATGCTGCGGGGATGCTGCCAGCCACCTGTATAATCATGCCGCATCAAAAATTGATGCTCTTTACAAAATGAATTAGGGCTGAGGCGTCGTGGACGAAGGGACAGATCGCTCCCTCAAAGGCCTCATTCCACCTTTGGTGAATACAGTAAATCCCCGCATATAGAACCTACAAAAATAAGAACCTGGAGGCTGCCTTTCCTAACTTATGCCCTTATGAACCTCGAAATTAAGAACCTGTTTCAGTTTGATGACAAATATGTTCTTGTTGCAGGGGTAGCAAAGTTGATTTTGGGTTTTTGTTATTAAGTTCATTTTTGTCCCAGTTGGCTGTTAAAGTTTGAATCTCCTCCCTTGCTGTTTGCAAGCTCAGAATTGGTTATTAGGTACATAATAACTTGCTAAAACAAATAACAGGGCTGAACATCTTTGGTGAAGATTCTAAAACGGCCTACGCAAGGTACTCTTCAAATAAAACCCTTTATACATTGAAACTAGTCTTAGTACCTTCAAAATATGAACCTAAAATTTAATAAAATAAACTTGTGATTGACGTGTAACTCACACTTAAATTATAAGCCTTCAAATGGTTGCCTGACATCCAATGCGAAACTGACTTAAGTGTTCATCAGTAGAGATTGTTTGCACGTATAGTAGTAAATGTATTTAATTGTATGTAGGTTTAATTCAGTTGCTCGTCTTTATGTCAAAGCCATGGGGTAGTCATGGTATTTTGCTCCCCATGGTATCTCGTCCTGGTAGTGTAGTAAAGTAGTTCGTAAGTGTTGTTATAAGTAATCTCGTTTTTGTAAATTTTTATACTGAATATAAAAAAAAATAGATGAACCTATTTCAGCCTGGCTGTCAAAAAGTGGTTTCTTATCGTTCTTATATGCAGGGATTTACTGTATAGTTTCGCTTGAAAATATCTGAAGATAATTTTGTTCTTGTTAAAATCTGGTGATGGTCCGAATGTTCGAGGAATGCTTTGACAGATAATCATTTTTCTGAGTTTCAAAAAAGTTTAGAGTATACAAGAGAAATACCCATGCATGCCTTGTTTCCTTACCTCATACACGAGCCAATTTCAATAATTTTCAACTAGGTTGGGTGAATTTTCGTCCGAATTTTGAGCACACTTAACCTTAGCCAAAATGTTTCCGATGAGGGCGGGGCGGGGGGGGGGGGGGATGAAAAATGAACCATATTCTGTTTATGAGATTCCTGTCGAAAATCTCTATCCTATGATTATTCAATGAGAAAAAGTTTTGGAAAGTTGAAGGGTGCTTTTTAGAGGGGAGGGAAAGCCCCTTTATTAGCAAAAGCCTTTTATAGCATCAAATGCCACTAGAAATCAGCATAGTCTCAGACACATCATTAAAAGGTCACCTTCACATGAATAAAATTATGACCTTCTATTCTACAAGGCCAGACTTTTATCTGGAATGTAAGAAGATCAACGAAACGAACGAAATATGAATCGATTATATGACCTGTAAGTTGGCCCAGCCTTTATTCCTCTTTGTTAGTCTTTTGTCAACAAAGACAAAAGCCATGAGAGCAAATTATACTTTTGATTGGTTTGAATCTTGCTTTATGAGCAGCAGAAGAAACATATTATATGAATGAAAACAAAAGAACGATAAGCATTTCCTGGACATGAATGAAATGAAATCTACACACAGAATTTCCAGCAAAAGAAAAATCTCTGAGGGAAAAATCACTCTGTAAAAATCTCACATGCCTTTGGTAGAAATTCTTTGGTATTCAAGAAAAATCCCTAAAATCCTATTGTTTAAAAAATATACACCTTTTTGGAAGAGTGATACACCCCTCAAAAATTTCTATATGGGAAGGACAATACCTCAGTGGTATCCTCGTGTAACAAAGGTAGTGGGCGGCTGTAAGATAAATCATATCAAGTAAACTACCACTAGAGAAGCAACTTAGGAATTTCCTCTGAAATATCTGAAGTTGAAAAGTAACCCTTGAAACATTCTTGAGAAGCCAATTGACTTTCCTTTCATTTTACACTTCAGGTAAGAAAGGATGTTCATTTCATAAAAATAAACTTTGATGTTGCAGCTCTACAAAACAGAATACAAATATCTATGAAAAGGTGGTTTTTGAAAGATTTTTGGGAAACCAATTTACTTTTACCAACTACAGATGGGTTTCATAATCTGAGCCCATTTAAAAAAAGGAAGTACTAAAAGAAATGTCCTTGTGGGTCACACATGAAAGTATCCCGAAGTCTTCAAGCCTTCACTTAAGTCACTCTGTCAGTTTTGGTAAACAACAAAATGAAATAAAACAACAAACATCTCTGCATCATAACAGAGACTTCTGTTTGAGGGTTACTGTTGAAACAACACAAACAAAATAGGCAAAATAGACGTCACAGGGGAGACCTTCTCAGGGTGGTCAAAGTTTCCTTGTTTCCTAATTATTTTGCTGATTGATCCCTTAAAGCACAAATGACAAAATTTATCAATTTGTACCCCAGATTCACAAACTTGTTCCCATATTCCCAAAGTATTTCCAGCTTAAGGATTCCAATTATCAATTGTTCCCTAAAACCTTTGGGAGGGCCTTGTTGGGTTCTCTCCCCTGCTAGTTGATAGGCGAGGGGCATTTCATTCCCAAAAAACCTTGTACGCCTTTGGAAAAATTATTTTTGTTTTCAAGAAAATCCACCAAAACTCCGTAAAAATCCTTTTGCCCTGAAAAAATTTCATACACTTTGTTGAAAGAGTGAAATCGCCCTCATTGATGATAGGGAATTCTAAGCCACATAGGTCCATTAACACAAATCTTGGCAACTATGCTGTGCTGAGGTTCCTAAATTGGTATGGTAGTCACAATCTGAGGGAAAAGTGGACAAGTCCGTGGACAAGTCCAACTCTTTGGCAGTGGTAGACCTTAATCAGTCATGGTTTTGTCTATCAATGGTTTTGTCTATCAAACCAGTAAATTCCTAGACGATGGAGTATATAACTACACTTCTTTGCCACACAGAAAATCTCTTTGTTAGTAAAATAGGATCCGTCACAGCCAGTTCTGAGAATGTCTCATTTCTGCTAAACAAACCATTGTGGCAAAGGTATGATGCAGCCCTTACTGAGCAATTCAATGGTGGTGTGCAGCACAGAATATGTGAGGGGGCAGACAAAGATGGGGTCTGGGGAGTAGTATTGCGTAAGAATCTTTGAAGTCTGTCAAACCCTGATATACAGTGGCATCACTAGCCAAAAGAATCTTAGGTGGAATAATGGAGGAATTGGTGCTGATAAATATACCCCAGGGCTGTAGGGAATGGGGGGCAGGGGGCTCAAGGCCCCATTAACCTTGAAAACAATGGTGCTACGTCACAAGCATTAATTAGATGTATTGTTCTCTATTGTTTTAAGAACAAAAGCCCCCCAATGAGCAGCTGCTTACTACAGCCCTGTACCCAACCAATTTTACACTATTCTTGTTACCAAGTAGATACCATGCTGAAAAAAGTTGCGTTGAAAGTGCCAATGGACAGCAACTAAGGAGGGGCACTATGTAATCATATAGATTAACAAATTTGTATCATCAGAGTGCAAACTTTTGGCAGGATTCAAATATACTTAGATTGGCTAGGATAACACTGGGAAACTCTTGAAGAACAGAAAAGTATTGTAGTAAAAGACAGGAAGGAAAAATGTTTTCGAAAAAGAGCACCAGCTGCCATAAGAGTACTGAATATAAAATCAAAGGGCGGTCCAGCAAGTCCCTTGTCTACCAACATTTTGGCTGACTAAAGGCAGATCTTGCTTGAGAAAGGCTAATTTTTGAAAATCTTTGCAATGTTGGGGGGCTGCCACCCGGAGACCACAGTCCCCAGCCCCCGGCTCATATGCTTATGCCAGCAGCCTGCATACTGCCCCTGTACCATCATGGTATTGGTGCCCCAGGTGGCGCCCTTCCAAATCTAAGGCACAGATCAGGGTGGACAGGACGGGGGTGCAATGATTGGGGTTTCAATCCCCCATAAATGATCTTTAGCACAAAGAAGCAGGTTACAATTGTTGATTACACCCCTTGTTTCCCAAGGGTTGGACATTGAAAACCTCGACCTCTACATTCCCCAGTGGTGTAGAGCTAGATTAATAACTAGGGGGGCTCAGGTAGAGAAGTGGCACCAGGAAAGTTGTTGGGGCTACGCCTTTTACTTTGGCGTAGAATGCATCTCCCAATATCATACTTGCCATTAGCAGCGAGGAAACCTTGACAGTTTTGTGACAGTTATCCTATAAATCGGAGAACGAAGAAAATTTTAGAAGAAACATCCTTTACTTTGGCTTAGAATGCATCTCCCAATATCATGCTTGCCATTAGCAACAAGAAAACCTTGATAGTTTTGTGACAACTGACAGTTATCCTACAAATCAGGGCACGAAGAAAATTTATGAAGAAACATCCTTTTCTTTGGCTCAGAAGGCATCCCCTGACTCCATATTTACCAGTGCTAAAATGGAAGCTTTGATAACACAGTTCAATTATGTAATCTCCTTCTAGCATTTGGCATTTTACGGAAAAATTCTCATCGAACCTATACCCAGCCATTTCTCTTCCGTGTTAAAGGAATATCGAGGACCATTTTTCGAAACAAGTGGGGGGGGGGTGACACCCCATACCCCCATCGCCTTGCCACGTATGATGTCTGTTTGCACGTCCTTGTTCTATTGTCATTTGCACTTGTGCGTTTGTGAAGCCATTTTGATGTAACATTAGTGGCATCCCATAGATGTGAGGCCCATTTATGCTTATAAACATCAAGGAAGATAAGAGCTTGACAGTCATTGAAGATCCCATCTTGGTGCAAACCAAAAACCAGGATCTCTTCTTTAAAAGAATATAACATTACCTTGTTCTGTCATTTTGGTCATAATAGACAAATTAACAAAATCAAAATTTATTCAGAATAACTAGGGGGGCTGAGCCCCCCTGAGCCCCCCCAGCTCTACACCACTGACATTCCCCAAGAGCTATTAGTATCAAAAGTACTCAGCCCACGAAAGTATTCGAAAATGCAACAATTACCCTTAGAAAACTAGCTCATAAAGTTAATTAAGAGGTAAAAGGAACGGTAATATTAAATATAAATTGGCATATTGCCCACACTGCAACCAACCAAACCACAGGCGACCTCTTAGTGTTTGCGTTTATACGAAAAGAAAGAAAGCAAAAGCTGCGGTCGGCTTTATCCTAAAGTTTAGGTTCTTTGAACTGATTGAAAGCATAGCTAGTTTATCGGGGTTTCAAAGGCTGTCCCCCATTATTCAAAAGTGTTGTGCACGATAAACAAAATGCTTTATCCTGAGCAAATACCGGTGATATGCGGGAATAGCTGTTTACTTGTTGTTATTTGAAACCATCTTGATTTGGTTTGGAATTGTGCTATCCGTAACGTGGAGCGTAAAGAATTTCATTTCAAAATTGCTGAAACTCAGGAATTGAGCAACGAAAGCCGTGGTCCCCGTGGTCTTATTACAATCGAAGGTTCTACACTCCACATGATCTACATCAAGGGCAACTGAGTTTGGCAAGAGTGGCAACGCTTCCCCTGTCATCAAGGCCTTAAAAATGGGCCCATGGGGACATAGGTTCCAAGTCATTTCATCCTTCATTGAGTTTTCCAATCTGTCCAGGCTTGCATACGACGAACGACAAAAAAGAGCTGAGATGATATATAAGCTCTCATATTTGATGGTAGTTGAGTGGAGACAAAGTCCAGTCATTTCCGCGAGGGGCATTTCACTCATTCGAAAGAGCGTACGAGATTTTCTCAGGACAATGGGACTTTTGCGGATTTTTGGTAGATTTTTCTTGAAAACAAAAGGTTTGTCCCTAAGGAGTAAAATATTTTTCGAGAATGAAATGCCCCTCGCCTTTCCGTATCTCCAATCCAACATACCGTCCCATTACGTAACGTTGCAACGTTGCATCGTTTGTTTGTCCAAGAACGTCATACGGGTAGGTCGGCAAATCGAAACACCTTCCAGCCTGCTGTCCATAATTTCCGAGGAATAACTTATTCGTCGACAAATATGGGCCAGGAGAAAGGCAAAACCCTTACCAGGTACGAGAACTTTGAGAGTTTGCAAGGGTAGTTGCAAGAAGGTGTGGGTGTAAGAGAGTGTAGAGGAGTCTAGATTGAGAGAGCAACTTGAAACTGCGAATTAAGTCTGGGCAACCATCTCGACCAAGAACAGGTCAAAGTAAAGTTTTGAATAAACAACGAGATAGAGCAACCTGCAGCTGCAATTGTGTTTTTCAAATAAAGCCTTTGAATTCCTTATTAAACACTTTGAAATCATCATTATACCCTCGCTTCTGGTGAGATTGCCTCTGTTGTTGGAAACGAAATCTGAAACATTCTAATTTGCATTCTTTGCCAAAGGTTTCAAATAACAACTACGCTAACTTTAAGATATCCACAGCTGTCTGCAGCTGTACGAGGCTGGAAATACCACAACCAACTTAAAAATCTCGCATACTTTTGAAAGGAAATCCTTTTGTTTTCCCTATAAATATTTGAGAATCCCTTAGAAATCCTGTTTTTCTCCTGGAAATCTCGTATCGCGAGGAAGAATGATGCACCTCCACCAGCCAATCCCACCCTGATCCCACCAAGCCATGGCGCATCGCGCATTAACAGTTAAAGCTGTGTTCTCCTACCTGGGACCAAAGGCTTGCAAACTTTTGCAAAGAGATGTACCTTCAGCTCAGAATGTCGTTCCAGCTTGACATTACGATGACATTGCGGATATTGGATTAAAGAGAGAGTCCCATACCAATTACTGGGCCAGGGCAGAGAAGAAGGGGGAACGAATACGAACAGACCCCTCCCAGCTAAGAATTGGACCAGCACCAGCAAGGCAGGGTCAGCGACGATAACGACCTTGCTTTACAATGCCTTCATCTTTACAGCAAGGGCACTTGAGGAATGAGATACTCTTCACTCGCAACATGACTGGGCAGGGCAGGGCAAGCAAAGCAAGAATCACCAGGAGAGCTTCGCACGTCATCTTTCTTGTTTGACGGGCTCAAATAAATGCTTCACCATTTAGATTAAATCAAAGTCGAGATTTCCCTTCCACATTCTACTAAACAATTAGAACAATAATCTTCCTTCAATTTTAGAATCGTGAAGTGAAGCACGCAAGCAAAATGAGAGATCGGTGAAATGAAACACCAAGGGGTAACTCAATTACGTGTTCGCTCCATAGACCGTGTTTGTCCTTTCACTTCTTCGACTGCAGTGCAGTGGATGTAAATTCTCTTTGTGCAACTACTTACCGAACAAACTTTGTTTGAAGCTAAGAACGCGACAAGCAGGTTGATGTATGAATTGATGTTAAATATGAGCTGAGTAAGGTCTTGATCGCGATAAATTGATGAAATACTTCGAGAGTAATAAAACAATGAACTGACTCCTTCCCTTTCCTCTCTTCGACTCAATATATTCGATTATTCAACAAGTACTTCATGTAACCACTCATTTATCAAGGCGTCAACTATTCAAAATGGCGGATTGCAACCGGGGGTTCGTACAAGTCCAGACATAAAACCATTTCCATGTGAAAACATTCAACATACTCTAAAAGTTTTCATAGAAAAAGTTTTCTGTTGGATCTGAATGATTTTGATATTGGTGGCAACTTTCTTTTGAAAGTAACTTTCTTTAATTTTAGGACATTTTTGCTGCCAAAAGTTTCTTATGAGCAGGGACGTAGGAAGCATCTCAAACTTGGAGGGGCACGACACTTCGAGGGCACTTTTTCCATTAAGCTAAAGGGGCATTTCCTGAAAACAAAAAGGGCACTTCTTTGTTTATTTCTTATGAGATTCTTATTGGTTAATTTTTAAAGGCTTCCATAATAATAAGAAATCTAAGAACATCATCACATCACAAAAAATTCTTAGCTTTTTAAACCCTACCCTGGGTGCCAGAGTATCTACATAGTTAATGAAAAATTCCAACGCAGGTATATAGCGCGATTTCTTACTGTTTGAAATTTTGAGCCTACTTTTTTTATAGCAGTTTCTTCCAAAAAATGAGTGTACTGTAAACCAGCAAAAATCATGGAGAATGTTTGTAAGGCATAATTATGTAAAACAAATTAGCAATGAAGTTGGAGCAGATATCCATTTGAGAGGATCTTACCGTTAAAACCACCTGAAATCTCTTGAATTCCTTCTATAAATTTTCTCAACAGAATAAATTTTTTGTCACGTGTCAACAGGGCCGTATTTGAAGGACAGGAAGCAGCAGCCGATTGGATTGGAGGGGATTTTGGTCTTAAAGCGATAGAGAAAAATACATCTAATTAATGTTTGTGACGTAGCACCATTTTCATATACGAAGCAAAACGAGTACATATAGAAGTGGAGTTGTGTTTTTCAAAATTATCAGGGGGGGGCTCGAGCCCCCCTGCCCCACCGCTTCCTACGGGCCTGCAACGAACATAGGAACATCTGAAAGATGAACAACAACGTAAAAACAGCTGTGTTGATCCTGTTCTCCTTATTCGAATCATAACGCCATAAATATTGTGTACAACCTCCTGGACAAGCTGACAAAAGGAAATTTGAATTGAAGAGGATTAAACTTGTTGAGCCCCTCTTCAATCAACAAAGGAGGAAGAGACAATTGCGGTAATCAAAACAAAACAAAGCTTTGCAAAGAAGCAATTATCACTGAATTTCAATCACAAATCGTGATGAAAAGATCTTAGAATAGCAATTTTCAATAACTTCTTTTCTTTTTTATTTCTGCTTCGACAAAAATATGCAAATACACGTCACTCGTATTGGATGCGTCATACTCGTAACTTCTCCACTTTTGTGGCGTGTTCTGTAATAAAAATGTTCATTCTGTGTCCGGACAGTACTGGAGGAAAAAAACTCCTAACTTTCGTAGTGAGTACAACGGACGCAGTAAAGCTTTTGCGACAATCATTTTGAATTGAGGAGACCTTTGGGAACTGTTTTTCTATTCTCGCGGGGCTTGAAAGGAATTTTGAGTAATTAACTGTAATTCTGTTGAACAAAACTGAGTTTTCCCTAATCACCTCAATTCTTGTTTTCACTTTTTCACAATCTCCTTTCGGCCCCTGTCACGTGGCTTTCACCCCGAGACTCAAGGACCGAAACTACGACGATGTAAAAAGTTTATTGCAGACCATCGTCCCGGGGCGAGCAAGGTGCAGAAATGTTTTTCATGCGCGCGCAGCATTGCGTAGTCATTGATTAGATACGAGGCTACTTGTTCACGTGATACTGGCAAGGCGGGAAAACTGAAAAATACAGCAGATTTGTTGACCTTTCGTGACAAGAGAAAATGTAAACTTAGTTACGACTGTTGTCTTATTTTGTAAATGAATGATCGAGATTACCGAACAATTATCTTGAAGCATTTTTGTTATCCTTTGATGATTGATTTGATGATACAGTGTGGACTGTGGAAGAGAAACAAATACAAACTTTTCCATGAAGAGGAATGTGAAGGGGTGCTGATTTGCAATGATAGAAAGTATGGAAGTACTGTGTGATTCGAAATAAACAAGATTAACCATATGAAAATATACCTCTGCCCCTTGAGATAATTAAATGTGAAATCAACCAGATATTTCTCAAAATTTTGTTTGAGCTCTGATTCAAGTTTCTGGCAAGCTTATCCTTATAAACACCCATTTTAAACACCCATTCCCCCTGGGGGAGGGGGGATACACCATGTTCAGGGTACAGGTATGTGCCACCCATATGGATCCAGATTTCTCTAACAATGGTCCCTTTTCAGCAGATTTTCCTTACACATGGGTGGGCTTGCCTTGGTTGAAATTGGCAAAATTCATCATAAAAGTAGGTATGCAGACAAAATTTGTCAATTAGGAGTGGATAGCTTTCTGAAAACCAGGTGGCAGACCCCCATCCATGATCCATCTTCAAATCATGTATCCCCTGGCTGAAATCAGTTCTTCCTGTCTAAATTTTCCTGCTACACTTTTTCAATTTCACATAATTCTCAATCTCTCCTTGGCAGGCATACACACAAAGATAAACACAAATAAATTTCAAATTAATTCCATCATTAATTTAACTTCACAGCAGCTGTTAAAATAAACAATTTTATAAGAAACAGGATAAGAAACTTGGATAATTTTTGTTGTATTTTGGTGCACAAAAAGATATACAGTAGCTATTCTACAGCTACAGAAATATTTCTTTTCATATGAAACAACATTTGGCAAAAGAGAGCTTTATCAGGCTAATACTGTACCATCAATTGCAATCAATTTTAGAGTATTCAAGAATGAAGGTTCAGGGATGCCTTTGCCCCAATACCCATTTGAGGGTTCTTTGCACCCAAACATATGCCATAATGGTACTACTCTCAGTTCAGAAAACACAGGTCTAAACAGGGATCAAGATAAATAAACAGGGTGGGTGGAAAAATTCCCATGTCCTAATAAGTGGGCAAGATGTGTTCACTGCAGAAACAAACTCACATGCAAGCAAACAGCTTCTGAAATGAAACTACAATTGAGAACAATTTCAGGAAACATGACTTTGCATGTTTTACAGGGCTTTGCAATTCAAGAAGCTCAAAATTAATAAACAGAAGCAAGAATTTCCAGGCCAATTTATCAAAAAAGTGGGGGATGTCTCTTCCATACTCATAATTTCTTAAATATGAAATGAAATGCGTTAATTTGCCCCTTAGCATCATTATTATCTAGAATCTAGCAAATTTATAATGTTTTCTATGCAAGCAAGATGCGTCAACAAGAAATCTGTCTCTTTACTATGGAACAGTTATCACAGGGACAGACATTTGCTCATTTCATAGCAGCATTGTTCCATCAAAAATTTCCAGACAACATTTCAAGCTTGTAAGTTCATTTGCTCATCACCAAACCAGAGTCAGCAAACACAATTACCTCCACTTTAGTTCAATTACCTCCACTGTAGTTATACCACTGTCTATTAACTTCTCATTTCTCATCCACACACATCACATACATTTGTAAGTTGCAGGATTTTGCCATCAAAGTTATGCCATGCTTGAATTAAATTGTATTATGGTTCATTTTTGAGAAAGGTGCAAATGAATTGTAATTGTAAGATGAGATATCTGGCCTGACGAAGATCCTCAAATACTGCAACAGTCTTGTTTCACAGCCTCAGATGATTGATAAATGCCAAAAGTGATGTCTAGAGGGAAGAAAGGGGACTTGGTTAATTCAGCAATGAAAATAGCACAAGGCGACATGGTAAAATTAGCCAATAAGTAACAAGTTAGAAAGAGCTTGATTCATGTTTATGTTGGAGATGGATAACAGGCTTTAAAATCATAAGAAACCTGCAACTAAAATATCCACTTTTCTTCAAAAACAGCAAACTGAAAAGTGAAAACTCAAATGCAATTACTGTACCCTTAGTTGGTAATGAATTTGTTGCCACTTGCATGCAAAACCAAATGTTTAATTAAATTTCCCAGATTTCAAAATTGTGCATTTTTCATTCCTATGTCATGTGAGCTAACAAATACAAGAAAACTGCTGGGCAAAGAAGTATCAAGGTTCTTGTTTGACCATATGGCATATCAGGTTGATTGAAAGTAAAACAAAACAACAACAACAATATTGTGTTTTGGCTAGGCCCAATGTTGTTTTCAGGCACTTGTTTGGATACAGAGACACCTGCACCAACAAAATTAAATAACTCTTCTTTGCAAATTTTCCGGGATGAACGGAAACCATGAACAAGCAGTTTGATGAGCACTCTTGAAAGTCAGGATATTTTGGTTTTGCGGCAGCGACTAGATTTTGCGAAATTTTCGTTCAAAGTTTAGTGCATAAAACGGGCGCTTCTCTCAGCAAAATCTGGTGGTGTTGAAACTTTTATTTTTCCTACTCTTTCTGGCGATCGCGTTGCTTTTTCCATTAGAATTTGTGAAATATTAGGCCATAAGGAACGCCAGATAAAAATATCAAGGGGTAATTAGCACTTTTTCTGTTCCTACCACGAGCTTGTTCTGAACACAAGCCAAGAGGCAAGATTTTCTGATTTTTCAAATACCCTGACTTTGAATAAAAAAATAAGGTCAACGCAAATTTTCCGAGAATACTGACCTGTCTTGAAATGAAGTTTGTATCCTGTAGAATATTTCCTGAAATGATGGTTTTGCGGCAGCGACCAGTTTTTGTGCAATTTCTGTTTTCGTATTTCCATGATTTTGAGCAAAATTTTGTCTCCTTGCAGTGATTTTTGATGTCGTATTTTCCATATTCATTTTTGGATGATCACTTCCAAATTTTTTTCCGCCATTGCTGTTTCCCTCGTGATCACGATCTGCGAGCGCTTTTTTCCAGGCCGCGTCCCATGGGGCCTGGATCACAATGGATTCGGTCAAGACCGGGCGCCGGCGAAATTCTGGCCTCTCCGATTTCCAAAACAACCCGCAGGCGCATAGTGCTCTATGTACAGCGGTCAAAACATTTCTGCACCTTGCTCCCGGGGTGTCTACTTAATGCATTGAGCACCCGGGGATGTGCCTGCCAATAGGGTCCCATTTTCAGTTGAAAATTCCAGGACAGGATTATACCTTTTGTGTATTTATTCCGGCACAGGTATGTTCATTAAAGCTGTTTTCCCAAGACAGGTCAGATTTTATGTGCAAAATTAAGATAACTTACAAAAAACACTTGTATTATCCAGGACAGGTACTATATTTTCAAACATTTATTCCAGGACAGGGTCATAGAATTTTCTTTTGGCAGGCACATCCCCGTTGTTTTTCTCCAAGGTGACCCCCCGGGATCATCGTAAACTAGGGTTAGTTGAAAACGATACAGTACAGTTAACACTATAATTTTGAAAACGAGAAAGATATAAACCCAAACCAACAAGGCTCAAGGTTGCTCCTTTTATAGAAGTATTTCCAGAAAAACAACATGATATTTACCGATATTGAAAAAAAATTTGCAACATAACATATTTTATAAAATACTCTCAACTACTACCAACATTTAACAGAACATTATTAAATTGCATTGATGAACGAACATAAATAAGACATATCTAAATAAATGTTTCTTTTGCCCTGAAATAATGTCCTTACATTCCATGGACCCATACTAAAAGGAATCGACACTGGTTTAATGAGTCGAAAATATAAGAGAGGTAAGGAGTTAATGATATATTCCGAATACCCTTTCCCTGTAGTCACGTCACCACTTCTATTCCCCCCCCCCTCCTTATCTAAGACTCCCTCTCCGCGATCTCTTTCCATTACATAGCGTTTGCACTCCTTTTTTCTTCAAACAATACAAAGGAGTCGTTATAATCAACCCTTACGAGTCTCTCTCGCTCTCAACGATGGGAATTCTGGTTTCATTTGCAAAGACGAGAATTACATATTCAAAACATGGCAGGGAAGTGGAGACAGCATAGGGCTCAAATCTTTCGAATCTTTAAAAAGGTGGGTGTAAAATTCTGGCATTTTTCTTTGAATTGGATGGCTTGAAAGGAAGTTCTGGTACTTTGCTATAAATCTGCCGTGGAAATTCCCCGGGGGGGGGGGGTACTCATATATTTTTCAGTACGGGGACGTGCCGCCGGACAGGGTATCATTTTCAGGATTCCTACTCCGGGACAGGGTATCACTTTTGTATGGTCGGCTCCATGTATATTTTGTATAATTGACTTTGCTATATGAAGAAACCCAAGAATAGGGTATTGTTTTTAAAGTTTTACTCCGGGACAGGGTATCATTTTCGGGAATTTTACTCCGGGACAGGGTGCCTTTTCAGATTTTCCAGCGGCACGTCCCCGTATTTTCGTAAATCAAGTACCCCCCCCACCCCGGGGGAAATTCATTCATATCTTAATTTTTTCACAATGGCGGCAATTGCATTATTTCTCAAAACATTCATGAAAAATTTTAGAAAAACTCAAATCATTGCAAATCCTAAACCAATAGAGGAAAATTGGTATAAGCTTCAACAAAAGCATAGTTTATGAAGGTCTACAACATGGTGACAAGCAGAAATGTGTAGCTTTTCTGGTTTAGGATTTATAAATTTGATGACGTCATAGCCACAAATTTAATAAATGCCGCCATTTTGAAGCTAATTATGATATCAATAAATTTCCACGGCAGATTTACAGAAAAAACCCAACGTTCCTTCCAAGCCATTTAATTAAAAGAAAACTGTAATAGAATTTCACACCGACCTTTTTAAAGATTTGAACCCTATGTTAGTGGAGACATAATAATGACAACAGGAGACTCATCGAGGCTGGGAAGCCGGGAGGAGCAAAATAAAAAAACCTTTCAGTTGATGCTCTGGACTAAATAAAGTAAAATTTCAAAGTAACAGGTGGTTCTTTTATAAATTTTCATAGTTCTTGCAAGCCCTCTTAGTACCCGACCCCTCGGGACCCGACCACTGCTCGAAATACATTGCTCAACCCTTGAGGAAGCAACATCACCCCCTCCTCCTGGTGTCCACCGCCTGGTCCTGGCCGTCGGTCCTGGCTACTTTACTAAAGGCTGCAACACAGTTTGTCACAATACAACTGTTTACGCTAGACGTAAAGCCTGCCATGTAGATCGCATCGAAGTTTCACATCCAGACGTTGTATGCTGGGGTACACTTAGCCTGCGCGCAGTCTTTCTGTTGCGGTTGTTGAAAAGTGACCGTTCGCTCACTTTTCAACAACCACAACAGAAAGACTGCGCGCATGCTAGGGTACACTGCACATAGTTTGAAATTCTGCACTGCGATCAGAATGTTACTGAAATGATTGCATTGCAAAACACGTCATATTTAGAACTCAGGCCAGTGTTTCTGTGTCCCTTAAAAAGTTGGGAGCAATTGCTACTTGTTACTTGCAGCAACAAAACATTCTTACGAGCGATCGTTTGTTATTAATGTAATATTTGAAGAGCAACATTGCAATTTTCTTTAAATTTTCAGGGACACCCTCTGGGAGTTTTGATAGAAAATAGCCTCACAATAAGTTGAGGATTTGAAAGCTACTTGCCAGGATTTGAAAGCTACTTCAAAAAGCATTCTCTGACACCATAAATACCTATAAATACCTACAGCCACGGCTGCCAACCAGGGAATACACGACACAGGTTTTTAGCATCCCTTGCTGACTGAATTAGAAAATTTACTTGTCCTTCGGTACTCAAAAAGCTTCCACCTTCATTTCCATCCAGTTTTTGCTTCAGCCTGATAAGCACTCTTTGCGCCATCTTGTTCTTCGAGTGATCTTGCTGAGGTTGAACTGATTGCAGTTCTCCTAGTAAAGAATCTAAGTTCGCATCTCCAATGGCTGACATATTTTGAAGTGTATCATTCGGATCTTCTGTTGTTTTCTGCTGCACTTGAACAGCCTGCAAAGGGCTGAGAGTCCATACATAAAGTGGATCGTAGAGAAGAACCTAAAATTGAAAATTGAAGACCCATTGTCAACCATTATCCTTTGTGCTCCGAATGAAAAAGGGGGTAAAAAAGAATTTAGGCCCAAAACAACTTTCAGTTCAGATAATGCGAAAGTCGAATTCGGCGCCGCGAAGGATAATGGTAAGTAATGGTCCTTGTTCATTTTGTTTTGGAGCAATGTTAACGCTCTTAAAGGCAACCTGTTCCCTTCGATGAATGAAAATAAAATCGATAAAGATCTCTATTGTATATTCCAGAAGTTGGTGTTAATTCGCTTTATCCAAAGAAAAATTTAGCTGCAGCGTAAATAAGGTAAATAAAGCAGTAGCCAAGGTCAGAACGATTGGGGACAGATTGCTTTCAAACCGTTATAACTTTGCAGTGGATCAAACCGTACCAGTAAAGTGTTAATAAAAGGTAGCCTGCGTACAGAGGATTGTCGAGGTTGAACGTAGGCTAATAAAAGGTGGCCACAACTGGCAGATTCCATCCAGAAAAACGTCCAATCTGCATCCGGATATCAACTTCGGTTAAACCTTCCTCGTGTTATCAACTCCAAATAACCAGATTTTTCGAACTCCTCGCCTTGTTTAGCTATAATCCTAAAAATTGTAAACCAGTCGCTGTTGCTAAAATGATCCAAAATTTTTCCCATGTTTCTTTCAAGAAATTCTAAACCTTCCTCAAATATGACATTAACAAGCAAAACCCTCCTCCAGCTCACAGCCGTGGAGCCGCCCGGGGGGGTTACTTGACCAGGTTTTGGTCGGGGACGTGCCATCGAAGCTTCAAAAACATACCCGTTCCTTATACCAATTTTGCCAAAAAGTATACGCCGACCTGCTTTGCCGACCTTATACCAATTTTCCGAAAAAGTATACCAAAATCGTTCCTTAAACCAAAATCGCGAAAATCGATACCGTTCCTTATACCAAAATCGCGAAAATCGATACCCTTCCCGATGGCACGTCCCCGTACCCAAAATATGTGAAGTACCCCCCCCGGGTGGAGCCGCAACTTTTTCTGAACTCTAGACTCTAACAACAGGTTGTCTATGTCACATCAAAAGTAGTTACTCTCTACAGATGTTTCGAACGAGACAATGAGGGCAGTGTTTGTAACAATGTCATCATTTGCTTTGGATTGACACATCAGTACAAAGCGATAAGCGACTGCAAACACATGGATTTCTACGGCTAATGGACAAGCCACATATGTAAACAAAGCAGACCGCAAAATGTACCCCGAAGCCTTGAAGGCTGACTCAATCCCGTCTTTTATATTTATCTACAGTAAAAGAGTTATTTTGGAGAGGGCGTATAAGAGAGAGGGAGGGCTCGTTCATAAATTCAAATCATATGGTCAAATAACAAGGCAATAAATGATAGTGTAACAAACTCTTGAGAATGAATGTGTGAAAATAGTTTCAGGAAATAAACATACATTTTTGTGATAATAATATAAGATATAAACTAAATGCAAATATCTAAAATGAGAGCATTTTAGGCCTTTACCCCATATTTTTCGGAATCAACATCCAATTTTTCAGTCAAAAACAAAAATTCAATGCAGTTTTAGTTCAAAACCATAATCAATCAGACAATTCAATCAATGACAGTTCCGCACGTTGTAATTTCTTTTGACCGAGGTGAAGGTGAAGTTGTGGTTTTAGCATCAAGCGCTGGGATCAAAAAGTAGAATCGAGTCGGTGTTCCCTTGTCATGACACTTAAGTGGTGGGTTTCGAAAAACATCGATCAAGTTTTCTAAATGATCGACATGAATGGACAAAGAGAGAACTTGTTCGTGGTGATTTGCGATTCAGAAATCGACGAATGGTAATCTGCTGTACGAGAGTTCGTACTAAACCCCCAAATCCCCCTGAAACGTTTTCTCTTTGTTCATTCATGTTGAATCTTTTAAAATTTGATCGACGTTTATTGATCGTTTTCAATGTTCTCGAAAACGAACAATTTAAGGAACTCGCTTCTTGCTCTAAAAACAGAGAACGAACAAATTTGCCAAAAAGTCCTAGAATCTAATTCAGGCTTTCTGCTAAAGATTAAATCATAAATCTTCAAAATAGGTCCAGTGTACGATTTATTATGGCCTGCCGAACGTGCATAGTTTATTTTGGCGCACCCGGTACTGTACCTGGGATCGAGCTCTGTCCGCCTGCGCCCGACTATCCTAGCAGCAAAATCAGAGGATTACACCATTGCGCCAGAACATCTTTGATCCACTGCACTCTGGCGAAACTAAAATAAGAGAACCTTACCTCGACTATAGTCAGAATTGCTTCATGTGAATTGCGCATAAGATCCATGATTTTTTCACAGCATCGTCTGAATACTCCTTCGACCCCTGTGATTCCCATACCATCGACTAAATCACGCGTCAGCCTGAATGGAATTGTCTCAGGAGTTGGTAGTTGTTTGCCTTGCTCGAATGCAATACCTGTTGAAATAATGAGAAGGAAATTGAGTAAGTTGACTGGAGTGTGATTAGGAAATCGTATCTTCATTCATTTCGTCTCTATAGTCAATGGTAAGTCCAGACTATAGAGACCTTATTTAAAGGAAGTCAGCATTCAGAAAAGTCAAGACTTAAAAGAAAATGTGAGCAGAGCAGGGAAAATTTTGTAAAACGAGGATACATGTCTGATTAAGACAAAGTGATCTGGCAACCTCATGAATTCATTTCACATCTTCTGTGCAGCCAACCATAGTGCTTCTCCTTCTCTGTTTAGTTTGATTTGATTGAGTGCACTCAGAGGTGTGAAATCTATTATCCTGAAAGGCAAATCGCTTCGGTTTCATAAAATCAGCCCCTGCTTATGAGAAGCAGTTACTACTACCAGAGTAAGGTGGATATTGCTTGAGATTTGCAAAACGAAATTGGTCATCCAGAACCGTTCACTATTGAATATTCTTTCGTGATGGCTTCACCTCACATCTAATATGAGACAAAGTTTAGTCTGACATTTGTTGTGCATTTGTTGAATCGTAAGTACAATATGCAAGCAGGACCAGTTGATTTTATGTCCTTTGCCATTGTACATGGTGCAAATAAAAGCGAATAAAAGTGCACTGTTTTAAATTAGGTCTTAACTGACGATATAAGACAAAAATTGCTCAATGGCACAGAGTATATATATACATAGTCCATGGAAAAGGGTTTTATTTCTAATTTCATCTTTTCGAAAGGCAGCTCGGTATGAAAACATGCTTCCCTTTTTCCGGTTTCACCAGACAGTTAATATTGTGAAAGTGTCTGAGGGAAAGCTTTTACTTTGTTAAGCTACAGTGCCTGACTCAAAGAAATCCTCGAATTTTGCAACACTAACAGACTGCCATCATGGCCAAAGTACCTGGAACAAATAAAGAAATTGTACTATTTCAGCCTTTGATTCTGTGCCCCTGCTCTCCCCACTTCAATGTTGCTGGAAAAAATGCAATTAGATTTTCTTGGCAGCACAGAATTAGGGGGAGAATTACGTTTTCATCTCGAAATTTTAGAAAACGTATCAACAACACTGAAATTTGGTTATG
This sequence comes from Aurelia coerulea, assembly GCA_039566865.1. Taxonomy (NCBI): domain Eukaryota; kingdom Metazoa; phylum Cnidaria; class Scyphozoa; order Semaeostomeae; family Ulmaridae; genus Aurelia; species Aurelia coerulea. The sequence goes on along the minus strand of CM076958.1, from coordinate 14,998,812 downwards.
TTGCAGCCTTTTTAGCCATGATCGTAGACTCCTAACGCTACAGGTAGGAACATTGACTTACCAAGATCAATATGAACTAATTCGGCAGTGATGACATCAACAAGAATGTTCTGAACATGTCGATCTCCTAACCCAACAACATAACCAACTAAGAAATGAAATGGGGAAATGTTTCTGGAGATTTTATTGGTGAAAAGATCACATTTCAGATGAACGAAATCCAAGGAAATCTGACAAAATAAACCATTGAATAATGATAGAGTAATATTCTCATTAAATATTCCAAAAGATGCAAATGTTGATGTGATAATCTGGAATATGGGAAACGTCATTGAACATAAATGACAATTTAATTTAAAACACGAGAAACTTGTTCAAGATACTAAAATAACTGATGAAAGGGTGTTAACATTTTCAGTTCAGTTAAGTTTCATATTTTAATATTCCTCAACATACCGGGTGTCCCAAACGATAGTTAACTTGAACATAGATATCTCGTTTGTTGGTATTGGTGCTTTGAGAAATTAAATATCAATCCTGAAAGCTCAAATTTGCCTCTTCCTCCAAACCAGAGCTATAGCCTTTTGGCCTAAGCAGTTTCTTAAGGCACAGCGTATAAATCAACGAGAGCCTTGATAAAATTTGAACAATATAAGATCTTGTGTTATTCTGGTTTCCAGAAGTTATCCCCCAGTCACCCATTGGGAAGTTTCTTAATTTTTCATTAATTTCAGTTCTTGATTTCGATGTGCTTCAGGAATTTGCTTTGGCCAAAAGGCCAAAGCTCTGGTTTGCAAGTGGACGCAAATTTGAGCTTTCAAGATTGATATTTCTGCTCTCAAAGCACCAATACCAACAAACGAGGTATCTATGTTCAAGTTAACTATCGAGGAACATTTTGAGAGTGATTAGCCATTGATTAAAGCTAAATTCACATCGCTGGAGTCAACCAAATCTGTATACATTTTTTTTGGGACACCCGGTACAATATCTTACTAAAATGCAAATTAGATACAACGACTAAGAATTACATAAACATACTTGTAATAACATAGGATAAATAAAAATTACGTAAGATGTAGGGGGATTTCTTTAGGAGGAGCGCTCTCGCTAGATAAACTAATCAAGGAGAGAGAGCACCCCTTTATGAAAGTTGTAAAATGGCACTTTTAAGTAACTGAAACTGGAAACAATTGCAGCTCGCAGATAAGTCTTTGAAAAGACGAAAATAACATTGTTGTCACTATCAAAATGCAGACACAAAAGAAATTATTATAATAACATGCATACGACAATGCATACCAATTGATGTAGAAGCAAGAGATCTTGTGTATGCTAATCTTCGAGTGAACCAATCCGCAGGATCTGTGAATTTTTCATAGAAGAAATGGCGAAAGACCGGGCGGAAATGCTTCATTATGTCCTGAAAAATAAAAGATACAATCCTAAGACCCCACTTACACTCTACAGGTACAACTTTTTATCTTAGATCCATACCAAAAGAGAATCTCATTGAGATTTATATGAAACTTATCAGGGGGTACAGGGAGGTTGTAGAAGGGGGAAGGTCCAATTCTCGCGTTTTCAGGTGTATAACGCACAATTTTTGGATATTTGTATTCTTTTTGGCTTATAAATACTCCCCATTTAACGACGAATCGAATGATGTATAGTTTATACGTGTTATGTCGCGTGCGTGATAATCAAGAGAGAAAACACCGTGAGTGGTCACTGAAGGGGTACAGTAACCCTAACTGAAGAAGGAGGTTTCGCCTTGGCTTTTTGAATATCATGAAACAGGCAGCAACACAGCTCTAACTATCAGAATTGAGATATTTCACAGCATTTAAAAGGATTTAACGACAAACTGCTATGATAAGAAACATAGAGACAAACCTGAAATACATTGTATTTGGACTTCTTGCCAGCTGCATGGGTTGCATCCTGGTGAGATCCAAGATAAAAGTTTCAGCGAAATCAGAATTCGATAGATCACCGCTATGTTTACAATAGCAAGTTGAAGAAGTTGCTTTAGCGTTGTGTATCATGTACGTTGAGGTTTAGCGTCATTTGAATTTCGCGAGATCATTATTATTATTATCAATTTCTTTATTGTTGGATTACAAATGTCAAAAAGATAGCTAAAAGTAATTAGCTAATTTATTCCAACTTTAAAACACTAAAATACAAATATTACATAAGAAAAATAGTGGATAAAATATTTACAAGTCATCAAAAGTATACAGTGTAAAAGTAAAAGTAGATATCTAATAAGATTCATCATAAAAAGCCCAAATTCGGAATAAAAACGCGGCATAATTTACATGGACAATTTTCTCCGTTCCAACTTTTTATTTTTGTTTTAAACTGACAAAGGGATTCTGAATTACGTATCGTTGGTGGTAACATTTGCCACAGCTGCGGACCTTTGAAACGGATGCTTTCTGTCCCGTTGTTGACAGATCTCACCCTAGGTTGAAAGAATTCGTTATTGTTGCGCAAATTGTAATGACATTCATTTTCACAGAAAATTTCCTGCATGAATGAAGGGTTCAGGTCATTTCTAGTTTTGTACATTTCAGTTATAAGTAGCTGCAAGTTCTTTGTATGAATAGTAACGGCATAGTCCTTCTCTAATAGCTCACTATAAGTAGATTCGGCATCCTTATAAGTAATTCTCAAAGCCCTTTCCTGTATTTTGTTAATTTTTTTTGTTAAGCTGCCTGCTGTGAAACATCCAGATTAAAGGACAGTATTGAAACTGACTGGTAATAAATGCCCTCATGAGTGTTCTTAGTTTGCTCTGATCCATGTAAGGGGATATGCGAGCAAATGCATCATTGGGCAGAAAGGTCAGAAGGAGAGTTTCAAGACAGACTGCAAGCATCTCTCAAAATTCTAACGGTCAAAATGGCTTTTACGAAAGTTTCAAATAGCATCTCACATATTTCATATCACAAGAATGGCTTCAACAACTCCAACTTGGCTATTTTACATATTTCAAACTATATTCAAAAACACGAAATGATGTAATCAGATTTCTGAATCGCTAACCACAAAAATAATACGCTTGTCACCACAATATTCAAAAGAACATCATGAAATAATGTTTCTGGAAAATTCGTTAATTTTTCCCTACAACCTACGATGTTTTCAGTTTTCCAAAATGCAGTTTCTAATTTGCCTCTTACCGAGAATTTCTTTCTGCATTCAGCAGCAGCCCAGTCCGTTGGATGATACTTGGAATGTGCACCACCAATACCTCTGATACCAACCAGGTATTCACCAAGTGGAACAGTATTTTCGCACCATTCTACGATGCCACTTCTTTGAGACAAAGGAACAACCTTCAAAATAGAAAGTGCGTAAACTTTTGTCAGCTCCTGAAGATAGCGTGGCAAAGAAAAGAGGAAAGAAAAACTCTACCTGGTGAGTAAACGACTGAGGGGTGTTTACCAATGTCTAATGATGAAATTCACTTCGCAAATTCGTTTCTTTGAAATTTCATTGCAGCTGCATTTCATCAGCTATATTTCAAATTTCATCATTGCATTTCATTCAGAGAATAAAGGCAAGCTAAGGTATGAACATTTATTTGGTCGAAATCGGTCTTTCCGTCAAACATTTACGAGGATTTTCGAAGATCGTGTTTTGCGAAATTCTCAAAATACCTAGGCTGTCAGTTAGATTCATATTCATGCGCATGTGAGCCTTTAAACCAAGAAACTTCACAACTTCAAAAAATCACAACTAAATATGGTAAGAAATGACCAATTCAACAAACTAAATTTCCATTACTACAAAAATAATAATTCTTCTGTGCCATAAAACTTTAACAAACACAATCTACGTCAAATGCCTAAGTTTTTCTCATTCGTCCAGTGCAATAAACGAGAAATTGCTATCTAAAGAAGAAATAAGTCCCAAAGGGCTCAATATTTTGAAAGTTGTTCCAGGTGTTTTGTAGTCTGAAAGATGTTATAATGAAGGGGGTGAGTACCTTGTACGTTCTAATACGGAGTTCTCTTTTTCTCGTTTCTGGATTTTCTTTGAGAAGTCTGTTCACCATTCCAAAAACTTGCTGCATGACAGCATCTTGTCTCAGATCATCTTTTCCCTAAAATCGTCAACAAATTTCAGATCATAATAATTTCAACAGTTTCATGTTGTTTAGAACTACGACAAACATGCTACTGATGGCAATAGATTTTGAAATTATTGCTTCAAAGCCATATTTGAGCCACAGGTTTCGTAAGAAAGTATACATCTTCCCAAGGAGCCTTCATTTTGGGCTTTTATATTAACATAATTTTTTGTATTACAATACAAAGTTACAGTTCATTTTTACAAGCTAAACTATTTACAAAGATAATATACAGTACTGCTGGAATGATACCCCGGGGAGCAAAAGCCCAAAAGGCTGTGTCTACGTCGCCATTACGTATAGAGTTAAAAACTGCCGAAGTCTGCTGCATATTAGATGTCACGAGAAATTGTCCATGAATATTAACATCTGATTTGGACAAGACCCCCAGACTGTTTCCTCGCATAGTAAACCATTTTAAAGAATTCGAAAAGATAAAAACATGCTGACAAATACAGCCGAAACTAAACTAAACTTTGAAGTAACATGCCAAAATATGAGTTAAACATAAGTAGATACTCGAGTTTTGATGATTTGTCAATACGTTTCTGATTCTCCTTGTATTTTGAGATCACTTTACCTTCGTGACATTTCCGATATTGAGCAGCTTTTAAGGCTGTTTTTATAAAGAAAAGTTTCTTCCTGTGCTCTGTAAAGAAAAGCTTTCTACTGCTGTCAGATAGAAGATACCTTAACAAGTTGCTTCCTTCGGATTCCATCAGATCCAATGCATGTGATCACTTTGGGCAAGTTGATGCCACCACAATGAGTAAATTTATCATCAAAACCAGTGATGTAAACAATGTTTCTGTATTGACATGATGGATCAACCTGCAGAAAGTAAAAGCAATCAGTGATTACAGAAGGATTGGAAAGCGATTATTTATCATGCTAGGTTCAGAATTTGTTTTAATTTCAAGATGGAAAAGATAAACCTGGAACTTGTATCATTGTAATATTCCTGCCTTCATAACTAGCCCTGGCTAACAAAAGCATGATATACAGTAAAAGACTTACAGCTGCACGTACAAAAAAACTGATACGCGTACCAAGGCTTTGTTCAAACTGTAGTAAAAATGGGTTAGAATTGGAATAATGCATTTCTTTACACATTTTAAATGAATTTCAATTGAGTTATTCGATGTTGCTATTGCAGCTGTTCACCTACCTCTTTCCTTTCAGGGTTTCAGATTAATTTGTTGTTTCTCTTGCAAAATTTAACATTTTTCTCAAAGTTACAGGTCAATTTGGTTGTTATTCTTTTACAGGAGTTAACAGTTTTCTTTCCGCAGATTACAGTATCTAATGTTGCGTTTGTGGGTTCATTACGATGACTCCGTTATTCGAGGCAATTTTCAAATTCTGTACCGCACATCATTTTCAATGACTAAAACTTTTGATTTCATTCAAATGCGCCAGGGCATCTTCAAAGTCACCGACAAAATCTCCACCACTTTTCCTGAGCATTTCAAATGCACTGACGCATTTTTACTCTGATGTAAATCAATATTATCAGTTAAATTAATCGTTCGTAGTGTACCTAATTGTATGCAGTTTAACGTTGCGTGTCTTTTAAATTGGGCATGGGGTAGTCATTGTCCTTCGCTCCCCTTGGCATCGTCCCTGTAGTGTTGTACAGTAATTAGGAACGTATAGTAAAATGTAAGATTTATTGTAATATTTTATATGTATAAAAAAATTTGATCAGTTCTTTTGCCACCCTTTTAGGAGCCAACTCGCGAAATTGCAAATTACAGCTTTCATTAGTTTTCATTAAATATTCCTTTAAATTTTAGTAGATTCATGATTAGTTTTTCTAAGTTAGTTTTAAATTTGGAATTTCATATTTTAGCAAGCATTTTATCGTTGTAAATATTTTGAATTTTTGTGAAGGGCACCTTGAAGATATGTATCTATTTTGCTGGAGGGTAACTGCTGTATCCTTAACATTCTCAAAATATGAAAAATATGGCACAGATATCTTTACACATTGCTCCTCACAGCACCTAATTATTTTCCATAGTACCGGGTGCGCCAAAATAAACTATGCACGTTTGGTAGGCCACGCTAAATCGTACACTGGACCGATTTTGAAGATTTATGACTTATTCGTTAGCAGAAAGCCTGAATTAGATACTGGAATTTTTTTAATTTTTTTCATTTTCAGTTTCTAGAGCTAGAAGCGAATTTCCTAAGATTTTAGTTTTCGAAAACATCGAAAACGATAAAAAAACATCGATCAAATTTTCTAAAGAATCGACATGAATGGACAAAGAGAGAACTTTTCGTGGTGATTTGCGATCTAAAAATCGACCAATTGTAATCTGCTGTACGAGAGTTCGTACTGAACCTCCAAATCCCCCTGAAAACGTTTTCTCCTTGTTCATTTATGTTGAATCTTTTAAAATTTGATCGACGTTTTTTGATCGTTTTCAATGTTTTCGAAAACGAACATTTTAAGAGACTCGCTTCTAGCTCTAAAAACTGAAAACGAAAAAAATAGCAAAATATCCCAGTATCTAATTCAGGCTTCCTGCTAATGATTAAGTCATAAATCTTCAAAATCGGTCCAGTGTACGATTTATTGTGGCCAGCCAAACGTGCATAGTTTATTTTGGCGCACCCGGTAGAATACTTCGTCATCTAAACAAGTGCAATTTCTGTAGACCCTTCAGTGACTCTTGAGTGCAGGGTTTTCAATTTTGTAGAATATTCAGTGAATTCAATCTATCTTGTCGTTCAACTCACTAAAGACGATATACAGTAGTAACTCACTGGTATCTCCAAAGTTGGCATTGCGAAATATTTCAAGTCTTTCAATCTCTTCAAAACTAATTTATTTGGAAGATCAAATTTTCCTGAAAGAAAGAAAATTTTGTTGGAGAACAATTGCAACGGATGAAAGAATGAGAAAATAGTGTTCTCCTACAAATTTTACATTGCTTTTAGCAGATATCTGTGAAAGGCTAAATTGAATATAATTGTACTCTTTTAATGACAAGTGAATTTTTTTCAGTATTCCTCAAACTTTCAAGCACACTATAAAATCACAAGAATTCATTATCAAATCAAATTTTTCCACTTTTTTATCTCTATCAAGGAAGCTAATTTTTCACATGAATTTCGATCAGTACTATGAAATGGCAAATCTAAAGATTTGAGACTAGAATTACAAGTTTCTATCAGAAAAGGGTTTCACACCAAGGCATAAAGCAAAATAACAGAAAAGGGTCAAGAAAAAAGCCAAAAAGAGGCAAACCATTCAAAGTGCGGATTTTTGCCTTTACATAAAAAATACTGTTATATGTTACCTGTCTGCCTTTTTAAATGCTGTATATCAAAGTATGCAAGCTCAATGTATGCCTGCATCACAACTTCCATCGATTCTATCAGTGCTGGGTTCACTTTCTTTAACTTGTTAATAACAGATTTTGCAGTCTGGACACGGCTTTGCTGAAAATAACAAATCAACGCAAACTAGTACATCTTCTACATAGCTATTTGTGGATAGATTTTAGAGTCAGAAGGAGTATATTTTTGTTAAGTTCGTCTGGGAAATTTTTATCACCAAACAATAAAATCTGCAGTAGAACATTATTTTGGACATTGGTGTATCCATATGGTCGCAGCAAATCAAAAACTCCAGCGAGAAGATCTTCTACATAGCTGGCTTCTAAGGGCCTGTTTGCACGAGGGAAGACACCTTACCTGCCAGACCAGGGGCTGACTGACGAGGTAAATTTCAGCCACTCTTTATATGAGATTTCTCCTCGTGTAAAGTCTCTCTTCTGTGAAATCAGAACGAATTAACCAATAGGAATCAACGAAGAGAGCCAATACACCTCACCATACCGGTAGTGTTTCGTTTTTATGGAAATATTTCACCTCGCCCAGGTGATATTCCACCTCTGGTGAGGTGGATCTCACTATAACGGTGGTGTTGCGTTTGTCATATAAACGAGAAATGAAAATACAAAGGATTCAATGGGAAGGTGGAATGTCGCCTGCCAGCGCCGGGTCTGGAAGGTGAGATGTTTTTCTTCATATTAACATGCTCTAAATCTACAGTTTTCAGTTACCAGTAACCAGTTACATCATTAGAAGGTTCTCACTGTCAATATGGGTCAGATATGTTCAGCAGGTCAATTAGCTGCTACATTTGAACTTTAAAATAAAGCTTTAACGTAGGCACCAAAACGGCGCTGAAATAAAGGTGGGCATCCTCTAAGGTTCATGCTTGTCAAACTGTTCTTTTCTATTACTTGACCAAATAGGCTGTTCCTTTGTTTGTTCCTACCTAACATCCGAAGAAGGTAGTTTTAGGAACGCTGAAAAGCTAAGCATATCGCAGTAGCATCCTGATCCCTTCCTTCGATGTGACCACGCCTCTTAATTTTTTAGCCTGGAATTATTTTTAGCCTGGAATTACAGAGAGTTGGCGACTCTCCTCACTCTACGCACTTCGTATACGTAGCAGGTTTGTCAGGGCGGGGACTCGAACCACCAATGTCCAGACTGGTAAGCAAGCGCGCTACCATTGAGCCATCCCTGGATATGCCCCTTTTCCTCACGATGGGCTCAACTTCATTTCGAGACTGTATTAGTAGTTTGGATACATTGGTTTGCTCTTAAAGTAACGTTTAGCTGTAAAAGATGTCCCTTAAACTTCTCAATAATTGAATTCAGTTTACCAGTTTAAGGAAGAATCTAATTCAAAGATTGGTTTCCCAACAACTTGCCTCATGTTTCATAAATGCAATTTAAATGTCCTTTGTTCACTGTCTGGGAAAATGACTGGTGAGTAGAACCTTAAATATGCATCCAAACAAGAGTAGATATGTTAGCTAATTTGACAAAGGATAAAATTTCAAGATAAATAATTTGACTACTTGTTTATAACTCTATGGCATAGCTCGTAGACAACACTTATCATCTAAAGCCTTCAATACAGGACATAGGTTGCGGTCACATAGGGGTCACACTGAGCGTTTTTACCTTGTTGTATCTTTCAAAACAAAGACGGGTTAATTACACTGTGATAAGTGACCGCATTTTCATTTCACATACGACGCTGTTACAGCGCTTTGGTCCCGAGAGCTGATTCCATAAGAAAACTATCAGATACAAAATAACGGGGAAAACAAGGTCCCGAGCCATATATTAGCGTTGTATTGGAGAATAAACCAATCACAGCCTTGCGTAGTTGTCACATGATAAATCACATCACTGTGCGACCGCGTGTTATTGTAAAGTTATATATTGCCGTACTTTTTGGCGACAAAAACATATTGCAAGAAAGTGAAGCAATTCACATTACAACGGAAAAATAGAGTAGTGTGACCGCAGCTATATGACAAGATTCGAAAACATCAATTCAAAACTTCAGTAAAATCACGGTATTGGAAGTCTCAAAATCCACAGAAGTGCTTCTGAGCGAAAGGTTTTCGATCTAACGGTTTACACCCTTCAGATTTCCCAAGTAGACAAAATACAAACGATGCTTACCTCCTCAGAGCCATTCTGTTTTGCATTAGACGTCTTTCTGCTCAGCTTGCCTCGTTTTGTTGTCGCGACATCCGGTGCCTCATCTTCAACATTACATAATGCCATTATGATTACAGTTACATGGTATGGATGCTTCTTCGCTGCCTTCTCAATGAGCTGCAATGAAAGATAGTCAAATCAATCAAGTGTACGGATGGTGGCTTTTCGCGGCGTGGTCTGGAGGTTGGGAGTATACAATACTCACGTCGAAAAACGTAGTCATATGCTGAGCTGATTGCGTAATATTTTTTGCAATAAGTTTGGAATGAAGCAATCGTTTAAATAGATATACCGGGTGAGCCAGAAAAAAGTTCCCACTTTCGAAAATTAGTAGCACCACAAGTACTCCATGGATTTGAATGATTCAAATTCTAGTTAAAAGCCAAAAGATCGAAGTATTTTTGTGATGTTTCTCATTTTCTTACAAGCACTGCGAATATTGGTAAATTCAACGTTACAGAAATTTCATGGTTGCAAAATGACTGAAAAAGGGCCTAAAACACTTGATCAAATCGTCAGGCCCCTCCTCACGCAGAACAATATGCACAGGTGTTTCACCTCTCTCAAGAGTCATAAGACACAGATTCTCAAACTGATACTAAAGATTTTCAATCCCATGGCAATAAATGTGTTGACGATATCTCTCACCCATGAGAAATTGCATTTTGTCTATTGTTCTGAGCGAGGAGTCCTTTATGATTTGATCAAGTATTGTAGGCCTTTTTCAGTCATTTTGCAACCGCAAAGTTTTTGTAAACTTTAAATTACCAATTTTTCCAGTGCTCGTAAGAAGGAAAGAAAAACCACAAAAATATTTCGATCTTTTAGCTGTCAAGCAAATATTGATTCATTCCAATCCATCCAGTACTTTTGATGCTATTAATTTTCAAAAGTGGGAACTTTTTTTGGCTCACCCGGTACGTTTTCACAGAAAGAGAGAAATTTACTGATACCTACCTGTTCTAGATTTTCATTAAACTGCAAATTTTCTCCACTGCTTCTCGAACCCATTCTTGCCGCAAGTTGGTACATGAGAGGCAAGAATTTTCTTGATTCCATTTTGGAGATGCAAGCCTATTTAAGAACAATAAAGTTAAAACAACTTTAACGACAAAGAAAGGGATTAGAGCATTGATTGAATAAGCAAAATATCACCCAGGAGGTCGCAGAGTGAGCATTATTGCTTTATAAACGTTTATGACTATGCTTGGCAAACAATTTGTCCAGTTTAGCTAGACTCACGAAATAGTCTCAGTTATCGCAACAACAACAGCAACAGCAATGACAACAACAACAACAACAATATATATTTTTGCTCAAACTGTCGTAGTTATAGCGTCCATCAGCCTATCAATAGCAATAACTACGAACTTGCAATCAGTCTACAGTTTAGCTACGTGACATGAGACTTTTGGCATATAATCAAATTTGTGGAACAATGTTTCGTTTGCGTATTGCAAGCTGAAACATGTTTGTGAGGCAATTTTCGCAACAATTTCACTTTCTTAGAAAAAAAAATCAACGTTTGTCAAGAAATGTTTGCTTGCTTCTCTAGGGATTCTATTGCAACACATTTAGCATGAAATTTTTACTTCTGAATGGCCAAAGGAACATCTTTTCAAAGACCTACCTTCATTATCTGATTGACAATTGGTTCATGAGAGTTGTCAAGCCACAAAGAACACAGTCGAAAGATTCTCATGTCATACTTGTCCTGCAAATAGTTTGAAAATATCAGAGCAACATTCCACTTGAAACTACAATGAACGCCATTTATATGCCACTGTAACCTTATTCTTATCCTATGTCATACTATGGGTAGCTAGACACTGCTGGTGTGCTTCTATGGAGGAGCGCTGCAACTAACATGTACCTGCGGACGAATAATTTCACTTCCATAGTAGTAAATATGTTTTCCTCCGCAAAAGAACAAAGCTGTGGGATCAAGCACAACTGCGGCGTCTAACTACCTATGGTCATACTACAATGCCTGCCAAAAGTCTTGGAACACCTTTGCTATTTTTGCCTTTTTTGCGATTTCCCCCTCTCCCCCTCAGAACAATGTTGTTCTGTGATGATAAAATGGGAATGGCAGGACGATTCGCGACTCTGATGGAATGCTAGGACAATAACCTTGCAAATCAACATTGTTTCGGGGGTGAGGGGGTGTTTAAACCTAATCGCTATGGTTAGAACTGCGGATTGTCAAGAAATGGCCTAAGTGTTCCAAGGACTTTTGGCAGGCATTGTAGACAGGGCTTCAGGTTACCCAGCTATCAGGTATTTTTTCTCAATTATCCGTTTTCAAGTTGAAGGGAATCGACATGACAATATCGACTAGCCGCTATAAATAGGCTAGAGAAGCGCCCACACAGCTATTGTCCCTTTAGCTACACAATCAAATGGCGCGTGTCAAAGTTACCAAATACAATATACAATAGACTACACAAAAAGTTGTATGTCTTTACTGGTTAAAACAGTGCTCAATGCCATGTAGGCATAGCGAATTATAACAGGATTGAGACTATAAGAAAGATTACATTCTTTGCTGTTACTCATAGTTTCACGCTATACAGCGATCATCAGACAATTGAGATCTCTAACTCAATTTTTGCGCATTTATACATTGAATATCGTGATGACATAATCTTATAACCATTCTTTACGTGGGGTCTCTTTTGAAATTATTAGGTAGTATTTGTTCGTGAAACTCTGAGTAACAACAAAGAACGTAATTTTTCTTATTATCTCAATCCTGTTGCACAATAGCCTACATTTTCAACTTGGCCCGGGTCAGCTTTCAACAACGTCGATTCCCTTTCATTCTTTATCTTTGAATGCTAAGTTAGTTTGTATTTGGGGGAAATATATCAGATAGATAAGGCCATACTAGGACAATTTCATACCAGGATAACTGCTTATCCCTCCATCAGCTAATTGGTTAAAATCAAAGAGAAAGTCTCGAACTAGGTGCCTAAAAACGAATTACATAATACAATGAACCTACCCCAGTGCAAAGGCATCTGACATAATTTTCAAGTGCTTTCTGAAGAAACTGCTTTCTATCTTTCAACATTTGTTGCAGCTCTGTTTCATCTTCTTCACACTGGGCGACAAGACTTCGGTAATAACGATTTCTGTAAGCAAAGATATCAATTGAAATATCAATTCATGTATATCGATAGACCAAATAGACACAGTAAAGACGATATGATCTTAACATGTGATCTTAAAAAGGTATTTAAAACTAATTTAAGTCTTTCTCAACTTATATGTCACGCGCAAAGGTCCACGAATAAATACCGGTTAAGTCAATAAAAAGAATCCCCGTTTGAAAGGTCACGCTCACTGGATATCAAGACGATGATATCGGCAAATATACATTTTAATGGTAAACATTTTCAAATCCATTTAAAAATTTATCTGACTGAAATCTGTCACTCTGTACTGAAAATATGAGGGATTTTTTGAGAAAGCCTCCTCAAGAAACTCTCAAAGCGTGCCCAAAATCACGAACAAATTACCCCTAACATTTCTGCCTTATACAGGCCTTGCAGCAATGACTTCTGCACGCTTTAGCATGTGCTAACCTCTTGGGTGGATGAACAAGTCTTCCCCCTGGTATCAATATTGGGGGAGGGGGATTCCATTTTTCCAAGAGGACAAAATACATGAATACATTTGAGTGTCATTATTTTAAGGAAGGAAAACCAAGGAAAATGTGCTCATTGTTTTAACTCGTTTTTGCCATGTTCTTGGAAGGGGCTTTCTGCAGAAAATCTCCCATATTCACGGGAAGGAATGGCCGATTAAAGCTGAGTAAATTACTAATTGGACATATTGGCAATAAAACAAGACAGTTTTCAATATTATTGCTTGGATATTCAGGGAGCAGTGGCCTTCCAAAAGGGGATTCTTTTTTGATTCACCCAGTACAATTGAAATGGGTTACATGATCAATATTACGACTTTTAAATTACTCCTTAGATGGGGTTAAACAGGTAAAACTTACGCAGTTCCCCGAATGTTATCTCCCATTTCCTTCAACCGATTTATTTCAGTCTGAAAAAAATTGAAAAAGATTACACCACAAAAAGTAATTATAGCTAAGGATATTAGAGACAATTTTTAGAAATTGGAAAGAAATAATATTAGTGCTATTACCTTGACTTTCTTGATGACAGTTTGTTTATTTTCAAAAGCTGAAGATTTGATGTAGTCTTTGATTCCTTGGTACTGAGAATCAGCATATTTTGCAAGCAGGTAATAAGCCTGTAAGAATGAAACATACAAAGAAAGTTGATGATGATGTGATGTGGTGGTAACTTTACTCCATAGAGTACTACTAATGAATAAAGGTAAAAATTTCACTCATGACCTTAATTTCTTGTTTACCTGCGTCCAACCGCATCAAGTTGAGGGAGGTTAAACGTAGCATATAGTTTTCACATCAGTTGAATTTTAGTCTTGCTGGTCTGTCTTGACTTTGACTGATATTTTGGCTCTTCGCCCTAATGTTTTCATTCCATTCCACTTTTACAGTACGATAAATCTAGCGGAGAAACGCTATTCCACAGCAGCATAAAATATCGGTTCGTTGAAACATTAGAGCAATAAAAATTCACATAATAACATAACAACATAACATAACATAACATAACATAATATAACATAACATAACATAACATAACATAACATAACATAACATAACATAACATAACACAACATACATAACATAACATAACATAACATAACATAACATAACATAACATAACATAACATAACATAACATAACATAACACAACATACATAACATAACATAACATAACATAACATAACATAACATAACATAACATAACATAACATAACATAACATAACATAACATAACATAACATAACACAACATACATAACATAACATAACATAACATAACATAACATAACATAACATAACATAACATAACATAACATAACATAACATAACATAACATAACATAACATACACTCTTTTTTTTATAAGAATATTGTTTATAAGAATATTCAGGCTCAGAATCATCCAAATTTTAAGAATATTATAAGAATATTGCTCAGCCTCAACTCGCATATTTGTGTCTCAATTTCCAGCAGTTTCCTGTTTTGCGATGTTTATAACATTCTTAATTGTTACAATTGCTTAAGCTTTTCTTTCGTTCGACCATTTCTTCATAATGATATGACAATTCTTTGAACAATGTTCCCCTGAAACCATGTCAGATTTGAAAAAATAAGAATACTCTAAGAATATGCTAAGGCTCAAAACGAAAAATTTCTTAAGAATATTGAGGCTGGAAAAAATTTATAGTATTCTTATAAAAAAAAAGAGTGTAACATAACATAACATAACATAACATAACATAACATAACATAACATAACATAACATAACATAACATAACATAACATAACATAACATAACATAACATAACATAACATAACATAACATAACATAACATAACATAACATAACATAACATAAGATAACATAACATAACATAACATAACATAACATAACATAACATAACATAACATAACATAACATAAACATAACATGTTCCAATTCTTTCTCCTCGCTATGAAAAATTAGAAGAAAAAAGAACTACGCCATAAGAATTATCGAAGGTGGCTTACCTCCGTAGGACTCCCTGACTGCGTATTTTGTGAATCTTCGAGGAGACATGCTGCCTGCAATAATGTCGAAAGATTTTGTAACAAGTGTCCCGAAAAAGGAAATCAGCTTCATCGAATCTAGCATTGCATGTCTATTTATACATTCCTGAAGTCAATATATTCATATAATTTTGAATCTTTAATCAATATGATATAGATTATATCCTTCGATATCATTCGGTTTCATCCATGTTTTAAGGCAGTGTACTTCATACTCCAAACAGACCACTTCTCGAAAAGTTGCGTTGGAAGATCATTGAAGAACTCATTGTCAATGAATCTAAAACTATGGCCTTCAAGTTGCTCAATGACTTGGCTCCACAATACCTGTGTAACATGTTCACCAGAAACTCAGAAGGCTCCTCCATAGGCTCCGCAATACTGAGAGTGATCTAAGGTTGGCAAAGAAAAAGTCAGCAAATGGGCAAACATTTTATTCTTTCCGAGGAGCAAAACTATGGAATAGCCTTCCCGTTGAGTCTAATGACACCCTCCCTAAATAGTTTAAAAAATAATCTATGGAGAGTTGAACCTTTTCTTTCTTTGTAAACAATTTATAATTGTAAATAGGCTTTTAATATTATGGTTTCTTATATCCTAGTGCTTTAATTGTATACTATAATTTGTTTTAATTGGAGGGTTCTTTGAAAAACAGCTTCTGCTGCAACCCTCCCTAAAAGAATAAAATATGACACAAGAAACATCAAAAATGCTTACAGCCCATGAGCCACTGATCATGAGCTCCATAATAATCAAGCAAACTCCATAATCAACATCATAGGGCTCAAATCTTTAAAAAGGTCGGTGTATAATTCTATTACAGTTTTCTTAAAAAAAATGGTTTCGAAGGAACTTAGGGTTTCCGCTGCAAATTTGCTATGGAAACTTACTGATATCTTGATTAGTTTTAAAATGGCGGCAGTTATTGAATTTTAGGCCATGACGTCATCAAATTTCTAAATCCTCAACCAGAAAGGCTACAGATTTAAGTTCACCATCATATTGTAGAGCCTTTATAAACTATGGTTTTCTTGAAGGTTATATCATCTTTCCTTTATTGGTTTAGGATTTACGATGATTTAAATTTTTTCAAAATTTTCCATGAATTTTTTCAAATATAATTAAATTGCCGCCATTTTGAAAAAAATCAAAATATCAAAAACTTTCCAGGGCATATTTACAGCAAAGTACCATCAGTTCCTTTCAAGCCATTCAATTCAAAGAAAAATGTCAAATAATTTTACATCCACCTTTTTAAAGATTTGAAGGATTTGAATCCTATGCTATACTAAACAAAAATCTGCAGTGCTAGATTTGATCGAATATTTTGTCAGTTTCAGAGACAGCCGGTACTTCTTGTTGCTAATAAATAGCCGTATACTATACTTCATAATGGCACAAAAAGAAATTAATAACTTTCTATTCATATTTCTAGTGACGCTCAAAGCTAAAAGCAATGTGTGCTAAAGCTACGCTACATGATAGGTCATCAAGTACGAGAAATGAACAATAGACTTCTTACATGTTCCATATATTCATCAATGATCACTCCAGGATTCTCAGATCGTGTTTCTGCAAGCCAATGGCCATAAAGACCTAATGCGACTGGATACAGCTCCACTAGCCTGTGGTCTTTACCCTGGAAAAGGTGCAGATATTTTGTTATTGACATGTCACACAGCACTCAACAAGGAAAGATTTGGTAAGACAATAGCACGAGTTGGTTTTGATTGACACCGCAATTCAAAGCGATTAGCGATCGCAGACAAAGGAAATTCTCTCAGCCAGAAATTCAAAACAAACAAACCTGCAAAAGTTTTTCTGAAACACAGGTGCTAGCACGCTCGTTGCGCATTCCAGAAATTGTTTTTAAGAGCAAACATGAGCAAATATCGAAAGAAGAAGGATACATCTACACATCTACCACGGGCATTTTATTTCTTTGGTTCAGAGGTTGAGCAGTAAGTGTTTCAATTAAACCCAAAAATATAAGAGAATTGAATCGCCTCCCAATAGGCTTTTCAACCAAATTGATTAAATGCCCGTGGCAGATGTGTAGATATATTCTCTTCTTTCGATCTATGCTCATGTTTTCTCTCAAAAACAATTTCTGGAATGCACAACGAGCGAGCAAGCTACCTACATTTCAGGGCAACTTTTGCGGCTTTGTTTGTTATGAATTATTGGTTGAGAGAATTTCCTTTGTCTGCGATCGTTAATCGCTTTGAAGTGCGGTGTCAATCAAAAGCAGCTCATGCTATTGTCTTGCAAAATCTGCCCTTGTTACAGCACTCTACACTGACACCACAAACATATGCAATGGTAATGCTGACATATAATGGCATTGGCAGTCATGAATAGAAAATCAACAGGCAGCACTCAAGTTACTTTAAAAACCAAGCAATTACACATTTGACTTTTATTGTATCTCTTTAGAAGACAGGAAAGTTTATCTAGGAGTTATTAATTAATTGACAGATTAACTAATTAATCAATTGATAATTCAAACTCGTCCAGAAAGACGATGTCTACATTAATATCAAAGAATTCTCAAATAATTACAAAGAATTCTCTAAAGGAAGATAGGAAGTCTTCCGAGGTATGAAAGACAGATTGGATCTCTTAAAGAAGTATTCTAAAGAGTTTCTGAAAGATTTTAGGCAAGAAAACAGTTTTACTTTACGTAAGGCATGTACTGTAGTTTTGCTACCTCAATTAGAAAGCCTTCTGGTGACTAACAGAAATGAATGTAACATTTCTGGGCAACTAAATGCAAATTCTAAGCCCTGCAAATAATGTACCGTAGGTACTTCAGATGGTGCTGCAAAGTACAAATACGGGTAAGCAAACATTCATAAAACCAAAAGACAAAAAAAAACGAAACGAAACGAAACGAAACGAAACGAAGCGAAAAGAGTCACAAAAGACCAATGACCAAAGATTACAGAATATCAAAAACATGACAGTTTCCCTATACCATCATTTTGGTGTGGCGAGGTCCATTTGTTTGAATGAATTTTTGTTCTAGTCAAACTATCATCAGCATCGCAAAAAAGAGAAAAATTCAAGTTGAAACAAACCTTTTCACAGTTTCTAAGGAGCGATTTCAGTAGATGCATAGCTCTGTTCTGTTCTCCCCGAAACCAAAACATCTTTGCTTGTTCAATTTTCCAATCTGTGGGAATCTGAACCATTGATTCTAGCTGACTTATCTCTTGAAGATGACGCTCACAGACCTATGACACAAGTAGTAATTGCGATCAAAACGTCCTATCACTTCATTCAATAGCATTCATAATGCGATCTGTGACAGCTAACAGGGCTCCTTGAAAATCAGCTCTGCTAAAGGGCAACCCTTAAATGAAATCTGAAATAGTTTCTTTTCCTTTATTATCTTTATTTAATGGCCTCGGGGTAGACACAGCCTTTTGCTCCCTGGGGTTGATCGTCCTAGTAGTATTGTAGAGTAATTTTGTAAGTAATGTAGTTCGTAATTTGTATTGTAAATTTCATTTGGAATATATTATATACTGAAATGTGAAAATGCACAGGTAAAAATTGATATACCAAGTGACTAAAAATTTACCAACCACCCTAAAAACAAGCTGCTGAAAATATGCAACTGCTTCTTTGTTTGATTTGTTTCTACCTAGCATACGAAGGTGGCTTTTAGAAACATTGAGAAGCTAAGCTTATCGAAGCAGTGTCCTTTGGTCTTCCTCTCAATGTAACCACATCTCGTGATCCTTTTAGCCCGGAGTTACAGACACTGGGCGACTCTCCTCACTCTTGGTAGCAGGTTGGCCGGTTGGCGTCTAAAAACTGTTCAGCCTTCGTCCAAACAAAATATGTTTTGGATGGAGCCTTCCTCGTGTTTGAATAGATAATGGGTGTGCTTAGGGCGCGGCATAATCGATTCCTTTGTTTTAAGAGACCTCCTTACAACCAGTAATTGTATGACTTGATGTGTTCCTAACACTGTCTCATCTGACTTGATAAATTCCGTCAAGCTTTAAAGAACTATAATAACCCAGATGGTTCTGTGCGGGCATGCTACAGTTGCAGTATGTCTCAAATCAAATTTGACTGGAGAAGAAACTATAGATCCACGGTGCAGTAGTTGTACGGTGTAGTAGTTGTACGGTGTAGTAGTTGTACGGTGTAGTAGTTGTACGGTGTAGTAGTTGTACTGATAGAACATTGCAACGAAAGTAAAACTTGTCAAGCACTTAATTTACTCCAGTATTGATCCATGGTTTTCGCTTGGGCCAAATTTAACTTTCTAACGGGGTGAGTGGCCGAGCGGCTACAGTAAGAACCCGCAAAATAGAAACCATTCTATAAGAAACCTCAGGCTGATTTTTTTTAGAAAGGGTGCCCTCATATAAGAAACTTCTCAGCCTGATTCTTGGAAGGTTTCCTATAGGAGGATCCCAAAAAATTTTCATATTTAGTAATTTTTGTTAAAATCAGGTGCCAAATATTTTTTAGAGATTTCATGCAAAAGCATCTCCATCTACAGTATACTTCGCATGCATGCTATGATTGACCAAATATGGAGAGAATGATACGTAACAAGAACATACTGTTTGATAGCGTTTGCTCTGGGGTTTCTTTAAAGATTTGAAGGTTTCTTAACCATGTGATAAGAAACGTTTCAGCCTGTTTGCAGATTAATGCCCCTTAATAAGAAACCCAACAGGCTGTTTTGAAAAAACTGGTTTCTATTTTGCGGGTTCTTGCTGTAATACAGTTTCCGTCAGATGACTGAAGTTAAGCTCGGTCGAGCAAGGTCAAACTCCAGATGGGTGACCTCTCAGAGGCCTGACCTCGCAGCTCACCTCGCCGTCCGTCGGAAGGGACGTCAAACTTGGGGTCCCATGCTTGGATACGGCATGCATAGTGGACTTAAATTAGCTTTAAATAGCTAGGAATTGTCCAGCCCACTTAAAATGAATTACTGAAAAAAGGCAACCCACAAAGGACTCTGGGTGACAACAACTCCTTATGCATTGTTGCAAGACAATGCTGCGAAAGAAATTTTTTTAACTTTGCGGTAAAGAACTTGTATCGACTGCACAGTTACCTGAAATCTCCCAGCCTCTCTAGCCAGGACTGCGGTATTCAAAAGGTGAAAATAAGCTTCTTGTGCAATATCATCTTTACATGAATCTCCATGATCCAATTGCGACATTTCTCTCTGGAGTGTTATTTTTAGGGCCGCCGCTTTCAGGGAAGAAGCAAACTCGAAATACTGGAAATCATTAGCAAGAGTAGGTTTCTTCTTAAGTACAATTGGAATGAATTCTTTACTGGAAAATAAAATTTAGGAATCATTTAAGAACGTATCTATCAGGTGAGCCAGAAAAAAATTCCCACTTTTGAAAATTCATAACACCGAAAGTACATGATGGACTAGGATGAATCGAATTTTGCTTGACAGCCGAGAAATTGAAATATTTTTGTTGAACATTCTCGCGCATTTATGAGCACTGGAAATATAGATAAATTCGACTTTACGAGAATTCATCGGTTGCGAAATGCCTGAAAAGGCCCAAAACATTTCATTGCACAGAACGATAAAGAAAGTACAATTTTTCACGGAGAGATATATTGTCTGCAAATTTAGGTAAATGAGGTTGAAAGCTTCAGTATTTGTTTGAAAATCCGTGCGCAGTTTTCTGCTTTGAAATTTATCACTGATTACATCTGTTAATGTATCATGCCCTTAGAGCATCTGCATATCATAACAAATGCTTTATGAATAAAAGCATGATTTGGTTCACTTTTCCATGGCGTTGGCTCTGACTAACAAAAATATTAGGCAGGAATTTGATACCATGGTGTACAACATGACCTTCGAATGAAGTCCTTCTCATAGCAGCATTTTAGATCAATTCTATTTTTTATTTATATTCTTCTGTGAAGAATAACTGCATTATTTAATGTTTTTATACAGTGATGCAAATCAGCTTTTATGATTATAGTCAATCTCAAATCATATGTCACGTAAAAATGCTCGCAAATAACAACAATTGAAATGTTTTGCATAGGCAATTTTAATGAAATGCACTTATGGAGCTTTACACTGGTTCACCAGGTCTATTAAAGTATTTCTCAATTCACAGGATGATAAACAATATAAAAGAAGTTTGGATGCAAAAAGATAAGATATTCAGCACACTGAGGCCTTTCTGACTTGTGTCTTTATCAGAGTGTGACTTACAAAATTAAACTGATCTTAAAGTTACGTTATGGGTATACATATACTGTGATTCAATTAACAGATGGATAAAACATTTCCTGAAAAGATATTCCTATTTTCAACCCATCAAGTGTTGCCTGTCCGGCTTTCATTAACTTTCCTTCGTGAGAAAGTAACTGTCTAGGGTCTTTTAACTGCATGAAAGCGAAGATCTTGAAGAACGTTTCTTGTAATTTCTTATTCATGGCGCCACAGTCGAAAACGTGAATGATGAATGCACACACAGAATGATAAACATGAATGATATCAATCGAACGCAGCGCCGTCCTTCGGAAGGGACGTTAAACTAGGAGTCCCATGCCTGGATGCGGCATGCATAGCGGGCCTAAATTAGCTTTGAATAGCTAGAAACCCTATCAGCCCACTTAAAATAAATTACTATTACTACTACTTCTATTGATAAATCGCCAGCCAGGATGCGATTGATTCTCTTTTTGGAACTTATCCACTACTCAAAACTTTATCGGGAAAGCACCAGCAAATGCAATTCGAGACTATTGAAAAGGCTAACAAACAGACAAACGCTATATAGTTATAAATAATTTGTAGAATAAGTTACAAGGACGACAAGGGCAAAGAAGCATGTACACTCTCGAGGAATTTTGAGGAACTTTGTATTGAGGAATTTCATTGCAAAGAACGCAAGCGAGTAGATTTGAAGGCAAAAACACCGCAATACGACAAAAACAACAGCAGATTGAGTGAATTTATTTTTATCAAGCGAGCTTTCCTGTTGGCCAAGTTCAGGCTTTGAAACTTGACACAACTGAAACTACGAAAGCTTAAAGCACGTATATTGAAAAACATAGAAATTTTGTAACAAAATCTACCTGAAGTATTCTTTGCCATAATTTTCCAGTTCTGTTACTGCATTCATCTTCGACATAAAATGGTACAGTCTTGACGTAGATACATTATCAGTTATTCCATCATGGGTCAGTAAATTTATTCTTGCTTCGTTAATCATTGAATTGAACACACCTTGATTTCCCTCTTTCAATGCAACGATACTGTCATATATGCTGCCAGAAAAACTTGTCTTATCTTGGTACGTCGTCCTAGATGGAACATTGATTATCGAATGCAAATAGTAAAATAGTATTAATCAAAACAAAAACAACTAACGGAGGGGCAAAGGTTAAGTTAGCCATGACTTGATACAACTTTTGAAATAACAAAATAGTAGCGAGCAACGAAGGAAATCAAACATTTCAAAAGGTTTTCTCACAAATAGCAAGATAAGATAAGAAGTGGCCCTTGTCAAAAGCCTGCTGAGCCACACTATCTCAAGTAGCGGTTATCTGGAAGAACTCGCTATCTCAAACAAATTCTCATTTCCCCTTGTTTTCTTATAAGGGTTTGCAGAGAGAAAAATCAATTTCCCGTCACAAAAAACCCTGCTTTCTCGAACAAACGCTGATTTTGGAGGCTTCTTAACCTCAATTTTCCTGGTAAACTCTAATGCTTAGAATGACATCATGTGAAGGTTGTTGGAACATTTGAGCAGAACATCGTCCAGTGAATCTTGGGAAATTCAAAAGCGAACTTTTCTCTTGGCATGTTTTCTACTCTTTGGTTAGGCTTTTAGTCAAATAACACAACTTCGGTTATTTCAAAACCTCACCATTTAAAAAAAATTGCATTTCCTTCGAGAGTTTGAGAACAGGGGGTTAAATTGTAGATCGTAATTAGACTGACGACGTCATTCCTTGCGTTCGTTGAATGTTTTTAATCTGATCTTTTTAGTTTCAACCATCATGCCATTCAATGCGGAAAACTGAAACTCATGTAATCAGCCTAGATCGCAATAGAACTACGTCGTACATTGACCACATATCTAGCCTGCGTGCAGCCTCTACTGTCACTGCGGAGGAAGACGGAGGGGAGGAGGGAGGAGGAAAGAGCGGAAATCGACAGATCTGGCTGAAAAAGTTTTTGTGATTACAAGATTGCAAGCGATCCAAATCAGTATGAGAGTCAAAGCAGGTTGGTGGAGTTAAGATGTTTATATTTCATTATTGCATACACGGAAAGAAAAAAGGGTTGTTTGTTATCAAAACCACATGAAAACAACAAACCTTGAATGCGTTTCAAGATCCCAGATTCCATTGCGCCAACTTGCTTCGAACTGCAGTTCCTCATACTGCCAAGAGATATAACAGAAGGTATCAAACGAGCTTTCAGAAAATTGACACTAATGAACGAGTTCTGTGCTACTCTTTTCATTCAAGATGTGGGTGTATTTCTACCTCAAAAAATGGGTAACATTCTCAATCAAATCTTTTCAAAGTCATCAAGACAATTTGCAAAGAAAATTGCAAGTTTCATGATAGATTTTTAAAAAGAATTAACTTTTTCATGCACTCATTCTATGATTTGTACTTTCAAAATACATCAATGATTACAACTAGGTTTTGAAGCGACAGAGTTAAAGCTATCCCGGGGCCAAGTGGTAAAAACAGCCAATAGTATTTGATAACCTTGGAATGTGCCGTTTCTTTGTATAGCTAGAGCCCGGGGAGGGGGGGGGGGTACTCTTTTGTTAAGTTGTACTCGACGTGCCGCTCATATGGATGGGTTTTTTCATCCGAAATTCTCTACGTATGGGTCTGTTTTTAACCAAAATTCTGGTAGATCGGTAGTTCTTTGAGAATTTTCTTATCAGTGGGCCCCATAATGATAATCCACGCCAAAAAACTGACATTTTCCTTTGTTTCAAATCGACAAATTCATACACAAAGGTCAAAAATTTCCTAATATTCATGCAAATAGGCTCGAAATTTTTGAATATTTCGTCATACGAATGGGTCCTTTTCTCAAAGTCCAGATTCAGGTCGAATCATGTTGACAATGAAGTACCCCCCCCCCCCCTCCACCGGGAGCTAAAGAAACAGTGGGTACGTAGGCGTTTTCTTTACCTATGCCAATTCAAAAGGCAACAGATGAAAAAAAAGACAACATTACCTCTGCGATATCTTTCACTGTATTTCTGTCGATTCCTCTTAAGTACGTCTGCATGACTTGATGTAATCCAGCTCTTTCTAAGTTCTTGAAAAAATGAGGCAAAATTTCAAGGTTGGTAACGGAATTAGGATTATTTGAAATTGGCAAGATAGAAATGGGTGCCTGGATAGAAATCAACAAAGGAAAGGCATGTGATATACCTGGGCTAATTCGAGCTGGCCAATTGATTCTTCTGAGGTTCCTTGGAGATTTTGCGTTACTGAAGAGAAAAGATATCACGTAAAGCTTCTAAAAGGTCTTGACGTAGATAGGCAAGTCTCTGTCCAGAAAATTTTCAACCCCATTCTCATGAACGCTGTAACTTCATTATGATTGCAACATCATGGTAGCATCCCGAAAGTTATCTTTGATTTAATAATTTCATTTGTCTAGTTGAAAACTATTTACGCAGTTCCATGTGACAAAGAAAATTTCACGAGCGAGAAGGTACTTAGCTTCTTGAAATCAAAAGCTATTGTCACATGCTTTGTATTGACCAAGCAACATCTCAAAAGATAGCTGGGCTTTCGAGCTAAGGTGTTATGGCGCAGTGGTGTAATCCACTGACTTTGCAGCTAGAACAGTTAGCTAGAATGGTTCGATACGCGGTAGAGCCCCATCACTTGAGCGTCATGACAAGGGGGCGCGGATTCGATTAGGCCTATTCTACTTCTGCGATCCCAGCGCTGAAAACCGCAACTTCACCTTCACCTTCAGCTAAATGCAGATCGAAGCGCTTTGTTTAAAACGTTTGTAGTTTGGTCTCAGTAAACAAGATGCGATGTTACTCCAGAAGTTTTTTTTGGTTCGCTTGGTATAGATATTGTAATGTTCTTGATTATATAACAAACTAACAGGTCAATCAATCAATCAATCAATCAACCAACCAATCAATCAATCAATCAATCAATTAATCAATCACCAAATCAAGAACCTTAATACAGCAAAATAAGACAACGTCAACTCACACAACGCTTTGCCATAGTCTTTCTCGTGCTCATACGCCTTCACTCTGGTAGGTATATCAGAGGTATATCCTATGCCAACACCATAAATTCCATCTGGTTCACCAATATTTCTATAAGCTTCAAACAACAGCCTTTGGCATGATGCTCTCTCTTCAGTCTCACCACTCTGATCACTGAGTGCCTCCCATTGTGTGCCTTGACTTGAGCTATTTGACTCCGTATGGGTCGAAGTAGGGTTTTGTCTACAATAAATACAACAATTATTTTTAGATGGAGAGGATATGCGCTTTAATGGTTCCTCACCGTATGCAAGATGTAAAGTCTAGACACCTTTGGATAAAAGGTTATAAGTTGATCATGGAGTTACCGAATCTTAGCAAAAAGAGAAGTAAAAACTTGTATCAGTTAAGTGCCAGTTGTTCTACTTGTTGCATCTCTAATGCTAGAACAGAGCAATTTGAAACGCCCCTCGCCCTTTCTTCCTCTCCAATATCAACGTTTGCTGTTGATAGTTGGGACAAGTGTATAAGTGACAAGCATATTTCTCAGTAATCAAGAAACATTATTTAGGGGTGACAAAGGACAAACTATATTTGATATTTTTCTCGCATTTCTAAAAGCACTGAAAATATAGGTGAATTCCACTTTACAAAATTTTCTTGGTTACGCAATGCCTGTAAAAGGTCTAAAACACTTGATCAAAGCATAACGATGAAACCATGAAGTTTTCGTAAAGTCGCATTACACGTAGCCTACGTGTAGACCCAGGATAATGGGTCAACTCGTAGGCTACATTACACGGGGTGTTTCAGAAAATAACGCAACCCAAGTATAATTGAAAATCTTAAAGAACTAATAAAATTTTCGTAGATGTGATGTATGCTGCCTGAAAGTACCGGGTGTCCCATACGGATTTGATTGACTCCGACGATGTGAATTTTGCTTCAATCAATGTCTAATCACTCTAAAAATGTTCCTCGATAGTTAACTTGAACATAGGTACCTCGATTGTTGGTATTTGTGCTTTGAAAGCAGACATGTTAATCTTGAAAACTCAAATTTGCATCTTCCTGCAAACCAGAGCTTTAGCCTTTTGGCCAAGCAAATTCTTAAGGCATGGCGTATAAATAAATGATAGCCTTGATAAAATTTGAGCAATATTAGATCTTGAGTTATTTTGTTGTCCAGAAGTCACCCCCTACTTCATTTTTCATTAATTTCAGTTCTTAATTTCGATGTGCTTCAGGAATTTGCTGAGGCCAAAAGGCCAAAGCTCTGGTTTGCACGTGGACGCAAATTTGAGCTTTCAAGATTGATATTTCTGCTCTCAAAGCACCAATATCAACAAACGAGGTATCTATGTTCAAGTTAACTAACGAGCAGCATTTTGAGAGTGATTAGCCATTGATTAAAGCTAAATTCACATCGCTGGAATCAACTAAATCTGTATACTTTTTTTTGGGACACCCGGTACAATCTTTCTGCTGTCTAATGATATGCAGTTTGGATACATTAATGGAATTATTCATCATTTAATTGATATTTTAGTACGGATGGCCGATTTTAAATGCAGCATGCTGTCAGAGCAAAATTAATAAATTTTTTACCGTAAGGTAATTTAAGGTAATTTTTTACCTTTAAATACGCAACAGAATTTGTCAAATATTTCAGGCCTAGAAGCACTTTACAGAGGCTCAGTCGTCAAACAGTAAACAAATCCGTAAACTCGCACGTGTCGGGGATTATCCATTGTTCATCCATTGTTCTCTGCAGTTTGTTTGGTGGCTTCACCCAAGCCACAAAAAAGTGACCGTTAAAAATCCACTTATATCCGAGCAATCGTAGAAGACATGAATGTTTGGTTTGTTCCTAAGGGAAGTACAAGGATTAATGCCCAAACAGCAACTTTCATTTTGAAAAAAAATACGAAAATCCTGTGCGATATCACCTTTCAAAAAACTGCAAAAATCATCGTTTTGTTTACATTTTGACGACGGAGCCCCTTTAAGTGATGCCCTAAGATAGGAAGACGACACATTTATTCCCATAAGATGCATTTGTTAAGAATGATAAAATAAGCTCTCGCAGAGAAAGATTTTCGTCCATGTAAATTTCCTATCACTTCCCGGCATCTGAAATAGGTCATACTTACGAAAACGTCAATTAAGTGATGAATAATGAAATTAATATGCCTACCCTGGATATCATTGAAAAGAAGATAGCTTGTGCTTTCAAATGATATGTGGTAAATTGATTCAAATGCTATTAGTTCCTCAAGAATCTCGAATAAAAGTGGGTTGCGCTTTTTCTGAAAAACCCTGTACTTCCAGTGCTGATAAAAATGCGAGAAAAATTGCAAAAATACTCTAATCACTCGGCTATCAAGTAGAATTCGATTCATTTTAATTCATCAAGTACTCTTGGTGCTATGAATATTCACATGTGGGGATTATTTATGTCTCATTCGGTATGTTAGCATGGAACACATGAATTTTCACATGACCTGACAGCATCTGCGTAGTGTGGTGGGCTGTTGGGGCTCAGGAGGGGGACCAGTAGTGGTTGTAGAAATTGCTGTCATTGTTGTTCTCTCATCTGGGGTTCCTATCGTTCGGCATCGTGCGCCTATGCTGACCTTACATCAAATGTGAAGCAGTTCCCAGTATTTATCAGTAGTTAGTTCAGTTCAGTTCAGTTCAGTTCAGTTCAGTTCAGTTCAGTTCAGTTCAGTTCAGTTCAGTTCAGTTCAGTTCAGTTCAGTTCAGTTCAGTTCAGTTTCATCATTTTAAAATTCCACCAACATACAATATTGAAATAATTAATACATTAAACACAAAAGAAAACTATTATAACTAAATTTAACTTAACTAACATACAACAACAATACTGATCAATTAAATACAAATAAGGAGAATTGTATGCATGGGAATTTCTTAAGGAGGAGCTCTCTCAGTAGCTAGGCTAATCGAGGAGAGAGCACCCCCTGGTTTAAAAATGACTAATGAAATCTAAAAATCGTTTGAATTGTTGGTTAACTTTTAGTATCATTCAAAGAGATACACAATGCAAGTATATGAGAGCTATCATTGGTAGTTATTCTCAAAAAAGTAGGCTTTGAGTTTACGACGAAAGCTAAAAGCAGACGGTGAACATTTAAGATCAGCAGGAATGCTATTCCACCACTTTGCTCCAAAGTAACGCACAGACCTGAGACCATATTGAAGGGTATTTTTCTGAGTTACAAAAATGTCAGTCTTGGAAGCTTGCCGAGTACCATATTGATGAACAGATTCAACCAATACAAAGAAAGAATGAAAATAAGGAGGAGCAGTCTTGTTAACACAATCATACACAAAACCAAGCAATTTTAACTGAAAGAGATCATGCAGCTTTAAAATCTTTAAGTCAGAGAAGATTGGTGTAGAAGGAGAAGTGAAATGTTCAAATGAGATTGCCCTTAGAACCCGTTTCTGTAATAGAAATACTGGCTTGATATAAGTCTCATAGGTGAGGCCCCAAACTAAAATTCCATATTGCAGGAAAGGTGAAAACAGAGAGTTGTAGAGGCATACCAAAACACTGATCGGTAAGAAGTGTCTTACTTTGAAAAACATCCCACAAGTTCTAGCCAGCTTTTTAGATAGTTCTGTAAGGTGATATTTCCATGAAAGATTTTCATCTAAAAGAACACCAAGAAATTTGACATGACATGTCTGTTTGATAGGAAGGTTTCCAATCTTTATACTGACGGTTTCCGGAGCAGAATGTCGAGGAGACTTAAAAATTATGAAATTGGTTTTGTCAATGTTGAGTGACAATTTGTTAACATCTAACCATAATTTGACTTTTTTCAATTCCTTATTAACCACATTCTGAAGATGATGAAGACTTTCAGCTTCATAATAGATGTTGGTATCATCTGCAAATAAGTAGAAGTCTAGTTTTGAGGATGAAAGAGGTAAATCATTTATGTAAATCAAGAAAAGAAGGGGGCCAAGGACAGAACCCTGTGGAACACCACAGGTAACACTGAGATGACTGGAATTAGAACCATTCACTGAGACATATTGCTTCCGATCTGAGAGATATGATTTAAACCAATCTAAAGCAGTTCCTCTAATTCCATAATGTTCTAGCTTCATCAAAAGAATATTATGATTCACTGTATCAAATGCCTTCTGCAAGTCAATAAATATTCCACAGCCAAATTTTCTATTGTCTAATGAGTTTTTGATGGCTTCAGTTAAACTAACCAGGGCATGGCTAATGGAGTGGCTGGCACGAAAACCAAATTGTAAAGTATATAAGATTTCATGCTTTTCTAGGAATTTATAGAGACGTTCATACATGACTTTTTCAGCAATTTTGCTAAAGACAGAGAGAAGAGAAATAGGTCTATAATTTGAAGATGTTAGTGGACAACCTTTTTTAAAAAGTGGAATTACTTTGGCCAGCTTCATCTTGTCAGGAAATACCCCAAACTGAAATGCCTCATTTATAATTAGAGACAAAGGAGAAGATATCAATGGAGAGAGAAGTTTTAAGATTTTCATGGGAATGCTGTTAGGTCCAAGAGACTTTCCAGACTTTAGGACAGAGATAACATCAGATATTTCAGAAGGTACTGAAGGTGACATGAAAAATGAATTTCCAACTCTGTCACCCATGAAATTCAAAGGTGACTTGTTAGAAGGTGGTATATTTTTGGTGATATCATGGGAGACATTAACAAAGAACTTATTAAAAATGTTTGCAATAACTGCTGGATCTGATGTAAAATTACCATTTGAGTCCTTAAGCTTACTTATTACATTTACATTGTTTGATATTCTAATACTGATAACTGATTTAATTCCTGACCATAACTGCTTCATGTTGTTACTGTTTTTTTGAAAGTAGTTGTAGAAATAACTGGCTTTACTTTCTCTCAAGGTAACTGCAACCCTATTTCGAAACTGTTTATAAAGATCTATAAGAGACTGGTCCTTGTCCTTTTTAATCTTTTTAAGTAGCTTATCTCTGATGCGCATCATTTTTTGTATTTTGCCATTGATCCATGGTTTATTCCTGAATTTAATATCTCTCTTTGTGAGTTTCTTCAAAGGAGCATGGGTTTTGACTAATTCATCAAGGCTGGAGAGGAGTCTGTTGAACTTCGCATTAACATCCAAAGCACTGTCATTTAAGAATGAAAGGTCAAGGTTTGCAAAATCATTTAGGACTTTTCCCTCACTGAGGTTAGAAAAATCATGCTGGGAATATGATAAGCTCTTATAAGGGATACCTGCATGCCTGACAATTAGAAACTGAGGGAAGTGATCCGTTATTTGCGTCATAATGTTACCACTTAAGGTTTCATTGTCTGTGATGTTTGAAAAGATATTGTCAATAAGGGTGGAAGAATATCCAGATACTCGAAAGGGATGAAGGATATAAGGAAGAAATTGCTTTGAAAAGAGGAAATTAACATAATTTGTGATAGGAGTGTCAAAGTTATACTTCAGAAGGTTGATATTAAAATCTCCAAGGATAAAAACTTGTTTATTAAATACAGCTGGATTGGACAGGGTTTCTTGTAGATATTCACAGAAAGTGTCAATATCTGAGCTTGGATGACGATAGGTACAGCAAAACAGATAATTTTTACCATTTCTGTTTTCAACTTCAACCCAGACTGACTCAAAGTCAATGCTATCCTTACCTAGATCTGGTCTAGGAGTCGGAGTAAGTCCTGATTTCACATAAAGTGCAACACCACCATTTTGAGTATGAGACTGGGATGAAAAGTAACTATAACCAGGAATTTCCACATTCGTTTTTATAGGATTTTCAAGAGAATTCCATGTTTCAGACACACCTATAACATCAAAATTTATTTTCAAAGTTGAAAGAGTTGAAATAAGCTCATCGAGATGAAGAGAGAGACTTCTAATATTCAAATGAAATAAGGAAAGATCATTTTCTGAAGTAGGAAGTGTAGATAAGTCCTGGAGGGTATGATAACTAGAGTTGACATTAGAAGGTAAATGTTCATCAATATCATAGTCTTCTAAATTAGGCAAGTTTATAAGACCAGAGGTTATTTCAAAGGATGGCTCTGAATCAACCCAAGATGGAAAATCATAGTTGAACAGGTTTGACAATTCATTTGTATCTAATGAGCCGAAAGGAAACATGACTGCTGTACACATTGAGCAGAACCAAGGCACATCATCAGGTTCATTTTGAAGCCCTTCATATTCTGCCACAGATACGTTGGTGCATTTTATGTGAATCCAAAAGTTGCAGTGATTACAAAAAACTGATTTATAATGATCAGGTATATTCTTATGGCAAATGCCACAAGGAGATGAAATTGACTTAGTCATATTAACATGATAAAGTTAAATTGATCTGAACTGAAAATTAAACATAGGAATAATTTCAATAGGATAGACACAACAAAGGCAAAATTCCAGATTTTGTCCATTTCTAAACTTACTCATTAGACGGGTCCAAATGAGATTTCACTCTCAGATGAAGCTGAAGGTTCAGGAGGTTTATCTCGTATCATTAGTTTGTCCATGACAAAGTACGCAATTTTTCCTTTCTTACGTGCTTCAATGAGCTGTGGGACTTTTTCTCTGCGCCTATCCAATGTACGCTTTGCATAGTCAGCAACAAACTTTACATTCTCTGGCTTTTGAGATCTTGCCATTTGCAATACTTTTTCTTTGTCTTTCCACTTCAAGAATTTCACCACAATAGGGCGGGGATCATCATTTCTGCTGCCAAAATAAGAATTTTTGTTCCCTCTTTGTGACTTGTTTGGATTTCCAACACGGTGGCACCTTTCAATCTCCAGATTATTAGTGATGCCCAATTTGTCAGACAGGGTATCTTTAACCACCTTTTCTGTGTCATCCCAGGATTTTCTGTTAGTTTGTCCTCTGCAATTCCAAATATTTTTACATTGTTTCTTCTACTGTGGTTTTCTAAATACTCAAGGTTGTCCTCCACGCATTCAATCTGGTCAAAAGAATCTTTGATATCATGTTCACTGGAATTTATCCGCTTATCTATCATGTCCATCTTCAAGGTAGCATCGTCAAATTTGGATTGACTAAACTGAAGGCTGAGTTTAATTTCAGCAACTTCCTTACGTAGATCTTTTAAGTCATCCTTGAAACCTTCCACCATTAACTGTAGTGTATTCTTAAATGCGTTCGCTTGAACGTCAAGAAGATTTTGCACCACAGCTAACGACACAACTTCATCACCACCCATCGTGAGCTTGGAAGACCTTCGACTTAGGCCCTTCTTCAGATGTGAACGATAACCAATGAAATTTAAGATATTCCGCGAATGAAAACTTGAACAACGACCATAACTGAACTGAAAGTATTTTATTTAAAAACGCAATGATACAAAAAATAATCACTTGACCTGTAAAGTCAAGTTACACGTTCTTTTCGACGAGCGAACCAACACACGTGCATCAGGTAGTGCGCCATTTTATTATGTTCAATGTATGTGTAGCTGTTTGTAGTTAATTGTATGTGTAGCTGTTTGTAGTTGTTTTACTTAATCTTCATTTATTTGCATGTCTCTATGTTAATGGCCACGGGCGTAGTCATTGTCTTTTGCTGCCTGTGGTATCGTACCTGTAGTGTTGTATTGTAGTATAGTAATTAGAAAGTATATTGTATTGTAGTATAGTAATTAGAAAGTATAGTAGGTAACATGTAATGTAATATTTTGTGTAAATAAGAAAATTTTTTCACACGCTCACTTTGTACTCTTGAAATTAAGAGCATAATACCAACAATGTATATGAACCTTACCTTTGAATATCACACCATATTTCAGTGAACATCACTGCAGCGAAGTAAGACGAACATTCAAATGCCATTTGTGCTAAGTCCAAATATTTGATATCAAGCCAGAAATTATTATCCCATTTCGTGTTAACCATTCTAGCATGCTGTATTGGTTTGTTCTGCTTTCTGAGATAGTTTACAACTCTTATCATCATTCTGGCTGCTTTGTCTCTCCCTGCTGAGATTAAAAGAAGTAGTGCTCACAACAGAACAGAGGTTTGGATCGAGCGTACAAATCTGGTAGAGTTTGGGAAGGAAAGTGAAAGCACGACCCCCGTTCTCAGTGGATACAGTGCTACCTCTGGCATGAAGTTGCTTCGGATCTCAACACTTTTGAGAGACTTTGTTATCAACTACTTTGCGCAAAGAGCAATGGTTTAGTTTACACACAGGCAACTGTTATTGGTCTTTGTTGCTTTGTATCTCGCTATTTACATTCATTTTTAGCAGATTTTTCTTTCATTTGAATGACAAACGGTTGGAAACAGCCAACGTCGTCGATTCGCAAAGTCGCAAGATGAAACCCTTGCATGTTCGGACTTCGTTTGAAACTGTTACACAACAAAATCAGCTAACGATGAATGAAAATAACGAGAAACAAGGCCAAGAGACTTGCCAGTGTATAAACTGAACCACTCGTAAGTCAAATTGAGCAAAGTTAACGTTGATTATTCTCTGAAAAGTGTTCTGACATCCGAAGGAACTTCTTGCCACAGCTAGCAGGTATCTACAAAGAACGGGGGTCATGCTTTCATTATCTTTCTCAAATTTTACCAGATTTGGACGCTCGATCCATACCCTATTTTCTAGCAAGTAAAAATGTCTATCTTACTATCTGCTACAGGATTTACGAGGGCAGATCCACAGTTAATACAAATTTCGCAAAAATTGAGTTAGTCTAAAGGTATACTGAACCATGTTACGAGTTGAAACTAGTGCTGCTAGTTTCGTCTGATGTACGTATATGCGACTTATGCAAGGGATTGAAAGGACAACGGAACTCAACAGGGGACTGTAAGCTAAGAATATAAGGGTTCTTCATAGAGCTAGCCTTTCAAAGACTTCACTAGTAAACCTCAGTAATTTGGATTATCGAAAAAAATTATACTTAAAGCAAATCAAAAGCACGACTGTGTTACTTAATAACTCTGAATCATCTGGAGTTCATGAAAATCTTGGAATTAAACCAAAATTAAAACTGAATTCTATTTTTCAGCTTTTCCTCTAAGACATGGTTTTCCTCTTCAGCTTTTTCTTTATAGCTTTCACTCTATTTCCAGAAAATTAATAAAATGTCGGTAAGTATTGCTCCAAAACAAGAAATGCGATCCATACTTTCTACAGGGTGTCCCAAAAAAATTGTGCCCCGTTTTCCTGAAGATTGCGGCAAAACGGGAAAAGACTATCGATAAACTTTTGCAATATGTTGCTCTTCAGATATTCGATTAAAGTTTGCTACCATTCCCATAAAAATCCGTTGAAAAATGATGGAGCAATGACCTTCAGAAGACCAAATTTGCCTGATGATTGAAACCAGCGGTCGGCCATTTTGTTTTACTATGTTGCAGCGATAAATAGCTTCATGGGTGGAAAATGAAACAGCAGCCTCCAATGTCATAGCTCTCGTGAAAATTCCGATAATCCTCAGAGAGCTCCACTATTTCTGACCTCACAGAAATTATTTCTTACCTCACAGAAATTATTTCTTACCTCACGTACAGCTACTTATCACTGCAAAATAGTAAGACAAAATGGCCGACCGCTGGTTTCAGTCATCAGGCAAATTTGGTCTTCTGAAGTTCATAGCTCCATCATTTTTCAGCGAATTTTTACGGGGATGGCAGCAACCTTTATTTGGTGCAACATCATATAAAAGTTTTGCGAGAAGCTTTTGTTGTTTTGTCGCAATCTTTAGGCAAACGGGGCACAATTTTTTGGGACACCCTGTACTTTGAATAAAGGTAAGGTTTCAGTGCACTTGTGGTAAGTCCTCGCAGGATTTCATGGTTATCGCCTCCCTCCCCCTCCAGGATAGCATATGAATATAATAAATCTTGGCTATATATAGTCTACGGTTAGAAGAGGGCCTAGCTACTCAGGAAAACAGACATCTATTTGGTCTTAGGCGCTTATTTTTTCCAGTGCTGACTAGTTTTCTTTTCCAGCGCTAACAAGTCTTGTACTAAATCTTTACAATAATGTTTTGAGATTTACCTTGTTTTTCTGCAACATTTGTCATTGAAAGAAGCGAGCATTTTGTCAGATACGAAGAGACAAATCCATTGAACAATGCAGATAAGGTGGATCGTAGTTCATCGGTACAACTAGTTAAGATATTGTGCACGAGAAATGGAAATAACAGCTCTGCAAACTTGACCTAAAATTGGAAAATATTTGTTGATAATGGCATGTTTATAGACCATTCTTTGAAATCAGTTTTTAAGATAGTTCAATATGCAATTCTCATTGCTCAGTGCAAGTCATGCTAGCCTGCGGACAGGCTTCAAGTTTCAGGATGAGATTCGCATTTCCCAGCTACAACGCCTGTTTACAGGCCAAGGTCGTGCTGTCGCGTACATTTTGCAAAAAAATATGTCTTTCTTAAGGCACCTTTCTCCAAATGCATATATATTTTACTTACTACTGTGTACAGTATCTCTATTCTATTTACCACCAAAGAATTTCAAAATATATAGTAAACTTGTTCTGAAATTTGTCAAAAGAAAATTTAACCTTAGAATCGAAGATTTCTTTTTACTCAAATACATATTTGATGGAATGCCATTTTAAAGTACGAAAAATTGATTTTTTTCCATCTAGCACCATATTATGACACTCCCTTGAAGGCTTCGATATTGAGATAAACTTTAGGCATCCATCCTTGACTCGTTCCAAGTCTGAGTTCTAATGACAGAGCGTTACGCAAGGACCAAGACTGAATATGCCAACACTAACTCCTCGATTACTACGCACTCTGGAATTAAAACTGAGACTTGTAGCAAGTTTACATCAATCCTTGAGTTCCTGAGAAACTACTGACCGATGTTGCTTTGTCCTCGATTAAAAGATCTTCTTCGTGAAACTCTCAGTCAATAAACTTAATGACATTACTTACGTTCAAGTTACAGACTGGTGACATTTGTGAGAATATCTCATCTTCAACTGCGCCTGATTTTATCAGTTTGGAAGACATTTCTTTTATCCAGCTTTCATAAGGAATTGACCCAGGTTGCCATAATTCTGCTCCTCCAGCTATTGCAATGAACTCATTCACTGAAGGAGTGGGATACTTCTGTGACATTTGGGAAAGCTGTGAGCCCTATAATAACGTAGAAAATAAAGGAAAATGTTCATTTTTAACATCATACATTCAACAATTCGATAAGTGCCTTCATAATTAAAGGGGCTGGGTCACATAACAGTAAACAAACCTGTTATCACAATAATCTATATTGTTGCCCGCACGTGCCCATCGTGTTCTGCGCAAATTTGGTGGATGGGGTGAATCCACAATAAAGTTACTTCTAAAATCCACCAATATCTCTGCAATCGTACCACATATGAGTGTTTCGTTTGTTTCTCTACGAAATTCAAGAGTCCAACTTCAACATGATATTTTCATTTGAGAAAAATAGTGGAAAATCGCTAAAAAATAAAAAAAAACTGAAAAATCGTCGTTTCGAATTAGGTTTGTTTACTTTACGTCACCCAGGCCCTTTAAATAAAAACATATATTAAGACTCTGGCAGGAAGAAGAGAATTATAATTTGTTTTAGGAAACAGTTCCTCGATATCGAGTAAAAAGAGAGACACTATAGGCACACTTGTGTATTTCCTTGTCTAAAGTCTTCTCCATTTATCTCCGTTGTTTGCCTTTAAAGGGGCTCAGTCGTCAAACAGTAAACAAATCCGTAAACTCGCACGAGTCGGGGATTATCCATTGTTCATACATTGTTCTCTGCAGTTTGTTTGGTGGCTTCACCCAAGCCACCAAATTCGAGCAATCGTAGAAGATATGAATGTTTGGTTTGCTCCTTAGTTAAGTACAAGGATTAATGCCCAAAGAGCAACTTTCATTTTGAAAAAGATACGAAAATCCTGTGTGATATCACCTTTCAAAAAATGCAAAAATCATCGTTTTGTTTACATTTTGACGACGGAGCCCCTTTAAAGAGCCATCGTCATCCAGGGTCCTTTGCAGGAACGCTGCATTTGCAGACTGTCAGAAAATCAAACTTTGCCTTAGCAAAAAATATGGGTCCACACTCCAGTAGTTGCACTGATAGAAAAGTCAACCAAAGTCAAACGTTTCTATCAGTTTTTTTCGAATTTAATCAAGGGCGCCTACCTTGTAGGAAGTGTGTTTATTCCCAGTACTGTAGAGTAATTGGTGTCCTGTGACCCAGTACAGAAAGTGTCCTAGAACCGTACCGTGACCAAGCAGTGCACAGCGTCAGTCCTCTCAAGGTCAAGATGACGTTTGAATAACTTTGTGGTTTCAAATTCCGGCGTTTATGTAACACGATATCAACTGTTATACGATCTGGCCACAGGGAATCAGACAGCGAGATTTTTGATTGGTCAACTCTAGGACACCAATTACTACGCGTACAGTACCGGGAATAAGCACACTTCCTACAAGGTAGGCGTCCTTGATTTAATTAGTTTCTCTTTATTTTGTAATTAGAAGCTATATTTATGTATTCGAAATCAAATAAGATGACAACAACAACAACAACAACAACAGTTCAATTATAGAAGTGTGGATCAATATTCTCAACTCAGGCCAAATTTTATTTGCAGACCGCCTGAGATTGCAGTGAGCCCGCAAAGGACATTTGGTGACAATGGCTCTTTAAAACGAAAATAGCTGGGGATTGTGATTACAAATCACTTACCTTTTTCCCTTTAGATGCTTTAAACGGTTCGGAGTACAAGAAGAATTTTGGCTTTTCATCTCTTCCAAGATCATACACGCTCAAATGCTGAATACCAGCCTTTGTATGGAGAGCATCTTTCAGGGTACTGGCAGCCGCTGATGCCACTTCAATACTTCAAAAGAAATGAAAACATATGAGAAGAATATAGAACAGAAATTAGTATACCGTATGAGTCCAAAATATATTTATGGTTTCAAAAATCTACAGGAAAAGTCATGCAACAAATTTGTAGAACTTTAAACCCACCATCTATCTGAGGCTTTGATTGTAGATTGTGTACGGTTAGAAAAGGGCCTAACTACTCAAATAGGCTTTGATGAAATTTATGAGGACCTTCTCATAATCTTAGGTGCATCTCACCAGACGATTAGGTCTGCTAGAGCAGTTAGTTCCATAGCTGTATTCTCAGACTGCTCCTTTGAACATTAACCTTGCGTTTCTTTGGCAATCAAAACAATCATGATTCTATTCTTTAAAACCAGAACACTGTTTGATTTGAAAGCGATTAGAACAGGCTGGCTAACTTTGAATGAAATCATGATTAATTTGTTTACTAAAGCAACGCAAGGCCAAGTAAGGTAACTGCAATTCATGCAGCTACCCTTTAGAAATTTTCGCGGATTCTGAATCTTCAATCATACATATAACCTGAATGTTTAGCTTCAAAGAATCCGAGGCTTGCCTACAATAAACAAAAAAGGTTTTACTTTGAAAGGAATGTTTCGTATATGACACAAGCATCATCAGTTGACCAACGGATTTTGTCGTTGCTATTTTTCACAATTACATAACATCTTTAAATATTTGTCTGAGAACCAATTACCTTTCATTTGTAAGAAGGTTGCATAATCGATCCAGAACTGCATGATACCGATGAGATGAAACATTTAATCCGAAAAACGATTCTTCTTCTGCTGATAAATGATCTAAAATAAATATAGCGAATTAGAAGTAAAGGCGAGAATTGCATCAAAAGAAATCACTAGTATGCTATAAAACTACTGCTACAAAAACCGCCACCACTCAACAACGATTCACGCACAAACAATTAAAAACAAAAACAAAAAAGTTTGCACCCTTGGAAAGCAATACTAAGAAAGTGAAGAACAACGTCTTCCAGCTCCAGTTTGGGAACAAACGGACAAAAACTCTCTGACAATCTTTGAACATTAATTAGATGATACCTCTTCCACTAACTGCCTCTTCCACTTTTTTTGAGCATCAATGCCCAAAAGAGCCCGGAGGGGGGAGGGACTTAGTATATTTTGCTGATGGGATGTGCACTCCTTTCCGGGTATCGTTTTCGCCTCTTTTTTCTAACGCCGGGTATCAAAAGAAGGCAATTTTTCTAAAGCCGGTTATCAAAAGTGTTATTTCATTGTTTTTCGACGAATTTTTAAGTTTAGGGGTATGCTTTTCGCCGATTTTTACGTTTTGGGGTATGCTTTTCGCCGATTTTTCCTAAAGCCGGCTACCATTTCGAGGGAAAATTTCCAAAGCCGGGTGAAAAAAATTTTTCTTGGAGTGCACACCCCAGTACAATTGAAAGTCAAGTACCCCCCCCCCCTGGGCAAAAGAACCAGTGGAAAGTTTTACTCACAGCAGGAGAGGCCTTCACAAAAGTAAATGGTTACTACTACCTTCTGAAATTGGTAACGCTAGAGAATGGAAATCAAGTGGTCCAATTTCTCCAATACATTTTCCAATAACTAACTTGATTTTCCTCTCTGCGTCTGTGCCTCCGATTGCATTTGAATTTGATGTAAGCCTCAGCAAGTGTGCAAGAATCGACAGCAACTTTGTATTTCCATCTTTTGAAGCAAAAAAATCAACTATTTTATATCAATCAATAATAAAAGATAAATCTGTTTGTAAAGTATTCACAGAAAGTTTTGTATCATATAAGGGCAAACAATTTTGCCCGAATGAGTATATATTTTGTGACCAGAGTTACAGGTTTCAGATGGTATAGAAGCACATTTGTAATGAAACTTCATAAGCGTCAAATCATTGAAATGCAGCTCAATTGTTTGCAAATAAACGCGAGTACAGTAAAAACCCACGTATAACAACCTAGTGGATCAAGAACCTACAGGCTGAGATTGTCAAATTTTCAATTGTTTTATAAGAACCAATCCATTGTATTCATTGTTTAAGAACACAGGCTGACTTCCAAAATAGTAGGTTCTTATACGCGGGTCTTTACTGTACTAGATTAGATATAGATTTCTATCTAGGTATTTGAAAACTACGGTGACTTCAAGATAAAGGGAACAATGAAGCATCAAAGCCCAAAATATTTGCAGTCCTTCTATGCAACCAGTCACAATGATGCAAATTAGTAACGAGTATAAGATTATGACAGAGTGGAGTTATAGTTTCACTCTAGTAAAGTCATGAATTCCGGAAACGAGCATCAATCATTACCACCTACCTTTTTGTGTTTCAATAAATCTTTCCATGAATGTTCGATCCGATTTTAAGATTTTCAGGAAAAGTTCCAACGCTTCAGTAGAAATAGATTCTTCTTGATGAAGTATTCTGAGATCTTCAAAGCTCTGAGAAGGAAGGTAAATGTTTAGGAAGGTGAAGGTGAAGGTGAAGTTGCAGTTTTTAGCGCCAAGCGCTGGGATTGCAGAAGTAGAATAGGCCTAATCGAGTCCGCGGCCCCATTGTTATGACGCTCAAAGTGGTGGGGCTCTACCTGGGATCGAACCATGTCTGCCTGACTGTTCTGGCTGCAATGTCAGAGGATTACACCACTGCGCCACAACACCTTCATTTAGGAAAGTAAACTAATGAACATTCCAGATAAAGAACATCAGTAAAGTTTAACAATTTTCTGACGATCAATCAACCATTGCCCAACGACAAGCCATTGTTTCCTTATCCAAATCAAAAACAGATTTTCCTACCATTTCGTTGGTGGCGAAACTAAAACAGCAAGGCCATCATTAGAAAAGTATTTATAGTCTGTCTCAAACTAAATGTCACCTGCAAATGCCCGCGAATAACAACAATAGAAATATTTTGCAAAGGAATTTTGCGTTATCGCAAATCCCAGGTGATGTCTAATTTGAGACGGATTTTATTTCTATGAAAGCAATTTGTCGGGATAGCATAGGCCTTAATGGCACAATATACGTTGAAAGAATTGATCGCTAAAATGAAAAATCAATCGAAAAATGTCTGTGTTTTCTAACGGCACGTGCTGGTGAGTTTGCTTGCTAAGTTTAACAGTGTTGGCAGGCATCAACTCTATACTGTTTCAGTTAAGCAAGATTTTTTGTCAAGAACGCAGTAAAAATGATTCGTTGATTCAAGTTTCAATAGTTACATAGTAGTTATTGCAAAACGTTCAAAGCGCATCAGTTTAAGGAAGGAAACAAGAAGACCAAGAACTTACATCTCGCGTTTCATCTTCTGTCTTCAGATCGTTTATCTTCTTTGAGAATGCAGCAAATTGTTGAGAATCTGGAAATGGCGCCAGATTTGAAATTGAGTCACGTAGTTTTTCGCCATTATCAAGGATGATGAGTCGCAAAAGCCGAAGAGCCTTGTGAGAGACAAAAGATAAACAAATGAAAGAGTGGAGTACGGGAAAACAAGTGTTATCAAGGAGACATTGATGAGCATCTGCTAAACATGTTGTATCTAACTCTTGTCACGCAGTTACATTTAAGCAAGATTTTGGATGTTAACTTTAGTGGCGCCTCAAATGAAAACAACTAGGTGCATGAGCTCTTCTTAGTTACCTAATAATACTTGATGTAACAATATTTGATATCTATTGCATCACAGAGATGCAGCTCAATTTTTGCAATGCAACGTGTTAAGATACCTCTGAGACAGACAATACTTGCGAAAATACCGGGTGAGTCAAAAGAATGCCCGGTGTTTGAAAGG
Organism: Aurelia coerulea; assembly: GCA_039566865.1. Lineage (NCBI taxonomy): Eukaryota > Metazoa > Cnidaria > Scyphozoa > Semaeostomeae > Ulmaridae > Aurelia > Aurelia coerulea. The sequence goes on along the minus strand of CM076958.1, from coordinate 14,956,481 downwards.
TTAAGCTCCCTGAATATATAAGCAATGATGTTTTGCAAGATCGGATTGAATAGCCAACATTTTCAAATATTTTTACAATTTTTCCTGGCTGAAATCGGTCAATCTGTTCAGATTTTACAAGGGATTTTCTGAAAAAGTTCCTTCGTGGAACATTAAGAAACGTGCTAAAATCATGAGCAAGTGTCCCTGAAATGTTTACCTTACAGCAATGACTTGAGCACGCTTTAGCACGTGCTATTCACTTGGGGGAATGAAAAGGTCTTCCCTTTAGTATAAATAACTTATTCAAGGGCATTCCATTGTCCCAAGAGGGCCAAATGCATGAATGCATGTGAGTGTCATAATTACAAGGAAGAAAAACAAAGAGAAATTTTGCTCATTATTTTCATTCGTTTTGCAGGTAATCCTCCATTTCGACGAGAAGGAATGTCCGATTAAAGCCGGGTAAACTACTGAGCCTAATTGAACATATCAGGAATAAAACAAAACACGTTTCAATATCATTGCCCTGATATTCAGGGAGCAGCAATTTTTCAAACGCCGGACCTTTTTATCGATACACCCGGTAGCTATTTTGTATAAAAGGTTACAGTAGAGCTTGGTCTAGCTTACCTTTCGTCCGTTGTCATTCTTGAGTTGGGCATACCTAACAAGGCTGTTGACGATCACTTTCACATGGCTTTCAAATTCCTATTAACAGAAAAAGATTGACATTATCAACAAATGTTAAGATCATGCAAAAATTACTAACAATCAAAATTCTCATTTTTTCTGAGAACTGGGGGTCCTTTGTAAATTGATTCACATTCAATAAAAAATCGTATCATTTAGCTCAGTCAATCTGTACCGGACGAGAATGACAAGAATGGCCTCAGTGCAGAATGGACACTTCAAAAATATAACAAACCTGGGAGCAAGCTGCAAAGCTAGCTTCTGTGACTCTCTGCAGTATTTGAATAACACACACAAAGACTTTATCGTCAACACCATTACGCAAATGCCAGTTAAGCCAATGACAACATCGGTGAATGACGTCACGAATGAAGTAGGCCCAGTTCATTCCCAGTCCATTTTGCAAATCATCAAGCAAAAGCAGAACGATTAATCTGTATGCACATAGCACTCGAACTTTCTCCCTTTCGGTTTTTGATTGTGTGACGCTCTTTGATAAGGCCAATAAAATCTTCTGGATGCTATCCTGGATAATGAAGGGAAAGATTAAATCATTTATATCAAAATGAGCTCTCTGCAAAATTTAGAGAGAGCTGACCATTAAGCTAAAAATTTCCGTTGCCAAAAAGGACGGGTAAATTTCTTGGGACAGTAATATAATATATAAATGATTTAAGTACCAAAAATAGCTTAGATGTTTAAAACACGATGTTTCGAGCATCTACTCGTTATCAAGTATGTACTCGTTATCAAGTCTTGATAACGAGTATATGCTTGAAACGTCGTGTTTTAAACATCTAAGCTATTTTTGGTACTTAAATCATTTATATATTATATTACTGTTCAATTACATAGTACCACACGCAACGAACATATTTTTATTAAATTTCTTGGGAGATTGTTTTTTCTATAAACATAGTCCTATCGATTCCTGAACATAGCCCTATCAATTATGGCTCTGCCAACATCCATAGTTTAAAGTCCTGGTCAAAGAAATTGGTCATTTATGTTTTGATGGCAGAAATTTCGCTCTGTGGTTTTTATGCCAAAGCCTGTGCGTAATAAAGAAATTGAATTCTAACAGTAAATGTCAAAGATGTCGAAAGGTTACTAGACAACCAATCTATCAATAGAAATAGTGAATCAATCAATCAATCCATCAGTCATTCAATCGATTAATCAATCAATCAAGTAGTCGGGTACAATTTCCAACTAGTACCCTAGCTCTGTCTCACCTTTTTCTGCGACAAAACTTCAACGATAGATTTATTCCGATGACAGCTTGCAAGATATTCCAGTGTACCTCTGATTGCGTAGGAGGTGAAGTATGGTGGGTTTGGCGGTGCATCTGTTTCTCTTTTAGAAAGGAGATATGATTTTAGCTACATTAACAAGATTGATTTTTGATCAGGGAGAATACACATTCCTAAAAAGCCGCTGTAAAAAGCTCAACACTCTACGTCTAGCAAGATTTTTATAGCCAAATAAATGCATTGACCATTGGTAATAATAAAGACTTCTTTGTTCAAACTTGCACATCTATGAAGGGGATGACAAGGGAGACCTGCACCAACTCTTAAGGTACCACGTTCCACCCAAATTGAAGGTATTGGTACCACGCAAAGAATACTAATTTTGGGGAAAGGAGATAATAACTGATAACGAATATAGTACAGTCAATCGTCAATATAAGGAGACGTGAGAGACCAATAGACCAATGAGCAAGACCAAACCACACCTAAACAGCTCACTGTCGCACCTGTGTCACTTTCTGTACTGTTAGAAACTAGAAATTTGTTCTAGGAAGCCCAAAAATATCAAATGATAGAATTGTTGTTGGTACTAACTCATATAGGCTGGGCACCTGTACCCCTATTTTTGGTACCAGGTTCAACCATCATTGCAGAATGTTGTAACAGGTACCACCCCACTACCGCGTCACCCTCCTCATCTGTGGAAATAATTCTCATGTATGGCTCAGTTTCCTTCACACGACTTCAAAGACTTCAAACTATAGTTTAAGAAGTTTGTCCACAATATTATCTTCAGTCACTATTTACTACCATTCAGTATCTGAGTAGACAAATAGAAATTACAATTTAGACTCAGTACTTTTGATTTAAATACCTCATGAATTGCGAAGCATCTGAATCTTCTGAAGGAGGATCAAACATTCTTAGCAGCAATTCAATAACAATGTCGTCAAATTTCTTTAAAAGCAGCTTTTCGATGACCTAATCAAAACAATGATAGATATGAAATTACAAAAGTTTTTTGAACCTCCAACTGCTGTAATGTAACTCCACCGAAGCAGAACTAAGTTCATACCATTCGATTTTCTTCTATCATACCTATCCATCTGTAACAATTGCTTGTCACAGGCATCGGTTCTACCGGGTGTCCCAAAAAAGTAATCCTGTTTAAAAAATCACCAAAAATCAACGATCAAACCTTTGATTAAAGCTTCTTTTTGACTTGTTTTGTCAAGGACCCAGCAATATTTATAGATGATAAAATGCTTGCTTCTGATACAACAAGGTAAAAAAATTACACGTTGAAAATCCTTATTTTAAGCTGTAGCTTTCAAGCAAAATACTCACTCTTGCATTCAGATTTTGATCATCATTAAAGTCTCAAATGATAGTGCGCATTTCTTTCTGTCATTCATGACCAAACTAGAAGCTGTACATGCAAAAAGAAATCGAGCTGGCAATCATCAGTGCTTTTTGCAGTATGATTCAAAACCAGGTAGCCCTAAAAAGAGCTAAATGTCCTAATTTGGGAAAATAATTTGGTCCTTGATCTACTTGACAAAAAGAAAATTGATAATCGGTCGTGTGATTAAATTTTGGTGATTTTTCAAACAAGAGTACTTTTTTGGGACAGTACTTTTTTGGGACACCGCGGTGCACCGGGTACTTTCATCATAAGCTCATAACGGGTGAGCCAGAAAAAAGTTCCTGCTTTCAAATATTATAGCACCAAGAATACTTGACGGATCTGAATGTTTCAAACTCTAGTTGAAAGCCGGCAGACCATACTGTAGTATTTTTGTGCTTTTTTCGCGTGTTTTATAAGCACTGAAAAGCAAGTGTTCTAGGCCTTTCTTAGGCATATCGCAATATATATTTTTAAAGTCGAATATATTTTCAGTGCTCATAAAACACGAGAAACATATCAAAGATACTTCAATCTCTTCTACTTCTACTTCTACTTCTACCAATATACTGAATGCCTTCAAAGAAATCTTAGCATCAGTTTTCTAAAATGATAAATAAAAGAAAAAAGAAAAGTATATCAAGCATTGGGCTATCAAGCAGGCTTCGATTCATTCCAATCCGATATATATCAATGCTCCTCCTCAACTAAAGCTGTAATAATCCCTATTGCAACCAGTCTAGTAGCAAGTGACAATAAGAATCCAAAGTGAGAAATTAACAGCGTGCAGAACATCATTTCATTTCATTTCATGTGCATTGCCTTTGTTATTGTGAGTTTGTTTTGTTGTGGCGAATAAGTTAACAAATCAAAACAGTGTTTACCTCTTTGGTAAGTGTACTTTCAAGAAACTCATACGCCAGTTTCGCTCTTTTTCTGTCTCCTTCCATCTCCTGTATTTTAGCATCTTCTTCCAAACCTCTTTGCATTCGTTTGCTTTGACACGCGTAAAAAGGCAGCGAAAGTACGATAATTCTGTCGAAGTTATCAATCAGTAACTCTGACCAAGGATCCTGTAGCTCCAGTTTTTGTTGGATCTTTTCGAAGGCATCCTGATCTCGATAGAACATCAGATATGGAATGATCTCACGTGCATAGTATCTGTAAGAAAAAATAGCATAGGGCTCAAATCTTTCAAATCTTTAAAAAGGTCGGTGTAAAATTCTTTTGCAGTTTTCTTTGAATTAGATGTCTTGAAAGGAACTTATGATACTTTGCTGTAAATCTGCCGTGGAAATTTTTTGATATCTTGATTTTTTCAAAATGCCGTCAATTTCATTATTTTTGAAAAAAATTCATGGAAAATTTTGAAAAAATTTAAAAAACCGTAGATCCGGAACTAATAGAGAAAACATTATATAACATTCAAAGAAACCATAGTTTATGAAGGTCTACAATATGGTGGCAAGCAGAAATCTGTAACTTTTCTAGTTTAGGATTTAGAAATTTGATGACGTCATAGCATCAAACTTAATAAATGCCGCCATATTGAAACTAATCAATATATCAATAAATTGCCACGGCAGATTTACAGAAAAAAACTCCAAAAAAAGTTCCTTCCAAGCCATTTATTTCAAAGAAAGCTGCAATAGAATCTTACACCGACCTTTTTGCAGATTTGAGCCCTATGTAAGAAAAAATAATATCAATGATTATCACAAGGGGTGAGTGGCCGAGCGGCTTATACAATTTCCGTCAGGTGACTGAATTTAAAAATATGAAGTTCTTGTTGGTCCATAAAAGGTAGGTAACACTTACCTAAGAAATTCTTTGGTATCTAAATGCACCACACAGCTTGGAAACTCAATTATGGGGAAGCCTCTCCTTAGCCAATCATAGCAAAGGTGTCCAAGATGTTCTTTTAGATAGTCCTTTGTATCAGGGAATCCTCTTTCATGGGCAATTTCTTTGAATACCTGTAGAAGAGAGAAGCTATATTTCCACTTGAACGCAAGCTACATCAACAAGGAGAGCAATGTAGATTCTACAAAGCTCTGCCCTGGATTTCTATTATCTACACCAAAAGACGATCATTCCTATCATCTACACTACGGTTACCAAGCACCAACACCTTGTCATATGGGAATGATTCATTATCTTTCAGGGGGGCCATCCTTTGGAACACTTTGTCTGACTCAATAAAAAGCCTGACAACCAGTGCTAGCTTTAAGAGATCAATTAAAGAGTGGAAGGGTGACAGTTGCTCATGCAAAATATGTAGATAAAGAGTCCGTGGGAATTTCACCAGAAATATTTCTGTATTATAATCATGTATTTATCTATTCATTGTAATTAGAATTCCTTTTTGTGTAAATAGTTGGTCTTAATTAGTTCAATTTAGAACTATCAGTTTTTTTAACCAACTGTAAATAATGTTATAATAATAAAAAGAATATTCGCCCTATTTCTGAGGCTATCAAAACAAGCCACTGGCTCATAGTTCCAAAGTTTTTCATTTTCTTACGATAAAATAGAAATCTCCACAACTGCACATGTGTTAAGAACGAAAATATTTTGAAAATAGGTTGTGTATGCTGTTTCTGTGGATTGTCAAGCATGCAAAAAGCTTTTAGATGTATAAAGAATTGTAATATATCTGTCGTAGTTAATGTTTCGCGCTTTGATTGTCTCTACAAAATTGTAAAAGTGGAAGGTGGCCTGGAGGATTTGTCTTTGGAAGAAGCCAGCTACGTTGAGAAAATCCCTCTATTTTTGAAATATTCGTTGCTGAAAAAATAAAATGTGCTTGTGCTTGAGGCGGCAGAAATATTCACATGGATCTTTTTGAAACCATAGAGCCCAAGCAGCATTTCTGAAGCACGCAAATATGCTGAGAAAATCTTGCTACAAAAAAGCTACAGCGAGTTATGAAAAGAATTAATACCTTGCCTACAAGTTTAAGATCGAGGAACTTCTCCTTATAATCGTGAAACAGCAATGCAAGAGCCTTCTTTTCACACAACGAGCTTGATACAGCAATCTGTTTCAGGACATAAAGAAGCGTTGCTGCTCGATTTGCACTGACATCTTCGATTTCATCTTCTGATACATCCTCCTGGTGAGAAAAGTCACATATATCAATTAGTATGTTTCCAATTCCAAATTAATTGCTTTGTATCGAGGTCACCATGAAGGGTCTGAAAGAACCATGCAAAGTATTAGGCATGTCAACAATCTTGACAAACAACAAGTCAAGGAAGCTCTGATCCAGACTTTGCAAGTCAAAATCAAAATCTGGGTCAAAATTTTGAAGCTGCAAGACCATCAAAATTTAGCAATCAATATCTAAAATGATTTTCGAAAGTGATATTCGATCCATCTGATTCCAGATTAAAAAGTGTAAAGATATCTCTTCTTTCTAGAGAAGCTCCCAACTGAAAAATCAACAACAACTCACCGAGTAGAATTTAGGCTTTTAGTGAAAGATTAAGAGAGAAATCTTCAAATCACCCTAGCGTACGATTCAACATGGCCTCTCGAAAGTTTGAACTCCTTTCTAGCTCAATCGGTATGAGCTGTGAGTTCAGTTTATACTTTAACAAAAAATGCTTACTTTTATAACGATGAGATCCGTTAATGCGATGGCCACTTTGTCAAACGCATTTTTCTGCTGCGAAGGAGATGCTGGTTCATTCTGATTATCAGCCAGTCGAAACAACGTTATGACGTAACTAGCTGCCCGCATTCGAACAATGTGACTAGTGTCTGAGAGAAGTTGCAGCAAGAGATCCTCGAGTTGTAAGAGTTCGGTTTCTTTTGTTCCTGCAAAGAAATTGAAAGGTCGCACAAACTTTCCTGAAATATGGAAGGACTTGGTTTGATTATTGAATTCAAGATTATGCGATCGACAGCGCAGAAATTGGCAATTGCAGAAACTCTAAATCCCTGCCAAATTCAGTCCGCTCCTGCTCTTTATAATATTTCAATTGACACCTATTCGACCATTCTTTGACGAAGAGTACAACTTTACGGTTTGCATGTTATATTTACATTTAGTTTTTGGATTGCTAAAATGTTCAAGCGTATGCAATAAAATGGTGGTTTGTGGCCAAAAAACAGTTTCCTCTAAATGACATTTGGTTGCATCGTATAACCATAGATTGGGAGGATGAAATTCAGGGAGTCAAAAATATGCATAAATCATGCGAAACTGAGCATAAAATAACATCTGCATGAAAGTCACGTCTTCGTAACAATTATAACGAAAGGTGTTATTGGCACGCGATTTTCAATTTTCTCTTGTTCGTCTGGTAATAAAAGTGGCCTGTCTTAAAGGGGCTGGGTCACGTAAAGTAAACAAACTTCTTTCGAAACGACGATTTTGCAGTTTTTTGACAGGCCGTATCACACAGATTTTCCACTATTTTTCTCAAAATGAAAGTGCTTTTTTGACGATGAACTCTTGAACTTCAGAGAGAAACAAACGAAACAACCATATGTTGTAAGATTGCAAAGATATTGATGGATTTTTAGAATTAACTTTATTGTGGATTCACCCCATCCACCAAAATCTGTGCAGAACACAATGGGCGCGTGCTGGCGCGTGCGGGCAACAATATAGATTATAAAGATAACAGATTTGTTTACGGTTACGTGACCCAGCCCCTTTAATGTCAATTTGTTCTTCACACAAACCGAATTGACGAGAGTGCGACGAAACACGTCTTTGGTTATTCCCGCTGGTCTGTATCGCAGTTACTGGTGAGTCACTAACTTATTTCTTTCCTTTCAGGTTTAAGATCAACTGGTTTCAAGATTAACTCATATTTCTCTTACAGGAGTTAACAGTTTTTTGTCTTGTTACAGGTTTATTTTGGTTGTTGTTCTTTTACAGATATTAACAGCCTTCTTTCTACAGATTTCGGTGTTTTGTTGCGTTTATGGGTTTAATATGATGATGAGTCCGTTATCTAATGCTATTTTCAAATTTTGTCTAAATGCGTTACAGGCTGAAGCCTAAATGATACATTATACTACACTACACAGGACTATCATTATCATAAGTCATGCAGTATAAACACAGGCCTAATTTCGTTCCAAACAGAAAATTTTTGAAAAGAATTTATCATTACGCAAGTTAGTTGATTTGATTAAAAGAATCAACATACCAGATCTCTTGCCTTTCTTCGCAATCTCCAGTTTGTTCCAGTCACCCTTTGGGTCAACCTGTAATAAAGGTGACATATCAGTGACAGATCACATTGGTTCCAAATTGATCATAAAAACATGAAATCAAATAACCATCTAGTGGAAGATAGGGCTCAAATCTTTAAAAAGGTCGGTGTAAAATTCTATCACAGATTCCTTTTAATTAAATGGCTTGGAAGGAACTTGGGGTTTTTGTTGTAAATCTGCCGGGGAAATTTATTGATATCTTCATTAGTTTCAAAATGGCAGTATTTACCAAATTTGAGGCTATGACGTCATCAAATTTCTAAATCCTAAACCAGAAAAGATACTGATTTCTGCTTTTCATCATATTGTAGGCCTTCATAAACTATGGTTTTCTTGAAAGTTATATGATTTTTCCTCCTTTGGTTTAGGATCTACGATGATTTAAATGTTTTCAAAATTTTCCATCATATTTTTTCAAAAATCATTAAATTGCCGCCACTTTGAAAAAATGAAGATATCAAAAAATGTCCACGGCAGATTTACAGCAAAGTACTATAAGTTCCTTTCAAGCCATTCACTTCAAAGAAAACTGGAATAGAATTGTACACCCACCTTTTTAAAGATTTGAAAGATTTGAGCCATATGCTCTCTAGTGGCAAAAACTAAACGAAATGGTTCACTTACCTGCATGAGCTTCACAAGACATTCCAGTAAATTAAGGCGAACATCCGGGGAATATTTTTCGTTTCGTAGCGACCTGCAATGAAGAAAACCATTTGACATCAATCGATCGAACTGCGAACCAGGCAGTAACGAATTTGATAGTAGCTGTAGAGCCTCTAAATTGACTCTAGAGACAGTAGAGTGCTTGTTAAAAATCCACCAATATCCAAACAATTGTAAAATATATGAATTTTTGGTTTTTTCCAATGTAAAGTACAAAGATCTATCTTCAAAATGGTGCTTTTATTATTGAAAAAACAGGTAAACATCTGTGTGATATTGCCAACCAAAAAACTTCAAAATCAGAGTTTCGACCGAAATTTGGAGACGGAGCCCCTCTAAACAATGATTGCATGGATGGTTATCGCATCTACCCTTTCGTATATGGCTTAAAGGAACTTCATGTTCTCTGCTATGATTCTTCCTTGGGAATCTTTGATGTCTTGATCATTTTCGAAATTACAGCGTTTTTTATCAGGGATAAATAGTAGGGATGCGAAACGCGCATTGAGCTGCATAGCGCGATCATGAATGCGCGACCTTTGGTCCCCTGTGGTGTTGACAGTGAAGATCAAGATGGACGGATCCGAAAGCTCGAGTAGCAGCGCTGGCAGTAAATGATCGTGGATTCGTATCTAAAGGTAAGGAATTGTTCAACTTTTCTGTTGTTTAAGTGCTGTAGAGCCTGTTTTTTGTTGTTGTATACTCTTTGACAGGTTTTGATGCCCAGATCGTTGTTTTGTGGAACTACTTTGTTTGCATCATTTTAGGCCAAAGAATACATCTCAGCTTTGCCGATCACGCTTTGCTAAAAAAGTCGACTTCCCCGTGTGATCCCGTCTTTCAGTGTTTGATATTTACATTGGGGATGTCCTTACAAGTATTTTTATTGCAAAACATTTTTGAGCTACGTTGAGCTGTGTGTGTGCGATCGCTTTTTCTGGAGGGCCTACCTTCCATTGTAAACCAAAATACAAATCGACAGCTGATTCAAAGCACGTTTCATAGTTTGGCGGTCTGGGACGAGTAATGAATGGCATCCCATTGCAGTGCAACCATGGTGCAACTACCTCAAACTTTTTTATGAAACCAACTTTATATCAGCCACAGAAAATGCTAAAAGAGATTATATAGGATGTGTTTGGTAGAGTTCTACAATCAGGCTTTACAAGCCCTTAACCCTTATAAAATGTTTTCAGGCCAAGAAACTTACTTGCAAGTGGAAGAACAACATTCAATATTTTGAGATGTAAGTGAAAAGATATGTAAGGATGGAAAGTGAAGAAGAAACTCCAATCATCGTTAGAAACCTCTATGGAAGGAATGGCTCCTGCACCGGACATGTCCGGTGCACAGAGCACTTAGTTTCTATAGTTTTCATTGTTCTATCGGCGCAATATCCGGCGCACGAAAATTCAACTTTCCATACAGGGTTAGAGAGAGAGAGAGGGAATAAAGAGATTACATGGGATAAATCTACATTGAGAAAAAAGCTGCATTTTTGACACACAGGTTACATCACATCACATGTGCATCTTATTTTGGATTTGCTACCATATGTGTTGTGTTGATAGAGTAGTCTGTGCCATATGTACTGTCAATGCTGTACATGACGACAAATAAACAGTTTATTGTTGACAGTAAACCACTAATCTTTCAGGCATTTTATCGCAACCCTTATCTTTTGAATGATGCTCCTTGCCAGTTTGCATTCTTTGTAGTGCGCACTGGGAACGTCTTCCCCGCGCCACTTTGACTGCTTCCAGCCACACCCGACCCATAACTTTTGTAAAAGTGCTACCCGCGATAGTTTGTCTATATGACCGATAAATCACTGGTTCATTATTTCCTTACGCAGTCTTAGTACTCCCAACCTTCAGAGAGATGCACCAGAATGTATTTTAGAATGAGCTTCCCCGCTCCAAAATCAAAGAATGCAACTTGGTCTCCTCACTAGATTTATTAATTTCCTTTATAGATTCAGAGAGTATATGGATTCACAGAGTTGAAAATGCATATCAGCTCCAATGACTTTGTGAGAGAAATGGCAAGCTACATCATTCCAAAGGGAATTAGCCAAGACTGTATAGTCATTGTTTTCATTAGTTCAATGGCAGATGTGTGATGGCAACACAAATATTACTGCTCATAGTTCTGGTTATAATTTAAATGGCATTGTACCCCTAAAGGCTTCTCACCGTGTTTCAGTCATTCAGACAAGTTATGATTTATCATAACCATGAGTGTAGGGGAAGATAAAGTTTGGGGGGGGGGCTGCCCTTCAAAAAATCCATTGTTGACAAAAATTTGGCCTGACTTAAGCTGGATTTCTGCCCGATTTTGGTCAATTTTTGCAAATTTTTCCAACGTTGGGAGGGCTACAGCCCCCCAGCCTTCTGTCTCCTACGTCAATGATCATAACTGGCCTGAATACCTAAACAAGGTGAGATGCCTTATTAGTGCTTGTGACATAGACTCTCTTGCTGTTGAATCATAAACAAAACAAATAGCAAAAGATTCTGTGAAACAAGACATTAAATTGTCACTATTTGTTTCAAGATCTTTTTGAAATTGAAAATTTGGGACTGGAACACCTTTTGCAGCATTGGTATACTCTTTGGTGCAATGTGTAGTAGGAGTCCACATTTCATGTCCATGGTATTCTTGGCATTAAAGCTTGATTTGATAGGAAGAAAATATCTGAATTGTACATGCAGCTTCAAGAGAGAAACAAGGGAAGAAATGATATCTACTTGCTGCAATTTCCATCTTCTTTCAACACTCTGAAATAATACACAGTTACAGTACTAACATGTAACCAATTACTGTCTATACTTGCTTACTTAAAGGAGCTCCGTCTCCAAATTTTGGTCGAAACGGTGATTTTGAAGTTTTTCTTATGGGCAATATCACACAGATGTTTACCTGTTTTCCAAAATGAAAGCATCATTTTGAAGATAAATCTTTGTATGTTACAGAGGAAAGAACCAAAAATTCACATCTTTTACAATTGCTTGGGTATAAATGGATTTTTAATGAGCACTTTTTGGTGGCTTGGGTGAAGCCACCAAACAAGTTGCAGAAAACAATGAAGAACAATGGCCATATGCAGTGTTTACAGATTTGTTTACAGTTTGGTGACGGAGCCCCTTTAACTATAAATAACTTGCCAGATGAGTTCCTTAGCATAACATACTTGTCTGCTTATGGATTAAAAAGTAAATAAGGTAAATAGATGTTTGATGACATAAATGTTTAATTCTGACATGTAGATTTTCAGTTTGACTTTGTTAATCCAGGAATCCATTTCATGCACATTTGTTCCTTTCACTTTTGAAGCTAAAATAGTGAATAGAAGTGTGTAATTAAGTTGTAATTAGGACATTTCACTTCAAAAGGCTACAGTATATTGTAACTACATGTGAATCTTTTAAAAACTGTGGATAAATGTTGCAAAGATGCTGTATCATTGTTTGTTGTTTGATCCTATCAGCCAGTTAAGTCCAAATGTGTTTTGTCTCTTTGACTGCATGTCTTGTACAACATATCATAAAAATGAGATCTGGATGAATGATTCTTTCTGGTATGGTTTCAAATCAAATTAAATGTTTATTGTTTAGACTTTACATATCAATTGATTTACCAGATCAAATCATTCATTTTGAAGCTCTAATCTGGTAAAGTGAAAGGTACAGTATATTATACAGTAGGTGCATACAACAAAACAGAATCCCTAATGACTGCAGGCCTCTTGAAGAAGTATTCTATCCTTGCAACAACATACTGTATGTGACCCAAACACCAATGTGCACATACAGTTTGTAAGGCATTAGCGTCAGAAACTTTCAGCCAACTGATGTATAAGTTCAAATCTTCCCTATCATTATATAATTGTTGCAGCTTTAAAGAGTCTGTTTCAATCAGTATGTTTGGCACATGTTACCTTTTTGCAGGCAGTTGTTGTTGCCATTTTATGACCCATGAAAATGTGGATACAATAAAGCAGTGACACACGCAAACATTCTGGTTGCAACTGACTTTAATTTTTCAACTTAAAAACACATCTAACTCTAACTAACATGTGGAAAAAAGTGCTGTAACTACCTGCCTACTAAGCAAATAACTACCCAGGCCAACCAGAAAAAAGTTCTTACTTTTGAAAATTCATAGCACCAAGGGTACTTGTCGGATTTGCATTGTTCAAATTCTAGTTCAAAGTGGAAAGACCGAAGAATTTTTGTGATTCGGTATAAGTTGTTTGTTTGTACGTGCGGCTACAATAAACGATTAATACACAAAGTATCTTTAAATTTAAGCTCAAGGCTATAAACTCATTTACAGATATTTTGCTAGCTAAATTCGACTTTAAAAAAATTTCATGTTTGCGAAATATGCCTAAAACACGGCTTGAAACACTCGATTGAATCATGAACAAACTTCTCATACAGAACAACAAAGAAAGTACAATTTTTCTCGGGTGAGAGAACTCGTCGACACATACTAAATTCTCACCTTCAGGTCACCAAAAAATCAGCAACAAATCCATTTCTTGTCCCTTTCAAACAACACCATCCACTTCTCTTCGCAGCTTCGGTTCGTTGCCAACAGGCTTGGAGCAGTTCACATCGGTTGCTAAGGGCATCATTAAAGCGAGGCTGCATTTATGCTCGCTCGCGCAAAACCATTGCGTTTCGCATCCCTACTATTTATCCCTGTTTTTTATGTTCCATCCAATTTTGAGGTTGTGACGTCACCAAACTGCTAAATCATCAACCAGAAAAGCTACAGATGTCTGCTTTGTGCCACATTGTAGACCTCAATAAACAATGGCTTTCTTCGAGATTGTACCCCGAGGGGAGCATTTAGTGTACTATGCTGATGGGATGTGCACTCCTTCCCGGGTATCGTTTTCGCCTCTTTTTTCTTAACGCCGCGTATGAAAAGAGGACAAATTTTCTAGGGGCCGGTTGTCAGCAGGGGTATTTGTTAGGCTGAGTTGGTATTTCATCGTTATTTACTGTATTTTTACGTCTTGAAGTATACTTTTCGTCAATTTTTTCTAAAGCCGGCTATCATTTGAAGGGAAAAAGTCTAAAGCTGGGTGAAAAAATCAATTCTTGGAGTGCACACTCCCGTACAAATGAAAGTAAAGTGCCCCCCCCCCCAGAATTGTACCACACTTTCTCTACTAACTTAACATTTACCATGATTCAAAATATTTCTAAATTTTTCACGGATTTTTTCAATGGACAGAGAAACATTGTAATTCCGAAAATAATGAAGAAATCTCCAATGAACAATGATACCAAAATACCCGACGTCTCTTTTAAGCCATCAAATAACAGATCAGGGTTTCTTAGATTTGAAGCCTATGTTAAATAGGAAAATGAAAAACCTACGCATACCAAGAGACAATTGTTTCCCTGGATTCGTTTCATTGAAGCATGTGCTGAGGTTACCAAATACAATAAGCTGAATACTGAGCTTTGAGATCCCATATTTTTGTATAAGGTCATTCACTTCGATTTCGTTTTTTGTATGACTTAATTTGCAAGTAAAATAACATTCTTGAGGCATATAACAATAACAGTAAAATGGAGAAAATCAACTTGCCAAAAGGCAGAGATTACTTTGATCGTTATACATCTGACTTGAGTCAATTCATCATCTGCATCATCGGAGCTCGATTGAAGAAAATCGATCAAAATGTGCAGCAACTGTAAACCTTGTAAGCAAGCATGTTGGTCACTGCGTTGGTCTGATACAAATCGCCTGAAAAAGTTCATAGAAATTAAAATAGAATTGGCAGGTTGTTGATAACAGTACTTCCTCCAGGGCCCCTGTTGATAACAGTAGCTACTTCCTTGCACTGATGATGTATTTACCCTGTATAAACATGTATATTATTATATTATTATTAGGTATCTACCGTGTGTGTGACTCATGAGATTGTTCTCTTGTTTATAACGGCAAATTAGTCACTCTATTTCATCTAAATACTTTCATCTGATGGCTAAAAAAACTATGCGAAATTTCATTTGCTCTCATTGGGAGCTACCTCATTTAACTTTGAATTTTATGAATTGTTGAAGAATAATATTAATTTGATGGCATTGCTAGGAAACAGGAAACTTTTTGAAAATGATACCTTTCACCAAAACAGGAATCTCACAACATCGCAGAAGAAAGAAACGTCCGATTTCAACAAACTAAATTTACATAGCTAATTAAACGATATGAAACTTCAACAAACCCGATCCGACCTTTCGCCAACTTGTTGAACACCCGGTTGAGAGTCCGGTTTTTTTACTCACCCGATAGACGAGGTAACTTAAAGTAAATCAATATCTTACCTAATACATTCAAAAATGACCTCTAAATCGGATGCCGGCAGATGTATCGAATGTTCTTTGAGGTGATGGACAACGGTCTCCAGCTAAAGTAATGAAATGAGAACACAGAGCAAATTACTTGTCCGATATGGCAGGTTTTAATGTATTTTCTTCAGACACTTATGATTTATCTAACTTCTTTTGATTTCATAACTTGTCTTTGGTGTCTTAAAGGACAAGTCCGGGCTTGGTATGATTGATGATAAAATACAAGATATACTGCTATGAATGATGTATGATACTTTTTTCCACTATTTTTCGTCTTCTCCTTGTGAAATTACGTATTCAAATAAGCAATTTGAGCGAAGTGACGTCATATCGCGCAAACGAAAACGAGGCTGTGTGATTGTTTTTTCGCTTCTTTATCGTAGCAAGCCTCTTTATAGGGTTCTCGTGCCATTTTCAATGCACGAGTACACGAGAAAGAGGCTAGCAGCGATTAACAGGCAAAAAACAATCACACAGCCTCATTTTCGTTTGCGCGATATGACATCACTTCGCTCAAATTGCTCATTTGAATACGTAATTTCACAAGGAGAAGGCGAAATATAGTGGAAAAAAGTATCATACATCATTCATGGCAGTATATCTTGTACTTTATCATCAATCATACCAACCCCGGACTTGTCCTTTAAAGTCTTGTTACGGAAATGATAGCTATGACAGATGGAGAATCCAGCGCAGTGAAAAGGCTAGAACAATATTTGAAGCTAAATATTTCTGTTTAACGAGAATCTACATCGAATTGACAAATCATCGACTGATTGGTTACTTGCTGATTTATTTGTTTACTGATTCATTCATTACCCAACAAACGATGGCATTGAGGACACGGAGCACTTTTTGTTGCTCTAACCTTCTTTTGATGTTCAGCAAAAATCTTCTCGCATGAATTGTTGAATTATTATGACCATTTGCACAAATCACCAATCTTTCAAATGATTCTTTGACGCAGCTTTTATTATATGGTGGTCAAGACCTTTTTGATGAGTTGAACAGAAATCTACTCGAATTAACTTTACGCTTCATCCACGAAACTGGTCGGTTTGATTAAGATATATTGAGACTTTAGCTATGTACTAAGCAACCACCAAGTCCCTTATCGTAAATTCTGTTCCACATCAGATGTCAGGCATTTTACAAACCTTGATCAACAACAAAATGAGTTGCGCTCGTGACATCATCTAATTCATCGCAACCCTGACCTGACATCTGATGTGAGACAGAATCTAGTATAGTATCCATTAATTTTTAATTGTTTGAAATGTGACTGTATACAGTTTAACATTTCGTGTCTTCATGTATTGGCCATGGGGTAGGCATTGTCTTTCGCTCCCCATGGTATCGTACCTGTAGTGTTGTATAGTAATTAGAATAGGTATAGTGGAATGTAAGATATATTGTAAAATTTTTTATTTGAATAAAAAAAATTACCCAAAGAGACTCATTCCATTGATTAGTGGTAAATAAGATATAGAGAGCTTACCATATTGAAAAACATCATCTTCCTTGTTTCAAATTTCTAGGAAAGAGATATAATGTCAAAGAAATCGTATGAGTAAATTCCAGTTGGAATTATGAATTCAGGAATTTGATCTACCAAGGGATAATTAAAATAAAAACCGAGTAATCTACGATATCCATTATCACTGATGTGCCCATAAACAGTAATACAGAATCGATACGATCAAATCTTGCATCAGAACATCATAATCTTGAAACGACCTTGCCACCATCTTGCCATGGTTCTTTTACTACCTCAAAATAGAACGCATTAGGACCATACCGTGTAAGTGTTTTATAAAATTACATGATGTAGCTTGTAGTTGAAGTTTGAGATCATATCTGCCACGAATGATCCATTCAGTTGTTTCATTCGAATACGTCTAACTTGATAGAGACTTAGTTCTGTACATGATGGCTGCGGAGTTGCTGTAGACCTTTGCTCTCCGTGGTATTGTCATTATAGCATCGGAAAATAGTTTTTAAGTGGCGTCAATCAGTATCTACCTTGTAAAATGTTTGATTGAATATAGATGAAAAAAAATCTTGAAATATCCAAATATCCAAATATAAGACTGTCTGTTCATTTATGAGGTCTTCGTTACATGCCAATAGACATTTCTCTACATTCAGATAAAAATGTTCAGTATAAGCTACATCCTACCATACTTTCTAACTAAAACTATACGACACTATAGGGACGATACCACGAGAAGCGAAATGACACGACTACCTCATGGTTATTACATGAAACAAAGCGAGGACAATACAAAAACATTACGCAAAGAAAACAACGAGGGAACAAAACATAGACAAACGACAAACAAGTAAATAAGTTAAGCTACGAGTTAGGGTAGCTTGCAACCAAATAATTGCAAATTAATTAACACCAACCTCGTTCCCAGGCCCACCATTGTCTTCCTAATTGAATAAATACCTCTTAACTGATTTGGAAGGAGTCAAGAAACGGCTACATTATGGCCTATTCATTGCAAATATCAAAGTTTCTGAAACTTTTGAATAAAAACTACCTCTTCAAGAAAATCGAGCATAGCATCTTTCAGTTTCGTATTCCTTTCAGAAACCTCCTGTGGTCCACTCTCCTTCACAAAAGCAAATTTACAAAGCACTTTGCAAGCTTCAACCCGGATAGTGTCTGCTCGGTCACTGATGTCATCATGACTTCCTGTTCAAAATCAAACAGGATTTAGTTTTCATTTGATGGATAAAAGCAAATTGTCAGACATAAACTCAAAATTTACAGCGAAAGGCGAATATTTTGATCACATGATAGTTATTTAAATAGCTATTTATGCAACATTGTTGGAAAATTATTCAAAGAATCTTAACGAAACAAGACGAAAAACTAAACGAAACAAAGATGCTGAGCTAAACCTTCGTCAAACAACACAGGAAGACTTTGTGTTATTTTGATAAAAATGTAAGATAGGTAGTATTAGCATAGGTACCAAATCTTTAAAAAGGCTGGTGTAAAATTTAATGACCTATTTCTTTGAACTGAATGACTTCAAAGAAACTTTAGCTATTTATCTATAATTCTACCGTTGGACTTTTCAGAAATCTTCAATATTTTGAGAATCATAGTGCTTTTCTTCTCTTTCAAGAATTTAGAAAATTTTACAAAAAAAACGTAAAACCATCGTAGTTTCTAAACTGCTTGACGTAACATGAAATAATTTCGAAGAAAACCGTAGTTATGGATGTCTACAATATGGTATCAAGCAAAAATCTATCGCTCTTCTGGTTTATGATTTAGAAATTTGATGACGTCACATCCTCAAATGAGTTGAAATGTAAGATAGGCTGTAATTTCGAAAAAATATTCAAAACTTCTGAAAAGTCCAACGGTAAAATTACAGATAAGTATCTAAAATTTGTTTCCAGCCATTCAATCAGAAGAAATAGGTCATAGAATTTTACACGCACCTTTATATGCCAAGATAAAGATTTGGGACCTATGCTGGTAGTATTAGGTCAGCATCTATGACTGCTCAAACCTCTAGTTTCCAGAGGATAGGCGTTGAATCTTTGCAAACTTTGCAAACCTTTAAAATCAATCACATGAAATATTTTACTGTCCTTTTGGTTTCAAATGAAGTGCTCGAAGGACACTTTGGGCAATTTAATATAATTCCAGAGAAAGTATATCATCATCATTTTGAGATTACAACGTTTTTATGTTTTATGGAAGTATGGACGAGAGGAAGTATCTAATACTTTGACGAACAAAATGAATATGATCAATATACTCTTTTAGTTTCATATACTCTTTTAACAAATAACTTTACCTTGTTGTCCAGATGGACTAAGGGCGTTTCTTTGGGTAGGTGCAATCCTTTCACTACAATCCATCAAGTCATCAAAGTCTCCGAGCGTGGTAGAACTACTGCTTGTACATGTCAGGTCATCTAGACGTTGTCGATTTGAGTGTTTTGAATGCGCAGAAAGCTGAAGGAAAATTAAAAATACTCTGTGTTGCTATCTAACTCAAATGGGACGGATAAGAAATCTTGAGAAATTTATGATTTGTCAATTATTTGATGATCAATACCATTGGGACTATGTCACATAACGTCAAAACGAACAGTTCAACTTGGAGATTAATCTTTGTACTCTGTTCTGACAAAAATGCCGGGTGCGCCAAAATAAACTATGCACTTTTGGCAGGCCACGACAAATCGTACACTGCACCAATTTTGACGGTTTATGACTTAATCTTTAGCAGAAAGCCTGAATTAGATTCTAGGATTTTTTGAAAATTTTTCCCTTTTCAGTTTTTAGAGCTACAAGCGACTTTTTTAAAATTTTCGTTTTCGAAAACACTGAAAACGACAAAAAAGCGTTGATCAAATTTTGTAAAGGCCCAAAATGAATGGACAAAGAGGAAACGTTTTCAGCGTGATTTGGGGATTTGGAAATTGATCATTTTAAACTTCCGCACGAGCGTTATTTCAACGATTGGCCTGTTGCGAAATTCTGTAGTAGTTACAATAAAGTGCCGCCCCAAAAGCCGTCACAAAATAAAGAATGTAACAAGAAGACTCCATCATTGCTGGCCTCATGACGCTTCCTCGCTTGTCTTTTTAACCTCCTTGACACAGGAACACAACCTGCACCAAAGCATAAATTCAATAATATTACAAAATAAAAGACATCTCTTTATAGCCTTGAAAATATTATTAAATTCTCCCAAGATAGTACGAACTCTCGTACAGCAGCTTACAATTAATCGATTTCTAAATACCAAACCACCACGAAAAAGCTTTCTCTTTGTCCATTCATGTCGATTCTTTAGAAACTTGATCGACGTTTTTTGATCGTTTTCAGTGTTTTAGAAACTGAAAATTGTAAGAATTTCGCTTGTAGCTCTAAAAACTGAAAACAGACAAAATTTGCAAAAAAATCCTAGAATCTAATTCAGGCTTTCTGCTAAAGATTAAGTCATAAATCTTGAAAAGCGGTCCTGTGTACGATTTATCGTGGCCTGCCAAAAGTGCATAGTTTATTTTGGGGCACACGGTATACGCTTCAAATACTCCTATTTTGGGACTTGTATGAGTAATTTAGGGCTTAGCTGTAGTTTTGTTCAAATCCTAGTGGCAGGAGGCTCACTGCATGTGTGGAACTTTTTCCACACCTTTAAGAGAGTGTGAAGGATAAGAACTGACACACGAGATAATCTTGGTAGTTGAAATATTACAACTTTTCACTTACTCGACCAGTGGTTATTTCCATCAACAAATCCAAAAAAGAGTCAGGGAACAAGTCCAGTAGTTCTGTGGATGACACATCTGTACGTTTGCTCTACGAAATAAAGAAAACAAGCACTTATGTATCTAGTCCCGAGTAAATGAAAAAATCAACATGTTTGGTGGACTGTGGAACAGAAAGTAGCAAAAAAATCCTATTTCTGAAAGGGACAATTTTTTTCTTGACATATTCTATCTTTATTTTCACTTGTTTCATGTATTATATTACTCAGAAGGTACTTTAGTAATGTCTAAACATTGAAAACGCTTAAAAAAACCTTGCTTTGACATTTTCACAAGAGCAAAGGTAGTGAACATGAAGATTATCATGGAAACTTTAAGAAACTCTCAAGAAACTTTGAGTACTCAAAATCTGATAATTTCTAGTTTCTTATAAAAGATATGTCACACTTATCACTGCAAGGTAAATTAAGGTTATCATGGAGCCTTTAAGAAACTCGTAAGAAACTTTTGAGTACTCAAAATATGATGATTTTAAGAAATTTTCAGTATAGGCCCAAATACTTAGTTTCTTATAACATATGTCCCACTTATCACTGAGAGGCAAATTTAACTGTACACGTAATTGACCATATTTGTATCTAATTACCTGTTCTGTTACTCCATTTACGAAATTCAAAAATAGCAACACTGCTTCATCTCGATTTTCCTCCTCAACCCCAATGTCCCGATATGCAGATCTGATAACACTGGTAGCATTGCTGAAAAAGGATCTGGAGGCTTCCTTCAGTGCATTTTGTAGTCCCTCTGCGCAGGAATCAAGCGTCGTGCATGACAAAGAAAGAATATCCAGAAATAATGAGAAATATTTGACACAAATGCCCAACCAGTTGCAATGATGGTTTGCAGACTTGCAGAATTCCTGCCATGTGAAAAAGAACAACCGTCATTTGAATTATGAAAGTGTCAGATTACTCAAAAGTAACTGAAATCTAAGACAACAAAATGAAATTATCAAGTGAAGATTCCACAACAGGCTAACATATAGCTAGCAGTTACGTAAGTAGCCAAAACGTCTCTCTATTACCATAAAGCCAAGGCCACAAACCTGGTAATAATTGATTGGTCGAGAGAAATCGAAACTGACGTAGGAGCACAGGAGGTCCAAACTATTGGGGTGAGGGGGCTTTCCTGCGTTCTAACGCATAATGTATCAAGATCTTATCATACCTTAGAATCTCTTGTTGAAATGAAAAGGACTTACATATGAAGTTTTCTTGTCTATATTTCATATGACAGCCGTTTCGTTTGTTTCTCGCGTCCGTGCTCTTGGTCAATCAAATACGACGCCTCGATACTAGCCATAAATGCATAATGATGATAATGATTTAAACCCCGCCTGCTTTTGCACTGCAGTATCGACTATATGTATATAATAAGGACTGTGAAGTCCTTATTATTATACATATAGGTCGATGGTCGATACTGCAGTGCAAATACAGGCGGGGTTTAAATCATTATCATCATTATGCATTTATGGCTAGTATCGAGGCGTCATATTTGATTGACCAAGAGCAAGGACGCGAGAAACAAACGAAACGGCTGTCATATGAAATATAGACAAGAAAACTTCATATGTAAGTCCTTTTCATTTCAACAAGAGATTCTAAGGTATGATAAGATCTTGATACATTATGCGTTAGAACGTAGGAAAGCCCCCTAACCACAATAGTTTGGGCCTTCTGTGCTTAGAATAGTTAAACGAGCAGACAAAGGAAAACCTTTCAAGAAGCAAATCAAATCAAACGAAGAGCAGCAAAAGATGGCCTGAATACAGAATGGCTAACTGTGAACCTGTGCATGCGAAAAGGGGCTGTAAAGAGATGATATGGCTACATATCGACAGAAGCCCTCGCTCTAAAGTCATCAATTAAGATTCAGGTCCGATCAAACAATTAAGGTATTGAAATAACCATTGCTCGACAAACCTCGTTCTTTTGTAGACTGATAACACAATCCTTGGTCTCAGTAATCCTCCTTGATAGATAATCATATAGTTCTGGAATTATGCCTGATGATTGTCTTGTGTTACTCCTGAAAGAAAGATAAAAAATGACGAATTAGTTCGGAATCAGAGACTGTGCTATACTTTGTGTGGTAGCAGTAACTAGGATACATGTAACGTCTGATGTCACAATTATCACTTGACCACTATTTACAAAAACAACCAATCTGGGATTCCCAAAACGCCGCAGGCACCCGCATAAACTTTTTCAGGATAAATGCAATCTAATAAAAAATTCAAAAACGTTCGTAACGCCTCTCAATTGTGAAACCATGTAGCTTAATAAAAAGTTCCCACAGGAATAAAATGTCTGCAAAGTGATAATCAACATAGTTGCTAATATATAAAGATATTTATATTTTCAATCCCCTATGATTAAATCTTGCGAGCAGCCATTAAATTATGGAAGAAAGCATTTCTGAAGGGTGTATTTTTGGAATATGTTTTTAAAGAATTTCTTCAAAACCACAAATTCCAACTTTCAAGGCCACATTTTCGATTTCCAAGAACACAAAATAAGGAAAAGACCACATTAAATTACGCACTGTAATTGCAAACATCTTTGGCCTACAACAAATTTTTCAAAGAAAAATCGGACAAGCTTTACCTTGATTTGCATGTCATATCCTTGGTCTGTGCTTTATCAAATTCCTTGCAGAGAAAAAAGGAGGATGCAAAGTTAATACTGTCAAACAAAACTTAGTATCTTCATGTTCCTAATGTCTATTCTTTGAAAAATATCTAAGAAATTACGAACAGCACAGGGTAGATATTTCAATGCATCGTGCAGGGCAGGGACCCAGTTTTTCACTGAAAGCTACTAGCCTCTTTACATATTACGATTACAAATTAGGGTTGTATCTTTTCCTCAAAATGGATGTGAGATATTCATTAGAACGCAAGGATTTCTCCAAGATTTCAAGGATCTCTCATCAAAACAAAATAATCTCTCGGTGGCATTGTAGGATATTTTTAGGGAGAGATCTAAACCTTGATCACTTACTATTTCACCACCAATTCAATTAAACTTAAAATCTATCACTGGGATTCACAGAACTTCTCATATTTGCAACAACTAAGTTTAAAATCGGCATGAAGCTGATTAGAACAAATACACTACTCACTGTATTAAACGCTGAAAGCAGAAATGTTGTCTGAGCTCTTTTAAACTTCATCACATCATCATCTTGTGGTTCAATTCTGTGACAAAAATGGTAGGATAAAGAATTCAAATAGCTACTGCTACCTGTATGCAGGCAAAATTTCCGTGTGACGTTGAAAAAATTTTTGGTATGAAAGGACACTGCATACAAAATCACTGCAAAGACAGCATTTAATAAAGCAACAGAGCCTGAATAAGAATTTTAGTAGCATAGAACTCAAATATTTAAAAATGTGGGTGCAAAATTCTATTACATTTCTCTTTGAATTAAAATGTTTGGAAGGAACTTAAGGTACTTTGCTGTAAATCTACCGTGGAGATCTTTTGATACCTTGATTCGTCAAATTTCTAAACCCTAAACCAAAAGAGCTACAGATTTCTTGTTGTCACCATATTGTAGACCTTTATAAACAATGATTTTCTTAAAGATTGTATCATTTTTCCTCTTTGATTTTCAATTCAAGATGAATTTAATTTTATCTAAGATGAATTTAATTTAATTTAAGATGAATTTAATTCAATCTTTCAAAAATAATTGAAATGTCGCCATTTTGAAAATAATGAAGCTATCAGAATATTTCCACGGCAGATTTATAGCAAAGTACCCTGAGTTCCTTTCAAGACATTGAATTCAAAGTAAAACGCAATAGAATTCTACACCCGCCTTTTTAAAGATTTGAAAAATTTGAGTCCCATGTTAATTTTAGTGGCTGTCTTTCAGTTTCAGTGTATCAAAAGTCCAACCTCTTGGCTTAGAAAGCAGTAAATCTTTCGTAGATTTGTCACATCTGTTTGATTGCGATCTTTTGCTACTTGAATCTCTCTTAAAGTTGAACCTTCACTACTGACTACACGAAAGTAGCAGTAATTTTCAAGAATCAACTAATTTTTACGAATAAATTGCCCGCTCTTTACGAAAGTGGTACCGATGATAGTGACTCCTCTCTTCTAACCCTTACTCTAACCCTTACATAGCTTTTTGGAAAAACATTTGGAAATAAAATTCACATAAGTTAACAAACCTCGAAGATTTTCCGGCTTCTTCAATCTCCTTTTCGGTTATTGATGGATTCTTTTGCAAAACAGAAGTGATGACAACTGCATATACTCCAACAGATTCTCTGAAGTAAAATTAAACGAAAGTAACTTATTTCGAACAATCTCTTTTGTGAGGGAAAAAATTAAGAAGGTGAAGAAATCAAGTTACTCATCCAAGCAGTCCAAGCCAGCCTTTCTGAAAGCATATATCGGCTAAATCAATAGCTATCTGAATAAAGAAGACAATTATTCTGCTTCTGAAAGTTGATTAAAGTTTGGAAACCTCCCATACCATCAGAAGTATATCAAACATAAAAATCCTTTTCTAATAATCTTTGACGAAGGAGACGTTCCAGTTGTTAACTGGTTGATGATTTGGTCTGACTAACTTAATTCCTTACGTCAATCAATCACTTAATGAACCAAACAATCAGTTCATCAATTATGTGCCTACTGAAAACAAGATTGAACAATAATAATTACTGTGAAAACAACTGGTGCGTTTCGTGTGGTCCTCTGACCACAAAATGGTACTTGAAATCTAAATCCGCTTGCTCTTTGTGGTTTCAGTTACCTTTCTTTATTTCCATTGATTATAGTCAAATAAGGATTTAGAAAAGGAAACTTGGGATGACTACTAAAATTTGACTTTGGAATCACCAATTGAAATTTCAGGCATTCACTGTAGTCTAGGATGTAACATGGCCAAACCCATCGCTAATCAAGTCGGAGGGTTTTACTATCTATACCAGGAAACGTAAGGGAGGGAATATTTGTGCTTCTCGAAGATGGGCATTCGAACATGGAAATTTCAGAAATCACAGGACTTCGTATATTAAGTCCTTTATTACGTCTGCCAAACTTTTTTCGAAAAAATTTCCTCTTGAATCACAAATGCGAGATTGGTAACGGTGTCAATGGCTTGATGCCCTACACGTTTTTTTTATAAGAAACTAAGAATTTGGGCCAGTACTGAAAGTTTCTTAAAATTATCAGATTTTGAGTACTCAGAGTTTCTTACAAGTTTCTTAGAGGTTCCCATAACAATCTTCATGTTCACTACGAAAGAAACATGCGAAAATAAAGTAAAACCACGTCAAGGATTTCCTTTATCAAAATAAATAGTTTCTTAACTTATATTTTTCCAGTACTGGAGCTTGTTAATTTTTTGGCGATCTGCGAGTTGAGTTTCTTTTGGGCAGTTTCTTATATAAAAAATACGAGTATTACAAACTCGATCGCCATCGTGTGACGGTGTACGATTCGTGAGCAAGTATATGTATGATGATGATTAAGTTTCAGGTAAAAGTTAGAACATAATATTCATGCCTCTACTGTCATCTGAGATATCTAATGTTTGTGCTTGAAGGGAGAAATGAAACCCACAATGTAAATATGGAAATTGAAAAGAGATTCTTATTTGCATTTCACACTTTAATCCGGGATTCTGTAATCACGCGAAACGCACCAGTTGTTTTGACAGTAATAGACCATTCCGCGGTCAAATGCAAAAGTGTTCAACGCTAAGCATCAGGGCATGGTATAGGGCTTGTTTAAGAGCGCAAACACTAGCTGCGACAACTTCAAATGCAATTTCGAATTCAAACCACCTTTGCTATCTCGAGATGCAACGCGAAAAGCCCTTTATTGAAATAGGACGTGTGTGATTAGTACCAATTCTGAAAACGGTAGACTTGATAGATTCGGTGTTTGATTCACTGCAAAATTTTCAAAACGGTTGGTTTGGTTGGTAAGGAAGGCCTTCTGAATCTTCAAGTCCAGAAGGCAGAAGGTATAGCAGATTTTGGAGAGATTCTCCCTTTCATTGGTTTTCGCCATGGTGAATCCTAGAGACTTTTCTAACATCTCAAATTAACTATTAGTTGAATTCATTCTGTATGGCAATGGAAGGTCACGACCTGACGTTAATAAAGGACTCATAGAGGCTACTCTAAAATTCATTCACTTTCCTTTTCCAGTCATTAATTTTAGTAGATTTTTTAATTTGTAAAGTTTTTTGGCACGGCCCCCTGAAAATCAGTCATACTGACTGACGGGGCTACCGTGCATAAATAATTTTAAAATGAAAAAAAAAATGAACTAAGCGCTTTTGATTTCTGGTGCAACCCCCCAATACATGGATACATCCTCCCTTTGTAGAAGCAGCTTAAATTTGCATCGGTTAATTTCTTCTTTAATTTTTATACTTATAATTATATGTTAAATGGCCACAGGGTTGATATGTATTTCTATTCTTCGTGTGGCATCGTTTTTGTAATCCTTAGTTGTTGTATTTTTATGAGATTATAAATAAAAAATCCAAAACTTGCTGTTTTAAAGATTTTTCTGTTTGATTGGGAAACGTATTTTCGTCTCTGTGAAGTCTATTAAAGTGTTACTGTCGCTATAAATATCATCACAGCCTCGCTTTTATCAGTTGCTTTTGATCACCACAGGAGACGGTCATGAAACGTCATTGTTTCCGCAGCGATATTTTGTATATTTTTGTATAAAAAGGTTCGATTGAATGACGCTGGAGCTTCTATCACTATTGTGCACATTCGAAAATGCTACAAAATGTATCAAAATAGCGTTCGATTCAGAATGAAGATATTTTTAAAACAGGCAAAGTTCTATTGTAAACTTCAAAGGCAACCGAACTAATTCCGATGACCTTCTTCTGCACAGAAACCACACGAATGAATTATTTGCAGCCAATAATTCGTCCTTTCTCTATATAGCTACAGTAAGACTTTAACTGTTTTCAGACTTTTTTGCTAGGTTTGGAATCACCAATCAAATACACCATTAAACATTTGCTCAATGAAATGAAATGATGACCTGATGCCCCCCCCCCCTCCGTCTAACTCATCAATTATTGCCTGATTGATCGATTAGTTCTCTTAACAACAACATAGGGCTGAAATCTTTAAAAACGTCGGTGTAAAATTCGATTGCATTTTTCTTTGAAATAAATAGCTTGGAAGGAACTTTGGGTTTTTTACTGTAAATCTGCCGTGGTAATCTATTGATATCTTGATTAGTTTCAATATGGCGGCATTTATCAAATTTGAGGCTATAACGTCATCAGATTTCTAAATTTTAAATATAGAAAAGATACAGATTTCTGCTTGCCATCATATTGTAGACCTCCATAAACTATGGTTTACTTGAAGGTTATGTCATGCTTCCTCTATTAGTTTAAGATGTACGATGATTTAAATTTTTTTTCAAAATTTTCCATGAACTTTTACAAAAATAATCAAATTGCCGCTATTTTGAAAAAAATCAAGATATCATAAAATTTGCACGACAGATTTACAGCAAAGTACCATAGTTCCTTTCAAGCCATCCAATTCAAAGAAAAATATAATAGAATTTTACACCAACCTTTTTAAAGATTTGAAAGATTTGAGCCCTATGCTCTTAACAACGATTAATACTTACTTCGAGATAAAGGATAGAAGTTTGTTATAGTTCTTATTTCCAGCAGCGAAATCAATGTCAGGGAGTATCAAATCAATCATCTTCATCCTGGATCGAAATTTTGCTGATTTCTCAAACTGATTGTAAATCTCGAAAGTGTTGTCCAGTTTTTCGGGAACGGGATAGCGTTGCATAAGATTTAGGAGAAGAATCATCGATTCCCTGTGAAATGGAGAGCAGAACATTTCATCTTAGGACATTCACAATATGATGTTTTCAGAGCCATATCATTCAAGGATCACTGATTGGCTGATAAAGAAACCATTTGATACAGAAAAATTCAGCCTTCATTACCGAAAATTCTCGACTAATCATCTAGGTACCTTCGAATAAGCTCCCAACGGGGAACTTGAATTTCACAAAAAGTGAATTTTACACATATTTGATTTCATTTTTATTTTAACTTTTTTATCCATGGTAATCCACTCAATGATTTAAATATTGTTTTCCAGGGAGAGATGCTAAAAGAAAATTACTAATAACTAAATATATGATATAATCCTATTTACAATAATCTTTGACAAAAAAGAAAAGAAAGAAAAAACGAGACGAGTCATAGTTTGGCTTTATATTTTCTTCAAAAAATGCAGAGCGATGAGGACGCCTTGACACCACTATCTAGGTCACTCCAGACCTTAGCCCCTCTGTAAGCAAACGATTTCTGACCAGTTGATGTTCTTAATGATGGTAATCTAAGGCCCGTTTTAGAGTTCCTCAGCTAACGGTTAGTAGCTTCAGATACACTTTGAAATATGTTTCTCGAGTAATCTGGGGCAAGGTTGTTCAGAGATTTATAGACCATCTCGCTAGCCTCAAAATCGATCAATTCTCTAATAGTAAGCCAACCGAGATTCTTAATTAAAGGCAAAGCTGAGGTGTCATAGGGGCTGTTTGTGACTATCCTGGCGGCTCGATTTTGAAGTTTTTGCAACTTATCGAGGGCTGATGCACTGCAGGATCCCCACACAGGGCAACAATACCTAAAATGGGGCTCAACGAGACTTCTATACAGCATTTAGGTCAACATGTACGTCTTTGCTTCGACGGCAGAGAATTTGCCTCAGTATATCAGCATACAAATACAACATACCAAATAATCAATACTAATAAAACTCCTTCTGAAATATTGTAAGTCTACATAAATATATTTACCTTGAAACTTTCGTTCCAGATGCAAAGAAGATCTTGTACGTGTCTTGACAGCATGTTAAAATGTCAGCCTGCAAATGATAAAGAACAAAATGTCTTAACAAAGATAATTAGAACTTGAGAGAACAGGTTTGCAGCAAATACCGTCTTGAAGAGAAAATTTAAGGCCCCGTTCACCCGGGAACGCAATCGTTCCATTCCATCTTCGTTCATTGGGTATCGATTTGATTGATTGATTGATTGATTGATTGATTGATTGATTGATTTGATTTTATCTTTGTTACCCATCGCAGCCTCTCAATAAGCATAAATACAATGGATTTGTTCCTATAAATAGGGATCTAACTTGACAATTTTAGCATGGCAGGCTCTCTTATACGCAGGTGTTTACTGTAGTTTGGAACACTTTGTCTGACTCAATAAAAAGCCTGGCAACCAGTGCTAGCTTTAAGAGATCAATTAAAGAGTGGAAGGGTGACAGTTGCTCATGCAAAATATGTAGATAAAGAGTCCGTGGGAATTTCACCAGAAATATTTCTGTATTATAATCATGTATTTATCTATTCATTGTAATTAGTATTCCTTTTTGTGTAAATAGTTGGTCTTAATTAGTTCAATTTTGAACTATCAGTTTTTTTTTTAACCAACTGTAAATAATGTTATAATAATAATAATAATAATATTGATCTTACCTTCAGTATCGAAACAAGTAGCAAGAACCCATGTCCATCAACGTTTCGACTGTGTATTGCTTTCAATGTTTCAAACCATATATTTTGCCAGCATGCATTGATCTCTTTAGCATTATAGCTATGAGCTTCTTTATCGATTAACATGGCAATGTTATCTGCAAGTGCACATGACGCACGTAGAAGGTAGTTTAGGACATCTGGCCTGCAAAAAGCACAATGTTTTACTTGTTGAGTTAAAAATATTCAGACGCTTGAAAACCTGTAGTTCTCAAAACCAATTACCAGATTCCCAAAGGCTTATAGTCTGTCTCAAAGTAGATGTCACCTGCATGCCCGCGGATAGTAACAATAGAAGTACTTTGCAAAGGAATTTGCGTTATCGCAAATCTCAGATGACATCTAGTTTGAGATAGACTTTAATGCCGATGTGGTAAACACATCAACTTAGATAAGAAAATTTAGTTCGCGAAAATCTCTCAAATTACAAGCAATTTCATAAAACTGGTTCATCTCAAAATCTTGCAGAACAGGCCTAAAATCCTTCATCAATTTTTGCTAGCAATCCACCCTCGGGAACTTTGGCCTATTTTGAAGGTTCTGAGATGAAGGATTTCTATAAAATCGATAGTAATTTGAGAACGACGCGATCGATTTTGACAGGCTAATTTTTCTTATACAAATTGACATATTACGATCTACACAAACAAGGACAGATTTTGTAACGTAATAGCATCAGTTACTTTAATAACAAGCTTAATAATGGGCTATGCTCGAAACGTCGTGCTTATTTCAATTCGCATCAAAGTGCTTATATTTTACTTTATTTGCTTGTTTATCATTGTACAATTGCACTACACGCAACAAGAAGATTTTTTTGAAAATTCAATTGACACCTCAATTCAAAGCGATTAGCGATTGCATACAAAGGAAATTTAAACAAACAAAGCCGCAAATGTTGCCCGAAACCAGTAGGGCAAACTCTCGCCTTGTGCACGTGAAAGACGGTATCTAAATGTGCTTATAACGAAAGAAGAAAAAAGTTCTGCTTGGGGGATTCTGTTCATTTGATTCAGAAGCCGAGCAGAAGGCATTTTGATTCTCGCGTATTTAGAGCTTAGATGAACAATTATCTTTAGATTTACCTTTCTTCTTTCGTTATAAGCTCACAACTTCTCTTAAAGACCATCTTTCGCGTGCACAAGGAAAGCGTTTGCCGTAGTGGTTTCAAAGCAACATTTGCCACTTTGTATGTTTTGAATTATTGGTTGAGAGAATTTCCTTTGTCTGCAATCGCTAATTGTTTTGAATTGAAGTGTCAATCAAAAGCAACTGATGCTGTTGTATTACGAAATCTGTCCTTGTTATCTACACAGGTATCAAAAGTTTCTAGGAATAGGAATCTGATAAATGGCTTGCAAGTAACAGGCCTTCAAACATCTATACATTTTTTTACTTAACTAGTGTGGAACTTGAAACTAGAGGAAGGCCATCTAGACATTACTGTCGGGTAATGAAGCTGGTTTTCATTTGGGGGGAATTAAGGCCTATTATAACCATCGTATTTTTGCCGTGTTGAATCGAACTGCATTAAAAACGGCAGTATCTGCCGTGTTAAAAATCAGATTTAAACATCGTCTTTTTGCGGTGTCGGATTGAAAATAAAATGGTTAACACTGCCATTTTTTTATAAATGTGCAAGCGCAGTGGCTGATCACACATAGAAACCGGCGACCATGGCCTAGAATTGATTAACCAAACGCGGCAGAAATACGATGTTTAAATCAAGTCGTGTTTCTGCCGTTTAACACGACAGAGCTCGTGCGCTCCTGCTGTTTTAACAATTTAAAACGGTTGGTGATTTAAACATCGCTTTCATGTCGAATTTAATTGACACTTGGAAATTCTTGCTTTTTCAACCTGAAGATCTCTCCTTCAAAATTCCTACACAGACTTGAGGAAGAATAATTAATTAAACTAAATGTCATTACCTTTTGCAGTTGACCATAGCCTGGCCGAGGCAGCTTAGGAATGGATAGTATTCTGAGTAAGGAAAACACTTTGGGTACTGCTTTAGGAAGGCGGTGAAGAACTGTAGCCTAAAATAGAAAAGACTTGCATGAGCAAAGGAAGAGCAATTTGGTAATGCCAATGTCAAGGCGACTTCATATGGATGCGGGGAATGTGTAGGCTAAAATTCGCAAAATAAGAAAGGAAATGAAAGCGATTGACATTGTTTCAAACTCTAATGAAGAACATGACATCGAAATCATGTTGTATCTATCACAAACACAATTAACGCTTTTCAAATCCAAAATGTTGAAATATAACACCAGAAACTCCTCTTGGAATGTTTACTTGATTTTGACTCTGTTAGTGGGCAAAAGATCTGCTGGTATCGAAGCAACGATTTTTTCTTAAATTTCTTGTGACATAAATCAGCAACCAGTTGTCCACTTGACTCGAACTACAGGCGACGTGAAGATCAAATGTTGGCCATCAGAGGCGCATTTTAAAATTAGACCTAGGAGTGGTGGCTGGTAGCTGGATTGCTTGCAGTGTGCCTTGGCAGTTTCGATAATACGAGAGCAGATGAACACAGAAGAAGAAAAAACGTGCTGCTTTCAACATTTAATTAATGCCAAGCATGCTTAGTCAACAAAGGACTGGAGGTATGTTGCGAAAATTGTTGATTATTGGGCATTTAGGCCATAACGGGCAAAAACTAAGATAGGCCAACATTTTATCTTCACATCACCCGTGCTCGAACAAAGCATCAGACACTAATATGAAGCCCGTCATGTACAACTGTATCAAAAATGATACAATTTAAGTTAAGTTACATAGTTTCTCCACAACCAGCCGCACGAATGGAGACAACATTTACTGACCCCCTGTAGATAAAACAGTCATCATCTTTGTACGTTTCAACAAACTTCTCCGCTGGCGTAAATGGATTCGAAAAAACTTCTATGTTCACGCGAGGACAATAAAGATACCGACATTATCAAGATTTGTCAAGGCCTTAGAGCTAATCAATATTTATTCATTCCTGTTCTGGCAATATTACGACCATTCGGACAAAAGACCCTTTAACTATTCCACAAAGAGTCTGGATCGAGCGTTATTTTTATAGATTTTTATGCACGAGGTTCGATCGAGTGGCGTTAGAGCTTCTATCATTATTGTGCACATTCGAAAATTTTTCAAAATGTATCAAAATGTCCTTCGATTTAGATTCTTTTAGAATAGCTAAAAGGTCTATGGACATGAATTTTTCAAATACGGTTCTGATGCAATATCTATTGTATGGCAAAAAAAGACCTATTGATCTTAACAGAAAACTGCTTGAATTGACTCTAGATTTCATCCACAAAACCGCTCGGTTTGATTGAGATCATTTCAAACTTTGCTATACGCCAAGAAACCACCAAGCCCCTATTCTTTTCTTTTCTCTCCATTCTTTTCATTTGATGAGTTACATGTAGTGAACATTATACAGGGTGTCCCAAAAAAATTGTGCCCCGTCTGTCTGAAGATTGAGACAAGATAGCAAGAGATTATCGCCAAACTTTTGCATGATGATGCCCTTCAGATGTTCAATTAACGTTTGCCACCATCCCCGTAAAAATTCGTTGAAAAATGATGAAGCTACCACCTTCAGAAGACCAAATTTGCCTGATGATTGAAACCAGCAGTCGGCCATTTTGCCTCACTGTTTTGCAGTGATAAGTATCTTCACGTGAGGTAAGAAATAATTTCTGTGAGGTCAGAAATAGTGGAACTCTCCGAGGATTATCGGAATTTTCACAAAGGCTATGAAATTGGAGGATGCTGTTTCATTTTCATTCCATAAAGCTATTTATCACTGCAAAATAGTAAAACAAAATGGCCGACCGCTGGCTTTAGTGATCGGGCAAGTTTGGTCTCCTGAAGGACATAGCTCCATCATTTTCGAACGGATTTTTATGGGGATGGTTGCAAACTTTAATTGAATATCTGAAGAGCACCATCATGCAAAAGTTTGGCGAGAATTTTTTTCCGTTGTGTCGCAATCTTCAGACAAACGGGGCACAATTTTTTTGGGACACCCTGTACTCAATTTAAATCAACGATTACGGTAAAGCTAGTGGTACAACCTTTTCACGAAAACCCTTGCTTTTTTGCATTAAATCCACCGATCAAATTGATTTAATTCGGTGGCGCGCTTGGGGTCGTTTTGAAACTTATTTCCTGCAGTCTTTATACCGCAAACGTTTATTGTAGTTAGCATATCTTGTATTTAGCGTATAGTGATTAATTCACAAGTATTCAATTTTCTTGTTTTCCTTCTCGTTTATTGTCCTAGTAGTGTTTATTGTTTTTGTTAAACATGTAAGACGATGGGGTAGTCACGCCATTTTGCTCCTCGTGTTATCGTCCCTGTAGTGGTATATAGTTGTATAGCAACAATATGTAGAGTAAGCAGTAACATATATTGCAAAAATTTTATCTGGATATAAAAAAACTTCTTTTTACAAGAAAAGAGTTGTGTCAAGGAAAAAACAAATAATAACGATATGAACTGATATGATAAAAGATCTACTTACTGTCGCCATTTTGGTTCTTAAATAAACAACGAAGCTGCGTTTCCTGTCTGATGTGTGAAAGAGAATAGCGAATCTTTAAGAAAGGAACATTTTTGGGCAGTATTTCATGACCGGTTTGAAAATAAGGCAACGTTCTGCTGACTTTATAACTACGTTGTCCCATGTATTAATTAAGATGTAACATACCAAGCGATGCATGCTGCAGGGCACGAAACCATGGCGATGCCATCTAGCACTACTTGCCAGCCTGATTCCACCTTTTGCTTTTTCCGAACGGAAGCTATAGAGAATTGATCGAAAAGAACATCAACATACATAAAATCATAACCATAATGATTTAGCTCTGGACGGGACCTCATATGGAAGCTAATTTGGCAAACTGTTTCTCAAATTCAAGAACCAAGAATGCGGCTAGAATTTACAAATGAAAAGGCAATTCAGCACATACAATATACCAGATGGGTTCATTGATAGACCGCATTGTAGGGCAGAGAAAGTGGGAAGTACTGAGGCAGACCAGCTTCCTTCCATCATGAAAGCAGAAGGAAGGGCAAACGTCTGTAACAGCCCCAGGTAGGCGCTGGGCTCTATAATCAGCTGAGCTCTCAGAAATCAAACGAGCACCGTCACTGTCTACTTTTAAATAACTAACATTGAGCGGAATTTCTCTTACATGAAGATTACAAAGATACAAAGATGACATTTTGGTGAATGGTTTATACTAATCGTATAATAAGTACCCAACCCTATTTTAAGTTCAAATTTGCTCACGTCCTCAACAAGACAAATACATATTGGCTGAACTGCTGCCAAGGAAAAAACGACAAGATCTGGATCATCCTTTCTGCTGCAACAACATTCTCATACAGAGAATTGCTAGTCTTGAATGAGATACTTAAAAGCATGTATAAGCCCTTGATAAAAATAGCCATGCAAAGACAATAGGCCATAGCACGTGCCGCACCATATTTGGGTAACTGATAGGAAATACAAAGATATGATTGGCTATAATTTGCCCACAAATGACTTGAGCCAATTACATACGCATAGATTCCCTTTAAAGCCTTACCAAAATCATTTTCTGCCGACCGTTCACTCTGAAGTTGCTTCTGTTTCTGTATGTAGAATATCTGGAAAGTGATATCAAGTTCAATAAAAATATAGCTAAGATGCTTCGTACTGTATAATAGGTACAATTGTCATTATAATTGACTGTTTAGAAATGAGTCACAGAGTACCTCAAAGTTCTCAAAGAAGACAGCAGTGATAGAATCAAGGTGATACGAGAGCCTTGATAATGAGTACAGGCTAGCCTGCGCGCATCCTCAACTCCTCCTCAAAGGCTGCACGGAGACTAGTACAGGCTCGAAACGTCGTATTGTTCACATCTGCTTTATATATGACGAGAGCGTTTGTGTAGTTATATTTTCAGAGTTAGCGCATGGTATATCAAAACGCTTTAATTAGCGGCAACTTTATTCATGATTTAGGCATATATCTAAAGCATGCCAAAACGATAGCAAACTTTTTTTAGATATTTGATCCATAATCTTCAACAATGAAGTGTAGTTACAACGATCAAGTTACGATAATCATCACAAAAGAACTTAGAAAGTCTTCTATTGATACAAAACTTGAGAAGTTCTTCGGAATCATAAACATAGCATGTAAAGATTCCCATTTCATCTCTCAGCTATGAGACATTTATACCTTGACCAGTAGGCTTTCAGTGTGCTTTGTCCACAAAGGGCTCAAATCTTTAACAAGGTTGGTGTAAAATTCTACTACAGTTTTCTTTGAATTAAATGCCTTGGAAGGAACTTAGGTTTTTTTGCTGTAAATCTGCCGTGGAAATTTATTGATATTTTGATTAGCTTCAAAATGGATTTACGATGAATTAATTTTTTTCAAAATTTTCCATGAATTTTTTCAAAAATAATTAAATTGCCGCCATATTGAAAAAAATCAAGATATCAGAAAATGTCCAAGGCAGATTTACAGCAAAGTACTATAAGTTCATTTCAAGCCATTCAATTCAAAGAAAAATGTCATAGAATTTTACATCCACCTTTTCAAAGATTTGAAAATTTTGAGCCCTTTGCTTGCTTTGTCATGGTTCGTTTTAAAAGCCATTCTCAAAATAATAATTTGATGGAAACAGGTCAAAATCCTTATATCATTCAAAGCTAGAATTTGAGAATCACCTGATTGAATGTTGCGACAGCCAGGTCAATGAAATTACTGTTTTGTGCAAGGGCTACTTTGGATCTGTGAATAAATGTGAGAGGATGATATGAGTGCTCTGGTTGGCTTGACCAAAAATTTCCAATTCCGTTACAAGCCATACAACCATGTCCCCTTTATAGTAAATGATCCTTTGTTCATAGCAGTCATGTGCTTTGTTCTCGTCATGTAATTTAGTTGTTTCATCTCTATGTAATGGCCGTGAGGTAGACACAGCCTTAACTGGTCATCGTGGTATCGTTCTTGTAGCATTTTATTAGACTCACGAAACGGTCCCAGTTATCGCAACAACAACAGCAACAACGATAACAACAACAACAACTACAACAGCAATAACAACATCTTACTTTGCTCAGACTGGTTAAACTAGTTATAGACTCCATCAGCCTATCAATAGCAATAACTACGAACTTGTAATCCGTCTAGCATTTTATAGTAATTTGTAAGTGTGTAGCTTGGAATGTATATTGTAACTTTTTATTGGGATAAAAAATTAAGCATAAAACCAAAAAGACAATTCTTGACAAAGAAAGTCCAGATCCATCTTGAACTTATAAGTTAAAACAAGAAACTTTCGAAGGAAAGTTGTAATTTGCCATGTACAGAAGATGTCGTCAAACTTAAAGGGGCTCCGTCTCCAAATTTCGGCCAAAATGGTGATTTTGAAGTCAGATGATTACCTGTTTTTTCGACAATGAAGGCACCATTTTGAAAACAGTCGTATCTTTTACGATTGCTTGGATATAAGTGGATGTTTAACGAGCACTTTTTGGTGGCTTGGGTGAAACCTTCAAACAAACTGCAGAAAACAACGAAGAACATGGACACATGCAGCGCTTACAGATTTGTTTACAGTTTGGCGAAAAGAATTTCAAAGAGCATAGATTCCATATCTTTAAAAAGGCTGGTGTAAAATTGAGTGACCTATTTCTTTGAACTGAATGACTTTAAATAAACTTTAGCTATTTCTCTAAAATTCTACCGTTGGATTTTTCTGAAATCTTCAATATTTTTAGAATTAAAGTGTTTTTATTCTTTTTTCAAGAATCCAAGAGAAACTTTCAAAAAAACTTAAAACCATCGTAATTTCTAGATTGTTTGACGCAATATGAAATAATTTTGAAGAAAACCATAGTTTATGAATGCCTAAAATATGGTATCAAGCAAAAGTCTGTCACTCATCTGGTTTATGATTTAGAAATTTGATGACGTAACATCCTCAAATGAGTTGAAATGTAAAATACGCTTGAAAGTTTCTTTCAAGCCATTTGATCAGAAGAAATAGGTCATTGAATTTTACACCCACCCTTTTACGCCGAGATAAAGATTTGGAACCTATGCCATTTCAAAGCCTTTGGTCTGTCTCAAATTAGATGTCATGTGAGATTTGCGATACTGCAAAATTAATCATGCAAAGCACTTCGATTGTTTTATTCTCGTACATAAGCATGTCACATCTAATTTGAGACATATTCTAAGAATTTGAAAAAGTAAAGGCCACGATACCAACGTCGATTGCCGGATCCGAAGATGCTTGCGATGACGAAAAAATGAATAAATTTAAAGGCAGAAACACCGCAACACGACAAAAAAAACAACAGCAAATACGATTAATTTAATTTTTGCCAATATTTCGTCCTGCCATGCAGGACTTCTTCAGGGCTGTAATGTGAAGAAAAGTTTAATATTCTAAGAAACTGGTTTAGAAATAGCAGAAGAACATAGTGTTATGAAAATAAATCTTACCCTGACCATTGTAGTTTACCAGCCAGTTGCTCAAATTCCGTGCATATCGCTTCATGAAGTTTTGTAAGGCATTTCTAGAAATTAATTTGCATTAGAAGCAGTCTCAGCAGAGGGTCGCGGTATCAATTTGCGCAGAGAGATCAGAGAGATCTTACAGAAAATCTTCTGCAGAAAATCACCCATATCCAAGGGAAGGAATGGCTGATTAAGGCCGGGTAAATTACTGAACCTAATTCAGCATATTGGGAATAAAACAAGACAGTTTTCAACGTTATTGCTTTGATATTCATGGAGCAGTGGCCTTCCAAGCGGGGATTCCTATTTCTGACTCCCCCGGTATTATTTCATATATTGATTGACAGGAAGGTGAAGGTAGCACCTTCAGCACAGGTGCTAATTTTCAAGGGACCCTTCTGAGTTTTACTACCGAGTGAGCCAGAAAAAAGTTCCCACTTTCAAAAAATCGTAGCACCACAAGTACTTTATGGATTTGAATGATTCAAATTCTAGTTGAAAGCCAAAAGATCAAAGTATTTTTGTGATTTTTCTCGTCTTCTTGCGAGCACTGTAAATTTAGGTAAATTCAAATTTACAAAGATTTCCTGGTTGCAAAATGACTGAAAAGGGCCTAAAACATTGATCAAATCATTAGGACGCTCCTCACATAGAACAATACGCACTGGTGGTTCACCTCTCTCAAGAGGTACAAGACATAGATGAATAGATTTGCACACAGATACTAAAGATTTTCAATCCCATGGCAATAGATATGTTGACGATATCTCTCACCCATGAGAAATTGCATTTTCTCTGTTGTTCTGAGCGAGGATTCCTTTATGATTTGATCAAGCATTTTAGGCCTTTTTCAGTCATTTTGCAACCACACAGTTTTTGTAAACATGAATTTACAAATTTTTCCAGTGCTATTAAGAACGCGAGAAAAATCACAAAAATACTTCAATCCTTTGGCTGTCAAGCAAATATTAATTCATTCCAATCCATCCAGTACTCTTGATGTTATGAATTTTCAAAAGTGGGAACTTTTTTCTGGCTCACCCGGTATATGAATGCATAACTCAACAAACATAAAGAATATTTTCTTGTAACATGGAAGACTCGTAACATAACACGAAAACACTTTTACCTTCCAAAAGCTTTCATTTGATGACCATGCACCTTCTTCTTCTTTGAAAACTCCATGGGGATGATGTGCATCAATTTGAATTAGGAAGAAGTCAATGGCTTTATTCTGAGGAAATAGAATCCAAATAACTCCAAATTAATGCATTCATCAGTACAGTAAAAACCCGCGTATAAGAACCTAGTGGATTAAGAACCTACAGGTTGAAATTTTGCAATTAAACCCCAGTTATACGTATTAGAACCTATTCAGTCTGGAACTTGAAATAGGTTCTTATTTTTAAAGAGCATGGGGTCTTATTCACAACAGGAGTTTGTGGAAGAATAAAAATTTTTATATTACCTGATGAGAAGCTCTTGAAAGATTTTCTCTGGATTATATAAACATTTCTGATTCTTCCACAAATTTCTGTTGGGGAATATATCTCATAAACTCAACTGATGTGAACTGACAGTAAATAATAGGCCTGAAGTTTGAATCTGAAGAAAAGAAATTCCTCAAAGCCATGAATAAAATAAGAACCAATTTAAGAACCTGAACAGCCTCATTTCCCACTAAATACCCAAAACATAAGAACCTAGTTAGGCTGACTTGAAAAATTGTAGGTTCTCATACGCGGGTTTTTACTGTACAGTCAGGATTTCTTTGGCAACAAAACCATCTAAATGTGCACATGGACTGTACAAAAAATAGTTTGACAGCTATAGCTTTTCAAATGGTCCAGATATATAAATTTTAAATTTCCTCCAGACATCAACTGGAACAAATTGGAAAGGATATCTTTGAAATAGTTGGTAATACCAAATCATTAATGCAGCAATACATACAAATGCGCACTTTTAAAGCAGTTTAATACATTCATTGTTTTTATAAGAAACTTCGGTCCGGTACTGGTAGTTAGTTTCTTAAAATCTTACAACACTTTTTTTACCAAAAAATTTTCATGAGTTTTTTGTATCTCTGGTTCTCTAAGACCCCGTTTACACGATGCCGGTACAGTTTGAGAACGGCATCGAAAAATGCCATTTTGGCCTCCCGGCTAGGGCTACATGATGCGGGGAGAATCATTTTGTGTCGGTTAGCAAAATGGCAAAGTTTATAACTCTGCCGTTTTCAAATCCTACCTGTATCATGTAGACCCACTCTGCCGGTAGAATTTTATGCCATTTTCGTTTCCATTTTCGAGACTGAACGTTTCTATGCCTCCTCTTGTCAGTTTTCAAAATTAGATCCTCTACATACTCAGTACGAAAACCAAATGATTTAGAACATTATAGACCAAATCAAGTCACCTTTGGTTCTAACAGCCTACAATCATTGGGACGTCAAATCTGGAATGGACTGCCGAATGAAATAAAATCGGCCGAAAATTTAAGTAGTTTCAGGCGTATGATAAAAATGTGGAATGGCCCAAACTGTAAATGCAATGCTTGCCAATATGCCTCCGAAAGTTAGTTTTCGTGTATTCTTATTAATTAGTAACATTCATTCATGTACATTTGTCTCAGAATACAATCAATTTATCTACCGGGTGACCCAGAAAAAAGTGACCCAACGCAATCTGTTGCAGAAAATTAAGTAAGTGGCCGATTGAGATGCTTCAAACGTTGTTCTGTCGCTAAAAGACTAGCCTCTGCTTTGAGTATTTTTCGCAATTTTTTTCGGCACGGTAAATTTCCAAAATTAAGGATTTCGAGGAAAAGAGCATGCCGGAAATCCCCAAAAAGTCGTCAAAAACAGGGGATCGATTTACAGCCATTTCAAATCTTCAAAACAACGAGGAGCGTGTTTCATTTCAACCTGGGAATAGGTAACCCAGTCGGAAGCCTTCAGAGCAAGTTTATAGTCCCTAGGTACTTGAAAATATTCTCAGGCAGAATGAAACACGCTCCTCGTTGTTTTGAAGATCTGAAATGGCTTCAAATCGATCCCCTGTTTTTGATGACTTTTTGAGAGTTTCAAGCCTGCCCTTTTCCGAAAAATCCTTAATTCGGGAACATTCCCGTGCCCAAAAAAATTGCGAAAAATACTCATAATGTAGGCTGGTCTTTTAGCGACAGAACAACGTTTGAAATATTTCAATCTGGCACTTACTTTTTTTTCTATAACAGATTGCGTTGGGTCACTTTTTTCTGGGTCACCCGGTATTTAGTTTTTTTTTTCATCGACTTGGATTAGTTTGCGTGTACATATGAAATTGTATATAGTAAGCTAGATGTCAATAATCGATATAAAATAAGTGGACAAACAAACAAACAAACAAACAAACAAAACCTTATTTCCTCGTAGTTCTACCTATCTTGATTGGTTATTGATGTCAGTTGTTATTGCTAAGGAATTAGCATAAAATTCTACCGGCATCGTATAGACGGGAGGCCAAAATGGCAGATTTTTATGCCGTTTTCAAATTCTACATTTTGAAATTTGAAAAGAGCACATTTTCCAAGGTGGCATAA
The DNA here is from genome assembly GCA_039566865.1 of Aurelia coerulea. Classification (NCBI taxonomy): domain Eukaryota; kingdom Metazoa; phylum Cnidaria; class Scyphozoa; order Semaeostomeae; family Ulmaridae; genus Aurelia; species Aurelia coerulea. The sequence goes on along the minus strand of CM076958.1, from coordinate 14,913,862 downwards.
AATTCTGCCGCTTTCAAATTTTAACGGCATCGTGTAAACGGGGTCTAAATGTAGATTTGATTCGCTCTTGGTGAAAGGGCTTCTAGTAGGGCTACCTAGTTGGTAGAGACCCGCAAAGTGTATCTACAGAAGTCGTACTCAAAAGAATATCACAGCATTTGTTAATATTGTACAGTGTCAAAACATTGTTGAATGACCCCAGAAAACTGAAGCTGAAAATTGCAAAAGATTTCTAGCTTCTTTAATTCAGGATGCACGGTTTCTTAACTTTTGACAAATCGAGTCTACAATTTCTCGCAAGCTGTTTCTCATAGCAATGAATGAAAGAAGAAATGATTTGAATGTTTACCTTCACCAAAACCGATGCTTTCTTGAATAACGGCAACAACAAGGGGAACAAATCTTCCCCCAGAATGCAAAGTTGGCCACGACAATCAGCGGCTATGTTGATGGCAAAGTTGTTCAATGCACTGACAAGATAACTCACAACTGTCTCACTTTTTTCATCCCTAAATAAAAGGTAACACACCTAGTGAGTCAAATATCTGCACGATTTCTATGATTCTAGGAGCTGATCTGATGGAATATTTGGAAAGATTGTTGGTTAAATTATTGATGAGTGTCTAACGTAAGAAGAATAACAGGAACAAAAGAATGATGCTGAAATCCTTGCAACACATGTACCGGGTGACGCAAAAAAAAACTTCACAAGCTAGATCACGCCTCGCTTCCAGAAAGCAGCAGGCATACATGAACACAAACAAGGTATCAGCATGAAGCTGAAAGGCTGGGCTATCCTTAGACTTATGACGATGAGTCTCTTGTTTCCCTGTGCTCTTTGACTTCAAGATGGCGCTTCAGTCAACAGCAAGGTACCGCAGGAATACAAGGGACTCATCGTCATAAGTCTAGGCTATCCTTTCAGAGTTTCTCCTCGCTTTCCACTCCATGTTTTGGAAGATGTGAAAAAGATGAATTCCAAAGTTGCTTAGGCACACGAAATTGGGGAAAAGGAGCAGAAATAAGTCCTTTTGCAAACACTAGATTTCTCCAGTTGGATGATTATTATTTTACTCCAAATGAGAAATGCGCGATTCAATGTTTCCTTACAATCTTGTCTTTCGGACCGTTCAGCATTCCAAAAAATAGCCAGGCCTTTCTACTAAATGACGAAACAAAAAAATTGTCAATAGCTCTCGATTCCAAAGAGCTAGTTATGATTAGCCTGCGTGCATCCCCTACTGTTTCCGCTGCGAAGGAAATTTCCGTTGAAAATGAATTCAATTCAACGGAAATTTCCTTCTCAGCGGAAACAGTAGGGGATGCACGCAGGCTAGTTATGATACGTACATGGTCGAAAAATGAAATGTAGCCCCAAAGTCCTTAAACAGTTCGGAGAAGCTTTCTGAATGAAAGACTTTGATTAAAGACAACTAACATTGAAAAAAATCTCATAAAAATATTCCCTTACTTGAGTTTATTACATTTCGAGCAGCATACATTTGATTCATCGGCCGAAGGAATGAAAAATGTATGCTGCTTAGCTATTCACACTGAGAAATAACGAAATAAATGAATGTAATTAATGAAACATTTGATACACCTGGTATTGGGATACCATAAACCCAATGTGCCCAACAAACGATGACATTGAGTATACGGAGCACTTTTTGTTCCTCTGCCTTTCTTTTGATGTTCAACGGCAAAATCTTCTCGCTGGAATTGCTGAATTACTACGACCATATGTGCAAATCACCGATCTTCCAAATGATGCTCCGACGCAGCCTTTAATATATGTTGATCAAGACCTTCCTAATGACTTGAACAGAAATATACTCGTATTAACGTTACTTTTCATTCACGAAACTGGTCGGTTCGACTAAAATCTTTTGTAACTTCAGTACCAAGCAACCACAAAATCCCTTAACTTAAATGTTCCGTTTCTTTGTAAGTTCTGTTTCACATTAGATGTTGGGCATAGTTTGCGACCTCAAACTAATGAAGAGCTGTGCTCGAGACATTTTACATTTTGAATTTCATCACCAACCTGACCCGGCATCTGATGTTAGGCAGAATCTAATATAGTATCCATTACGTTAATCGTTCGTAGTTTACCTAATTGTATGTAGTTAACGTTGCGTGTCTTTTCTATTGGCTATGGGGTAGTCATTGTCCTTCGCACCCCTTGGCATCGTCCCTGTAGTGTTGTACAGTATTAGGAAGGTATAGTAGAATGTAAGATTTATCGTAATATTTTATATGTATAAAAAAACACTTGAAATTTACCTGATGTCTTTGAAGATGTCACCAAAAAATTTGAACAATTCTCCTCCTTTCACAACAGGAAGGTTTCCAGCAATTGCAGTGAGCTGCTTCAGAGTCTGTGCAAACAGACTAGTGTCTGCCCTTGGGGGAGGATTCCTTATGAGGTTGCAATATACATAGACTAGATCTGAAAGAAAGAATTTACTACTTCAACAGCATCATTGAAAGCATCAAGCTGATAAATTGGAATCCCAGTATATCAAGAGCTTGTTACGTTGGGAGCTTGTTAAACCAAGAGAACTTTTGGGATCAGAAATTTAGGCCTGTTTTATAAGTCACACCATGCTACGCCAAATTGTATGAATTTAGACCAATTTTGTCTGGTTCGGTGCAGTGCGACTCTTATAAAACAAACCTGGCACTTGGTTCAACTGAGCCAAACCATACACCAAAGGCCTCAGATCCAGGTCTGTGCTTGATGACTGTATTTGAAAACAAAGTAGATCTTCCTTTTCAGCTTAATTATAACTGTGAGTATCAATCTTCTCAATAAGTAATTCTCAACAAATAATGGAAAAATATTCCTGACTTCTATAATAGAGATTAAATGGAATAAAGAGTTCTTACCATGCCATATTTTGGTACTTATTTCACAAACATGAACATGCACCGACAGGAAATTCTTGAAAAGAACATTTGTGTATTCATTACAAAACCAAATCTTTGTTCTTTCATCACACATAATCCTCCAAATATGATGATACACATCAGCAGCTTTCAGTGTTGGGCCTCCTTAAACAAACAGATTCAATTTTTAGTGAAGGCAAAATTGCGGTGCCCAGCACCACAAGAGTGCGTGTGGCCGAGTGGATAAGGTGACTGACTCGTAAACCAAAGGTCAGAACGGCCAAGGTTCGAATCCCGCGCTGGACAGTTTGGTCGCTGTCCGTAACTCTAGCCCGGGTCAACCAGAGCCATGTGAGGGAAATCTGGTAGCTGATCTTCCAACAGAGGGGCTGGAAGTTGATGGTAAAACATCCATGGCCCCTGCTGGAAATAAGTCTCTCTCAGACTTTCGCAGGCTAGCCACGTTAAATATGATACCTACCTACCTACCTACCTACCTACCAAAGACCTGGGATCACAAAAGTGGAGAAATCAAATCAGGTATCAACCAAACTTTGATTCATTCTAATTAATCAAATATTCTCCTTACAACAATAACATATTTTCAAACATGTGAAGTTCTTCTTGGCACACCAGCTAGACAATGACACCACACCTTGCAGTTGTATATTTCTAAAAATGGCATTAGAGAAATAACAACACAAGCAAAGGTCTTACTCTTTTCAGCAATCTGGATAACCGATCGGAATGTTTCACTGATGTCCTACAAGAAGAACAATGTTGCCTGATTAGCAACAGTACTGACAATATGTGATTTCAAATTACAACAACCATTGCTCTGAAGGCAAGAGGCCTCAGGGATGGTGCCAGAGATCTTCCAACAGAGGGGCTGGAAGTTCCGACAGGGTCGCTAAAATGTGTAAAGAAATGCATGTAATTTTGGCAAAATTCCTCAAAAAATAACCCAAAATTTCCTCCCATGGGAGATGCTTCTGATGGGACGTGGCTCCCCTAGCCCTCCCCTGGGGCCATCACTAAGAATGCTATCTCCTTCATTCAGCTATCTCCTCCCTGACCACACTCATTTAATTTCCAACGAGGTTGTAAACTCTTTGCAAGAATTCTTCTATTGCCTTGTTCTACTCTTTTTTGGAGGATCAACAAATTATTCTCAAATAGTCAAAACTCTCTTTTCATTCCAGTATGATCTGAATGTAGCAGGATATTTTGTTTTCTTATTTTCAGTAATCTATTTTAAGTGGGCTGAAAAGGTTTCTAGCTATTTGAAGCAAATGTCCCTTTCGAAGGACAGAGAAGTGAGCTGTGAGGTCAGGCCTCTGAAATACTCTCCTCCACCGGTTTCACGGACCATGGAACCATGGACTACAGAACTACAGAACCAAGAACTATGGACTAAGGAACTAGAAACCGGTGGAGGAGAGTACCTCCGAAAGGTCACCAATTCGGAGTTTGACTTCTCTCAACTGAGGTTAACTTCAGTCACCTGTATAAGCCACTTGGCCACTCATCCCATAAAGAAACTGTATAAGCCGCTCGGCCACTCATCCCATAATTATATTTAACATATTGTATAATTTGCTAGAATAAGGTGGCTCTATAGTTTAAGATTAGAGCAAATGAAGCAAATAAAGAGATTCAAGATTTCAAGTGATCTTTAGCATGTAAACAAAGAAACACAGCACAATAGACTTGGGGCCTTTTCGACGAACCTCAGATGATGTCTTGTTCTTAGGAACAAATCAATTGAAAGCTTTGCTTAATGATTTACCTTGACAACTGTTGAGTTTGAACTAGACTTTTTGTGGAAACAATCCTTAAATTTCCAAATACCTTTTTTCTCCTCAGAATAGTGTCCTCGGTAAGTTTTGATGCACCCTTCAGGATATCAGCCTCAGCCAGAACATATGCAAATACTGAAAGCGCAATTACATCCCATGTCACCCTCTTTTTATTTTTTGATGAGGAACAGTGATCAATTGCATCCTGGACTTCTGGATCTTTCAAACGATCAAGCAGCTTACTGACACTTGACTAGAGAAGAATAGAAACAATACAAATACAGTTCAATTCGTGAGCAAATCAACATGACAAGAATTCTCAAGAATTCCTATTAAGAACTCTCATGAATTCATATCACATCAAAAATAATTCTTGAGATGTTGCAAAATTTTTAAACAAGGATTTGTAAGAAATAAAAGACATTTTCAAGAATTCTTAGGTAGCAACACAGCTCTGTGTATGCGTTGGATGCACTTTACATCCCCTCTTTGGTAACATTTGGTTAAAGGGAACCTAAGCATATATTAGCCTTTGATAAAAATAACCTTACAAATACAATAGACCGATACACGTGCCGCACCATATTTCGGTAACTGATCTACGTCAACAGGAAATCCTGGTATCTGATAGGCTAGAATTTGACCGCAAGTGGCTTGAGCAACTTTTATATGCTTACATTCCCTTTAAAATGAGGCCACTTAAACTTTAACAAAAGTCAGTCCCTGTCTCTGATGGTCATTAGCTCTTGGCCAATATATCATAGTACCTTCAATCAATACTTTTAGAGCCCCACCTCACCACAACAGCTACTCTATAAATGGCCACACATTTGGTTAGGCATAGCTACTTTGCAAACTTGATCCAAATCTCACCTGTGAATTTTAATGAAGATGGAAACTAATTCACCGCTTGTGCTTGCTGTTCACTTTTATAAAAACAAATTAAATCTATGAATGGGACTTGGAGCAAATCGTTGATTACTCCAAAAGAGATTTGATTAAAAATAAACAAATATTTACTTTAAAGACATAAAAATTATGCAGGGGGTTAGGATTTAGTTTTTCAGGTTAGGGCCCAGTGTGCAGAGTATGATGGCACTTTTCGACAAGATCTCCAGTGTGCAAGGAGAAATTCATTTTGTTCTTTAATGTTTATTTTGAATAGCCTATTGAAATCTCCCGTGTGCAAGTGCCATACTCTGCATATGGGGTTAGGGCTAGTTTTGGATCATTTTTAGGATTTAAGTTTAAGTAGGTTTAGGGATAAAGATTAGGGATCATTCTGTTTCTATTTGAACCTCATTAAGCCAGGTGTAGGGTTAGTTTTATAAGGTTTGGTTTTTTGTGTGTATCTATTGTGCATGAAACAGTTGGTTTTACAAGGAATAAAAAAGGAATGCAGTCAGTCATTGAGTCATACAACCTCGATTTTTACTTTTTTGTTTGTTGTTTGTTGTTAAGTACAAATTTTAGGCCTAAAAAGCCCTTCCTCATATCATAAAGTTGTGTCATTCACTGACTTCTTCTTACGATAGCAGATCATGATTCGTAAAATAAATCATTTTATTGTTTTTACCTTTCTCTCGGTCTGTCGTTCAGATGAAAGGCCATTGCAATATTTAGCAATTTCTGCGAGGGACGCAAGAGACGCAGCCATCTTTTTCTTCACATCTTGCTCCTGTACCATGCGAGGACACAGGGGTAAAAGAAAGAACATTTTCAGAGAGGCGGGAAAATATTCCAAGATGTGGGAGTCTGGGGAGAGTAAATCGCAGAAAATTACAGAAAATCAAAGAAAATCGCAGAAAATCACAGAATCATAGAGAATCCCGCAAGACAGCACTGCCATGGACTCTGGAAGGGTATTTACTTCCAATGAAGATGGGGTTCAAACGTCAAAAGCCCTATGTTGTTATTCCACCGGAAAAAGTTACGTATTTTTTTAATCATCAGAAACTAAGAATTTGAGCCAGTATTTAAAGTTTCTTAAAATCGTAAGATTTTTGGTACTCAGAGTTTTTTATGAGTTTCTTGATAGCTCCATAAAAGTCTTCGTGTTCATTACCTTTCCCCCGTGAACATTTCAAAACAATGTTTTTGGAACCTTTTCAACGTTTACACATTACTCAAGAACATTACAAGTAATATGATACAGATAACAAGTGAAAATAAAGTAGAAATATGCAGAAGATATCCTTTGCAGGGGCGTAGCCAAAGGGGGGGTGCGGGGGGGTGCCGCACCCCCCCCCCCCCCAACATTCAGTTTGTCGGCAAATTGATAATATCTGTCGGCAAATCAAAAACGTTTCCTTGGTACTGGTACTACTGAGTGTCTGTCGGCGAATACAGTTTCCAAATCTTTCAAAAGGTTGGTGTGAAACTCAGTGACCGATTTCTTTGAACTGAATGACTGAACGATCTTGGGTCTTGGGAGAGGCATTCTAAGCCAAAGTAGAATGCATATTCTCAAAAATTTTCCTGGTGGCTTTGCCCCCAGACCTACTTATTTCAAAATCCCATTTGTCTTAACCTGTGCGTGTCATTGGCTATGGGGTTCCCTATTTGCTACTGCTCCTTCAAGCAATTTCATCAAAATAATTTGAAGAGCTAGCTGTACTCTGACATGTTCGCTTACTTTCCTAGATTAACTTGCTAAGATGGGTATAAATTCTCAATGAAAATTCAATAAAACATCCTGCCCATTTTGTGTTCATTGCAGCCATTTTTACGATGAAAAATAGAACTAAAATGGGCGTTTCTCTCATTTTCCGAGCGTCTGAAGGGCGAGGTCACAAAAAAGTTTCTAGCCCACGCCCCATAAACCCCCCCCCCCCCCACTCATCAAGTGCTGCGTATGCCCCTGAAATACTATGCCAAGTGTCTATATTTTGAATTTAATCATCCATTGCTTATACGTTTCAAACTTTGATGATATATAATGGTATTTTCGTTTTTTTATCGGCAAATTGGGGTGTCTGCACCCCCCCCCCCCCAACAATTTTCTTTAGCTTCGCCCTTGATCCTTTGTCAAGAATAAATAGTTTCTGTAGTCGTCGTATAAGAGTGTTTATACTGGATAGAAGTAAATAGAGCGCATACAGATGGATACAGATGTATATAACCCCATACTGCAGTAAATTCTGGGGGATATCGGAGGGGGGCTTTGGGGGGTACCAGAACCCGCAAACCCGGACCAAAATTAGCAAAAACCCGAAAACCCGCAAGCAAAAAATTCGAAACCCGAAATTGCACTTCGGAACGCAAAATTTCAATTTTCGGTAATAATCTTCGATTAAATCCGACATTTTCGTTCTCACTGACACTCTGTGCATCGTTTCAAGCATTCGGAAGCTGGTTTTTCGATCTCAGCTAACTGAAAGGGAATTTATGACTTCGAAAACGCGAAAACATTGGAAATTTTGAAAGAAATCCCGAAACCCGAGCATCAAAATTGGCCAAACCCGTAACCCGTGGAGCATCTCAAAACCCGAAAACCCGCACGATTTAGACGTAAAACCCGAAACCCGAGGGCTAAAATTGATCAAACCCGCAACCCGTGAAACCCCAAAGCCCCCCTCATATCGGTGTATAAATGCGTCGGTAATCATTACTAACGGATAAAAGTAAATAGAATGTATATTGATATATACATTCTTGATTTATATAAACAGATCCCATACAGATGCATATAAGCATATTACAATTGTAGGAAATTCTAGGGGATATCGGTGTATACAGTTAGAATAGCTGATTTACAGAGGGCCATGCTAACATATCAAAGACTAACATATCAAAATATATACCAGAGGACGACATCAAAGTTGTATCAGTGGTAACAAGATCACATTTGGTCGTCCATCAGGGCATTGTGGAAAACAAGACTTGAGACTGTTACAGAAAATTTGCTACGGGTTAAGCACAGATAATTGGAGTTGCTCTTTCGAGACCATAAGAAAATACACGTCATTCTACCATGCATAACTGCCAAATAAAGTGAAGGAAACAAAGAAGAAGAAAAAAGAAAACTGATGAAAACCAAGATGATGGAGAAGGTGGAGATGTAGAAAGTGAAGAAGAAGTCGAAGAGATCGACGCTAAGCAAGGAGTTAGTTTGTGGATGGCCATTGATGCCACTTGTAGAAAGTCAGGTAGGAATTGATTTTCTATTTGATTTTGCTTCTATAGGAGCTCGCCTTTTCATATTCCTGAATTTGATTATTCACAACGTCAAAACATGGTATATACTTGAAATGCCATCAACACAATGTCGATAGACCAGATATGAAACTTAAATGCAGTTTCTTATGCAGGGGTGTGACGTAATCCGCCAGCTTGTGACGTAGACCTCCAGCTTCAGGTTTTCGTTTATCGATGAAATATAGAATTGAATTGCATTTCTAAGATCAAGATGGCGTCTCAGAAAAGCTGTGTCAAAACTGCGTTAGTTTCCTATGCCTTCGTTCTGCAATTCCTGAGCTGTTTCGCATCGTACGATGTTGATGAAGATACTTCAATACACCAAGTATCGCACCAACTGTTCAAGATAGAAGGAAAAGTGTCTGTCAGTGACAGTAAACTCAAAGGAGGTAAGTTGGAAAAATTTTGAAAATTTAGGCCAATTAGTGAAATTCAAACTAATACTGACAGAATGACAAAAGACTGTGTTCTATCAATTGTCGATGTTCTCCTATATCTATAAAAGGTGTATAAATTACTGTTGAAGTGGGAACCTTTAGATTAAGCAGAAAATTTGGGCAGATTTGCGCTCACAAAACAGCAAACTTAATCTTCAGTATGCAGGTATGTGATGTCATTATTTATTATCTTATCAATAATGCAGTACTACTATGTAACTAGGCCTATATGTAATATTATGCATGGTCGACCAGGTTGGAAAACATGCGTGATTTGGCCTACACACAGTAGCGAGTGAAATAGATTTGAAGGAGCAGACTTTAAAAGCCGTGAAAGACGCAAAATTAACAATAGATAGAACCGATTATTGTAGTTGTGAACAGCGAGTTTGACAGAGTTTCATAGTTGCAAGTGAATGCAAGTTTTCCAACGTGGATGGTTGAAAACTATGGAATACCATACCAATTTTTGTCAGAATTGCCTCCTCTATTTCCATTTTCAAATCTAAATTGAAAGGATTTTGGATTAATGCTTATTTACGCCAAACGTGATTGATGCTTCTTCTGCATTTACATTTCCTATTTTTGGTTCATCTGGTTTTGCTTTTGCTTTAAAGATATTCCTGTTTAGTTTCATTTTATGGGGGAGGGGGTCCTCTCTCAATTAGTTTATCTACTTTGAAGACTCCTCCTTAGACTAGATTCTAGATTCTCCTTAGATTCTAGCTTTATGAATTGTAATGCTACCATATGTTTTTGGGTAATTTTCATTGTTTTTTGTATGTAGATTGTTGATTTTAATATATTTAGAATTAATTGTTGTATTATATTATTTAATAATTTGTTATTGTGTTTAGGATGATTGTGAAACACATAGCGAACCTATACGCACTACTGTGGTGGATACGCTATACAGAGGCAGGATATTATGGTTGATGTGAAATAAAATGAAACTAAAACTGAAACTTTAACAATTGCAAGAAAGAGCTTTTTGCTATACTTTGCTGTACAATTACAAGAACAACCACCCACAATCAATGAGCAAAGATTCACAAAAGCAAGAACCCCTGGAAAATGTGTAACTCCATGCGCGTATCCCTGGCCCAGTTTCTGGCTAAGTAGATGTTAGTGCTGAAACTTGTGGTTGAAACAATAGAAAAATGACACAGTCAATCTTTTTTTTGGAAGCTGATGCGTAGTAAGATCTACAAATGTGAAAGCCTCTCTATGTGCAAGTAATTGCGCATGCATGACAAACTTCCTGTGTGGTAGCCATTGCTTGAAAATTGCTTCTTTCTCTCATTATAGACTGGATTTCAGAAACTAAAGTGTTGGTAAATGATGGAGAATATATGGGATTTATCAAATCAGATGGAACATTCACTGTCAACTTCATACCATCTGGTTCTCACCTGGTTGAGGTTGTTTCCCCAAATTACATTTTTGAAAAAGTGAGAGTTGATATCACAAAAGCTGGGAAGGTACGTGCAAGAAGAGCAAACTTTGTGCAACCAAATGCTGTCCAGGTTATTCCATATCCATTAAGATTCCATGCAGATGGGCAAGCTCCATTTTTTGAGATACGAGAAACATGGAAAGTGACAGATGTGCTTTTTAACCCCATGGTAAGTTGTTGCTCGCTTTTGTTTCTTTGCATCTTTAACTTGAATGGCCTGACTTTAAAGAGAGTCCTAAAAATTATTTGACTCTTGCAGATATGTGCATTTGTAAATTTACTATCAATTGTAACAAGTAATAAAAAATTTATTGTATTGTATTTATTGTAACAATCTATACAATAGAGGCTGGTACCTTGCGTGTAAAAATTTTTTCTATCAAAATAATGGGTCAACATGGATTTTGAAGAGTTGTTTCCTCAAAATCAGTTGTGCCATTCTGAAGTTGTTGATATGACCTTTTTCACACTTGATATCAATTTGAGTTGAATAAGCATAAGCGTACGAGACAGGAGGCCATAGGGCGTTAACCCCCCAACTTTGGAAAGATTATCAAAAATCAGCCCCAATCGGGCAAAATCTGCCCTCAGTCAGGCAAAAATGCTTATGTGAATGAGGCAAATACCAGCACCAGCAAGAAATCTACATCATGCCTATTTTGATGCAAATACACATACAAAACTATTTCATGCATTGATGAGAACAATGCTTGCTTTTGGGATTTAGCTCCACATAATTTGGAGGCTAAAGATGCATTTTAAAAGAACAGATGTCATTGTGAATAGGGTTTTATTCAGCCTTTGAAACACTCACTTGACCAGTTAAGAATAAGGTGATTTTTTCTTGTGGGATGGAAATTAACTAATCCATGTGCATGCATTTATTTACTCTACCCAGTACATGCACACATCATAAACAACAATCAGTCTGTTTCTCAATGTACTGGTAAAATTTAATTTCTTCATCTGAAACTATTTTCTTCAAACAGGTAATCATGATGGTATTACCATTGCTGTTCTTGTTTGTGATGCCCAAGCTTCTTTCAAATGCTGACCCAGAGACTCAAAAGGTTCATACTTATTTTCCTTCAATTTTCATACTTCTCTTGAAGGATATTAGCTGCAGTGGAGATGTGGTAGCGGTTCGTTTACAGTAAAAACCTTGCATTGCTGACTCTTGTGGAAATATCAGTGACAATCATTTCTGTTTTGGAAAGGTTTATAGAAGTTCTCTCAGAAATACTCACAAATTCTCACGCAACAAATTTTAATTAGAAAACTACATGTATGACGAGATGGCAAAAATGTTAGCCATTGTGGTCCAAGCAGAGAAGGGTACAAATAGTCTTTGGAATATGAAGAAAATTTTGACATTTTAAAGATATGGACATAATTTTATAAGTGAAACTAGCGGATAGTTTCAGAGACCTTGCTCATATCTATTTCTAACTCTCATTTAGTATAGAGTTTTAGACTTCTAAAAACCTTTTGATCATATCGTTTTGGTAGATAAGGTACTTGATGAGAAGCTGTAAAGAGCTTTGAATGCAAAAAACGAGAAGATTTTGGACATAGAGGCCTTTCTGACTTATGCCGTCACCGGAGTGTGACTTAAAACAGAACTAAATAAAAAAATAAATGATCAAATCATATTTATATGACAACTGCAGCAGAAATTGATTTCCATGAGTCGCCAAAATGTTTCTTTCGGTCTCTTATTGATTCTAAAATTCAGCAGTTTGATTGCTTGAAACAGACATAACTAATAGTTAGATAGATATCCGTATCGATCAGACACAGTTTTAATGTATAACATAAACTCCGTACATTTTGCTTGCAGGAGATGCAATCTTCCATGAATGTATTTCAAAATCAAAGAGAACTACCAGAAATATCAGACTTATTTGCCAAATGGTTTTCAAACCCAAAGGCTGCCAAGAAGGCTGGTGGAGAAAAAGCTTTAAGTAAAGCAAGCAGGAGACGATGATGAATTTATGTCAGCAAATGTATATTGCCTTTGCTTGCTAGGAGATACTTAGTGGAGTGACCCAAAGTAAAGTATGTTGCTTTCCAAAACGTGCAATCGCAAACTATAGCAAATTATTCACTAATTTCTGGGAAGCACGGATTTTTGAATAGTGGAAAAGCTAACTTGTGAAATTATCTTTGACCACAAACTGTAATACTGCCCAAGACAATTTACTTGGGAACTTGGCAAAATATATAACTAGAAACTTGATGTAGAGAGGTTGGACGACAAAAAATACTGAGATATGTGTGTCAGTATGTTAAAATATATCTCAGTATTCTTTGTCGTCCAACCTCTCAACATCAAGTTTTTTGTCACCAAAGGAACTTGATTAAACAACACACATGCTACAGGTCAAAGAGACGTGTTTTTGTTCGTTTGAGGTCGTTCTTGTCATCATTGTTTGAAACTAGAATGTCAGACCAAATTCTAGGACTGCTACTTTGCAGCATTTTCAAAACAGGTTCCAAGAGAAATCACTCAACAATTTTAATGAAATACATTTTGACAACAAAGTCACCCTTCTCACTGCGAAATGATCAATAATTCAATTGAAATCAGTTTACGATTTATAAATGTACCGGGAATTTCTGCAAATACCAGCACGGTACTTTCCTTTTTATGCCACCCGGTTTTGAGTTAATATAAACGCATCTGACAATGAATGGCCCAATAGACTCGCTTCCAAAAGTACTCCATCAAGTAACGAAACGCTGTCTTGATTTTGGTGCTGAATGGATATGCAATCGCAAAGTATGCACCATAAACAAATAACGCACGAAGATCGATGGCAGTCTTCAGAATGCGAAGAAGTGATATGGCAGTTTCGAAGTTCTCTGATGTTGCAGGGGCATAGACAATGTTCGGGATATCTGTTATCAGTTATTACTATGACTACTGGCCAAAGGGCGATACTAATGAAGATTATTGAAAGATCTACCTGAAGAATGTAGGCTGCAAGAGATCCACCTCGTTCGTTTGGTGCATCGTGTATTAAGACAAAGAAGCAAACATTGTGCAGTGCAGTTTTCGTATAATTATTCTTTAATCTGTCTGTATCGATTTAATAATCATGATTTTGTTGTTCTGGAAAGCCTTGTTACTTAATAGTTGTTCATATCGACACACAATTCAGGATTTGTGCACGGAGACATCAATGTAATCTCTCCACTTTGCATAGAAATGCAATGTTAATGTGTCCTTACTTGTTACATCTGCAGTACCTTGTGCGCGAGAAAGGAAAAGTCAGACGTTTGAGAATTTTTAGCACCTAGAATACTGGATTGTTGGTTGCAAAGGAAATTCATTGGTTGCAAAATGGCTGAAAAGAACTTACACTCTTAAACACTCGATCAAATCTCTCACACAGAAAATTACGCTGGGGCATTTCGTCGGGATTCACAAGAGTTATAGGAAATAAATTTTTAAGAACAATATCAGAAGTTTTTCGATCCCATGGCATGGCAAGAAGCAGACGCCATCCAATACCCATTGAAAATTTTACTTTTGCTTTGATTTGTGTGAGAAGTTTCTTAATAGACTTATGACTTTTCGTCCCTTGTTTCCCTGCGTTCTGGTCAAGTGCTTTAGGCCTTTTCAGGAATTTTGCAAACAAGAGATTTGTGTAAAGTCGAGTTTACAGATATTTTCAGTGCATATGATGAAAATAAAAGACTTAAATCCATTCATTGCTCAAGGTACTACGACTTTTCTAACGGCTGCATTTTTTACGAGTACAGTAGCTAACTAGCTAGTTTTGTCTTACCTGTTCTACCAAAATGGACCCAAAGTGTTCAAAAAGCTTCAGTCATTAATTACTTTGCTTGTTTTGCTGGAGCCCTATCAAATTTCGAAGAAGCATGGAACAACAAAATCTCTTGTTGATACAGATAGTGTATTCAGACCTTGCGTCTTTGCGTAGTTTCAGTTGACCATGCGAGAACTTAGGCGAATTTTCTAAATGGCCTAAGTGGCTAACTTCAAACAAAGTGGCGGTAACCTCGTTTCTTCAACGTCGAGTCTTATTCAAAGAAAAATTTAAACAAGTGGCTCAGTCACTGGTTTTCTTCGAGGTTTGTCTAAGAAATTGAAACAACTTCATTAGCGAAAGAGGCTGACGCAAGCGAGAAATGTTGTTAGGGAAACATTTTGACTTCGATCTCGATTGTTTCCCACACAGACATAAAATTGTTGGCCTGCGTGCAGCCTCAACAATCCCAAAGTGTCTACACTTTCCCGGAGGAGGATTGTTGAGGGTTGAGGCTGCACGCAGGCTAAAAGTTGTGCGTCTTGAAAGCACAAATAGTTTTGGACTTTTTCAAAGTCATTCCTTGCTTCTTTGCGTCCAGGACGCAAATTTTTTTACACAACGGGCGTCGCCTCATTTGCAGTGGCATGGCAACATAACAATGTTACGTTATCTCTCCAGAGGGAAGTTTGGCGCATGCCCAATTTAAAGAACGCATGCGTGATCTTTTCAGTCTTTTGAATGTTTGGCAGTGTGCGCGCCTTTTCAGCAAAGCAAAGTTTGTAACGTCTTTCTGTTTGCTTGCCAAGAAGAGTGACATCGCATGCACATTGAGAATCAGAGTTTCTGGATTGCACGGCACTTTGGCTCTTCTTGTTTTCGGAAGTGACGTCAGGAAGTACTCTAACTTTCTTGCCTCGTTCTCGAAATAGGGGCGATAATATTTGTGTTGTTGTTGCTCTATTTGTTTCTCTAATTTTGCGCCATTTTGATTGTGGCCTACGAAGCCGACAACTTCCCACAAGAACATTATGGACGTCGCTCAAGATCGGCAGGAGAAATGAGATCACTCAGAGTCATGAGATCTTAAAGAAACCAAGATGTCGAAGATATCCGAACCAACAACGGAGCTTGCAGGTGGAAATTTTGTAGCTGCACGAAAAGACAAAAATGAAGAATGCAAAACAAATCTGCATCGTTGGGTTTGCACAGATTCAGTCCGCACTTGTTCACTTTTTGCCGGCATCCAGGTTAAATTAGCTGCGTGTGGGGAAGGCCATTTGATGATCGTATCGAATAATCATCAAGTATTTTCAGTTGGTGGAAATGAGTATGGTCAGTTAGGCCTTGGGGATCGAGTTGATAGAAAAACTCCAAGGGAAGTCATTTTTCTAACAGAGAAGTTATTGAATAGGATTGCTTGTGGATCAAGGCATAGTTGTGCCATATCGAAATCGGGGCAAGTCTTTTGTTGGGGAGACTCCCGACAAGGACAATGTGGTCAGGGAGAAAAGGGAATTTTTACAACCCCTTGTAGAGTGCGCTTTGCAAACCGGAGTCAGACTGTACATACAGATAAGCCAGGGGGTATTTCTAGTCTTCGATTTGTCAAAGCACAGGAAATTGCTTGTGGAGATCAGCATACTTTAACAGTTGATACTCAAGGGACGCTGTGGTCTTGGGGCTCTGGCCCTGCCACAGGTTTTAGGCAGGCGAATGAGGAAATTTTAGCCCCCAGGAAAATCAAGAGAATGCTAAACAAAAAAGTGGTGCAAATTTCTTGTGGAAGGTTCCACAGTATTGCATTAGTTCAAGAAGATTTAAACAGTGGCCAAAACTCAAACACGGACTTTGTTTTTCAAAGTGTATCAGATGATTCCCTAGAGACGTTAACAAGGGTGGATAGCAATGTTGCACAAAAAGTACCTTTCTTAGAAAATGTATTTTATTGTGATGAAGAAGATGCTTCAATTGACTGGTCCATGGATTTGCAAAAGCTTTCTCGGTCCAATACGCCACCTGTTTTTGAAAATGAGCCACTTGATGTTGATCCTTATAGTTCAAATTTAGAAGAAGTGAAGGAAAATGAAGAAACTGTGGAATCTGATGATATCACAGTGCAAGAAGATGTGTCTCAAGAGCTGGAGACAACTTCTAATGAGCTGAAAGTTTTGAATGAGGTTGCAGAAAGTTTAGAGAAAGTTTTGGAGAATGAAGTTGCTACAGGAGGTGATAATGAAGCAAGAGAAGAGGGAGATAGCACCGGAAAACCGAGAATCTTTGACAACAAATTATTTGAATTGGCTGATCAAACCAGTGATGAAGAAAATGATCAAGGAAATCTTAGAAGGTCCAGAAGCTGCTCAGATGTTGAGAAGGATAAAATTCCCATTTCCCTGCTGGCAAAATCTGTTTCAGAAAATGAATCACTGGAAGTTAAGAGCCAGGATAAGGGACAAGAAACTGCAAATATAGCAGTAACAGATACTGGTCCCAATAAAGAGATACAGGAAGAAGTATTGCCTGTTGAAATTTCAGATATAAAATTGACTGCTGAAGCATCAAGAAATGATCTATTTTATTCTGCATTTGATATCCTTCCAAAGGAGGATTCAAAACAAGAACAGGATCAAAGTCCAAAAGAGAAATCGAGATCCTCAACAATTGCCACTACTTCAACTGGATCATCAACAAGCATTAGAACTTCTTCACAATCCACAGAAATAGGGCATACAAGCTCTAAAGATCCACTTAGCTTATCAATTGATAAGAGTATGGAAGATGTTATCTTAGCAGAGTCATGTTCTGTTGTTGTTGATGACACCAGCACTGAGAAATCAATTAATCTTGAGAGTGTAACAAAAAATAGAACTCAGTCAGCATGGTCCATCGCCACAACTGGAAGTAACTATGAAGTGGATAAAATTGGCTCACTGCAGTTACTTGGAAGCAGTAATGTTTGGGCATGGGGAGAGAATAGATATGGTCAGTTAGGAATTGGTGATAGCACTTTGGTCATCCATGAAAGGTAATGAGATTTACAATTTACCATACTCCCCCATACGTAGCTCCACAGCCTCCGTTCAGAATTAGAAATGAAGCCTCGTCTTTACTTTTCTCCTGTTCAATTTCCCTGAAAGCATTTTTCCTAGAATTTCTGAGAATCTGACTGAACACAGTTCAACTAGACTTACAGCATGATTCCTTGCATTTGTTTGATGCTTTTAATCCTTTTTTATTTTACCTCATACAAGGACTCACAACCAAGCAGATTTTAATTAGAGACTAAAATCTTATGAAAAATCTGACCAAAAATTGAATGTCTTCTATCCTTTGAGGGTCAACCAAAAAACTGAATGTCGCTTCAGGTGTCACTTTGCCTTGAAAGGTCAAACATTTTGATCTAATCAACCAGTATTGTCATGAGTCTCAGGTTTTATAGCTACAACCATTATTCATGATAATAGTATTTCATAATGCACAAAGTTTTATTATACATTAAAATTGAAAATTTTCGGACGGAAAGGTTTCGGAAAAACGACTTCGGACAAAAACTTTTGGAACCTTTTTCCAGAGAATTCAAAACTTTCGTACAATCAAACTTTTGGACAAAAAGATTGTCCAAAAGTTTAATGATCCGAAAGTTTTCGATTTTAATGTACGAAAAACGTATCAGTATGACAAGCATACTGTTATCATTAGGGCCCCATGAAATTCAATTCAGGACACTGGGGCTCATGTAGTCAATCTATAGTTCTGCCACCAGTCATTTTCAACTTTCATTTGTAATGTAAAATTCATTTCTCTATCTTGTAGCACTGATCCAGTCTGTGTAAGCTCATTGAAAGGAAAAGATGTTGTATGCATCGCTGCTGGAAATAGGCATACATTGGCATTAACTAGAGATTGCCAGGTAGGTAACATGCTTTTAGTTTTGAAGGTATTGCTTCGCATTTCATTCTTTTTGCCTATTAAAGTATTTTTTTGCATTCCTAAATGATCTTGCCAAATGCATTGAGTCTAGCCTAACTGTTCTTCAAGCGAATGTTTAATGTCATTGCTTCCTTGCATTGTACTTCCTTATTGTCTTATTGGTCATTTAAAGATGCTTGGTATAATTTTTGTTCTATTATTAAGCAGAACCCCTGGGAGCAGAACAGTCTACTTACTGATGTTGATATTTTTAGGTTTTTGGATGGGGAGATAACTCTGCAGGACAACTTGGATTTGCTGAGAACAAAACGCTACAGCCACAGAAAATCGCTGTGAGTAGCCTTTAGACTTCAATCCCACTGCATCGCCTTTTTATCCTACAAACCAACCGTAAGCATATGAAAAGAATGCCATTAAATTGATCCTTGTGGGTGTGGTTCCACATCATGGATAAGCAATGATACTGTGAAACAATGAAATAAATGGCATTTTAAACGAAAATATGACTAAGGCGTCATTAGTTCAAGAATATATACACCCCCGTCTAAGTGCCCCGGTACATTATACCCCGGTGATTTCCTCGATGAAAAATTTGGAGCAAAATTGGTCCCCGGACAAGACGTGAATCTCCCCGGTACAAAATGCCTCACAAGTGAAGCCTCAGCTGCAAATTGGCGAACCCCGGGGAAAATTTTGAGGAAATATTTCCTCGTAGAACCACTACCACATCAATAACTATGCCGTCCTCGTTACATAATTGGGACTCCCCGGTGAAAATTTGACCATATTTTCGGCCACTAGGACCCCCGTGAACATCTGACTTCTCACCGGGGCACGTAGACGGGGGTGTATATATACTGTGTCGGCATCCATGATGAAGATGGCGTTTTCAAATCGACCTGTGCTTATGGGCTTAAAGTCCAGTTTCAGTTTCATATGAATATCCATCAATCCTAAATACAATCACAATCAATACAATTATTTACACAACAATAATGAAAATATACAGATCGCAACCAACAAATTACAAGTACTTAACATTACTACACTAAATGAATAAAAGAGAGGCACATTACAAATCCTCCGTTTTCGTAGCTTTTTGAAGTTTTATGCATCTTATCTGCAAACGGAGCAGTGTGCACATATCTTAAAATCCTGTTTCTGTTCTTTTTATGTCTTTGAAATGTTGTCAAAATACTTTGCTTGGCAAATAAAGATTAAAGGCCACTCTTATAAAACAGCACGTATTTTTTACAGATACTCCGAAATGTTCGTGTATGGGATGTAGCAATTGGCGATAATTTCTCTGTTTTCCTTGCTGATTCATCAAGTAACAACTGTAGCATGTACCAACTTGGTGAAAATATCAAGTAAGGAAATCTTTGTTTCAATTTGAATGTCGTTTGGTTGACATTTGTAACAGGAGATGTTTAGCCTCTTTTGCTTTGTTAAGAGAGAACAGCGATAAGGCTGCATGGTAAGCGGAAGCTCTGCACTTAGCGAGATCTTCGAGATATTAATAGATGTTGTAACTTTTCAACAAGTGACGTGGTTTTTGTAAACAACGAAAATTTGTTGGAAACATTGTATAAATTCTTGAATTTAAAAAGTAGAATTTCTATTACAATGGAAGTATTTAGCCAGAAATAGGCGAAACTCAAGTTTACCAGCTCAAACAAAAATTATCACTGAGGACTAAGTTTTGTCTTGGTCGTGTTTCTTACTTTTAACAGGACAGCTTTGGAACAGCTTCCAAGCACCTATTAGCTTTGCGACATGGCTTTTATTAGTGAGGTGTACTTTCTCGTCTTATTTGGCCTTTCAACTGTAAATAATTATTGGTGCATTGAAAGTTGTGAATAACTCGTCATAGTATATCTTAGCAATTGCCAAAAACTGGTTTGACTCGCCCGCCTTACGATCTCACTTTTTATTGTGAAATCCGCGAAGTCATTCTTTGGTGATAGATTGTTTTGTATTCTTTCTCAGAGACCGCGAAAGTGAGTTTGTGTCGTTATCACACGTGGCTGGGGCCTCTATGAACAAGAAGAAAAGTTTCAAGAAGATACGTCGAACCTTGAATAAAGCAAAGAGAGAACTATCGACTGATTCAATCAGTGCAGATTGGTATGTTGATATTGATCTGAGAAGAATCGAACATTTTGACAAGGTAAGCAAACAGATGCTATGGTTACATTTCTATTTGAGACTATGTTCACATGATAACGGGACAAGTTGAAAACGGCAAAGAAATTTGATGGTCAGGTACGAATCTTTTTTAAACTTCGCTGCAAAGAAGATGTATGGCGAAAAAAGGAATTTGTTCTTCTTTGTCTCGAAGAATAGTCAATCAAAAACAAACGATAACTCAATCGAAAAAAAATACTTCTAACGCCATAGAAAATAGACATTAGAAAATAGAAAATAGACGCTTCAAACAGTCAATCAACCTCATTTGAAAAGTGAAGAGACTGTTCCATTTTCATTGTTTTTTAGTGTTCACACAACGACACCGTTTTCAAATGTGCCACTTAGAGTTGTGTGTTTAAACTCTGTCATTTCCAATTCTGCTGGCATAATTTGTGCCGTTTCTGTGCGAATGAGTGGCCTGTCCGTAAAAGTTTTTTTCTATGTTGTTGTCTGCAAATTATTACCTCACTATCGCGACAGGTAGACACAGCAAAAGATGTTTGTGCCTTTGGCTGAAATTTAGGGTAGTTTGTTTTGCTTTTCCTGTAGCCTATTTTTGTGTGTAAATTCTGGGAAATCAAATAGATTGGATTTGTTTGGAAAATGAGAATTTGAATAATGAGAATAGCAATGTAAGGTTTTAAAGTAGCTGTACTTTTCGGGTGATGTGACTCTAACTGGTACTTAGGGTACTTAGGAGATAAAGTAAGGGCAATATCTAAATTACTTACTAGTGAATGAATTTTCGAACAATGATTATTTCAGAAACGTATCTATCATCAACGCCTTACAATATTTGTTTTTGTCTTAGAATGCCATTCTAAGAACCGTTCAAGGATCAAATAATCAATTTGTATGCATAACAGCAAGGTAAGAGTTAAATCTTCTCTTTGGATTCGAATCTTGAATCAGTTTGATAGTGACCATCAGTAGTGTACAGAACATGCGAGGATATTTCCGTTGTTCCTTGCGCAATATTCCCGGTATGACGTCAAGGTCGCTAGTGCTCAGCCTTCTAGAAACGCAAACCTGACTCAGGGTGGGGCGGTATATAAAACCCCCAATAACGCTGAAAGGGTAACTCAAAGAAAGAACATTTTCACTTAGTTTGACATTTCAAACCTTTCTCTTTCAAACTGACCAATTAAATTTTATTGTTTAGTTCCCCTTTAACATATAGGAATGTGAAAAGTTCGGCAAGGATGGCCAGACATAAAATTCCAAAAACGTCCTATATTTTCTTCTGATCTCATCATCTCTTCATTACCAAGGTCAGGTATAATCTTGGACACCCCGAAATATAACGATACAAACAAACTAATGTCATAACTCAACAGTCTTTCTCAAGTACTGATAGCTATACCTAGTTGATCGATCGACATCAAACATAGTCTACCTACGAGACTCATAAAACGACAAAAGGCGACAAGAGCTTTCACAAGCCTCTTGTGCCGACCTTCTTTACCTAACCTTTCGAATCCATATCTGTTCTCCTGTTATAAAAATATGTTCTCTATTTATACATAAATAGGTGTCTAAAACAAAACTAAATAATAATGACAAAGCTGTTCTAGAATCTTCGAGGTATTACACCACAGTTTGCAACATATCCAAATAAGGTTAACATGGGATTGCGACCTTGCAATAAATAGCGTAGGTGGGGCAAAGCCCTAATCCTTCTAAACAAAAGAAACAGAAGCGGGGGATTCCACTTGTTGCATCCAATGCCTTTCTGACGCAAGTGGGGATGTCTAATTCAATGCAGATAGTGACTACGTAATAGATGACTTGCAAAACTGCTTACGAAAAATGACGCGAATGGGCCTAAGTAAATTCTTCCACAAGGGCCTAAATCTAAAACCACAGTTTCTTCCAAGAGGGCACCTTATACTAAAATTAGCCGTATTACAGGAATAAAGGATTGTTACCGTAAATTCCAAGCGCGTAGTTGCTGTGAAGAAAACCTGGGACTTCGGTCAAGCACAATGTGAACGTGTAGGCTCATTACATAAGTCCCTCTAACTTTCGCTGTTTTTGTTGTTGTTATGATTGAGTTGAGTTAACATCTCTGTTGTAGCGACAAGTCTGCAGGGGGAGCGAAGCAAGAGTCTTTTTGGAATGAGTCTAGTGAACGGTGAACGCTAAGCTACAGTTGCATTCATGTTTTCCCTCCGATAAATTGTCTTTAACTTAGGCTCAGTAAACAATACTCACTCACTTGTCATTCTTACTTTACTAATTTTAGCGAGGAAGATCAATTGTTCAAAGTGATGTACCGACTTGCTAGTTCAGAAAGATATTTCTACTACCAACTTTCTTTGATTCAAGAGCATTTGATGACACCCCTGCTCAAAACAGGTGAGAATATGAAAGTTTAGCTGCTTCTTAGGAACCTTTTCATTCCGTCTTGCACTCTAAACAAACAAACATGGACAGATTTTGTAAGACAATAGCATGAGCAGCTTTTGATTGACACCTCAATTCAAAGTGATTAGCGATCGCGGACAAAAGAATTTCTTTCAACCTGTAATTCAAAACAAGCAAAGCCGCAAACGTTTCTCTGAAACCTAGGTAGCTAGTTCGCTCGTTGTGCATTCCAGAAATTGTTTTTTAAGAGCAAAAGTGAGCATAGATCGAAAGAAGAAGGATCTATCTACACATCTGCCTCTGGCATTAATTTGTTTGATTCAGAAGCCGATTGGGAGGCGACTCAATTCTCTTATTTTTTTGGGTGTGATTAAAATACTTACTGCTCAGCTTTTGAACCAAAGAAATAAAATGCCCGTGGTAGATGCGTAGATATATCCTTTTTCTTTCGATCTATGCTCATGTTTGCTCTTGAAAACAATGTCTGGAATGCACAACGAGTACGATAGCTACCTGGGTTTCAGAGAAACTTTTGCGGCTTTGTTTGTTTTGAATTACTTGTTGAGGGAATTTCGTTTGTCTGCGATCGCTAGCCGCTTTGAATTCAGGTGTCAACGAGAACAACTCATGCTATTGTATCACAAAAATCTGTCCTTGTTATTTGAACAAGTAACAGATTCAGATGAATTTCTTTTACGCTAATGGTCGATTTTGATTTTTCACTATTTGTTAGACTGATTTGATCGGTTTTCGCCAATTTCAGAATTAACACAGCTTATGTACCGGGTTGTCCCACAAAAAGTACTCCTGTTTAAAAAATCACCAAAAATTGATTATCAAACCTTTGATAAAATTTTCTTTTTGAGTTGCTTTGTCAAAGACTCAAAAATATTCCTAGATGATCACATGTTTGCTTTTGATACAGCAAGGTAGAAAAAATACACGTTGAAAACCCTTATTTTGAGCGATAGTTTTTAAGCAAATTACTCAATCTTGCTAAAAATACTCAAGTCTCCAATGATAGTGCCCATTTCTTTCTGTCATTTATGACCAAACTAGAAGTTTTACATGCACAAGGAAATTGATCTGGCAATCATAAGTGCTTTTTTGCAGTATGATTCAAAACCAGGTAGCCAGAAAAAGAGCTAAATTTGCTGATTTTGAAACCAATTATAAGATTAGCTATATCTTGGAAAATAATTTGGTCCTTGATATACTTGGCCAGAAAAAAGAAAATTGAAGATCGGCTGTGAAATCAAATTTTGATGATATTTCAAACGGGAGTACTTTTTTTGGGACACCCGGTAGATCGAAATTGTCTGAAACTTTGTCCGTCTTCAAACATTTTTTTGCATCTTCAAGAATGCAAAGGCAAAAATTAACGTGCTTCCAGAATTTGCAAAGGCCAAAACGGCAAAGCTCTGGTTGGAAGGTGGATGCAAATTAAACTGAAGCTTTCAAGATTGATATTCCTGCTCTCAATGCACCAATATCAACAAACGAGATATCTATACAAGCTAACTACCGAGGAACATTTTGAGAGTGATTAGCCATTGATTAAAGGTAAATCCACACCTCTGGAGCTAACCAATTCCGTATACGTTTTTGGGACACCCGGTATTTTCAATCTTCTTTTTTGTCCGTAGAGAGCTGGACGACAGTAACGAAACTTCCTGGTGGAGAAGCACTCATGCCATTAACAGACTGCTTTGCGGATATTTTACTTGGAATTGGTGTTGGAGTCTCGCAGCTCACTGAAACCATAAAAGCTGGTTTGAGAGTCAAGGACCTGTTCTCGTACTTTCTGTCGGACAGCTTCAGAGCTGGTTATGACAGGTAAGCAGTCAAATATTTGCGGTTTTATATTGTATTATTATATCTTTCCACTACGACGTCAAGTCTCCGTGGCGCAATCGGTTAGCGCGTTCGGCTGTTAACCGAAAGGTTGGTGGTTCAAGCCCACCCGGGGACGAGATTTTTATTTCGATTTCTTTTCACTGTTCTGAATGATATGTTTAGTACCATCAAAGATTTGACATTCAAGAAATTAATTTTTCTGCATATGTGCTGCAAATTTTGTTCAGAAGAGGCTCCATGCTGTAATGAACAAATAATGTATCCTTTTCCCTGTTTTAGTTCAGATTAATAATTCTTGATTCAAATGTCTACTAATTTTATTCACCATCCTTTTCACAAGCCAAAAGAATTTGTAGGTAGGTATGTACGTTTAAACCAGTTGCGTGACGAAAAAGAAAATTTGAAGCATAGATAGATACAATTTAAGACATCGAACAGTAGAAGGGTAGAATGTTTCGATTTACATTGCCATGTTTATCATTGTTATTCGTTCAAAGGTAAATATTATGTATAACTTGTTTCTGTTCAATTCAGATATTCGAAATGTTATTGCGATACATTGGCAGTTGGTCATCTTCATTCGCTTTCAAAGGCTGTCAGGTATGGGAATAAATTGTTTGGCCATATCTAAATTGATAACATGCATTTGATATTGTCTTGGGAATGGTATGCAGGGAGTTTTGTGAAGAAAAAGTTTTTCCAAAAGATTCTGTCTTTGTTGATACTTCAAGCGTACGTTTTAGCTGCAAAAATCAGTTATAAGCTAATGCGAATTTAATTCCAAGATGATTCAAGGGAGAAATATTCCCGGGAGGAGGGGTAACTTAGGTTTCCATGATACGGGGTTGTGCCATTCAAAGCGTAAAACTGCCACCCATAAATCTGAAAAATTTCTGAAAAGTATACGCATAAATCCGGAAAAGCCGAAAGAGCTCACCTATAAATGAAGTTTTACACAAAACCATACGCATAAATCCGAAAAGTGTATAAAATCGTTGAAGCCATACCCATAAATGCGGACTCTGTCATAAAAAAGGTAACCCTAAAAAATGGCACAACCCCGTACCATTGAGTACTTAAGTTAAAATATTTAAAGCGTTTATGAACGAAAAGGGAGAGTGAATTTTTGATATACGGTATGCATCCAGCATAAATCAATTCGTTACTACTATTTTCAAATAATCTGCCAAATCGCAACGTTGTTCTGTCTTTAATATAATTCATTTTTCTTTTATAGCAACATAATTTCTAAAGCAAAGGATCCTGTAAAAGAAATCTTCCTAAACCTAGCCTTGGTAAGTGCAAATCGTACAACCATAGTTAATAGAAAAATTTCTATTAACTATGGCACAACCAATCTCCGATCTCCCCTACTAGCAATGACCCATTAGCTAACAGGCAAATGTTCTCAATTATTTTACTGTTAGATGTCTATTTCTAACACTGATGTTTTATATTAATACCTTGTACAATCAAGGGTGTTAGGACACCAACGTGTTGATTACATATTCATTTACCTTGTTTTGATCCTTGTCTTGATTTCTTGTCTTCTTTGCTTCTCTGTTTCGTCTTCAACTGGTTTGTGCAACTGAACGGTTTATTAGGCCACAATTCCTCGTGTTATTTGAGTATATCTTCCTTGTATTCCTGTGTCTTAGTGCGCCCTCGCAGAAGAAAGGTTTCAAACCGCAAAGCCATAACCAAAGATTTTATTATAAAGTATTTTCTTCTGCGAAGGCGCGCTAAGACACAGGAATAAAAGGAAGATGTATTAAAACAACACGAGGCATTTGGGCCTAATGAACCGTTCAGTTGCACACACCAGTTGAAGACGAAACAGAGAAGCAAAGATCACAAGAAATCAAGACAAGGATCAAAACAAGGTAAACAAATATGTAATCAACACGTTCGTGTCCTAACACCCTTGGTACAATGTGTAATTTTTCATGTTGTTTGTTTTCAATATCAGTGTCTGCCTATTATTTTGACTTCAATAACAGTTTTACTGAAATCAAGAATTTAAATTGGTTGAAAATATATAGTGCAAATTGGGCTGTTTGCTAAATGGTTGATTGGTTGTCAATTGGACACGTATTGATTTTCTAAATCATAGGTACTCATTGCCAGTAGCCACGGAGAAGAAACTGATCCGATGAGACCAAACTGTCCAAGAAGATCTTTTGATTTTTACACAGTTGATATTATGGCTTTAGTTATGAAAAATATTCCCTTCTCAGATGGATACCTTATTCCTCAAATTTTGAAACAATTCTGAAAATCTTCCACTTTGCACCTGACATAGTTGCCTTTTTTAATACCGGGTGCGCCAAAATAAACTATGCACGTTTGACAGGCCACAATGAATCGTACACTGGACCGATTTTGAAGATTTATGACTTAATCCTTAGCAGAAAGCCTGAATTAGACACTGGGATTTTTGCTATTTTTTTCATTTTCAGTTTCTAGAGCTAGAAGCGAGTTTCTTGAAATTCTAGTTTTTGAATACACTGAGAACGATAAAAAAATATCGATCAAGTTTTCTAAAGAATTTACGTAAATGGACAAAGAGAGAGCTTGTTCGTAGTGATTTGGGATTTAGAAATCGACTAATTGTAATCTGTTGTACGAGAGTTCGTACTAAACCCCCAAATCACCCTGAATACGTTTTCTCGTTCTTCGTTCACGTTGAGTCTATTAAAATTTGATCGACGTTTTTTGATCGTTTTCAATGTTTTCGAAAACTAAATTTTAAGAAACTCTCTTCTAGCTCTAAAAACTGAAAACGGAAAAATTTGCAAAAAGTCCTAGAATCTAAGTCAGGCTTTCTGCCAAAGATTAAGTCATAAATCTTCGAAATCGGTCCAGTGTACGATTTATTGTGGTCTGCCAAATGTGCATAGTTTATTTTGGCGCACCTGGTAGATATACAGGGTGTTTCAGAAAAAACGCAACCCAACTTTATTCGAGATTCTTGATGAAATAATAACATTTGAGTCAATTTGACGCATACCATCCGAAAGCACAATCTATCTTCTTTCCAATGATATCCCGGTTAAGCATATTAATTGCATTATTAATCACTTCATTGATGTTTTCGTTATTTTGGCCTATTTCTGTCGGACATTGATAGGACATTTACGTTGACGAAAATCTATCTTTACAGTAGAAACCCGCATAAAAGAACCTAGGTTTTTTCTGGGCAGCCTGCATAGGTTCTTAATTAAATGGCTGCTATTCTAAATTCCAGCCTGTAAGGTTCTTAAAAAGGTTCTTATATACAAGCAGGCCTTGCACACATTAACACTGTTTTCCAGCCCAAGAATTCTTGAAATTTCTTGAGAATTCTTGAGAACAAATCTTTTATACCTATGAAGAAGTCTGATCAGAATGTGAAGAATTCTAAAAATTCTGGTCATTTTCATAATTTACATGAAAGCTATTATATAAGAACCTTTCCCAGTTTCAGCCTTTTAGGGGTTCTTATTTAGGGGGTTTAAAAGATGGAATTTCAGCCTCTAGGTTCTTATAAAAACAGGTTCTTTTATGCGGGTTTCTACTGTATGTGAGAGCATATTTTGTCATTACATCTTACGGGAAAAAATTGCCCTTTTCCTACCTTAGGACATCATCTCAAGTGCTTCCAGGCCTGGAATGTTTTGACAAAATCTGTTTCGTAATTTTTGACGTTAAAAGGGGGTTGATGGTGCTCTTACAGCATGGTGCATTTGGAATCGGCCATACGTAACAAAATATCAATTAAATGATCAATAATTCCATTAATGTGTCCAAACTGCATATCACGAGAAAGAAGAAAAATTGTACTTTGAAATCGTATGCATCATATCAAGATTTTCAACTACAATAAACCTTTTAGCTATTCTACAAAAGAGCCTGGATCGAGCGTTATTTTTATACACGAGGTTCGATAGAGTGGCGTTAGAGCTTCTATCAATATTCTGCATATTCGAAAATTCTACAAAGGGCACTTTGTAGAATTTTCGAATTTGCACAATAGTGATAGAAGCTCTTAACACCACTCTATCGAGCCTCGCGTATAAAAATAACGCTCGATCCAGGCTCTTTTGTAGAATAGCTAAAAGGTCTATTGGGTTGCATTTTTTCTGAAACACCCTATTATTGCCAGTTTAGTTCGGCCAGTTTTCTAAAGAAGTTCAGCATGGGTTGTATTTGTCTGTTACTCTAATGAAGCAAACTGCACACAGATAACGCCAGAATCGCTCTGTAAAACTTACAAAGGACCATTTCTTAATTTTTGTCGATAGATAAAGCTTTTTGAGTGCTTTGAACTATTTTTCCACAGGAACAGGCAGATCTGGCAGCACTTCTAAGAATTCCACTAACAAGATCAAGTTATTATGCAAAATGTGTCGAGAAGCTTTCTAGAATCATGAAGGTAGATTTGCTTGATTTAGGGCCTGTTTATATGAGGAAAACACTTCACCTGCCCGACCCAGGGCTGACAGACGAGGTAAATCTCAGCCACTGTTTCTATGAGATTTGTTACCTTACCTGTCAACTTCGGGGCTGAGAGGCGATGTGGTTTAAAGTCTCCCTTCCTTAAAATCAGAACTAATTAACCAATAAGAGTCAACGAATAATTCAGTTCACCTCATCATACCGGTGGTGTTTCGTTTATATGGAAAAATTTCGCCTCACTCAGATGAGATTCTATCTCTGGTGAGTTAGGATTTCACTGTACCGGTTGTGTTTTATTCGTCATATGAATGCGAAATGAAAGATATAAAGGATTCTATCGCAAGCTGGAATCTCGCCTGTCAGCCCTGGGTCTGGCAGGTGAGGTTTTTTCTCATATAAACAGGCCTGTAGATAAGACTTTTGAAAACATGAAACTTATAATCCCTTGGTCCCTCTTCCCTACTTGAAATAACGTTATTTCTTGTTGTGCTTTTATGTTTACGAAAAGATTGCATGAAGCAAGAACATCAAATCTGACACAATATGAGGTGAAAGAATTGTATGCTGGTAAAATACTGAACCTAATTGAACATATTGGCAATGAAACAAGACAGTTTTTAATAGCATTGCTTTGATATTCAGGGAGCAGTGGCATTCCAGACGGGGATTCTTTTTTTTTACTCACCCGGTATGAATTTTTAAGGGTGGCATCAAGGGCGCCTACCTTGTAGGAAGTGTGTTTATTCCCAGTACTGTACGCGTAGTAATTGGTGTCCTATGACCCAGTCCTGTTAATCTGTGTATATCATAAGAAAGTTTTTCTAGTTACAGGGATTTTCAAATTCTAACGTCTGTTAGAGTTGACCAATCCAAAATCACGCTGTCTGATTCCCTGTGGCCAGATCGTATAACAGTTGATATCGTGTTTCATAACACCGGAATTTGAAACCACAAAGTTATTCATACGTCATCTTGACCTTGAGAGGACTGACGCTGTGTACTGCTTGGTCACGGTACGGTTCTATGACACTCTCTGTACTGGGTCACAGGACGCCAATTACTCTACAGTACTGGGAATAAACACACTTCCTACAAGCGCTATTAGAGATCACCGGCCCCGGCCCCGCGGCCCCAGCCCTCGGCACCATGGCGCTCGGCCCTCGGCCCCCACAAATATAGGTATTTCTTTGTTTCATAGCTGTCTGGCTGTTCCCGCATTTAAAATGATCCGAACGGTGCCGTTCAATCGAAAAATCGCAATGTTCGAAGCCTCCAAGAGCTTAAGGTTACTGTAACCGTTCAGGCGGCGATTAAGAAACTCCGTTTACCACGGCCGTTCGTCAAAATATACCAAGCAAACTTATGCATCATTCGACGCAGAATTAAACGTAGAATATCATGAAAATGTATTCAGTTGATTCAATAAAATCACGAATGATTTATTCTAGATTTAAGGCAAAATCGACCACCCTTGGGAAAAAATCTTTGTGTACCCCAATGATAATCGTTGGACCACAACTATCTATTTACCAAGGACTTAAAGCCCTGAACTGCAAAACCGTGTCACAAATTTTTGATAAAAGGTACTGTCTTGAAATCAAAATGATATCATTTTGAATTAATGTAAATGTCTTAAATGCCTTTTTTAACTTTTAGACCCTTGTAAAAATCGGACCAGTGAATCTATTACAAATCGCTGACACGGTTTCGTAGTTATATGCATTGTGACTCTGTGTGCCAAGTTTCAAGTGATTCGATTGGCCTGTTGGGTACACAAAGATTTTTTATTACCCACCAGTACTCCGGAATCCTGTTTCGAGAAATCAGGCTTTTATCAAAATGAAGCAAAAATTGCGGGAAATGCGATTATGTATGAAAGGTCAAGCAATAAGGCTTAAGTGCGGTATTGGTAAAGCAGTAAGTCAATAACAAAGCAACACGGGATGTCATGAACATAGCTGCAATGTCAAGTGAGTTTACTTTAATCCCCTAATGTATATTCCCGCAATTTTTGAGAAACAGGATTGCTCCTTTTAAAATGCTCAAATTTCCAAGTAATTGTGACTATTTCTGGAAGTGAGTTGGTTTAAACAGTCCTCAAATACTTCTACCATCAGATTATGGCAAAAACGAAAAATCGAAAATTTGTCGTTTGAACAGTTACAGTAACCTTAAGAAACTCCTTTCAAGTAAAGTGAGAGAACTTCGAGGGGCCGGGCAGTCATCTGAGTCTCGCAAAACAAGTTGAGTATAAACCACAAATGTACACACACCACACGCTCCTTCGCATACAATTCATGCGCCTTCGTAGTCAATCGAGGGAGTCACATTCCATATGGTTGCATTCTTTGATGCATTATTTACAAATATGTGGACCGCAAACTGTTCAACATAATTCCTTACTTTTGACCCTTGGAACGGACAGCTTTTCGAGTGGGTGACAGGACACCAAAGTGAATAAACATGAAGTAAAGTGTACTTCGAAACCATAATCAAAACGGAATAATACTCATGTAAATGAGAATATTGAAGGTTCCTCTTGAAATCGTTTTTACGAACATTCTTTAAATCGGCGGGATCCCCTTGACTTTCAATAAATGTCTTGGACACAGGCAAGCACAGGTTATGAGAAGAAAGTGGAAAGAGGAATTAATTTCTTTCTGATAAAGTCTTTGGAGTTTCCTAATTTCTTGGTAATGGTCATCTCGCCATCGGTGCGTTTAGTTTCTTAGAAAGAGTTACTTACAAACAATTTACTCTGTGTAATTTCGAAACAGGGGAAAGAGGGGTTTTCAGGGCGACAGTTAGCCAGAACGACTACGAAGGCGCATGAATTGTATGCGAAGGAGCGTGTGGTATGTGTACATTTGTGGTTTGTTTAGGAAATCATACTCAACTTGTTTTGCGAGACTCAGATGACTGCCCGACCCCGCGAAGTTCTCTCACTTTACTTGAAAGGAGTTTCTTAAGCTCTTGGAGGCTTCGAACATTGCGATTTTTGGATTGAACGGCACCGTTGGGATCATTTTAAATGCGGGAACAGCCAGACAGCTATGAAACGAAGAAATACCTATATTTGTGGGGGCCGAGGGCCGAGCGCCACGGTGCCGAGGGCCGGGGCTGGGGGGCCGGGGCCGGTGATTTCTAATAGCCTCCTACAAGGTAGGCGCCCTTGGTGGCATCGACGGCAATCATAACCAACCGACATCTTTTATTTTGATCTAGGATTCAGGCGAATCAAACTTTGAAGAGATTAATCAACTCCAAGAAGTCGTACAACGCTGGCAAGACTATTCAGATCATACTGCTACACGATTAAGAGAAGCAGACAAAACGAGGGAATTTTGGGATGAATGTCCTACAAAATTGATTGTAAGTTTCAAAGGATTCTATTGCTCCTTTGCTGAAGATAGAGCTCGTAATATGGAATGATGAACTAAAATCCGTCTCAAATTAGATGTCGCCTGAGATTTGCGACAACGCAAAATTCCTTTGCAAAACACTTCTATTGTTGCTATTCGCGGGCATATAATTTGTGACAGACTATAAGTGTACCAGATGAGCCAAAAAGCTTTGATCTTTGAGGTTTTGTTTGCTCATATTTTGTCAACAGCCAATTTAAGTTGGGGAAATTGCATTGCTTGCTTGTTATTGCGCGATACCGGGTGTCCGATAAAAAAGTACTCCTGTTTGAAAAATCACCAAAAATTAATTATCAAACCTTTGATAAAATTTTCTTTTTGATTTGTTGTGTCAAAGACCCAACAATATTCATAGATGATAAAATGTTTGCCTTTGATACAGCAAGGTAGAGAAATCATACGTTGAAAAACCTTATTTTGAGCTATAGTTTTGAAGCAAAATACTCAATCTTGCGTAAGAGTCAAATTTTTCAGATTTTTTATCATTATTGAAGTCTCCAATGATAGTGTGCATTTCTTTCTGCAATTTATGACCAAACTAGAAGCGTTACATGCACAAATAAATTGATCTGGCAATCATCAATGCTTTTTTGCAGTATGACTCAAAACCAGGTAGCCCTAAATTCACTAATTCTGAAACCAATTACAAGAATAACTATATATTGGATAATAATTTGGTCCTTGATCTACTTGACAAAAAAAGAAAATCGAAGATCGGCTGTGTAATCAAATTTTGGTGATTTTTCAAACGGGAGTACTTGGGTATTGGGACACCCGGTAGTTATGAACTGATACAAAGTTAGAGATTTCAGATTTCCAGCAACAAGTGTTGTACAACAGATGAATTGAAATTTTGCAGCGTTTTCAAAAATCGTAACAGGGAAATACTTGACCAATTAAAGCAATGAAATGATAGTTAAGTAAATAACTCTTAACTCTGTCGAGAGATTTTTATTCGTGACTAGCCTGCTTGATTCTGTGTTATATGTTATGTAAAGATATGCCGAAAAGCTTGCAGACGAAATTTAAAAGAGAGTTGTGAAGTTGAAGAACGTCAAACGCAAAGTCCTTTTTCAAGTTGCTTTGAAGTTATTTGGCATGTCATTTTATCACAAATCGAAGAGTTCTTTTTCTTTCCATATCCGCAGGAAGCCTTGAAAGATCCTCACAGGCGTGTATTGCGTACCAGCAAGAATGCTCAGCTCTCCCTTGCAAGGGCTTCTAGACTGACCAGTCATTCATTCATGTTATTCAATGACGTCTTCGTTCATTCACAATCAAACAGACATTTCCTCGTGTTTCCCCTGGTTACGATGTGGGTTGAACCGTTATTAGACACTGATCAGCAAAAGTGAGTAGTTTCAAATACTTTGAAGAGTTCTATCCTTTATGTGCGATGGCAGGAAGAATGTAATCTTATCTTTGATATGCTCGAAAGCTAGACTGATTACAAGTTCGTAGTTATTGCTATTGATAGACTGATGGACGCTATAACTACGACTCATGGACTTTCGCATTGAAAATTGGGACGAAATTGTTTCCCTCGATGTCATGTCCGATATGGACACCATAGCCACATTGTACGAAAAGCCGAATGCTCCTCAAGGCAATGGCGTATGGGCCTAAGTTGTCGGCTCAAGCCTCAGATGATAATATGCCTCAACATTTAAGTTTTCAGGGACGTTAGCAATGAAGTAAAGCAACAAGTATCCAGATGAATGCTTCCTCAACTCAAGAATCAACAAACCTTTCACTTTCAACCAGAATGTCCTCATTTTAAAGGCCACTTAGCTTCCGTGAGCTTCATCACATTTCACAACAGCAATAAAAATGTCCAACTGCTGAAGGCTGCCATGACTACGAATTAACCTCGTTTCAATGCGAATAGAAAAATCGATGCCCTCTTTTCTTTCGTCCCAATTTTTTATCTGAAAGTCCATTAGTCCCAGTTTGAGCAAAAAAATGTTGTTGTTGTTATTGTTGTTGTTGTTGCGATAACTGGGACTATTTCGTGAGTCTATTCGAAAACGTGCTTACTCAGTTGACAACGATGCTTTAAAGACATGAAGCTATCTAAACTTATCAGGCTGATGCCTCTGTAGAGACGCAACCAACAGTGATGTGGACTATGTATTTGGGAACAGACCCCCTTAAGGCCTAGTTTAAATGTCGTATTTTTGCCGTGTAAAAATACAACAATACAAACTAATACAGCCTAATATGTGTGGTATTCGGACATGTAACAATGGATTTGGACAAGGGTTGGTATTACCCTCTTTATCTGTATTTTTATCAGTTTAATATTTATTTCATATCATTTACATAACTTTACGTAAATATCATTTTATCGCCTGCCCTTATAAACAAAGCAAAAGTTCTACTATGAAACTATTAATGTTTTGCAATTTCCATTTATTCGTAAGTTAAACTCATTTTTTTATAAGAAACTAAGGTCCGGTGCTGGTTGGCAGTTTCTTAAATTTTTGGACCATTTTGCTACCAGAAGTTTCTAATGTGTTTCTTATATTTTTAATGCCAGAAGTGCAGAGTTACTTTTGTTTTGTCTAAAGGGCTCCCGAATTACTTACTAAGATCTCAAACCAAGTAAATAACATAATTCGCACTCAAAATAGTGTCCAAACAGTTGCTATACCAGTACACTGTCAATACATTTTTGAGTGCGCTAGGAAAATATGAAATTGTAAATTACAAAAGTTTCTTAGCTTTTTCAATTCAGGTAGGGTTGTTTCTTAACTTTCGAAAATTGAGCCTACCGTTTCTTATAAGCGGTTTCTTATAAAAAAATGAGTGTATTTATGGTTTCATAACTGAATACCCAAACAGAATTGTTTATGCTGATTTCAGGAATGCTTTAAGAGTGACATCACCTGAGGCCTCATTCGTTCTTATCTCGGAATCTCCTTTTGGAAGAGTAAGTACAAGTATCTTGACTCTAGTCATTTAAACCTCTTAAAACAACCTTATTTGTTTGACTAGCCGTACAGTAAAAACCCGCATAAAAGAACAAGTGGATTAAGAACACTCAGGATGAAATTTGGTTTAAAAAGTATCATAGACATAAGAACACATTCAGCCTGAAAAATGAAAGTTGTTCTGATGTAAAAACCTGGATGACATGAGTTACTCAATTAGATACTGTCATTGTGTTTGAACTTTGCTAAATGCAATTATGCAACCAAATGAATGTTATCATGTTGGTTTTCTTGTTCAGTGTTTAATTTTAGAAATAATTTTAGGAACACCTTAAGAACACTTTCAATCTGATTTCGCAGAAAACACCCGATAAATAAGAACAAGATCAGCCTGAACCCCCAAAACATGTGTTCTTTTATGCGGGTTTTTACTGTAGCTTCATTACATGCATCTTCACGGGCATTTTAAATTTTTTGTACGTCCATTACCAAGGAGACTTAAGGTTAGAACTAAATATTCTGGAAAAAAGCTATATAATTTTTTGCTACTAATAATCTTCATTTTGTTTTCTTAAAGTTCCACGGATGCTTCCAACGTTTTGTGATCTTCAAGGGCTCGATAAAAATTGATTTCTGAAATTTTCTATAGCACTGATATTTTCCAAAAGTAAGCAACGGGAATTTTGCATATCATTTACCATTGCTGAAAAAAGTAAGAGATTTGAGGTTTCATACCGGGTGTCCCAAAAAGGTACTCCTGTTTAGAAAATCAACAAAATTGATTGCACGACCGATCTTCAGTTTCCTTTTTTGTCAAGGAGCTCAAGGACCAATTTTTTTGCAGACATAGCTGATCTTGTAATTGGTTTAAAAATTAGCAAATTTAGCTCTTTTAAAGGCTATTTGATTTTGAATTCTACTGCAAAAAGGCACTGATGATTGGCAGATCAATTTCTTTGTGGATGTAAAGCTTCTAGTTTGGTCATAAATGACAGAAAGAAATGAGCCCTTTCATTGGAGACTTCAATGATGATAAAACAAATCTGAAAATTTTGACTCTCAGGGAAGATTGAGTATTTTGCTTTAAAAACGTAGTTAAAAATAAGGTTTTTCGACATGTAACTTTTCTACCTTGCTTGATCAAAAGCAAACATTTTGTCGTCTGTGAATATTTTTGGGTCTTTGACAAAACAAATCAAAGAGAACATTTTATCGAAGTTTGGCAATCAATTTTTGGTGATTTTTTAAACAGGAGTACTTTTTTGGGACACTCGGTACGTCATAAGAGCTTGGAATGGCGTTCTTAACCACCATGAAGAATCTTCCCTTTATTCTATCCAAATCATAAATCATGTTTATGATCGAATGTTGAATTTGTTCATTGCAGACAGAATGGGTAAAAGAGTTGAACGAAGCTATTGCACAGTGTCTCTCAGCGACGTCATTACATAGGTAAGGCTGTGTATTATCATCAGTTATTCCATGTTATCATTATCTTTTTCTTTGATATATTTAATATAGTTCGAAATCATACTCTGATGAGACACAAGTCCGAAAGGCCTCAGTGTGTCACAACATATCTTATAGTATTTTTTGTCGTCCAACCTCTCTACATCAATTTCTAGTTATATATTCTACCAAGTTTTTTCTTTAATGTTATTTCACTCGTTTTGCAATTCTCATTTCACAATTGTATTGTTTCTTGTCATGTGGTATGACTGTCATATTTCTTGATGAGGAAGATGTTAATTCTAAGTTTCAGCTATGAATATTTTCGAATACTAGGAATTTGAATAATTTGTCTTTCACCACAAATGCGTCGATTTATGGATTTATAACGAAAGTTAAGCCTGGTTTCCCTTAAATCGCAGGGTGTCGCATGTTTTGCAAATATAGTGTTCTGGTCAATGGAAGCACCTGTTCTAAAGTTATGCGACCAATGCCACCAATTGTTGTTGTTGTCGCTGCATTGAGTTATAGCGTAATCAGCTCAGGCAAAAAGCGAAACTATGCATGTAATCGAGTCTACTGCGATCCCAGAACAAAATAGTCACGTGATTTTGTTGTAGCTGTGGGCACGTGATGTTGTTGTCATTCAAAAAACACGGCGCCAAAATTCTGCAGCACATTATATTTGTAGGATCACATCGCAGTCAGTAAATTCCATTTCTGGAATATTACGTGCAGCAGATGCAAGGGAAGCATCATATACATACCTCAATCACTTGAGGTACAAAGGAGCGAAATATTCTGGCATGTGGATGTCTGGAATGCCATTTGGCAGGTAACAACCATCTTTGACATATCTTTGACATATGCTTTATCTATAATTGTTTCTTTTCAAGTATTGGTTCCAAATCTTTAATTTGGCATAAAAAGGTGGGTGTAATATTCTATGACCTATTTCTTCCAGTTGAATGGCTTAAAAGAAACTTTAGCTACTTACCTATAATTCTACCGTTGGAGTTTTCAGAAATTTTGAACAATTTTCGAAATTACAG
The DNA here is from genome assembly GCA_039566865.1 of Aurelia coerulea. Classification (NCBI taxonomy): domain Eukaryota; kingdom Metazoa; phylum Cnidaria; class Scyphozoa; order Semaeostomeae; family Ulmaridae; genus Aurelia; species Aurelia coerulea. Next base: position 14,875,665 of record CM076958.1, on the reverse strand, counting down.
CGTATTTTGTATTCTAACTCATATGAGGATGTGACGTCATTAAATCTCTAAATCATAAACCAGAAGAGTGGTAGACTTTTGCTTGATACCGTATTGTAGACATTCGTAAACTATGGTTTTCTTGAAAATCAGTTCATGTTGCGTCAAACAGTTTGGAAACTGCGGTGGTTTTCAGTTTTTTTGAAAATTTTTCTTGAATTCTTGAAAAAAAACTAAACACGCTAAATCTGAAAATATGGAAGATTTGAGAAAAGTCCAACGGTAGAATTAAAAGCGAAATAGCAAAAGTTTCTTTGAAATGACTCAGTTCATTAAATTAATCAGTTCATCATTAAAGGTCATTAAATTTTAAATGTAAAGATTTGGAAGCCTGTGCTTTCTTTTCATGTTTTTAATTTTTACAATGGACCAACTTTCTTCTGATATCCCAAATGCATCTTATTTATATATGTATATTTTTTGATCCGGATTGGATGCAAAAATTTGAAAATCGTGATTTTTCATCATTTGGTAATTGGTACCAAGGTACCTTGCATTCTATCTCTTTGTTTTTAAAGTATTATATAATTGTAAGTGTCATCTAAAGTAGGGACCAGATGACCTTGTGCTGCTTTGGATGGCACAGTAACGAGTAATCTTTTTTGTGTCTTAATTGTTTTGGTGATGATTAAAAAAATGCATCTTGCAAGTGAAAACTGAATTGAATCACTGGTAAATACGCGGCGCTGCTGCATGATGTAGCTTATGCCTCAACGGTTTTTTAATTCGTTAGTTTTCAGTTTTTTTATGCTTGATGATTTAGTGACCCTTATCATGGGTAGTTAGACACTGCTGGTGTGCTTCTATGGAGGAGTGCTGGATAATATGTATCTCCGGAGGAAATATTGTTTAGTACTGCGGAGGAGATATCGAAAGAACGAAAATATAATCTCCTCCGCAGTAATAAACAATATTTCCTCCGCAGATACATATTATCCAGCGCTTCTCCATAGAAGCACACCAGCAGTGTCTAACTACCCATGCCCTTATTTTGCCCTGCAGAGGAAAAACTGAATGGCCTGATGGAATGAAATACGAAGGAGAGTTCGAAAATGGAAATTTCCAAGGGTAAAGTAAAATGTACTTTAATAAATTCAGAATGACACCTTTTAATCGTTTGTGCATTGACAAAGCGCCTATGTGGCTGTTGATGAATACCCCCAGAACGCAAATAGGTATGAGTTATTTCTATTATTATATCAGATGTTTGACACAGCGAGCAGTGGTTGACGAACAAATCTTCAGCATAATCCATTGCTAACCCTAAGCTTGTTACCACCATACGAATCTTTTTCGTTTAAATTAACATATTGAATTCATAAACTTATTTAGGTTCCAACTGGATCAATTTCCAGAATTCATGTAGTGTACATCTCGTTATGGCAACATCGATTGACAAGTGTAGTAGCCGTTGTCTGCTGTAACATTATTTTCCCAAGCCTTCCTTAAAGAAGCACAGCATTGATAAACACCAATATGTTGCTCTGAATGTACCCCAGTGGGCGAAACTTGTCAGCACTAAATTAAATTGATGCCTGTTTCCTTTGAGTAGTTAGATGCAGAAAGTTATTCATTCATAAATGAGAATATTCGCAGACAAGCTTTAATTGATTAACTTTAATAAGATCAATTTAAGCAACCCTCCTCAACGATACAGTATAGACATAAATATCATGATAACCGTCAAAGGCCCCAGGTTATAGCACTCTCAACCCTCTGAACTTAACAAAACTGCTCCCCTTAAAGAATATGTCAAAATTGAATGTACCCCAGTGGTTCCTATGTTTAGAATATAATCATTGAACTAATAATAAGATCTTTCTGCGCATTTTTCATTTTCATTTTAGTTAATTTGTAAGTAGTGTATTACTTACTGAGTAGTTATTTTATATTGTAATGTTTTCCAACCTCATATTGTATAACCTAATTATTGCATAACCTAATTATTGTATAGCCTCATATTGTATAACCGCATATTGTATAATTAACCGCTCTGTTTTGTTTGTAAGCGCCCAGACTCGATAAGCTCTGCTTCTTCTTGGGCGCATGAAATCATATGTAGTTAGTTTTAACTGATATGTTATTTCATGAATCATTATCATCATCATGTATTTCATCCATAGTTATGGAATAATGACCTACCCAACTGGAGCACACGAGGCAGAACAACGTTACGAAGGAGACTGGGTTGAAGGCAAGATGCGTGGATATGGAAAAATGACGTATCCTGACACTTCAGAGTATGTCGGTCATTGGGAGGACGATGCGAGAAATGGGCATGGTACATTAAGAACATTTTCACCTGACGGAAGCCTTCAAACTGTTTACATTGGTGGCTGGCACAATGATCAAAAGTCTGGATATGGAGTGCAAGATTTTGTTGTCAGGTAAGTAAACTGAACTTGAACCAGTGTTATTTTGGATGATATGGAAATACAGAAACGGAGGGATCTGAGGTTATCGTCAGTTTCCCGGGGGGGGGGGTTACTTGATTAGGTTTTGGTCGGGGACGTGCCATCGAAGCTTCAAAAACATACCCGTTCCTTATACCAATTTTGCGAAAAAGTATGCCCGACTTTATACCAATTTTGCGAAAAAGTATACCCGACTTTATACCAATTTTCAGAAAAAGTATACCAAAATCGTTCCTCAAACCAAAATCGCGAAAATCGATACCGTTCCTTATACCAAAATCGTGAAAATCGATACCGTTCCTTATACCAAAATCGCGAAAATCGATACCCTTCCCGATGGCACGTCCCCGTACCCAAAATATGTGAAGTACCCCCCCTGGGGTCAGTTTATTAAATGTTAAGTTTAGTTTGGTTCAGTTCAATTCAGCTCAGTGCAATGCAATGCAATTCAGTTCAGTTCAGTTCATTGATTTTAAGTCTAGTACATACACATTATACCTGTATATTTAACAACTGAAAACTATTTGAATAGCTACAGATTATGAATTGAAAATGCAAAGATACACACAATTCATATGAAATGAAATAAAGACACGCGACTACAGAATTTATATGGAAGGGAATCACCAAGGAGGAACTCTCTCAGTAGCTAAGCTAATCGAGGAGAGAGCACTCGCTTTCAGAAAAATATGAATGTTTAAACGTGATTTAAGAAACAACTATCTGTAATGCAAAAGGAAAAAGCTAGTTTTCAGAAGATTTCCTTTATAGCACGAATTTGTAGCTCCAAGTATTTTTGCACCCCGTCCCCAATCATCAACCTTCATTTCAATTTTACCCTCCTAGGCATGGCGGCTCCTCAGTTGAGTACTGATTTACAGGGGGGCTATGCAATGGGTATGCTATGCAACTTTACAAATTAATAAGGTTAATGGATACAATTCATCCACTAGAAGGCTCCATGAAAGCGACGTCATTTATTCCGGCATGTGCGATTTTTATTTCTTGATGTCAGTTGAAGGGAATCTAAGCATATATATAAGCCCTTGACAAAATTAGTGATGCATAGACAATAGGTATAACCCATGCCGCGCCATATTTGGGTAACTGATCTACGTCAACAGGAAATCTTGATGTTTGATTTTACTGCAAGTGGCTTGAGCCACTTTCATATGCTTACATTCCCTTGGAGTTCAAGAAGCTCTTGTTATTCTGGGTAACATATCCAGATGATATAGGAACCGCCTACAAACAGACGAAACGCGGAAGCTTAGAATTAGGTTAGAATTATGAACAATGGCTAATTAGCAAACAGAACGGTAACACATGTACCGGACGTCCCAAAATGATGTATTATCATTTGATTGCTTATATGTCCATAACCAATGAACCGATTTTCAAAAACTTTTTTTTTGATTGCCGAAATGCTAAATTGTATTCGAAGAGGTTGGTTGTGACTGTGGTTTTACGACGATGTTTTCATATCGAAAAGAAGATCGATAAACTTGCTCAAATTCAAGCCTTAGCTGGCATGAGAAAGAAACTGCCTACTTTCGAGTCAACATTTTAGATGTGATACAAAAGGCTGAACTCGTATTCACATCCTCTGAATTCAGTATTAACTGAATTCGTATTTTCTGAACGACATGTAAGTTCAGCCTTTTGTATCACATCTAAAATGTTGACTGGAAAAGTAAGCCGTTTCTTTTTTTTTCATGCCGTTTCTTTTTCATGCCACCTCAGGCCTGAATTTGAGCAGGATTATCGATCTTCCTTTCGACATGAAAACATCGGTGTAAAAGCACAACCAACATCCTCAAGTACAATTTAGCCTTTCGGCAGTCGGATAAAATAAAGTTTTTGAAAATCAGTTCATTGGTTATGGACATATAAGCAATCAAACAATAATACATCATGTTGGGGCAATTTTCGTTCTTGTAGGGGTGAAAAATATATTGGAATGTGGTCGAATGATCAGAGGCATGGATATGGCATTGTTGTCACTGTTGATGGTGTCTATTATGAAGGAAGATTTTTGCAAAATAAATTGGCGGTGAGTATGTTGCCATGTTTTTCTATTCTTTGAGCATTTTGATCGGGGTTTCTTTGTCTGTGTGCTTTTGTGAGATTATGTTAGATCATCTAGATGTTTCTTGTTTAATAAAATGTATAAACAAATCATACCTGTATCCTTTAATCTTGTTGTTTTCGCCTGCTTTTTACTGGCAGCATGTCAAATCACCTCCCATATCCAAATCTGTAACGACCAACTGCAAACGAGGACAGCCTTGCTTTTACAAGTCACATATTTAGGCCGTTCAGATTTGAATCTGGGAGTTGATTTGTTTGATTTGTTTAATTTGTTTGATTTGTGCATGCTGCGAGGAAAAAGGAAGGAATAGTCCGTGAACTGAATTAATTACCATATATTTGAAACTATTTTTTCGGACGGTAGGCATAACTTAAACTAATCAAGCAACATCTTCAGAAGATAGCTGAGCCTTTTAGCTTCATACTGATACATTGTTTGTGCTCATAACATTTGCCTTTAGAAAACTATGTGCGATCTGGCTCGTGAAGTTTCTTTGTGTCACCCGGTACACTGCTCAAAAACAAAATGACTCTACAGAAAGAGGAAGAAAAGTGTTACTGACGAGCAGGAGCAGTGTACACGGGAGGCTGATCTGTTGTATTTTTGTTACGGATCCAAATTTGTTACAATACAGTGTAAACAGGGTCTTGATATCTGTTTTCTTAGACTGATTGGTGTTGCTGTGTTTCACACTGTTTGAGAGATGAATATTACGTCTTCTTACTTTTAAAACCATTGTATAAATGTCGTAGTTATTGTTGGTTGCAGGGGAAAGGAATTCTTCTGAGTGACGATGATACTTGCTATGAAGGAGAATTCACTGCAGATATGCAGCTTAGTGGCAAGGTAGTTTAATGCTCTTGCGCAGCCGGCATGCCTTGCGATCGTTTGTATTGTTTTTCGTAGATTTCATGACTTTTATTTAATTCAAGTCCAATGTCATCATCATCATCATTTTCATTCCTTTATTTATAAAGAGGCAAAAACAAAACAATAGCTAAAATTACAGCTAAGTAAGATCTGCTAATCAAGGCCTACTAAATGTTTAAAACACGCAGATTGATTTCTAGGCGGTTTCCCGTCCACGATGCGACATGCAGCTGACTTGAGCGACATCACAACATTATTTTCATGCAGCATGAAACTAGGCCACCTTTAACAATAAGGCCGCAATGCATGCTGGTTGATCAAGAGCCTTTAAATGCGTTCTTTAGCTTGTAATGTTTTGCATTGTTAATTTGTTAATAGTTTACATGTAATTTGGTATTTGCAATTGTGTAGCATGTGTATTAGACTTAGGACGACGAGTCTCTTGTTTCCCTGTGCTCTTTGACTTCAAGATGGCGCTTCAGTCAACAGAGCAAGGTTTACTGCAGGGATACAAGGGACTCATCGTCATAAGTCTACATCTGTATATCATCTTATTTTAAGTTAGGAAATTTTGTTTTTATATTCAATTGCACCAAAGGCGCCTACCTTTTAGGATCTATGTTTATTCCCAGTACTGTTTTCGTGACATAATACACAGAGTAATTGCTCTCATGTCAAGATGGCGTAAGAGTAATTTGTGGTTTCAAATTCCGGTGTTGATGTAATATAAGACTAGATCAACTGTTATACGAGATGACCACAGGGAACCAGACAGCGTGATTTTTGATTGTTCAACTAACAGACGTTAGAATTTGAAAATTACTAACATGGATTAACAGGACAGCATTTACTCTGTGCACTATGTCACGAAAACATTAATGGGAATAAACACAGTTCCTACAAGGTAGGTGCCCTTCATTGTATTTAGACAAATTTTCAGTGAAAAGAAACTTCAAAAGAACCAATGCGAGCCAATACGAGGATGCGACATAACGAATTTCAATTGATAATAACTCGTTTGCTTATTGTTTCATGCTCTTTTACCCGTTCTTTAAAGTTCTATGATCAACGGTATTTACAAGATTTATTTTCTTCACTCTCATTTTTGTAATGGAGTCTATTTAAGCATTATCTGTGTTCAAATTCGCTACAGTTTTATTGGAAGCTTAATAAAAATGACAAAATTATTTATGCAGCGAAAAAACTAAAAGCAAATAAAATCATTTTTTTCACTTGTAGGGTGTGTTGACCATGCCGAATGGTGATTACATAGAAGGACATTTTCATGGAAATTGGGGTGAAGGAATCAAAGTAAATGGAACATTTAATAAATTTGCCAATCCAGACCCAACTATGTCACCTATTGGAGAAATTGGATCTAGTCAAATGACGTGAGTAAGATTTATTTCGAAATACAGTAGTGTCCCGCATATAAGGAACACAAATTTTAGAAATACAGACCCTGATTTTCAAAAAAATACCCCATTTTATAAGAAACTAGTACAGGTCTGAGAAAAACCTTGTTTCTTATTTAACAAAACTAAGCAAAAAGCATCTTCCTGGAATAATTATATCATTTCCTGGAAGTGAAAATTTACAAATGCAGATCAAAATAATATGCTTGTTATCACAATCATAAATTTTGTGTCTTAGTAGTTGATCGATAGTGCATGAATTTCCTAATAAGAAACTTTACCCTGATTTGAATTTTACCTCATTTTATAAGAAAAAGGTCAGACCTGAAATGGACAAGGTTGTTTCTTATATGCGGGACACTACTGTAACTTCATAATAGTTTTTTTTTATAGAACGCTTGAAAAGTCCGTGAAAAAACTGTACTACTTGCCAAATTTTTGTCTAAGCCCTTTTTCCAGTGACCATAAAAAGTCTTGCTGATTTGATTTTCTGTTGAAATTTGAAATACCTTAAAAGCTCTTTTGAGCTCTCGGGAGGCTTATTTAATTTTGGAGACTCCAGAAGATGGGGCTTAAAAGAGATTGTGCTTATTAGGGAGGGAGGCTTTATTCACCAAGTCAAATGACAAGGATAGAAATGATTGCTTTTTAGTTCTTTTACCCATATTTTGTGGAATCAACATAACAAATAAATCTAAAAATATCCCACTCAAATCCAAGTTGCACAACCGCCAACTACAATGGATAACCGAAGAAACAATGCTGTGTTTGAGTGTTTTCTTTGTCCTATTGATAGACAAGTTTATTTACCCTTGCATATTCCCTTTAAAAGAAATTGTGTCGCTGTTTAGAAAAGCAGTTTTGCATAAAGCTGACATTTTTTATCATCAGAGCCCTTCATTTTTTTAGATTTAGGCCCTAATTACTATAATCTTTCTACAGAGTTACCGATTTCACAATACCAGCAGGAATAAAGTGGAAAGCACTGTTTGAAGAATTCAAAGAAGATGTTGGATGTAGCAATGAGACGCTGTCAATCAATGCAGAACAAGACAGTGTATGGAAACACATTGACAAATCGATCATCAAAACCAGATCATCTGATATCAGAAGGAGGTCAACACGGAAGCGAGATATCGATAAAGTACCTGTGAATATTTCTGATAAAAATAAACCAAAGGATTGCCATGATATTAGAGAAATGCAATGTCATCTGGCAAAGGTAATTTGTACAGTCATTTGAAAGTTTGCTATGTTATCAGACGATGATAGTTTATCTAAGAGCATGCAAAACAATAAATCAGGCATGATTCACCTTGTGTTCGTTCGAGATCTAGAAGTCGTGCTTCTAGAATTTTCTCGAATATGTCGAAAGAATAATTCAAAGTATCATTTTTACATTCGTTATTTCTTTCTCAGTGCGAGAGCCTCATTATTTTAAAGAAAACACTCAAAGAAAGGAAGGACAGTGATAATAGCTTTCGTTCTTCCTTTTTCTCTCCACTTTTTATGAGATCAGGTTCTGGAACTTAGGGTATGTTATCCTGATAATTCAATTCAATTCAACTTTTTTCATAGAATACAGGACTGAATGTTAATACAGGTATATATGAAAAGATCTGTATCCTATACGACCAAAGTAAAGCATAGCTTATCTAGCTTTGGCCGTTAAATTAAAATGCAAAAAAAGAAAAGAAAAATATGAGTAAATATCGAAAATTACAGCATTGTCACAATAGATATATAATGATGAAAGATCAATTATTCATAAAATGATAATTCTGATTTGAAGTTTATGATTGTTAATATTTAGCAATCTTGAACGCTTTAAGGCTTGTAGTATACTGTTTTATTTTGGTTATGTTTTTTATTGATTTTGGCAGATTGTTCCATAATCGGGCACCCTTGTTTCGAAAAGTTTTATCCCCCCATTTTTTACACGATTTATATATCCGATAATCTATCGCTTGCCTTGTAGCATGTTTGTGTAACCCTTCATTTGTCATAAAATAGTTTTGGAATACATCAGGCAGTTGATCTTTATGATAAAAAAATCTACATGGAGTCAAATTCTAAATAGCAAAATCTGGATTTCAATTTTCTTTGTAAATTTCGTGGTAAAACAGATACAGGAAAATAAAACCAGAAATTAAGACATTATGTGCAAGCCAACAATTGTTTGCTTGTATAGGTAGCACTGCTGAAATGGCAGAAATGGTAAATGATTCAAGAATGGAGTTCCGAATCTAAATATTTTCTTTTCTTGGTTATTGTTCTTCCAGAGGACTGCACAACTAGTTTCTTTCGTGAGCCTGCTGTCTCTATGCCACCACTCTTGATCCCGATTATGCTGTTTCAGATTTAAAGGGGCTCCGTCGTCAAACAGTAAACAAATCCGTAAACTCGCATGTGTCGCCGATTATCCATTGTTCATCCATTGTTCTCTGTAGTTTGTTTGGTGGCTTCACCCAAGCCACCAAAAAGCGACCGTTAAAAATCCACTTATATCCGAGCAATCGTAGAAGATATGAATGTTTGGTTTGTTCCTTAGTGAAGTACAAGGATTAATGCCCAAACAGCAACTTTCATTTTGAAAAAAATACGAAAATCCTGTGTGATATCACCCTTCAAAAAACTGCAAAAGTCATCGTTTTGTTTACATTTTGACGACGGAGCCCCTTGAAGATGGCAATTTATTCTTCCAAGCAGTCTTAACTTCTTGCATTTTATCTTCAGGACATGGATACTTTCGGCCATCCTCTTTTCACACTTGTCGAAGGTTTGGTAGATGTTTACAGAGCAACGTATGTTGGAGTGGGTGCTCATCGAAGACTGCTGTTGCATGCTGTAGAGGAAGCAAAGTCATATATTTCCAGGCTGTACAATGCCATCAGGTATGATCAATATTTCAACAAAGCAAACGGTGCTTCCCTGATATCTCATAATTTCTTTCATTTCATGTTGCATTCAAAAATTGCAATACACATTATTAATTACCATAACTACAACAACGCTACGCTACCATACAGTAAATCCCCTAATACTAGCTGTTAACATTGTTAAGGAAGTGTTGCTCAGCAGCAATTGTTTTTGAGATTATTGGGGGGGGGGGGGGGCTCTAGCCCTCCTAAGAAACAAATTATCTTCCACAAAATTCATTTTGAATAGCTGAGTTTAAATTCACGGAAGCCATCGTTGTGATAACTATGTTTTTGCTGTGAAAATGTCCCGGGGGAAATGTAAAGAGTTTTATCACAAGTACACAGATTTCCTTTTGTAAAAAGGTGCTGCTTTTTGTATGTTTTCTTGCTTCTTTCTTCTGGCGTCCATTCCGTTGGATGGAGCCAATACCAGGGACGTAGGAAGCATCTCAAACTTGAGGGGGGCACGACACTTAAATGGCACTTTTTCATTAAGCTTAAGGGGCACTTCCTGGAAAATGGTCACTTCTTTGTTTATTGCAAAATCTTGGGGCCGTACCTACGTCCCTGGACAATGCTTTAAAGACAGCAACTATTCTTTGCCACCCTCACATTTAGTATTGTTGGGCATCAACAACTTGTATATCAAGCCCCCGGGGGGGGGGGGGGCACTCCCATACTTGACCTGACGGGATGTGCCGCTCAACAGGGTGTCCTTTTGCGGTAAAAATTATGCGACAGGGTGTCATTTTCTAGCGAAAATTATGCGACAGGGTATTATAATAGGTAAAAAAAATTATGCGACAGGGTATCACAAGCAAAAATTGCGTTCTACACAGTATTTGAGAGGCAAAATTTTTATGCGACAGGGTATCACAAGCAAAAATTGCGTTCTACACAGTATTTGAGAGGCAAAATTTTTATGCGACAGGGTATACTTTTGGCCTATTTTTTATGCGACAGGGTGCAGGGTGTGGAGAGGTTTTCCGCACACCCCCGTCACTTCCCTAGTCAAGTACCCCCCCCCCCCCCGGGATCAAGCCATACTAGCTGTTGACATTGTCAAGGAGGTGCAGCTGAATAGATCTCGTTTATCATATTGTTTGTTGAAAATTATGCTCGCAGTTTGTGAAAATTACTGTTTCCAAGTCTCATTTTGCCCATCTCAGACCGAGGGATCTATCACTCTGTAAAAACTTAATATACCTTTGGCAAAAATCCTTTTGTTTTCAAGAAAAATCCACAAAAATCCTTAGAAATTCTATTGTTTTAAAAAATCTCGTACGCCTTTTTGGAAGAATGATACACCCCTCAGCTGACTTCAAAAGGCCGCACATTTTGATCACATCCTCAGACCATACAGAATACAGAATTAAATCACATTGCAATTCATTGTTTACACCTTTGTCTGCCCAAGTGTACCCTTTTGTTGTTTAGCTGTAGCTAGATTTTGAACTTGATTACCAATGGCATGTTTCAATAGATCTGGAGAAAGTCTTGACTGCATTCTTTGAGATCTGTTCTATAGTTTCCCGTTTGTTGGCTTCTATTATTCAGCAGACAATGATATTGGCCTAAAGTGATAAATTACTTGCTGTTCTTTATCACAATCACAAGAATCGATGAGTCACCGGAATGTCCGCTGGCTCGCTGGTTCGCTGGCTTTGATACTCCACGGTCCACGGTCCGTCCATCGGAATGCTGAAACTCGTCTATAAAGTTGCTGCGCATGCGCTCCGCAACAATAAGAACCTACTTTTTTGACAGCCAGGCTGAAATAGGTTCTTATTTTGAAGGTACTAAGACTAATTTCAAGGTATAAAGATTCTTATTTGAAGAGTTCCTTGTGTAGGCCCTTTAGAATCTTCACCCAAGATGATCAGCCCTGTTGTTTGTTTTGGCAAAGTCATTATGTAGCTTATAACCAATTCTAAGATTACAAACTACAGGGGAGGAGATTTACACTTTAACAGCCAACTGTGACAAAAATGAACTTAATATCGAGGATTCAAAATCAAATTTGCCACCCCTGCAATTAGAAGATATTTTTCATCAAACTCAAACAGGTTCTTAATTACAAGGTGTATAAGTTTAGAAAAACAGCCTCTAGGTTCTTATTTTTGTGGGTTCTTGTGTGCGGGGATTTACTGTACTACAAATATGATACCCCAGGGAACAAAATGTTTATGGTATCTTAGTGACTGCAGGGTTAAGGCTAAAGATGAGGCATATGTAGATCAAAATTCACATCATGCTTCCGTGCTCATATTTACAATCTGGTACGAATCTCCCGCATTCCCCATTTGTTAAATTTCATATCACATGCTCATTGTCCTTTCTTGTATTCAGTTTATTACATTGTTGACAAAGGACAAACGTTCAGAAGAAATTACGTTACTTTTGATAGCATTGTCCTAAGAATGAAGCTTAAAACTGAAAATTTGTACAGGGCTACTAATAGACCGTGCCTCTTTCAGAATTGTACAAGACAGAAACCAAAGCAATTTCTTGTTCTGCATAGTTAGGTTCAAGTATATTAGTGGCTAAAGCTTATTTTCTTAGATTCTTTCTGTTACTCTCCAATGTATAACGTCATAACACTAAAGCTGAGATTGTACTGATTTATGTTATTGTTATTTTGTCATAGTTTTCTAATGAAAAACCTTGTATAAACTACCATAAAAGTTCTATTAAGCCCCCCTCTCTACTAAGCCTGCTCTCTAATAAGCCCCTCCTCTCTGAGCCAATCTTTTAAATAAGCCCCCTCTCTATTAAGCCTCCTCAAGTTATATCAAATTCCAGAGGTTACCAAAGATCTTCTGTTTATTGAGCTTAATAAGTTTACATGTTAATTTTGATATGGTTTGAGATAAAACTGTGTCTAATTTATGTATTTCACTTGTAAAATTGTATGTTGAATCCGCAAAATATGGTGTAAAAGAACTAAAAAGCTATCATATATATATTCTTGTCATTTGATTGTGTGAAAAAGCCCTCCTCTCTATTAAGTCCCCCTCTGGAGTGTCCGAAGTTAAAGAAGCACCCCAGGGGCTTAATAGAGCTTTTATGGTGTGACTAAAAAATCATGGCAAAGACTTTGGAAAGAAAACTCTGAAGAGTAGTACCCCAGCACACTAAGATGGTAAAATGAGGATTTATATTTGCAAGTTAGCTTATTTCAGTACCTGATCAGACTGGAAAGACGGCGCAGAAATGTCTTACAGATTTTGCACAAAATGGACGAGTCTCATTGGTGCATTCTTTTTCATCTTCATTTTAGGTTTGTCTTCCCGCAGCTTCCAGATGAAGAATTCGTGATGCTTTCACATGACAGAGCTGACGGTGTTGATGAACATCCTGTCAACAGCAACAGCTTGCTACATCGCCTTATACTGCCACGTTTGTACCCTCCGCTTTTTACATTGTATGCTTTACATACGGAGAAGATGGATGCTGTATATATGGAGCGATTACATCAGTTGAATAAAAGAGGAGACATTGCTTTGATGTCTTTCCTTGGAGTTGACAGGTGTGTAGCAAATTCAGAAAAACGCAATCCAACTACAATTGAAACATTTCAGCAGATGATAAAATTTGAGAACACTCTCTCAAAGCATAATCTATCTTCTTTTCCAATGATAAGCAGTTTGGATGCATCTTTCAAATGCAGTATGCTGGAAGAATAAAATCAAGACATTTTTATCGTAAAAAGTTATAAAACAGATTTATCATCCCTTTCAAAGGCAGCGATCATGCCTTTCATTGAAGAATTGAGCTCTCTTTCTGAAATGTTGTAGAAGTTTGTTTCAATTCCAGTTAGATGTTATTTTTTCAGTTGCTTTACTCTGTTTCTTCTTGACTCTCTTTATTTGTTTCTTTCAGAAAATTTCTGCTATGCAAGTTCGATGAAGAAACGAAAGAGGTATCGTTGTTTTTTTAAATGTCTGCATCCATCATAAAAGCTGACACTTTCCTTCGAAAAATGTCACTGGCACTTTGCACATTCTTGTTGAGTGAAGTATCATCAGAATTAAACCCATTTTTGTTGATAAGAAAGTAGGGTCCGAGGCTTGTAAGTACAGAATTGTTCATATCAATTGAATCACTGGTAATCTGGTAAGGTTTTTTGGGATGACAATGTTACGTAAAATTTACGTACAACTCTTCTAGCTATTTTGTCATTCGTAGTTGCTCTAGACCCATTTTTCATGTAGATTCCGAATTTTCATGTTATTTTGCGTCATTGGGGTGTTGACGTCGCAATGAAATTTATGCGAAAATTGCTATAGTTTCCTAAATTTTAGGACACTTTTACTACCGAAAGTTCCAATGAGTTTCTTATATTTTTGGCGGAACTTGGCGAGTTAACTCTGAGAGTCAGTTCGTGGAATGATGGAGAGTTAATTCGTGTTTTTAGAAGGGGTCCTAAATTACTTAGTAAGATCACAAAACAAGTAATAACATAATTTGCACTCAAACAAATGTCAAACAGTTGCTATTACTGTGCAGTGTCAGACCTCTTTTGAGTGACGTAGGAAAATTAAGGCTGCAAATTACAAAAATTTCTTAGCTTTTTCAATCCACCTAGTACGGTTTCTTAACTTCCGAAAAAGTGAGCCTTCCGTTTCTTATAAGTTCCTTATAAAGAAACTGAGTGTATCATGACAAAATTGGCTGACTGCATGCTACAGAAAATGTCTTTTGGACTTTTAGGTCTGTTCTACCCTGGATACCAGAGTCTCAAAAGTAAGAGGAGGAATGAAAATTTGGAAAATTTGTTTTATTTTTTCTATTTCATTTTTTTCACTCTAGTACCCAGAGTAAGTCTATTCCTTCTATTCACTTCTTGCGGAATGACAGATTTTGACAGTGTTGTTGTTCTCTTGCAGCCCATCATTGGAGACAAGCCCCCATATAAAACTTCAGTTGCTGAACTGGAGCTCTTGAGCACAACGTACAGCCCAATGGAGAAAATCGAAGTGATCCGAAGGAGTTTTGCAAAAATTCACGAGGTACGATTCGGTTTAACAATTTGGATTTTGTAAACGTTATTGCTTACTGTCGTGGACACTCGAGGAGAAGGTTTTTGCAAAATTTCAAGGTTTCTAGCACAGGTATAAATCTGTAAGAATAATTGCACGATTGGTTTTTTATTTAATGGCTTGAACTGAACTTCAGGTACTTTGTTGTCAGTGTTGATTGGTTATTATCAAAATTATTGCGTTTGCGTTTTATTGAAAGAATTCATGAAATGCTTTGAAAAAATTGAAATCGCTGTAAATCCTAAATTACTTAAGGAAAAACGGTAGACTCATTACATAGATCTCAGCATCGCTCATTTAATTGGATGGTTATATATAAAAAGTCAGATTGAAAATGTTGAACGAATACAAGGAAACACGTCGTAAGTCTAGAAAAATGGTACAATCTTCAAGAAAACTGTAGTTTATGAAGGTCTATCACATGACGGAGCGGTAAGCAGGAATCTGTAGCTTTTCTGGTTCACAATTTTGCAATTTGATGACGTCACAACTGGATTACTGTTTGAAAGATGTTTCGGCCAAGGTTTCTGTTTGTAGTTTTGTCTGAGTTAGTATAGACTTGCCCTGTGTTTTTTCCTCGTGCCCATTGAGTAATTGCTACGCAAACGGGGCATTTACACAATCTGGGGTGAACTAATATGCACCTGAGAGAAAAATTGGGCAAGTATAAGATTTCTGAGGGTACGTGACAAAAGCCTACTGTGCACTGAAATCTTGCAAAGAGGATTACTGTCTGTAAATTGCAAGGAAGAACCAATTGAGTTTGAGCGAACAGTTTTGGCCCGAATGATTGAAAGTGATGCTTGCCAATACCTTTATGCTTTTGCAATAGATATTGTTTTCATTATCATAGGAGGTGAACAACTTTTGGCAAGGTGAAAAGAAGATAATGGCTATGGATGATTTGTTTCCGGTATTCCAGTACGTCGTAACTCGAGCAAGGTAACCTGATCTTCTCCTTCACAAGGCCCCCGACGAGATCAGAAAAGTGGGGGGGGGGAGGGCCAAACTTGATACAAAGAAATTACCACAACACAACATGATGAGCTGCCTTTCAGAAGGGCGTAATTTGCAAAAAAGTGGAGGGCCATGGCCCCCCGGCCTCCCCCGTCGTCGGAGGCCCTGCTTCAAGCAGATATTTTTCATTTTTATATCCGAAAGTTAAATAGCCTTTATCATGTATTTGAATTGTTTTGGAAGTTACGTATAAATGGGTGAAAGGGATTGCAGAGTTAACCTGATACGTGGATGAATAGTTCGCTATTTCTTGCCATGCAGTGAAAGAAGGTTTTTACCGCAAATAAAGATATCTAAGCTACAACTATGTATAGGTATTCTATGGCTGCCCAGCCGGAAAGGGCATTATGCCATCGAGTTCCAACTACGACAGTCACTTATATCTCGTTCAATTCCTACCGTGACCATCCCCCCGGGACACCCCCGGTTATTTGCTCATTGAAAAATCCCCCTGGCATTTAACTGTAAATGTTCCCTGCCCCCGGGGGCATTTTACAATACTGGGTACTTTCTTATTACGTAGTTACTGGGAATATGGCATTTTCTCAATGCCCCGCCTTCGAGCGTTCGCCAGAAAAATTTGGCCTGCCCCCGGGCATTTGTGCACGGAATTCTTGTTAACCCCAGGCTGCTCGGAGGGGGGGGGGTGGTCAGGGTAGGAATTGAACAAGACATTTCACCAATGACAAGTTTCATCTAACATAAGGCCGAGCTTAAATGTATGGTACTTATTGCTAGCTGACCTACCTACCATTGTGATGCAAATATACTTTTGAAATACAACATCTGCAGAAACGATTTCAGATATTCCAAAATATTGAAGGCATTAAAAATCCGATTTGATGTTTAATTTGTCTGTTTTCTTACAGGATTCCACATCTAGGCTCTGAAGTCCAGTTTATTGAGGACTTGGTTGATTATTCAGATCTCGTTGGTGAAATGGGACACATGGTAACTACACTGAAGGTAAACATGGCAATAATTACATTTACCCTCATCCTTGCATCCATCAGGATTTAAAATCAGTCGAAAGGAAAAGCAACCTGAACCATCAGCTTTAAGTGTATCAGATTTATATTTTTGATTTCTTGACAAAAAATGTGGATAAATTTCCTCGTTCAAATAGAAGCGAATTAACAGGCCGTGTGTGCCAGAAAAACTTCTGAACAAGAAACCTTCATGAGTCTCTCTATTCAGACTGATGTTGATTGCCGATAACAATTTTCTCCCCCTTGCTGTATCCTTCTCCTCTATTTTTCAGGCTTGCTACTTTCAAATTCAGAATGAACAAGACAGAGACTGAGGACAAAAGACAAAAGGAAGATCAATGGGTTGAAATGGTAATCTTTCTTGTATCGAAGAATATGAGAAATAGGTCAAATCTTTGGTGTATCAAGGAGCTGCGATTGCAGTCATTTTCAAGCCATTTCCGCAAACATTGCT
This sequence comes from Aurelia coerulea, assembly GCA_039566865.1. Taxonomy (NCBI): domain Eukaryota; kingdom Metazoa; phylum Cnidaria; class Scyphozoa; order Semaeostomeae; family Ulmaridae; genus Aurelia; species Aurelia coerulea. Next base: position 14,858,412 of record CM076958.1, on the reverse strand, counting down.
AATGTATAGATTCCTTTACAATGTGGCAAACTGTAAAATTCGAAGAGTTTAATTTTTTACGTGTTCCAGTAAGACGATTTTTGAATTCATTTATGCTTTAAGCCAAGTTCATAGGTTCCTAAAAACTCGTTGGGGAATCTCTGTGTAGTACCAGAAATCGTGTCGAGTACCGAGTACAGAAACCTTTTGCGAAATACCTATATCTCATCTAATGCCATTCACTGCAATGCATCCAATAGTATCACAAGAAGAAGAGTTGCCTCAGTGGTAGCGTGCTTGACTACCAATCTGAAGGTTGATGGTTAGAATTGTCTTCAATTGTCTTCAGAAATTGAATTTAAATTTCAATAGCAAGTAAATTATGGACCAGAATGGAACGTGGAATTCTCATTCCCATACAAACCCCTTACCTTACCAGCATTTTTCTAATTTCTGGGTCTATAAGATGAGCGATTTTACCAAGCAAATTTTCACATCTAACTTAGCCTTTGACTGATAGATTAACTTTTCAGTTTTGAATATGGGCCATGTATTTTTTATTCCACAGCCCTCCAAAACTTTGTTTCGACTCATCCGGTGGACTTCAAATGGGCTTTGATAACCGAATTTATATTTACAGAAGGTGACTGGGATTGCCTGAAAAATATGACTGAGAGAATGAGAATGGGACCTCCTTCAGGACCCTTATTTGTGGCCAAAAAATTAAGGACCATGTGTGTAGGAGTGTATTTTGATTGCTTTGTTCTTCACAGGATCCTATGAAAATATACTTTATGTAAAGTCTTGTAACTACTAAGGATTCAACTAAGATCTGTTTTGTTGCATTCTATTTATTATAATTTATTCCTAATTATTTGTCGCAAAACTAATCATCCTCCATGAAGAAGTCATTGCTATATAGTCCACCATGATTTTATCTGGCAGATGTAAGAAACCTTCAACAGGAGCGAGCTTTGTCTGTATCTGCATTATACTTAGCTACGACTCACTAACTGAGCAAAAACGATAGGGGATTTGTTTGTTTTGGTTTTCCAATTTTCACTGAACGAATCTATTCATGCGAAGCTAGCTTTCTTAACCTTGCGCATGAACACAATTTTACAAATAAACAAAACAATTTCGCTGAAAAATGAAGTTTGACAACTTGCAAAAGTTTATATTTCCACGAAGGTAGATTTACAGCTTTAAGATAAACCAGGATAGTTGAACAGAAATACAACTTGTGAATAGTCCAGTTCAGTTAAGTTTAATTCTAAATGCTAAAAGAACCGAGCAAATGCTTTGCGAAGAAGGTCCCTGTAACAATCCACACTCAGATGTACTGCTATGCTTAATTTATTTAATTGTAGATTAGAATCAATTTATAAGCGTGAACTGTTAATATTTTAATATAACATAGTAAGTTCTAAATTAAGCCATCGTGCAAACTAATCGTGGAGACTGAACGTTCTAATATTTTCATGTCTCAAGCAAAATTATATTCATACGACTTATTTCTGAAGTAACAAACTTTACAGCATTTTGTGAGTTGTTTTTATTTGCAATATCTTATGTTAATCTTGCAAATGGCGCATTTCGTGTCTTTTTCGCATCAAAAGAATTCTTTCTATCAAAAGAATTTCTTGTGCCTTTCATGGTGGGAACTCCGATGACCTAGTGTCTATTCTCGCCATGATCGGCACTGCATTTGTATTTTTGAGTTTCTTCGCTTAATTGATCATATAAAAAAATTCTTTCTATCAATTCCTAAGCAACAACAGGGTAGAAGGGGTAGATAGCTGAATGAAATATATTTCATCAAAACTCCAGCTAAAAAAGAACATTTGTCCACATCCAGCCATGATGTATGTCATCATAGTAGTAGTTCTCCCCGGGGAGGGGGGGGGCACTCCCATACTTGACCTGACGGGATGTGCCGCTCAACAGGGTGTCCTTTTGCGGTAAAAATTATGCGACAGGGTGTCATTTTCTAGCGAAAATTATGCGACAGGGTATTATAATAGGTAAACAAAATTATGCGACAGGGTATCACAAGCAAAAATTGCGTTCTACACCGTATTTGAGAGGCAAAATTTTTATGCGACAGGGTATCACAAGCAAAAATTGCGTTCTACACTGTATTTGAGAGGCAAAATTTTTATGCGACAGGGTATCACAAGCAAAAATTGCGTTCTACACTGTATTTAAGAGGCAACATTTTTATGCGACAGGGTATACTTTTGGCCTATTTTTTATGCGACAGGGTGCAGGGTGTGGAGAGGTTTTCCGCACACCCCCGTCACTTCCCTAGTCAAGTACCCCCCCCCCGGGTAGTTCTCCCACTTTCCCTCGAGATTTTCTGTGTTGAGACTTTTCTGCCCAATCATGCGCCCATATTTCTGCTACTTGCCCAATATATTGTTCTCTAAAAAGCAAATTAACGTTTTTTTAAAAAATTCTCTTGGTCCAAATTTCCAGAAGAGCTGGAAACAACTCAACCCAACCCATTTTAAAGCCATCTGAAAAAGGAAATGGTTTGTTGTTTGAATTTCACTTTGGTCAGCTTTGATTCAAACAAATCTGGCTTACCGCGCAATAAATCTAGTCCCCTATAAATATTCACAATATGACCAATTCTTCTTCAACAGACCTCTTTAAGACTTTTTGTTAGGAAAAAAAACTACTTCACTTAAGTTGCGAGAATTGAACGATGTTTCCTACATTGACATGAAATGACTGAATTGTGTACAACTCAATAGCCTGCAAACCAAAGGAAGTCTAGTGTACTCCTGCCGGCCCGATGAAGGAAGGTAGTAACGAAAATGATGAAAATTACAAAAGCAGGGGTTTCGGTTTCTCTGCAAAAAACGAGTTGACTTGCAGAAAAAAAATATATAAATTTCATCAGGATGAAAAGCTTAATTTTTGGTGACACTGAATTTATCTTCAAAAAATTAGGGATATCTCTGATGTTTGCAGAGGAAGGCAACCACAGGGAAACAAGTACACAAAATTTGTAATGAGCGCAATGCATGCTAGTTAAACACTCCCAAACCGAAGCGGAAAGGTGGACAGAAATGGCGTCGTTGTTGAGATTTGCTTTGGCAAAATGAATCATCGCGAAAGGATTATTCACAAGATACACAACCTTAGAAGACACCTTTGTTGGATCATTTGAAGTATGGAGCAAATTTCGATGGAATAAAATACCAACTTCAAGTGCAAATGTTGTGAATTGTGCGCAGTGAAAGTCCAGTAGTTTTAGTTAGGCCGTTTGGAATTCCTAGCCTTCGGCATCTTCGTATCAAAGTTCGTTTTGACGACTGAATATCGGTTTTCAGTCGGTGTAGCATTTTTAGTTTCCACCTTGGATACTTTAGCGAAACACGGAAGATATTTCACCGCTGGAAGGTGATTTGTTTGTTTGAAAAAATAATAATTAAAAGTGAGTTGATTTGATTTGAAAATGGACTTGAGAAAGACGCCGGATGATCAGAAACTTCAACTTTGTCGAAAGTACTTCTATGGAGGATTCGCATTATTACCATTTTTGTGGCTCGTTAATACGATATGGTTTATGAGAGATGCATTCTTCAGAGAAGAATTTGCAGAACGAAAAGAACTGAGAAAATATGTGATTCGATCAGGGATTGGAACTTTGGTTTGGTTCATTGCTATTGTGATCTGGGTCACATTCTACCAACTAAACAGAGCAAGCTGGGGAGAACTAGGGGACACAATATCATTTCTAATTCCACTTGGTAGACCTTAGAATAGATTTTTCCTATGTTTCCGCTCAAACGAAAACTTGTCATATCAATCAAATTTGTTGTTGTTTACTTTTGCATCTTTGAAATTGATGTACAACAATCAAACTTTATTGATACAACCTGTTTCGCTTGAGTGGAAATTAACGGTGAAAAGCTCATTAGAACTTTAGTCTCAAGCTGTAAATTCCCATTGATTCTTTAATTTTTCTTTGATTTGCATACGAACATTTGTATCATATGTAAAATTTCAATATGATTTTGTTTACTTGCGAGGCTTCATTTTGAGCAAACGTTCCTGTGCAAACAATTTTTGTGGATGGAGGGCAATCAGTCAGAAACACCTTTAATAGACAGCCTAAATTTACAGTGAAATAATCTGGATTTTGCTGCATAGAAAATAAATGAATTGTTCAGTATTTGTTAAATCAGTACTTATTTACAACATTTGTTTCATGATCGCAGGAATCACAAAGCAGCAAAACTAGATTGAAAAGGCAATAGAAATAGGGGAGCTCTATAGCAATGCAATTATGTTTCTTCGCCGAAGGATCTTGATCTACTGTATCCATTGAATCTGCCCCATTTCAGCAATCATAGTTAAATTTTGAGGGCAGGAGCAAGCTCTCAGATACTTAATTATATGAAAAAGGCCTTTTTTGTGTGAAATCTCTACATAAATCATAAACATATGGAAGAATGGGCGAAATATGCTGTAACCATCCAGCTGCCCCTTTAAATGTTCTCTATGAAAAGGAGACAGTGAAAATATTTAAAACCTTTCAAGATGCAGGAAAAATTTTAAGAACCTGCGCTTTAATGCCAAATTCAGTGCAGCTGTAATATCTTGTGCGGTAGTGGATTTGAATCATTTCTTTAATTTGTATCAGAAAGGCTATTAAATGTTGCCTTTGTATGTTCAAAACCTTTTGCACCTGAAGGCTGACCTCCACCACTGCAGTCCTTTTCGTCGGCAACCAGCGCACTTGCACGTGTGCATGCTCTCTAGCAACAGAGTATGTGCATTAAGCTGACACGCTGGTCACTGACCAAAACTACTGCCAGTGGAGGTTGGTCTTTTATGCGAAGGGCAGTTTTTGTACTTTTGACTATTGTATCATAGATCAAAATTTGTGTAATCGTGATTTAAGGGTAAAGAATTTATAATGTTTGTGTTTCTTGTCTTCATTTAAGCTGACATTTTTGGTTTGTTCTGTTTTGTGGAAAATAAAAAAAGAGCATGCCTGATTCCAAGAGGGCATTTTGCATATAAAGATACAAAAATTATGCCTGAAGATACTCTCCTCTGTAATAACAAACTGCGGAACAAAGAAAGAAAAACAAAGATAACTGACCGAGGAGAGTAGCTGAAAGGCCAACTTTACAGAAACAATCTATCATTTAGCGAAAAATTAGCAGACAATATTGAGTTCCTCACTTTCAAAGACACTTCACCACACAGCATGAATGTTTTGAGTGTGCAAATATAAAATTAAAATTGTTTATATGTGATTGCTTCTGCTCTCAATTTTTACAATGTGAGTGCCTCAAAATGATTTTCTTGAAAGCACTTCTTACTAGATAGGTGTGTTTTCCTTGCGAATTTGGATACTTGGAAATTAATATTCAAACAAAATCATGGAGAAATTTTTCATTTTGAAGGATTGTTTTACCTATTTTGAGTCATGTGACCATTGGAAGCTATTGGAAAGCTTTTGTATTATACTACTTTTTGCATTTATGACGCAAGTCTGCATGGCTTTGGCATAAAGAATTGAAAATAATTCAACAGATGTTTTATCAAGACAAGAGACTTTCTCACTTGATTTGAAGTAGGGATTGTCGCTGCGACAGAGTTAAATCGCTGCCTCTGCGAAGGACTACAGTGCTTCTAAGACAAGATGGCGGCTGGCGGTAACTTCATCTTCCAATCATTCTGGCATAGTTTGATGTGAAAAGGACGTCGAAATGAAAGGGCTAGACATAAAACTAGTTCTAGAAGAGATACAGCTGTTCTAGAACTTCAATAGAGACATGTCAGAAAGCAATCAGACAGGAAACAGCCCTGAAGATTCAAATTTATTTCAGTTTAGCAGAATTCCCAGCACAACAGCAACACCATCCTCTTCATCAGCCTCAGCTGCAGACGTTCTTCGAAGAAGCTCATCAAGATCAATTAAACGTAAAAAGTTTGACGACGAAGTTGTTGATACTAGCAACCCATTCAAGAGAATGCCATCATCAAGACGAAGCTCTGAATCCAGCCAACCAGATCAGAAACCATCATTACCACCAACTGTTTCTATCAAAAAGGTAGAAATAGAAAAAAGATTACAGGAAATCAGTATGGTGTAAACAAATATATTTGTGTGCCAAAAAAATTCAGGCATTTGAAATTTCATAACTCCTTACCAATCTGCAGAGCGTGTGGCAACTGCACGCATTTCTCAAGATTTCAATGTACTTTCTAATTTTGAAGAAAATCCTTTGTTCTCTACGTTAAAAACAAATAAATCACAGACTTTGCATGTGAGCACACCATTGTTTTGTTGGTCTGCACGCAGCTGCACGCGCATGAGATCTTGTTGAGAACTGCCATAGGTCTGCAGATTGGGCTCCTTAGATAGAATAACTGGAATGGAATGGAATAAAATCTGTCTGAAATCTGTGCCATACTGATAGCCAAACAGGACCAAAGTATTTTTTCATGTTTTATGGGCATTGAAAAGATAGGTTAAATTTTCTTTATGAAAATCCTTTGTTTATGAAATGCCTGAAAAATGTCCTGAAACACTGGCTGGTCCTTTTTCAGCCATTGCACAACCGAGGAATTTGTGTAAAGTTGAATTTACTTGACAATGTAATAAGTTTTCCTTGCTCATAAAGACATGACAAAACATCACTTAAATACTGCAATTTTTCAAATGGCTTGAATTTGTTTTGGTGCGCTCGGTGGTACTGTATACTGTGATGTTGTAGTAATACCATTATAGACATGGTACACTACAATATAGTCAAAAGTGTTCTTTCATGTTGCATGCACACCTCTATACATACATACGTAGTATACTGTACTTTTATACTATGATATAACAATTGTTTAAACAGATAATGCAAAACACCATAAAACAAATAGAATGCCAAAGTCTAACCTTAGATGCTGGCTGGAAAGTATGGCATAGCCGTACCCAAGATTTCCAAATGAAAATTGGAACAGCACACATGAAATTTGAAAATATATTAATTTCTAAATAATGGCAAAATAGAAACATAAATGCTTGCGTGCACCCAACAACCTACTGTATTGTTTCTTTTGCCTCAAAAAGCTTTGTCACGCCTTATATCTTGATGAGAAGTGCCATATTTTCATGTTTGGTTGGCATTATCAAACTCTCTAATACAACTACTGTAGCTACTCTTTCTTTTGCTCAATAAATGTGAAGAAAACACCAAAAAAGTAATTTCAACAAATAGATGGAAATTCTTTTCTCTGATGTGACTTTATATTAAAGATCAAAGGATCTTTTTGAGTCCAAAAATCTTTTTATAAGCAAATATATTTCAAAGTAAATATCTTTCTTCCTTGCAGGGGATTTCAAAACAATCAACTTCTTCCAAAAAGAAATCCAAGAGAATGAAGGTAATTTCCTCACATTAAAGCTCAGATCTTCATAAAGTCCAAATTCTGTAACTACAGAATGATTGTGCCTTTGGGTTGTGATCATGAATGATGTCAAATGTTTTAAAGATTTAGCCTCAAGGAGAATTTTGGAACAGATACAATAGAAATTCCCTGTGGTGGGATGCGTCACTTACAAAATAGCACAACTTTCTAAAATGTATTGAGCATTGCAAAAAGCAAGTAGCAAATTCGAAAAAATTTGAGGATGAAGGGTAGAAAAAGTTTAGAATGTTATAAGTATGGAATGTTTGTCATCCTTCCAGCAAGGAACCAAAATTTTCTTTTTATTAGATACAAAAACTGATTATGTAAAATTTTCTGAATTTAAAGGAGAATCAACAGAGATAAAAGCCCTGCACTGAAGGAGTCTGGATATTCTATTAGTATTAGCCTATTGTGTGTGATGATTTTGACATGCACATGGATATTGTTTAGCTGGTGAAACAAGAACTTGTGTGGGAGTTTTGATGGATGTCCCATTTATAGAGCACCACCACTTAGCTCTGCTCACTCATTTTAATGCTGATTTTCACTCTTTTTTTAGCCACAACCAGTACCCTCTGACTTTGGTAGATGGAGACCAACTGATGACCTCACATTGATAACTGCTGTCCAACAGGTAAAGTTCAGTTGATCCAACTTTGTAGCATTGGCAATGCACTACCATGCTTCATTGTTATCCAGAATATGTCAAGAAGGACACATCAAGTGCAAATTCAGCTTATTTGTGAAGACCAGGTATCAACTCAGGAAAATTCAAAAATGAGGTGATACATGATACACAAAAGAGCTTTCTTAGGTTCCTTATGTATTCTACATCTTTGTGAATATGCATAAAATTTTGAAAGTTGTTGTGATTTGAATCTGTTATTTGATCAAAGAAATCTTCTTATTGTGTGTAGTGCAATTGTACAATGATAAACAAGTAAAATAGTAAAATATACTGTAAGCACTTTGATGCGAATTGAAATAAGCACAAAATTTTGTGCTTTTTTCCATTCGCATCAAAGTGCTTATTTGTGCTTATTTAAATTCGCATCAAAGTGCTTATATTTTCCTTTTTTTTTACTTGTTTATCACTCAAACTGTTATTGCCAAACCACATTTTTCTTTTTTCAATTCATCTAGACAAATGATTTAAATGCTGTTCATCTTGGTGTAAAATTTTCTTGTCATTTCACATTACGAGAAATTCAAGAGCGATGGTATGCTTTGCTGTATGATCCAGTTGTGTCAAAGTAAGTAGATATATATGATGAATTTTCTGTGAAGTCATTTTTTCTGTTTCTTCATAGAGTATCAGAATCTTCCCTTGATGTATAAAAGTTGAAAATAATGGAATGAGACAAGATCACATTTTTATCATCTGAAATAGAAGAAGTCTTGGGAGATGTTAGAATTACATTGCTTCCAAAAATAAGCAGATTTTGCAGTCCTTTTCGGGAATAAAACAACACACGTGCAGCAAAACACACAGGCAAATTCATTTGCGTGTGCGATTCGCACACATAGTTATTCAAGACGGTATTTAAGAAGTGACACAAAAATAGGTCTTCAAGTCTCCCTTTACTGATAAAGATAATCACATTACTGATAAAATGAATATCATTTGTTCATATGTTTATGTGTCAATGAAGCTTTTGTTTTTACAGGACTATACTCAGCAGTTTCTTCCTTGGTAAACTCAGACTCGTCTAGTGTCTGATTCTTCCAAACTATCAATGTCAACAGGACAAATCTCTTGTCTGCTCAGTTAATTTTCTTCATGAACATCGGTATCGGTAACAGCAATTACCTTCGCTCTATGAGCACCAAGTGTCGCAATTATTTATGACTGTGGGAATTGCCACTTGGGACTTTGCTGAAAGTGTTATAGGACTCGTCAGTAATCATGGTTTATTGAAGCACATGATTTGACATTGGATGTGTCGAATATCAAAGTACCACTTAAGCAAAATAACACTTCGCGCGTGTGATGAAAAGCACTCGTGACTCAATTTGCGTGTGTGCCAACGTGTGCGTGTGCGATCGCACGCGTCAAACGAAAAGGCCTGATTTTGAAGGCTTACATAACCAAGAAAACAAATTGTTATTAACCTTCCTTTTAAAAGTTATGAAGATTTTACGGTGTTGTATGGTAAATGTTTCAATATATTTTGCCAGATTTATGTTCAAACTAGCTTATGTTGATATATTTATATTTTCTCCATTTTTTTCTGCTTGATCTCATCAATAGCATTCTCAAAATACATTATCCCTTCATAACTGAGACTTTTCTCTACAAAATTCACTAATTTAAGCATGGTTCCAGTTATAGGAGATATATGTACTATCAATCTTTTAAATTTGTAAATTATATATTTGTAAATTAATTAATCTTATATGGACGTACAATATACTATAAATAGGGTTTCATACTCTGAATAAATCAGTTGCTCTTAAGATGCCCTAGTGGGTGAAACTAGTCAGCACTGAAATAAAGGATTAAAAGCGCAAAAGACCAAATTGATGCCTGTTTCTTCTAGTGGTTAGACCCTCTTCAAGGGTACACTATATGTACTATCAATCTTAGGTTGGCTCAGCAGGCAATGAAACAACTCCCTGTAGATGTTATCCAAGGTTACCAGAATAGTGCATTATGGAGTAAAGAAGAAGAGCAACTTCTAGCTGACATTGCATCAGTGAGTGATAATTGAAAGTTTTTATCAGTATTTGAAGATATAGCCTCATGATCTTTTCTGCTAGAAAGTTTAAGAAACCTACAAAGGTCATTAGTAAGAACAACATTTTCGATATATACATATTCCTGTACTGTAGCATCATTCTTGAAATGCAGCTTGATGATAAATTTGATAAGATGGAATGTGACCAAAATCATGATCAGGAACAGCAGCCCAGCAGATGTTGACAAAGATGACAAATTCAGTTAATTATTTTCAAATTCGATGAGACCACTGTATTGTGTTTCTTGTTATTGTTTACTGAGGACAACTCAAGTGATTAAGTTTCAGGTTTTTCTTGTTTAAAATCCTAAAGATTTTATATTCAAGCGTAAATATTTGTCCAAGCATTTACATATTTAGTTTATTTTTTCTCAGTATGTTGCTAATGTTTTGCCATCCCAGATCTTCTCATTGATGCTTTCCGATATTACAAATGTTCACAAATTGCTATTCTTCTCTTAATGTCCCAAAAGGATAAGGTTTTCCCAGTATGTATTGACAATCCTCTGAAAATATTTATCTGAAGTATATATCTACATACAGGGTGTCCCATATAAATTGTTAAATGTTAAAAATTACAATATACTGAAGGAACTCCATGATGAGATAGTCCAATTCCTGAGATTTTTAATTAATTTTCGATGCCAGAATCTTCCAAATCCGTTGAATATTCACGGGAAGTACAAATTTGTGTGAAAGCTGAAACCAGAATATGGTAAAACTAAATGGAGGTTATGGTAAAAGTAGCATGGGCTATCGTTTATTTTGTTTCCCGTTTATTTCAGAGCAAGCCAAATGGAATTTGAAAAGAATTTTGATAACCTAATTGTCAAAATATGGATACTTTGAGGAATTCTGTGGAAGAAAATTTGAAAATGATTCAGTCTCTCATCAATTGATGTTTTTTGGATACATGCATTCTTATGCAAATTTTGATGATGGTTGTAAGAATTAAGTTACTTTTGAAGTCCTATTTGGTTTGTTCTGATATTAACGAGAGGTATGACATTGGATTGTACCTAGAATTTGGAGCTTTTTTGCATTACATATCATCTAGGGGTCTCTGGTCACAACTGTCTATCATCTAGGGGTCTCTGGTTATAACTGTCGCATATTTTTTATCTTTCAAAGCATGCTACTCAGTGAATTTTCAACGGATTTTCAAGATTCTGGTCTCTAAAATTATTTCAAAATCTTAGGAACAGGGTTATCTTCCCATGAGCCCGTTCATGTTATTGTTAAATTTGAATATTTAATCAAACGTTGAATAACTTTTTTGCGACACCTTTTATTTTTTCACACAGAATAGCAATCCTAGCCCACAAAGATTTGAAAGACTTTTAGAGGACAATAATGACATTTTCCACAAATCAAGAACAACAAAAGCCTTGCTCAATCATTGGCTTCTCATGAAACATTACCAATTGTTATCTGACCAATCCGGTAAGTGGAATGATAAACCTCTGTGCTGCCATATTGAACCCTTGTTTGTGTATCGTCGAGTAGAAAGAAGTTCTCATTTGAAATCAACATTTTTAAAAATTGTTTGGTAGGTTTTTTGAAAAGTCTGACGAATAATTCTGACAAAAGAAAGCTTCAATTTCAATCTTCTTGATAATTTTCAATGGTTAAATCCTTTTCTATAACAGTTTGTGTGTTTCGTTTTCAGCACGATCAAGCGAAACAGATGTGAATTTACACGATATGGAAGGAAGATTAAATGATGACGAGATCATGTATGTATCAAAAAATGCTCGCTCGTTTAACTTTCTGTCAAAACATTAGATTTCTGAAAGGAAGAAAGATACGAAACCCATTGTTGTTTGGAAACGTACAAGAACATCTGAGTTCTGAAAGTTGCGTTTAGGGCCATTTACGAAATCCATTCTTGTTTGGAAACGTACAAGAATATCCGAGTTCTGAAAGTTGCGTTTAGGACTATCTACCAAATCCATTGTTGTTTGGAAACGTACAAGAATATCCGAGTTCTGAAAGTTGCGTTTAGGACTATCTACCAAATCCATTGTTGTTTGGAAACGTACAAGAACATCCGAGTTCTGAAAGTTGCGTTTAGGACTATCTACCAAATCCATTGTTGTTTGGAAACGTACAAGAACATCCGAGTTCTGAAAGTTGCGTTTAGGACTATCTACCAAATCTATTGTTGTTTGGAAACGTACAAGAATATCCGAGTTCTGAAAGTTGCGTTTAGGACTATCTACCAAATCCATTGTTGTTTGGAAACGTACAAGAATATCCGAGTTCTGAAAGTTGCGTTTAGGACTATCTACCAAATCCATTGTTGTTTGGAAACGTACAAGAACATCCGAGTTCTGAAAGTTGCGTTTAGGACTCTACCAAATCCATTGTTGTTTGGAAACGTACAAGAACATCCGAGTTCTGAAAGTTGCGTTTAGGACTATCTACCAAATCTATTGTTGTTTGGAAACGTACAAGAATATCCGAGTTCTGAAAGTTGCGTTTAGGACTATCTACCAAATCCATTGTTGTTTGGAAACGTACAAGAATATCCGAGTTCTGAAAGTTGCGTTTAGGACTATCTACCAAATCCATTGTTGTTTGGAAACGTACAAGAACATCCGAGTTCTGAAAGTTGCGTTTAGGACTATCTACCAAATCCATTGTTGTTTGGAAACGTACAAGAATATCCGAGTTCTGAAAGTTGCGTTTAGGACTATCTACCAAATCCATTGTTGTTTGGAAACGTACAAGAACATCCGAGTTCTGAAAGTTGCGTTTAGGACTATCTACCAAATCCATTGTTGTTTGGAAACGTACAAGAATATCCGAGTTCTGAAAGTTGCGTTTAGGACTATCTACCAAATCTATTGTTGTTTGGAAACGTACAAGAACATCCGAGTTCTGAAAGTTGCGTTTAGGACTATCTACCAAATCCATTGTTGTTTGGAAACGTACAAGAACATCCGAGTTCTGAAAGTTGCGTTTAGGACTATCTACCAAATCTATTGTTGTTTGGAAACATACAAGAACATCTGAGTTCTGAAAGTTGCGTTTAGGGCCATTTACCAAATCCATTGTTGTTTGGAAACGTACAAGAATATCCGAGTTCTGAAAGTTGCGTTTAGGACTATCTACCAAATCCATTGTTGTTTGGAAACGTACAAGAACATCCGAGTTCTGAAAGTTGCGTTTAGGACTATCTACCAAATCTATTGTTGTTTGGAAACGTACAAGAACATCCGAGTTCTGAAAGTTGCGTTTAGGACTATCTACCAAATCCATTGTTGTTTGGAAACGTACAAGAACATCCCAGTTCTGAAAGTTGCGTTTAGGACTATCTACCAAATCTATTGTTGTTTGGAAACGTACAAGAACATCTGAGTTCTGAAAGTTGCGTTTAGGGCCATTTACGAAATCCATTCTTGTTTGGAAACGTACAAGAATATCCGAGTTCTGAAAGTTGCGTTTAGGACTATCTACCAAATCCATTGTTGTTTGGAAACGTACAAGAATATCCGAGTTCTGAAAGTTGCGTTTAGGACTATCTACCAAATCCATTGTTGTTTGGAAACGTACAAGAACATCCGAGTTCTGAAAGTTGCGTTTAGGACTATCTACCAAATCCATTGTTGTTTGGAAACGTACAAGAATATCCGAGTTCTGAAAGTTGCGTTTAGGACTATCTACCAAATCCATTGTTGTTTGGAAACGTACAAGAACATCCGAGTTCTGAAAGTTGCGTTTAGGACTATCTACCAAATCCATTGTTGTTTGGAAACGTACAAGAACATCCGAGTTCTGAAAGTTGCGTTTAGGACTATCTACCAAATCCATTGTTGTTTGGAAACGTACAAGAACATCCGAGTTCTGAAAGTTGCGTTTAGGACTATCTACCAAATCCATTGTTGTTTGGAAACGTACAAGAACATCCGAGTTCTGAAAGTTGCGTTTAGGACTATCTACCAAATCCATTGTTGTTTGGAAACGTACAAGAACATCCGAGTTCTGAAAGTTGCGTTTAGGACTATCTACCAAATCCATTGTTGTTTGGAAACGTACAAGAATATCCGAGTTCTGAAAGTTGTGTTTAGGACTATCTACCAAATCCATTGTTGTTTGGAAACGTACAAGAATATCCGAGTTCTGAAAGTTGCGTTTAGGACTATCTACCAAATCCATTGTTGTTTGGAAACGTACAAGAATATCCGAGTTCTGAAAGTTGCGTTTAGGACTATCTACCAAATCCATTGTTGTTTGGAAACGTACAAGAACATCCGAGTTCTGAAAGTTGCGTTTAGGACTATCTACCAAATCCATTGTTGTTTGGAAACGTACAAGAATATCCGAGTTCTGAAAGTTGCGTTTAGGACTATCTACCAAATCCATTGTTGTTTGGAAACGTACAAGAACATCCGAGTTCTGAAAGTTGCGTTTAGGACTATCTACCAAATCCATTGTTGTTTGGAAACGTACAAGAACATCCGAGTTCTGAAAGTTGCGTTTAGGACTATCTACCAAATCCATTGTTGTTTGGAAACGTACAAGAATATCCGAGTTCTGAAAGTTGCGTTTAGGACTATCTACCAAATCCATTGTTGTTTGGAAACGTACAAGAACATCCGAGTTCTGAAAGTTGCGTTTAGGACTATCTACCAAATCCATTGTTGTTTGGAAACGTACAAGAACATCCGAGTTCTGAAAGTTGCGTTTAGGACTATCTACCAAATCCATTGTTGTTTCGAAATTTACAAAAACATCTGAATTCTGACAGTAGAAACTTGCAAAAACATCCAAATAAGAGAGTTCTGGTCAGAATCTCCATAGAAATGATAGCAATCTGTGATACGTGAAAGAAGTTTAGATTTTTAACCATTTTAATACGAAACATTAGAAACTGACTGTTGTTCGATATCGGGTATCTGCAAAATATCTGGGAGATTCCAATTGTTTGTCTCCTTTTATAATGCTCTTAACAAGAGTTTGGTGATTTTTTTGTTACAGATAAAAACAGCTAAGCTACAACCAGATACCATAAATATTCTACAGCTGCCATAGGTGCTGGAAAGGACATATATTTTTACATGCTGATAAGATCATTTTATTACAAGGCATAAATACTAGTAGGCAACCTTCGATCTTAAAGATTATGGTATTGTGCGTTAGATAGTGTCCTTCGATGTGTACGCCTAGGCACAAAGTATGGGAGATAGTGGACTTGCCCTAGTCTTACAAGACAACTTGGGCAAATCCAGGAAGATGGGGGCTGCTTTATACCTTCCATCCTCCCCCCCCCCCTTTTGGCTTTCGTGACAGTATCTAAAGGCCAGACATGGTCTGGACGTTCAGTGTCACTTCAGGTGTAGCTTCTGCCAGAAGACAATCACATATTCAAGTCAACTGCCTTTCGCCTCAGCATGGCGCTTTTTCATCAGGGTTTGGTCCCGTAGCCTTTCTTCAACCAAGAAGTACCCACATGGCAGTGGGGGCATGGGTTTTAAGGCGCCCATAGCTCGCCTTACTCTGGAGGCTGCAACTCTGTGGCATTTTATAGGGACCACGATGCCACGAATGGTCCCACCACGTTGTATCAGGCCCTCCAGTCGGATGCAGTTTAGCGTCATACCCAGGACAAATACTGGGCAAATACTAAGCAACAATATACCACAGGTAACATGGAATTACATAATAACCCTGTGGCATTTAGCAATTAACTTGAAATCCGTCTCAAAATAGATGTCAGGTGAAACAGTTCGGGAATTTATCGAATGTTCATAGACTGTTGTCATCAAGTTTCAACTACGACTAGTACCCCGTTTACACGGAGCAAAAATACGGGATTCAAACGAAAACAGATCAGGAGCTAGCCTGCGTGCAGACTCAACTCTTCCAAAGTCTGCACGCAGGCTAATCAGGATCGCAATCCATTCGCACATGCGTATTGCGCATTGTTACGGAGCCTAGAAATATTACAACAACAATAAACAAAATATCTACTGCGCATGCTTACAGGATTTCGATCGGGATGGCGATCCCGAGAAGCGTTTACACGGCACACCTTTTCAGGATCAGGGTTGCGATCCGGATCGCGATCCACCTCTGAAGTGGGATCGAATTTTAGAGGATCGCGATCGCGATAAAAGTGTTTACAAGGCACACTTTTTCAGGATCGGGATTGCGATCTGGATTGTGATCCCGTATTTTTGCTCCGTGTAAACAGGTTATAAGTTTGATGATAATATAGGCAAGTAAACTATCAACAATCTTTATTGTTGATGCAACGTTGTACGCATTAGATTTCTTGAACATGATTGAAGATGTTTCTGAAGCTTTCTTGACAAATTAGATGAATGAAAATTGAGTCTAAATCCCTTTGGTGTAACATTTGATCGAAGACATTTGTTGAGGAAGAAGATGTGGCTTTATTGTTGAGTCTTTATTGATTATTGTAGGAGTTCCAAGGACGAATTACTAGATCAAGAGTTATTTGCTGTTGATCGACGACAGAAAAGAGAATTAAAAAGGCTAGAAGAAGAGATTCCCCAATGGCAAGTTATCATCGACGATCTTATTGGAACTGGTAAGCCAAACAAATTTTATTTCGCACACAAAATAGTCTACGTATATTTAAGATATAATGCTAAAAGAGTCACATTATATCAGGTACAATTCACAAAATTATGGCAAAGCACCAAAATCAGTTGAAATCACAAGAATCTTTAAACATCACAAAACCCCATAAAATATGTTCGTTGCGTGTGGTACTGTAGCAATTAAACGATAATATAATAAATAGATGATTTAAGTACCAACAATAGCTGAGATGTTCAGAAACACGACATTTCGAGCATATACTCTTTATCACAAAACCCCGTACGCTATTTTGAAACATGATTTCACTTATGTGCTTCTGACTCCTCCGTTCATTTCCTTTTGTAAGTTCACTTTGCCTATTTTGTTTTCTTACATTTAGACCTTACACAGATCTGTTGCATCATTTCTGTAAGCACTTTTGTCGAATGATATCAATTTAACGATAGGCGAAGGTGAAGGTGAAGTTGCGTTTTAGCGCCAAGCGCTGGGATCGCGGAAGTAAAGAAGACCTAATCGAGTTTGCGAACCAAGTTGTAGGGCTCTACCGCACCTGGTATCGAACCCTGTCCGCCTGACTTTTCTGGCTTGGCTGCAAAGTCAGAGGATTACACCACTGCGCCACAACGCCTTCAGATAGAAAGAATCCACGGTACTTCATGCGCTGGTTGAACATTATGTATATTTAACGAGTTTCATGTTTAGGCAACATTAGGCCATAAGAATACACGATCAATTTGCTTGTTTTGTAGCTGTATTTTAAGTTGAGCAGCAACAGATCCTCATATTAAGCTATTCGATAACTTGAAAATGGTCTAACATGTTCCTTTCTATTGCATATCTATGAGTATAAATCCGGCCAATTCAAACATCTCTATAACTACGATGAGCTGATTTGTTATGTTTTTTCAAGGTTCAAATATATCTGAATTTGACTCCCAAACTCTTGCTGTTCTTCGAGGACGGGTCGTTCGTTACCTGATGCGATCAAAAGAGGTGAGGCGAATCACACGTTCTGTAGATAGTGTAGATATATTTGTTGGCTTGTGCCAAATGAATAATATCTTTGTATATATTTAAATGCATTTGATTTTTGTTTGTTAAGAATTTGTTCTTTGCTTCATGTCAAAGAATTCAAATTGTGACCCCTCAGAGCTGCATAGCTAGATCACACATCTTAAGTAATCTGCTATTTGCCTTAAGTGGTGTTTTCTCATCACTGGGGCTTAGATTTGGTCTTTGAACACACAGGCTAAAATTGCACTCCGGTGCACTCGGTTTTGGGGTTACAGTAAAAATTTTAGCTTTTTATCCAGAAACCGGTTCATTTTACAATCATACGATAAACCATGGCAAGTGCAGGTATTGGTGCAGAAAGGAAACTAGGATGTTCTATTAAAAACCCTTATTCAAGCAGGATTCTTAATTCCCCAAGCAAAAGGTTTGTGAGATTCAAATCTCTGAAATGTTTTTAGCCTCTCAGTCATGACTGCGTTCTTCCATATAGGTAAAACGTCTAAGATCATTGTAAGACAACTTACGTCAGTAGTTCCTACTGTTTCAAACAAAAGGCTGTTGTTGTTTCTAGAGTTTTAAGGGTAGCTCTTTCGGGAGGCTTTGGCCTTTCAACGTCTGTTATATACTGTATGATTCAGAACACACGCGCCATTTGGAAGCCTGCTGTTCCCTAAATATCAAAGCAAGAATATTGGCTGAAGTAATAAGGACAGATTTGGTAAGACAATAGCACGAGTTGGTTTTGATTGACACCGCAAGTCAAAGCCATTAGCGATAGCAGACAAAGGAAATTCTCTCAACCAGTAGTTCAAAACAAACAAAGCTGTAAAAGTTTCTCTGAAGCCCAAGTAGCTATCGCCCTCGTTGTGCAGTCCAGAAATTGTTTTAAGAGCAAACATGAGCATATATCGAAAGGAGAAGGATATATCTACACATCTACCGCGGGCATTTTATTTCTTTGGTTCAGAAGCGGAGCAGTAAGTGTTTAATTACACCCAAATAAAATAAGAGAATTGAATCGCTTCTCAGTCGGCTATCATGCCTTGTAGATAACAGAAAAATCTACTTTAACTTTAAATCATAGAGGTGACACTCTGATGAGAACATAGGTTCTAAAGGCCTCATTGTGCCAGAAATTTGTCTTTTTCTTTGCGTCCGCCTCCTCCATAGTATATAATTTTCAGTAACCACATTTAGCAATATTTTTTCAAATTTCGTACTTTTTATCGGCTCACTTGGTATGTCAGTGGTTAAAACCTTCACTTTCAATAAAAAATCATCTTTCTTGCAGATAACGTTTGGCAGGAATGCGTCGGATATGCGTGTTGATATTGATTTTTCACTGGAAGGCCCAACTTGGAAAATATCACGAAGACATGGAATGATTAAAATGACGAATGAGGGTAAATTTATGTTGCATAACCAAGGTAGACGACCTGTGTTTATTAATGGTGCACCTGTGGTTTCTGGATCTGTCATGCAGTTGCAACACAACAGTGCCTTGGAGGTATAATTTCTTTCTTTAATTTTAGTTTTTGCTCATATAGCCATGCAGAAGAAGACCGTCGTTAACGTATTCAGCAGATCAAACATTGCGTTGGCCATGATGGTTTCGGCTGAAACTGTTTCATTTCCACTGAAATCATTTCTGCCCAAATTGCTCATTATGGCAGTCTAGCTGTGGTAAAATATTCAGCAGGGGTGGAAAAAATATTTTAATTTCTGGGACCAAAAAAGTCGTTGAAAAACTTTCTGTGATAGCCACGTGCTCAAAACAAGAATCCACCTTTGAAAAGACATGATAGAAATGCGTAGGGCAGATTTTGCAGATTGATCAATGATCCTCAATCTCAATCGAAAATGGTATATTTCGAAGTTTGTTGATTTTTGACTTACTCCTCACCGAGCTATAAACAGTGTTTTCGTAGACTGGAGACAGCTTAAATTTACCAAATATCAATCCAAGTATCTAAAGACTTACTTTGAAATGCAAAGAAAATTTTTTAGATTTTCACACAAAGTTTAAATGATCAATCCCCCCCTTCTTCTCGCTTTTAATTCTTTCTGGAGACCTGAGAAAATTTCTGGGACCATTGGTGCCGTGGTCCGCTATTTTTTCCACCCATAATATTCAGAACGTTGAAAAATGACAAGAGAAAGTGCAGTTTTTCTAACAACGAACTTGGTTCGGTCAGTAGTTTCTTTATCCAGTTTATGCTTTTTCGTGTAACCGCAGCGCAACTTCAAACAATGATTTAACATTTGCGGTTAAAGTAGGCTGCATTCTCTCATCTCTATGAATTTATTTCTATCATTAAACTTAGGGAATTTGAACTCGGTTGAAATAGTCTTTCCTCTACCTCCACGAACCTTGTAAAACCCAACTTTCTGATCAACTAAAGACATAACTCAAAGATTCAGCATGATCATTTTTTTTCGCTTCAGACTTCTGTCCGATATATTATCAGCAAGACGTTTGGACAAACATTTGTCATTGTTATCCTTGTTCGCTTCAGGCAGGAGGTGCAGGAAACTCTTATTCAGTAATGGTTCATTTAACCCTTTAAACTGTGAACATGTTCAAAGATTTGCCAACAGGAGCACATAAGCCCTGCAACATCTTTTTGGGTTTTCTGAGTCTAATTAATGTTTTTCCTTTCATTTTCAGATTTGCGGTTTGAAGTTTCTCTTCTTGATAAATCCAGAACTAAATAAAGTGAGAGAGGGAAAGCAAGAAATTGTTACGAGAAAAGACAAACTTACGGAAGGCTCGCATGCCTGAGCTTTAATGGTAATGTTCTGTAGGTAATTATGGCGCAGGATAAAGCAATTTACGCTCTTCTTGATAAATCCAGAACTAAATAAAGTGAGAGAGGGAAAGCAAGAAATTGTTACGAGAAAAGACAAACTTACGGAAGGCTCGCATGCCTGAGCTTTAATGGTAATGTACTGTAGGTAATTATGGCGCAGGATAAAGCAATTTATACCATAAATGGATAATGGAAGAATGCTAGTCTTCGCTAATACAGCAGTTAATCTATCTACAACCTCATTTTCACTGTATCAGTATGGTTTTGATGCGCTACAAATTTGTTCAGTTCAAGCAAAGACGCCTACCTTGTAGGAAGTGTGTTTATCCCAGTACTGTAGAGTAATTGGCGTCCTGTGACCCAGTACAGAGTGTCCCAGAACCGTACTGTGACACTTTTTTGTTTTGTTTTGTCCACTTATTTTATATCGATTATTTACATCTAGCTTACTATATACAATTTCATATGTACACGCAAACTAATCCAAATCGATAAAAGCAGTACACACAGTCAGTCTTCTCAAGATCGAGATGACGTATGAATAACTTTGTGGTTTCAAATTCCGGTGTTTATGTAATACGAGATCAACTGTTATACGAGTTGGCCACAGGGAATCAGACAGCGTGATTTTTGATTGGTCAACACTAACAGGCGCTAGAATTTGAAAATCCCTGTATGCACAGATAGACAGGACTGGGTCACAGGATATCAATTACTCTGTGAACATTAGGTCACGGATACAGTAAAAGGTAGGCGCCCTTGGTTCAAGAGCGTTTACATTGCTCCAGAACAAGATTATCCATCGATAGCAGTAATCAAAATGTTACGGATTACCAGGAACAGTGAACAGGAGACTGATCAGTTACAGATCCAAAGTTATACTGGCAAAGTGTAACGGGGTCTAAGACCGTAATAACAGGATGGACATTGCAAAAAAAAAATAAATAAAAATGAGCAAACTTGTAACCACTTTGTTATTCCGAAGAGCTTATAATCTCGGGCAAAATGTGTCGAGAATTTTGAAGCACAAAATGTGCAATACTTTGATCTGCCTTTGATAATTTCGCTATTTTCTATCAAAAGTCATATTTAACTTCGAACAGACAAGTTGTCCGAAATCCAAAATAAAGTTTTACCGTTGGGTTTTCTGTCAACCTTTTAGCAGAACCATCCAATAAAAAACTAGTAATGTCCGTCTCGCGTCAACTGTACGTTATGCTAAAAGTTGAAACGCTTTGAAACAAGAACTATTGCGCTTACTGCGTTCTTCATTGGAGACAATACTGCTGTTATTTCATGTACATATTATGAACGTAGTTAGAGAATACACTGACGTTTTTCTCTGAGATTTGCTCCCTGCTCTTTGCCAGTATTTTTGTGTTTGCCTTGCCTGTTTGATCAGTTATGAGTTCATTCGCAAACACCTTGCATCGCATGGCAAATATGAGGCTTTGGCTTACAGTTTCTTTCCTTTGTCTCATTTTTGATAAAAATACAAGAGAGTGATACAAGAGAGAAATACAAGAGAGAAATACAAGAGAGAAATACGAGAGGCTTGCGTTTTTCCGAAAATGCTTTTGTCGAAAAGTCTCATTTTCAACCAAAATACAAGAAAAGAGGATTGCTTTTTTACCAAGAATACTTCATTTTGAAACCAGAATACAGGCAAGACTTCAATCCCAGCTTTTTCACAAAAACTGCGTTTTTTCGAGAAGTCTCGTTTTAGACAAAACTACATTCATGGAAAGCTTTTCCGTAGTTCTTATTTTTACGGAGCAATATAATAATAATTAGGGCTAGCCACTTCCAAATTTGGAGCAATTGGCAATCATTGACTGTTACAGTGTCACTGTTGCAGTAGATCTTTCGTCAAGAGTCACTTTTTGCGTCTATTTTCTTGAAGCAGTCAGACAGCAAAGTGAATTAGAATTCTCTTTTTCAACCCCAAAAGTCACTTTTATCGAAAATACTCATTTTCACCTGCCGGGTGTCTCAAAAAATGTCCCCCTGTTTGAAATATAATTGCAGCAAAAGTAGTGGCGCGATGATTATAGGGATTGCGTTTTCTGATAGTTAAAATAATGAAGTATTTTTTAAATAGTTTAGGAAATTTTCAAAGTGGTAGTCTGTTGACAAATTTGTAGAATTAACATGATTAACAAAATGGTGAACTGAAAGTGAGACGGAAACTGAAATTAGTATCTCATTTATTGTTCTGAAAAAGGATTGTTGAAAATAATAAAACTGACAAGCTGCATTTCTTTTATTTGAAGATGCCTTTGATCATGCATGTTTAGGCCATTTTCTGAATGTTGTGCAAGACTAATCTTTTAATGTTTCGAATTTACTGCTGTACCACCATCTTGGAAATTACCATAAAATGCAGAAAACAGTAATGCAAGTAAACTTGCTGCAATAATTTTTCGAATAGGGGGATATTTTTGTGAGTCACCCGGTACAATATTGGCCATGGACTTATTTTTCGATCGAAGTAGCATTTTATCAAAAAGTCTCTTTGCCAAAATTCTCATCAGAAGCCTTTATCATCAAAAATATCCTCCTGCTCGAAAATGTTCATTTCAGTCAAAAGCAATGATACAAACCCCATGCAGACAACATTTTCATCGGAAATAAGATGTGATATTTGCACGCAAAATTAACGGAAATATTCTTAATCCACAGCCTTGCCCAGCGGCGTGGCCAGGGTAAATTAAGTGAGGGGGTATTAGAATGAGGGGGTCTGGAGGCGAAGCCCCCAGGAAAAGTTTTGGGGCCACGTCCTTTACTTTGGCTTAAAATGCATTTCCCAATATCATGCTTACCTTTAGCGACAAGAAAATTTTGATTGTTTTGTGACAGCTATCCTATGCATCAGAGTACGAGGAAAATTTTTGAAGAAGGATCCTTTACTTTGGCTTAGAATGCATCTCCCAATATCATGCTTACCAGTGCTAAAATGGAAGGTTTAAAATTTCTCGGAAACTTCTTATCCAACCTATACCCAGCTAGTTTCTCTTCGGTTTTAGAGGAATCTCGAGGACAATCTTTCCACAAAAGTGGGAGGGGGGGCAATTGCCCCCCATACCCCCACCCGTGGCCACGCCACTGGCCTTGCCATTTTGGCTGAAATGAGAGATTTTTTTCAAAGCGATTTTTCTCATTGCCCATTTGAAATTGAAAACTTTCCTTCTTGTATTTTGGATGGAACTAGCAACACTCGATAGTTCTTATTCCAATGCATCGAGGCCTTGAATCCGTCGACGAAATGGAACCTTGAAGTTTACCCTGATCTTTCAGAATCTGTTGAGCCCTCTTGTTCCCAGGTTAAGGAAGCATATGCAAGGGCGCCTACCTTGTAGGAAGTGTGTTTATTCCCAGTACTGTAGAGTAATTGGTGTCCTGTGACCCAGTACAGAGAGTGTCCTAAAACCGTACCGTGACCCAGAAGTACACAGAGTCAGTCCTCTCAAGGTCAAGATGACGTATGAATAACTTTATGGTTTCAAATTCCGGTGTTTATGAAACACGAGATCAACTGTTATACGATCTGGCCACAGGGAATCAGACAGCGTGATTTTGATTGGCCAACACTAAAAGACGTTAGAATTTGAAAATCCCTGTAACCAGACAAAGATTAACAGGACTGTGTCATAGGACACCAATTACTGGACGTAAAGTACCGTGAATCTTCCTACAAGGTAGGCGCCCTTGGCATATGCTTGCCATTTATAAGAAATACCACAGGGGGTCCAGGAATGTCAGTGAAGACCACTGTAGTTTTGGTTTCTTGATTCCGCGGTTCTCGGTTCCTTCGTTCGTCATTAAAATAACAGCTGTGTAAGTTGATACCGATTACATCATCCTTGTGTGCGGTCAGCTAGCTATTGTTACAGTAGAATATAGTATAGTCCTCTTTTCTTTCTCTTTCTTGCTCTCACACGACAAATGAAACAGTAGCTGGCTGACCGCACACAAGGATGATGTAATCGGTATCAAATTACACAGCTGTTATTTTCATGACGAACCAAGGAACGAAGGAACCGAGAACCGCGGAATCAAGAAACCAAAACTACAGTGGTCTTCACTGACATTCCTGGACCCCCTGTGGAATTACTGGTAAAAATCTGCGTTTAAAGCAACACATCTCTTTGCGAATTCGTTCTCATACGGATACATAATTGAAGGACACAGTCTGTGAGTTGCAAAGAATGAAGAAGGAACTAGTCACGTTATACGAGTTCATATTTTTATTCGAAGACAGCGATCAGCACGCTTAATTTTTTCTCTACCAAATTTTGTTTATTACAATACAAATTCATCACGATGATAATTGACGTAGAAAATCTTTTAAAAGTGGTCACACATGGCATAAAATTGCCATTCTAGCAAAATGCGAGTGAAGGAAAAACTGAAAGTCAAACAGAATGAAGACTGAAACCCCGATAGGACTTGATTATAGTGTGGGTTTAAAGATTTCCACAAATGAAGAAGGAAACTACACTGCAATTTTAGATTGTCTGAAAATCACATTTTTTTGGCCTAAGAGGGAAACATGGATCCAAACAGCAGTAGTCGAACTGATAGAAAAGTCAACAAAGTCAAATTTGTTTATCATTTCAACCACTGCAGTGCCAATCTTTATTTTCTGCTTAGGCCAAATTTGATTTTCAGACAAACTGAAATTGCAGCGTGCTTGCAAAGAACCCTGGGTGAAAATGTCTCCTTAACGAGGATGTAAATAGTTGAACTATGTAAACGAGCATACACCAATAATGCAGAAAAGAATTACACGCCAACAACGGTATATTCTTCTAAAATATCTTTGATTTCAATTTTAAACGAAACCATTAATTGAGTCTCGGGCTCTAGTACTTGGTGTGCCAAAAATGTAGCCGCGTTAGACAGGCCACGATAAATCGTATACGCTGATGAGCCGCTTTCGACGATTTCTTTAATTCCTAGTCAGAATCATAAATCAGCCCAAATCACATTTATATCTTGGGCACTTTTTCCAAGTTTTTTGGCAGCCTGCTATAATTCTAGTTGTAAACAATTTCCAGCAAAGGCTTAGTTTGAAAACAGCTTAGGACGGTCGAAAAACATCGACACAAGAAAGCTCTTCAAGAAGAATTTGGAATATAGAACTTTAATCACAGATCTTTTCTCGCAGATTCCCTCTAATCAGGCCTGAAATAGGTGTCACATATGGGGTTACAGATATTTTGGATAGATGCTACATGAAACATGCTGGACTATAAGGAGGGGATGAGCACACGGGCACACCTTAGATATGAAACCAAGTTCTCCTGGTCCTTCCTGAATCTTTCAAAGGAGGTACGCTAATGTTAAAGAGCTGCTTTCACCCAGTGTCCTTTGCGGGCACACTGAAATTTCAGACTGTCTGAAAATCGAATTTGGCCTAAGTGGAAACCTTGGATACACACTGCATTTATTGAACTGATAGAGAAGTTTTCTTTAACTGAACTGTTCTCTCAGCTCAACTACTGCCCTGTGGATCTAAAGTTGATGTTTAGGCCAAATTGGATTTTCAGACAGTTTGAAATGGTAGCGTGCCCGCAAAGAACCCTGGATGACAATGGCTCTTTAATAAGGTCCATCATATCATTCTTTCGGCAATAGTACGAAATATTTGAAGACCAAAGAACTTTTATGGAGTTTTGGGGGATTTTTCTCAAAACAAAACGGTTTTTGCCAAACGCGTACGAGATTTTTTGAGGAATGATGTGCTCCTTGATATGATAGATTTTCTGAAAGGAAGGGGTAGTCTCATATGATAGATTTTCTGAAAGGAAGGGGTAGTCTCATATGATAGATTTTCTGAAAGGAAGGGGTAGTCTCATATGATAGATTTTCTGAAAGGAAGGGGTAGTCTCATATGATAGATTTTCTGAAAGGAAGGGGTAGTCTCATATGATAGATTTTCTGAAAGGAAGGGGTAGTCTCATATGATAGATTTTCTGAAAGGAAGGGGTAGTCTCATATGATAGATTTTCTGAAAGGAAGGGGTAGTCTCATATGATAGATTTTCTGAAAGGAAGGGGTAGTCTCATATGATAGATTTTCTGAAAGGAAGGGGTAGTCTCATATGATAGATTTTCTGAAAGGAAGGGGTAGTCTCATATGATAGATTTTCTGAAAGGAAGGGGTAGTCTCATATGATAGATTTTCTGAAAGGAAGGGGTAGTCTCATATGATAGATTTTCTGAAAGGAAGGGGTAGTCTCATATGATAGATTTTCTGAAAGGAAGGGGTAGTCTCATATGATAGATTTTCTGAAAGGAAGGGGTAGTCTCATATGATAGATTTTCTGAAAGGAAGGGGTAGTCTCATATGATAGATTTTCTGAAAGGAAGGGGTAGTCTCATATGATAGATTTTCTGAAAGGAAGGGGTAGTCTCATATGATAGATTTTCTGAAAGGAAGGGGTAGTCTCATATGATAGATTTTCTGAAAGGAAGGGGTAGTCTCATATGATAGATTTTCTGAAAGGAAGGGGTTGTCTCATATGATAGATTTTCTGAAAGGAAGGGGTAGTCTCATATGATAGATTTTCTGAAAGGAAGGGGTTGTCTCATATGATAGATTTTCTGAAAGGAAGGGGTTGTCTCATATGATAGATTTTCTGAAAGGAAGGGGTAGTCTCATATGATAGATTTTCTGAAAGGAAGGGGTTGTCTCATATGATAGATTTTCTGAAAGGAAGGGGTAGTCTCATATGATAGATTTTCTGAAAGGAAGGGGTAGTCTCATATGATAGATTTTCTGAAAGGAAGGGGTAGTCTCATATGATAGATTTTCTGAAAGGAAGGGGTTGTCTCATATGATAGATTTTCTGAAAGGAAGGGGTAGTCTCATATGATAGATTTTCTGAAAGGAAGGGGTAGTCTCATATGATAGATTTTCTGAAAGGAAGGGGTAGTCTCATATGATAGATTTTCTGAAAGGAAGGGGTAGTCTCATATGATAGATTTTCTGAAAGGAAGGGGTAGTCTCATATGATAGATTTTCTGAAAGGAAGGGGTTGTCTCATATGATAGATTTTCTGAAAGGAAGGGGTAGTCTCATATGATAGATTTTCTGAAAGGAAGGGGTAGTCTCATATGATAGATTTTCTGAAAGGAAGGGGTTGTCTCATATGATAGATTTTCTGAAAGGAAGGGGTAGTCTCATATGATAGATTTTCTGAAAGGAAGGGGTAGTCTCATATGATAGATTTTCTGAAAGGAAGGGGTAGTCTCATATGATAGATTTTCTGAAAGGAAGGGGTTGTCTCATATGATAGATTTTCTGAAAGGAAGGGGTAGTCTCATATGATAGATTTTCTGAAAGGAAGGGGTAGTCTCATATGATAGATTTTCTGAAAGGAAGGGGTAGTCTCATATGATAGATTTTCTGAAAGGAAGGGGTAGTCTCATATGATAGATTTTCTGAAAGGAAGGGGTAGTCTCATATGATAGATTTTCTGAAAGGAAGGGGTTGTCTCATATGATAGATTTTCTGAAAGGAAGGGGTAGTCTCATATGATAGATTTTCTGAAAGGAAGGGGTAGTCTCATATGATAGATTTTCTGAAAGGAAGGGGTTGTCTCATATGATAGATTTTCTGAAAGGAAGGGGTAGTCTCATATGATAGATTTTCTGAAAGGAAGGGGTAGTCTCATATGATAGATTTTCTGAAAGGAAGGGGTAGTCTCATATGATAGATTTTCTGAAAGGAAGGGGTAGTCTCATATGATAGATTTTCTGAAAGGAAGGGGTAGTCTCATATGATAGATTTTCTGAAAGGAAGGGGTAGTCTCATATGATAGATTTTCTGAAAGGAAGGGGTTGTCTCATATGATAGATTTTCTGAAAGGAAGGGGTAGTCTCATATGATAGATTTTCTGAAAGGAAGGGGTAGTCTCATATGATAGATTTTCTGAAAGGAAGGGGTAGTCTCATATGATAGATTTTCTGAAAGGAAGGGGTAGTCTCATATGATAGATTTTCTGAAAGGAAGGGGTAGTCTCATATGATAGATTTTCTGAAAGGAAGGGGTAGTCTGTTTATGTAGTGAACGTCCTCAGTGCAAATAAATCTGGCTTATTAAGGATTCTGAAATTAGTGCTACAACTAGACACGAGATATCGAAATGAAATCACAACCGAAAATAATATACTGCATAAGATTCTAAAAGTTTAACTTGAAGATACAAATGAATTTGAGAATGAATAGAAGAGATTAATAGATAAATAACTGTAAACAGTCCTCTTTAGAGTCTAGTTGATATAAATTTAGTTTCTGACTCACATAACAGCCAAGAAGAATGGGACACGGAAAAGAATTCAACCAATTCCACCACTTGCGATACAATTAGTGTTTTTCCGATTTCTCTTTTGCAATTTCTGCAATGAAAACCAAAAGAGATGTTTTAGCATTTCGTTTAGAAGGATTAACTCGTCATATCCTAGCCTATCAGCGCTCTTTTACCTTGCCTTTAACAACACTTATAACGGTGTTTTCCTAGCGTTGTTCCTTACAACTTTGCGTGATTTCGTGTTATTATTGATACTAACGTGACTAAAAGAATTGTTTGCATCATTGAAGAAACAAACAAATAAAATTGACACCATTTTCACAATAGTCTGCACAACAAACAACTTTCTTTGTTCGTTATGAGTGATGTCGTCATTACTTAGACAGCAGTGTCCTTTTGACACAAGACACAAGGAGCTGCGCTTTTATTTTACTGACAGACACTTAAAAGATGTCCGAATTCGGAGAGAGAAAAACTTTGAACATTATTTGTGCAGGATTAAAATTTAACAATCAAGCAGGCCAATGCTGCTTTGAAACAGACAGGTTAGTGCATACATCTTTCTTACGGTCACATCACGACATCCGTACGAAATCATGCAATTCAGAAAAAAAATAGTTGTTTGCTCACAGCCCTCAAAGCGTTTACTGCACAATGGATTTGATTTTCATTCATCTTTTACAACAACAAATAACATCACGAATGGCATACAGTTCAAAGGCAAGGTAAAAGAGAACAGAACTAGGCCAGCAAAACTATTAGATTCAACACAGCTTGCCATATTTGCTAAATGCAAACGAGGCAACACAACTCTCAGAAAATACGCTACCTAAATAATCACGTGACCGGAAAATTACTGTGCTATATAGGAAACCCCCTGTGGAAATATTTCCCTAGTTCGAGGAGCCTGACTTGATCCAATTAAACCCAAAGCTTGACAAACGTATAACAGAGTTGGAAAAGCAATCAGATTTGCTGCTCACTGAAGAGATTAGGGCTTTACCTCTCGTTAACAAAAATTGGATTAACTATCGAGATACTGAGAACGTTCACTACACATTCGAGGACTCGGGGGGTTGGTAAAAAGTTCCAGATATCATATCTACGCCTAAACGAGGCAAAGCCTCGCGTAAACATATTCTTGGTGTGAATTTTATGTCAACTTAGGTCGATCTTTGCAGCTAAGTTGTGGAGCCATTGCAACCTAAAGTTGACTAAACATTTTGCGATACTTTATCAAACCCAAATAGAATAAGTCCCCATACAGTGTACAAGCTGTGATCTCAATGTTTTCGCTTCTCGAGTGCTTTTCAGAATAAAATGGGCATTGGGAACGAAAATCATGTATGACGGTATTCGTAGAATATCGGCCTAATTTAAGAACTCTGATTCTGACAACATAAAAGAAGGTTTCTGTACTGGTGGATACCGTGGATGAATTATTATTCCGGTTTGTAGTAGTTCACTGTTGTTTCTTGATGCACATTGAAATAAAATTCGGTCATCCGTCATGAAAATCATTCTTAGAACACCAAAAAGAAAACGGAGCATTGTATCAGTCGACATCATTTCTTGAGAAAACTTTCAAATATCATGTGTACATGCACTTACAAATATTACGTCATTACTATCATGAACTAATGAACCATAAAGTAAACTTACAAACAAGAAAACAGAATGAAAACAGAAAACAAATGCAGAAAGAAAATGTTGTTATAAATATCTGTCATTGTTATATAAGGTGGGCAAGCATATATGAATACCAAAGTTGTAGTGAAAGCAAGATGAAAGACAGGTGCACTGGGTAGTGTGGACAAAACATAAGGGAACAGATATAACGAGCAAATAGGGTTTGAATTTGCCTAATTTTACGGCGATTTTGACCTGGGTATCGTAGTAAAATTTACAAAATGTTTATCAAAGCTGGAATTTACAAAACATGCTGAAAAAGTGGTAATTAATTGCATTTAGGAATTTATCTACAACCAATAAAGCTAGGTTCTTTACTTGGGGGTTCTTTTCCTTGCAACTAGTGGCAAATGATACGCTGTGGACTAAATCCTAGGCGGCGTAGTATAATAGAATACAAATTTTTGTAAGTAGATTTGGCAAACTTAAAGCATGTTTAAAACGTTGTTTTTAAGGCAGAAAATCCAATACTGTATTAGATAACGTCCTTTGAGGAGGAAGTGTGTAGAAATAGTCAAAAAGTAACAAAATGTATGGACAAGCAAAACGTAACTAGAAATGGAATCTGTCTTGAAAAAAAGAGTGTCGTGTAAAAAAAGAAAAACACTTGTGAACGAAATAAATAGGCACAAGGCAACTCTGTGAAAGATTAAAAAACCACTCTGACATGGAAATAAACAAACAGTGAATATTTTGAATAAATAAACATCAAAACAAAGTCTTTAATAAACAATCATGCCAAGAAAATAAATCTTACGGTTTTACGATGAACGTTTTCTAGTCAAATATGTATTGTGTTTCTTTGCAATAACATCTTTTTTAAAATTTATATTAATAAATCCAGGTGAAACTACGAATGCATTACGACCAAGCACTTGTAACGCTAAAATATGACTCAGTTGAGTTTCTTCAGTGGTTGTCTAGTCATAAAGAGCCTAGGCAGTTACAAAATGAGACAACTTTTTTTGGAACGTTCTTTACCCTGTGCGGTGGGGAGTGTCTCCTTCTCTTGTGTTTCGACATGCTTCAAATTCTTCTTGTCGAATGATTTCACTTCAGCGCGAGTTTCCTTTTCTTCCTCTTTGATTACTGAAATGATAATTATTATCATAAATAGTAAGAAGAAGAATATTGATAATATAATAATATCATCAATATAGAAAACAATAATAATACTATATCATTAACACTATTAGCAGTGATATTATCATGAGTAGTCTGACTATGAGCGCTCTGGGACTAATCGGTACAAACGATTCTGAAATTTCATGACGATTGCATGGAATCTCGTGTATTTCAGCTGTGGCACCAAAGAACTACAAGCGCAACCAATATCAGAACTGACAAATGAAAGTGCAATTGCAATTTTAGCACGAAGCACTGGGATCGACCGAGTGAAAAAGACCACATCGTATCCGCGTCCTTATGTAGCGCGAAGCACTGGGATCGACCGAGTGAAAAAGACCACATGGTGTCCGCGACCCCATATGTCATGGCGCTCAGATGGTGGGGCTCGAAATGGGCTTGGACCCTGTCCGCCTGATTGTTCTGGCTGCAAAGTCGGAGGATTACACCACTGCATCACCTTCGAACGTCAGATGGCCTTATTTACTAGTCATTCTGCTCTGCTATCTAGTACGCAAATTCATTCAAGTGTACCAAGAAATCCTCAAGTGCACTTTAAATTAATTACCTTCTTTGGTTGGCAAAGGATTCTTTTCAGCAGGTTCAACATGCTTCAATTTTGATTTTTCGAAATCTTTAACGTTTGAAACATCGGGTAGAGTTTCAGGTCGAAGTTCTTCTTTCAAAGTTTGTGGTGTTGGAAGAGGATTCTTTTCTTCTGTTTCGACGTGCTTCAGTTTGCCATGATCGAATGCTTTGACCTCTGCGCGTGAATCAATTGATTCTTCTTTGATTACTGTAAAGAAAAAACAGATAGATGATAGTCTTTTATGTCAATGTAAAAATGCTCCGAGAATCTACTTTATATGCATCCTTCTATAACGACGGTGACAATTTCACTCCCTGCCGCTGTTTATACTTCCCATTTTGTATAGCAAATGTGTTTATACAGCAATAGAGTTAAAGAGAAAGTAGGCTGGAACCCTGTAATTCAAATAGACAAGAGAAACTGGCAATTAAAATGCACCAGATGCTGGAGGAGAAATATGAGAATGAGACTGGGAAGCAGCTTCAGAAAATCGATGGTCATCGAGAAGATAAATTACTTCTAATTGATTTGCGCTGCGCAGCAGCAGCAAATCTTTAAAATAGGCTCGTAGGCTCGATGAACGAACGTTGACATGGCGCGCATAACTAAACATACAGTGAACATTTCATGGTTTCAGCCAATGACATTCCTAGAAAACAGACGCATGTTTACTGCGTTCAGGATTGATGTCATCGGAAGTTGTCATCCATTGTTGTCCACATACGTCACAAAATTTTAAGTGCGCGCAGGAGGAAGTGATCAGGAAGTGACAGTCCATTCATTGGATGTTTTTGATTGATTAAAATTGGCATGTCTGCAGAGGTTTTTGGCATCAAATTTGGAGACCAGAGAAAGATCAGGGTAGTTGGGTTGTGTTGTGAGACGCGTAGATTGTGGAAGTTTCCCAGATAATGAGCAACGAGAGAGCATGATCTATACTTTTTCAGCTCCTGTTTGGTGATAAAATTCCTTAGTATGTCGTCATAAGCTATTTCAACGATTATTTTCAAGACTCATTGAATAAGATGTTATTTGCTTCTCAACTGCGTAATCATTTTGAAAATTTTCAGTATCGAATATTGACAAAATTTGACTTATTTCAAATTAATCTAATACCATACACAAAAGAGAACAACAAAGAACTGTAAAGATTATTCGCCAGTGTCTTGTGGTAATTGCGTGTGTATAATAATCAAAATGCGATCCATGGCATTGTAAAGAACAGAAGAGAGTTGAATAGGGGTTGAATTTCTCGCGATATTCTCCAAAATCTTTTGTGAAAATCCCGTGAAATACACAGCAACCATTTGTACAGAAAAATGCTCTCCACTTTCTTCATGTTCACCTACCTGCCTTGCCTCGCATGTTTCAGTGCATTGTGACATTTATTAATATATTGCATTATAAATAAAGAATAAAACTTTATATCAAATTTATCGATATCATGTTCAGTTGAGTAAATAAATGCTTTCCTGCTAAACGTTTCTGTATTTCTGTCCTTTTTGTCTCCCTGCTCTCCGTAATAAATTTCATATTCGAATATTCATATTCGATATATACGAAGAGCGTATCATTTTGGAAAGAAATCTCGTACATCTTTGGAAAAATCTGCAAAAAAAAACCCTGAAAATCCTAGTGTTTAAAAAATCTCTTACGCTTTTCTGGAAGAATGATACTCCCATCGCTTTGCTTTCCTCAAATTTTAGACCCAAAAAAGGAACCTGACCACCCCTATCCTAGATATACCACAGTACCCTGGACAGGTAAAAAACTTGCAGACGTGCAAGCAAGCATTCTTCGAGGTAATCTGTGTGCTCTACACAAATCATGCACATTCATTGTCATTCCTGCACAGTTTGCAACAAAACTTCATTTGTAACAATACATATGACATAAACTTCACCCTTGCGTCTATCCTCAAAATACTGTCGCAGTTCACAGCGCAAATCTTCAGATAGCAATATCTCTTGTTTCCCTTCCATTATCATCGAGAAGATCATGGAAGGAAAATTAGAAGTGATAAGACTAAACTCTGAATTTCAAAGATATACTTTGACTACAGAGGGTTCCTTATTTGGAAACAAATATCAAACAATTTTATAAACAAGCAAATAGCAAATAGATCTTTAGGAGGGACAATTTGCGTAAGAAGAAAATGTTCAGATTTAAATCCTATTCATTTCTAAGGTTTGAACTTGTATTTTCAAACCAAAGTGTCGATATCAATTTGCAGGTTCACATCAGCCATCTCGAGGCTGCCATTTTCAACCTGCATTACAAATAAATGACGAATGCATTTATGTTCATACTGTTGAACAGTATTTAAACTTTAGATTATGACAAATATTCACAAAAATATCTTCATTCAAATTTTCCTACAACCATTATTCCTGGACCTAGAAAGCATTTCAAAACTTGGACATAAAGTTGAATTCACACTGAAAAATTTGTGGTCTGATGCGACGCGCGCAGCAAAATGAATTAATCCAACTTCGTCGCATTGCCGCGCCTCATTGTTGTATGGAATGCGTCAAGAATGACGCTTAAAGTACAAATTCAGCTTCTGGGGCAATCTTCAGCGTCTTTTAAAATACGAGACATAACTGAACTATAAAACTGAATTAAACTAAATGAATTTTACAACATCCATATTCAGAGAACTACAAATCAATTAATTCAACTTCTAATAAGTAAGAAAGGATAATATTGAACGAACTATACTACCACGAAAAAGAACATGGAGTGCTACGAAGCAGATGAATATGCCAGTATCGCAACATACATACGATCATAGCAACATAATTGTGAAAAATAAACAAAAATTCAATACATCAGTCTCCTGTTGCAAAGGAACATAACGCTAAAATACTGAACTCGCCTTCTGTGCTCATTTTTATAATTGTCAACAATTACATTCTCAGCACTGAAAGCCCCAACGATTGCAGAAAGGAAACAAATTATCGATTGAAAGAATGAGGAAATTGCTAGCATATTTTGATATCAGTGAAACGTCTTTGATTCAAGAAATAATCCTTCATGCCGTAAGCCTACAATGACCGACCGGGGCAATCACTACAATTTTGCTCTTTCGAATGGGGGAACTCGTTTAAGGGTGATTACTCAATTCAGTTCAACTTTTTTCATAGAATACACGACTAAAAGTTATATTACAGGTATATATAAAAAGATCTGTATCCCATACGACCAAAGTAAAGTATAGCTTATCTAGCTCTGGCCATCAAATTAAAATGCAAAAAAGAAAGGAAAAATATGAGTAAATATCGAAAATTACAGCATTGTCACAATAGATATATATTGATGAACGATTAATTGTTCATAAAATGATAATTCTGATTTGAGGTTTTTGATTGTTAATATTTCGCTATTTTGAACGCTTTAAGGCTTGTAGTATACTGTTTTATTTTGGTTATGCCTTTTATTGATTTTGGCAGATTGTTCCATAATCGGGCAAACTTGTTTCTAAAAGTTTTATCCCCCCAAGTTTTACACGATTTATATATTAGATAATCTATGGCTTGACTTGTATTATATTTGTGCAACCCATCATTTGTCATAAAATAATTTTGGAATACATATTGTATCAGTACTCATCATGATGATTACTGTAAACATAAAATTCTTTAAACTTGGCATCAATGCAATGAACGAATAAATGTATGTTCAAATCAAATAAATAAAAAATTACAGCACCATACTAGCATAAGGGAAACAAAATTACATCATATAGTTTTTAAAGATTGAAGATTGCCAGATGCTTTGAAAGGCGAAAACATTCCTGAAACACACGGAAAGTCTCCCCATGCCGCCGACAACCACCAAATCATGAAAGACCAGGTAAAAACACCCTTAATGCGACCCAAGAATCCAACACCCAACCGAACCCTGAGGCAAGGACACTCATTCAAGGTTTTACGGTAAATTAATGAGACATACCATCTGCCGTTGGCATTACAGTCTTATCTTGAGTTTCAACATGTTTCAGTTTATGAGCGTCAAAATCTTTCACTGCTGATACATCAGGCAATGAGTCCGGCCGAAGTTCCTCTTTGATGTCCGCTTGTGTTGGGAGAGGATTCTTTTCCGCTGTTTCCACGTGTTTTAGTTTGTTATGATCGAAGCTTTTCACTTCTGCGCGTGATTCCGTTGCTTCTTGTTTAATTACTGAAATAAAAGAAAATTTCTAAAAATTTCTGGTAAATCTTAAGGACTTCTTCTCAACCAAAACACGTCATTAAATCCACTTTCCAAGAATTATTGCTTGTTTGACCAAATATCATTACTGCAAGTTTAACACAATTTCTGATAAAAAATTCACTTCAAATTTGATAGCAAATAAAGACTCAACAAAAAGCGAATGCTGTACACCTAGGTACTTACATACGAAGAGACATCCACATTCAGAGAAGGGCTTTCTATGCAACGGAAAATATCAATTTTTGGGACGTGTAGAACAAATTTTAATATCCCGCAAAAGTTTCTCGAGTAGAATCTCAGTTAAAAATATTACGCAGAAAAGCCTTCAGGCAAAAAAAAAATACATGCATTAACAGCACAAAAAAGTACGTTATTTGTGTGCACCAAGAATTGCCTGGATGGAAAACGACCAAGAATTGCCTGGATGGAAAACGATTTCACAAGATAGAAGATAAAACAGGCAACCTTTCAACAGAAACTTTTCCTTTCTTTTATATTCTCATAAAATTTACAATAACAAACAATTACAACATTACAAAACAACGGCAAAGGGAGCATAGAAATACATAACAACCCTAAAACCTACACTTAACATAGAGACAAATTACAAAAAACTACGAAAATGACTACAGTGGTGTCGCCCATCATGCCCATATTGTCGCAATTTTGAATTTGTCCTCAAAAAGTATGCTCAAAAAACCAACTGGCTAGTTTACTTGCTAATCGGCCGTAATGGGCGACCGATTCCATTTCATTCCTTTTCCTTTCCTTTTCTTTTCCTTTTCTAAGAATTTCAGGGAGAAAACATTTTCAAGAGAAAAAAAATGACCATGCAAGGACTGCCATAAGAATTGTTTTTACCATCTTTTGTTGGCAACACGGTTTTGTCTTGTACTTCGACATGTTTTAGTTTGTGTGCATCGAAATCTTTGACTGCCGAAACATCAGGAAGCGATTCTGGTCGAAGTTCTTCTTTAATGTCAGCTTGCGTTGGGAGGGGATTCTTCTCTGCTGTTTCGACGTGTTTTAATTTCCCATGGTCAAACGATTTGACTTCAGCACGTGACTCCGTCGCTTCCTCCTTGATGACTGAAAACAAAAAACAGATGAATCAATACTTTCTCAAGTCCCAATTGTTTAATACCAAACTCTAGGCCTGCAAATCAAGATTAAATTCAGTTCACTTCCATTTTAGAATTTCATAAGTACACACACAACTAAATTCAACTACGACATACCACATCACACACAACCATTTCAATATCATAACAAATAAATACAACCATAATAAAATAAGAATTCAATTGGAGAATTGTCATGCCTCTCAATAATTTATCTGATCAAGGAGAGCGCAAGCCTTTGGTCAAAAGCACCAATTGTGACTTAATTCAACTGATAACTCGTAAGGTAGAAAAGGCTCCCAAAATTCATGGATTTCACAGCTACTGTACTTGACGAAACCCAGTTTCTGTTATGAACAAAGACAATTTTATTCATTGACAAGGCTGCCAGCTTACAACCAAGGACACTTTACCTCAATTTTACGAGCAAAAAATTAACTGAACCGTTTTGCCAGACTCTGAAATATTGGGGTACATTCCACCTCAGTTGGAGAAAAAAAATGGAAAAATTGAGTTCATAGCAGAAACTCAATACTGACATACGACTCATAAACGAACTATGCAAAGTATCTGCCACAACTGAAAAGTATGGTACTGAAGCTGAAGGACTGCGGCTAGGCAATGTCAACTTCCTTTCAAAGCCATCTATACCCTATAGTGTTTGAAGTTTTTTTATATATATTCCATTAAAAATTTACAATACATGCTACAGATTACTCTACCTACAAACCACGTTACAATGCTACAATGACGATACCATGAGGACCAAAAGACTACGACTACACCATGGCATTGTTTAAAAACAGCTAAACTACATACAATTTACATGATGCTACATAAAATTAAAAAACAAAAACGATAAATACTGTACTGTAGTCTGTACATAAATACTGTGTGTTTGAAGTTGTGTTTCAGTGAGGCAGTATATGTACAGTTAAGCCCTAAATTATTCATACCCATGTTACATTCAGAGTAATTTGAATCGTTCTACCAGTGGAGCAATTTCCCAAAATGTTGTATTCTTTGGAATGTCTCTTGTAGTGCTGTTTTCAGCATTTTGTCACACTCTTATATAACTTCAATCGCAATAAATGTGGCTCACAAATACAACGATTCACAATATTCTCAATTTGGCATGTACGAATAATTTTGGGATAAACTGTACCTTTTTCATAGCCACTCAACTGAGGGCTAAAGTGCTGGCCTTATTGTCTGCCTAGATATTTACTTTTCGACTCTAATTCGGCAATTTTGCATGGTTAATCTTTGTTAAATGCCACTCACCATCAGCCGATGGAAGTTCGTTTTTCTCTATTGTATCAACGCGTTTCAGTTTCGATGAGTCGAATTTCGCCACTTCCGATACATCCGGAAGAGATTCCGGTCGCATTTCCTCTTTTAGAGTTTGTGGTGTTGGTAATGGGTTCTTTTCTTCTGTTTCGACGTGTTTCAGTTTGCCATGATCGAATGCTTTCACTTCGGCTCGTGAATCGAATGATTCCTCTTGAATAACTGCAATGAAATGTTATTAATCAATGCTGCTGAAAACTTTTCATTTCACTACATTTTCTTTTAAAACACGGTTACAATTCTGAGTTCTGCTTTACAATTGGCCATGTGAAAAACCATAGCTGCGATATGAACTTATTAGAACTACATACCGGGTGAGTCAATACAAAGAATCCCTGTTTGAAAGGTCACGGCACCCTTGATATCAAGATGATGATATTGGCAAATATATAGTTTAATGGTAGACATGTTCAAATGTATTTTAAAATTCACCCGACTGAAATGGGTCACTCCATTCTGAAACTATTTTCTCGAGAAAGCCTCTTCAAGAGACCTTCAAAACGTGCCCACAAATTCCTCCAACATTTTGCCTTACACGGGCCTTACAACAATGACTTCTGGACGCTTTAGCACGTGCTATCCTATAGGGGGATGAATAAGTCTCCCCCTGGTATCAATAACCTATTCAAGGGGATTCCATTTTCCTAAGAGGACAAAATACATGTAAACATGTGAGTGTCATTATTTTTAGGAAGGAAAAGCAAGAAAATGTGCTCATTGTTTTCATTCGTTTTTGCGGGTTTTGGTAGGGGCTTTCCGCAGAATATCTCCTATATCTATGAGAAGGAATGATCGATGAAAGCCGGGTGAATTACTGAACCTAATTGAACATATTGGCAACAAAACAAAAAGTTTTCAATATTATTGCTTTGATATTCAGGGAGCAGTGGCCATTTAAACGCCGACTCTCTTTTTTAATTCACCCGCTATACAATTACAATCACGCTGGAATTGTAGAATTATTGCAACCAAATGTACAAATCGCTAGCCTTTCAAATGATGCTTTGACGCAGCTTTTACTATATGGTGATCAAGACCTTTCTGATGACTTGAACAAAAATATACTTGAATTGACTTTACGTTTCATCCACGAAACTGGTCGGTTTGTTTGAGATCCTTTGCAACTTCAACTATGTTCTTAGGAACCACCAAGTCCCTTTACGTGAATTTTCTTTATTTTCCTTGTACATTCTGTTTTATATTAAATGTCAGGCATCTTATGGATCTCAATTTCAAACGAGCCGCGATCGTGAACTTTTTAAGTTCTTCCCAACCTTGACACGACATCTAATATCAGACAGAATCTTGTACTTTATCCATTAGTTTTCTAATCGTTCGTAGTGTTCAGTTAGTTGCATGTAGGTTAACGATAACGTTATATGTCTTTATGTTTTTGGCCATGGGGTAGTAATTGTTTTTCGCTCCCCCTGCTATCGTTCCCGTAGTGTTGTATAGTAATTAGATAAGTATTGTAGATTGTAGAATTTATTGCAAACTTTTTAGATGAATGATATAAAAAAAATTACAATCTATCCATAATTACAATGCTATGGTAACTAAAGAAAAGAAACAAAGAGAAAAACGCTATATTCAGCGTTAGAGACTCTTGTAAGCTTTCAGTCTTGATATGAAGCATTGAATAGAGGATGCCAGCTTTGTTTCTAAATTAAGATCGCTCCAAACTTTGGCTCCACGGATAAGGAAGAATATCTAGATTTTCGGTCAGGCATGTTTGCAGCAAACCAGACAAATCTACCGCAAGAAAAGATGCAAATAAAATTGAATTCGACAATAAGATATCCATTGCACCACTTTCGAAGTCCCTTTTTTAAACCCAGAAATTAAACTGAAATAAATCCCTGCTATTTTGAAAGACTGATCTATAACATGGAATCAAACGAAACTAACTCGCAAACCAGAAGAAGAAATTTCGATGCTGAGATCTGCCCTGTGAGCGTTGAATTCAATTATCTTGCTCGAGGAACTTTACTAATTTGACAAACACCTTCACATGTGTACTTCAGCTAAATCTTGCTGCAAAATAAACACTTCTATCACAAGCACAAACCTTCCTTTGTAGGTAAAACAGTCTTTTCCGAAGTTTCAACATGTTTCAATTTGTTTGAGTCGAATTTCGCCACTTCCGATACATCCGGAAGGGATTCTGGTCGCATTTCCTCTTTCAGAATTTGTGGTGTTGGTAATGGGTTCTTTTCTTCTGTTTCGACATGTTTCAGTTTGCCATGATCGAATGCTTTCACTTCAGCTCGTGAATCAAATGATTCCTCTTGAATAACTGCAATGAAATACGTTATTAATCAATGCCGCTGAAAACTTTTCATTTCATGACATTTTCTTTCAAAACATCTTTATACACGGTTACAATTCTGAGTTGAAGAATCTGCTTTACAATTGGCCCTGTGAAAAACATAGCTGCAATATGAACTTATTAGAACTACATACTGGGTGAGTCGATACAAAGAATCCCTGTTTGAAAGGTCACAGCTCCCTCCCTGGATATCAAGATGATTATATCGGCAAATATATAGTTTAATGGTAGACACGTTCAAATGTATTTTAAAATTTACCTGACTGAAATCGGCCACTCCTTTCTGAAATTACGAGGGATCTTCTCGAGAAAGCCCCTTCAAGAGACCTTCAAAACGTGCCTAAAAACTAACCTCTTGTAAGTTTTATCCCTGTATTTTACAAACTTTAATTTTAACAGGACCCTTAGTGATAGCAGTAAGACAATTACTGACAAGACTATCCTGTATAAATATGGTATATTATTATTATTATTATTAACCTGGGGCGAACCTGGGTTAAACTAACCTAGGTTAGATTTTTGTAGTGTGAACGCGACTAACCTGGGTTCGCCCCAGGTTAAACTAACCCACCTCAGGAGGTGGGTTCGCCCTGGGTCGAACCTGGGTTAGTTTTGGAAATTTCGTGTGAACGCAAACCTGGGGCGAACCTAGGTTAGTTTCGATCTCATGCACTGAAGTTGTGTTATCTTCACAGATGTTTATTCATTCTAAACTGTTATACAGATTCATTTGGTCATTCTATACGCTATGAATTGAGGAAAAATAGACCGAGGATCAACTTGGGAGGACGAAGAAGTTTTTTATGATACGCTTGAGATACGAAGCCATATGATTTCGAGCAGAAACTCGATTCTTTTCTAACCGCCTTTTTTGTGCTAGTGCGCCCTCTTCATAAACACATGCAATGCTAAAACCATACATTTTAAAACAAAAATCTGCCGGCAAAACATAAGCATGCACAAAGCATTGTCATCTTGGTTTCTGTCCGCCATTTTCTCAAATTCTTGCTTTGTTATCTTACCAACTGCGCATGCGGGAATAAAACTAACCAAGGTTCGTCCCAGTTTGCGTTCACACACATTTTGAAGATATTTTCGTGTGAACAGACGCGGGTTGAACCAGGGTTAGTTTACCCAGGTTCGCCCTGGGTTAGTTTGTGCCGTGTGAACAGGGCTTTACACGGGCCTTACAACAATGACTTCTGGACGCTCTACCATGTGCTATCCTCTAGGGGGGGGGGGGTGAACAAGTCTTCCCCCTGGTATCAATAACCTATTCAAGGGGATTCCATTTTCCTAAGAGGACAAAATACATGTAAACATGTGAGTGTCATTATTTTTAGGAAGGAAAAGCAAGAAAATGTGCTCATTGTTTTCATTCGTTTTTGCGGGTTTTGGTAGGGGCTTTCCGCAGAATATCTCCTATATCTATGAGAAGGAATGATCGATGAAAGCCGGGTGAATTACTGAACCTAATTGAACATGTTGGCATTAAAACAAAAAGTTTTAAATGCTATTGCTTTGATATTCAG
The DNA here is from genome assembly GCA_039566865.1 of Aurelia coerulea. Classification (NCBI taxonomy): domain Eukaryota; kingdom Metazoa; phylum Cnidaria; class Scyphozoa; order Semaeostomeae; family Ulmaridae; genus Aurelia; species Aurelia coerulea. Next base: position 14,815,598 of record CM076958.1, on the reverse strand, counting down.
GGAGCAGTGGCCATTTAAACGCCGACTCTCTTTTTTAATTCACCCGCTATACAATTACAATCACGCTGGAATTGTAGAATTATTGCAACCAAATGTACAAATCGCTAGCCTTTCAAATGATGCTTTGACGCAGCTTTTACTATATGGTGATCAAGACCTTTCTGATGACTTGAACAAAAAAATACTCGAATTGACTTCATGTTTCATCCACGAAACTGGTCGGTTTGTTTGAGATCCTTTGCAACTTCAACTATGTTCTTAGGAACCACCAAGTCCCTTTACGTGAATTTTCTTTATTTTCCTTGTACATTCTGTTTCATATTAGATGTCAGGCATCTTATGTATCTCAATTTCCAAACGAGCCGCACTCGGGAACTTTTTAAGTTCTTCCCAACCTTGACATGACATCTAATATCAGGCAGAATCTAGTATATTGTACTTTATCCATTAGTTTTCTAATCGTTCGTAGTGTTCAGTTAGTTGCATGTAGGTTAACGTTATATGTCTTTATGTTTTTGGCCATGGGGTAGTAATTGTTTTTCGCTCCCCCTGCTATCGTTCCCGTAGTGTTGTATAGTAATTAGATAAGTATTGTAGATTGTAGAATTTATTGTAAACTTTTTATATGAATGATATAAAAAAAATTACAATCTATCCATAATTACAATGCTATGGTAACTAAAGAAAAGAAACAAAGAGAAAAACGCTATATTCAGCGTTAGAGACTCTTGTAAGCTTTCAGTCTTGATATGAAGCATTGAAGAGGATGTCAGCTTTGTTTCTAAGTCAAGATCGCTCCAAATTTTGGCTCCCCGGATAAGGAAGAATATCTAGATTTTCGGTCAGGCATGTTTGCAGCAAACCAGACAAATCTACCGCAAGAAAAGATGCAAATTGAATTCGACAATAAGGTATCTGTTGCACCACTGTCGAAGTCCCTTTTTTAAACTCAGAAATTAAACTGAAATAAATCCCTGCCATTTTGAAAGACTTTTCTATTAACATGGAATCAAATGAAACTAACTCGCAAACAAGAAGAAGAAATTCGATGCTGAGATCTGCCCTGTGAGCGTTGAATTGAATTATCTTGCTCGAGGAACTTTACTAATTTGACAAACACCTTCACATGTGCACAAAAGCTAAACTTTGCTGCAAAATAAACACTTCTATCACAAGCACAAACCTTCCTTTGTAGGTAAAACAGTCTTTTCCGAAGTTTCAACATGTTTCAATTTGTTTGAGTCGAATTTCGCCACTTCCGATACATCCGGAAGGGATTCTGGTCGCATTTCCTCTTTCAGAGTTTGTGGTGTTGGTAATGGGTTCTTTTCTTCTGTTTCGACGTGTTTCAGTTTGCCATGATCGAATGCTTTCACTTCAGCTCGTGAATCGAATGATTCCTCTTGAATAACTGCAATTAAATATGTTATAAATCAATGCCACTCAAAACTTTTCATTTCACTACATTTTCTCTTAAAACGTTAAAGCAAACAAGAAGAAGAAATTTCGATGCTGAGATCTGCCCTGTGAGCGTTGAATTCAATTATCTTGCTCGAAGAAGTTAACTTATTTGACTGACACCTTCACATGTCTACAAAAAAAGCTAAACATATTTTGCTGCAAACAAACGCTTCTATCACACACAAACACAAACCTTCCTTTGTAGGTAAAACAGTCTTTTCAGAAGTTTCAACATGTTTCAATTTGTTTGAGTCGAATTTCGCCACTTCTGATACATCCGGTAGGGATTCCGGTCGCATTTCCTCTTTCAGAGTTTGTGGTGTTGGCAAAGAGTTTTTCTCGTCTGTCTCCACGTGTTTTAATTTCGAATGATCAAATGCTTTCACCTCGGCTCTTGAATCTGCAGATTCTTCCTTGATTACTAAAGGAGAGAGAAGATTCCTGCGATTAAGGAAGCTCCTTAGCTTAACTGGTATTGCGAGCTTAAAGGCTTACAGCTACATAAGAACAGAGATCGCGTGGAACGAAAAAACCTTTTATACCAGTTGTGTTATACCAGTTGCATTCATTACAGTATTACCCCGCCACTAAGAAACTGACTTCGAAGAAACTGCAGCCTGCCAGATGGCACCATAGTCATTGTCCAACATTTGGTTCCATATAACATTTATATAATATTTATAAGAAAGCAAGCAGCCTGGTTTTACAAAATGAGTTTCTTAGCGGCGGGGTAATACTGTATATGTGCAGCAAAATTAGTACATGAAAGCAAAATTTATTAAAATCTATCTCAGTAACTATGAAGGTTTCACTTTGTTTTAAAAATCAGCCACGGACACTGGGGGCAAGGGGGTGCGGTCCCCCCAATGTTGCTAGGATTAAGATATTTGTTTGAAAACAAGAGTGATGAACAATTCTTTTTAATTGAAATAATAGCTTGGCCCCTCCCCCAACATTTGGCAAAGTGTTACCCTGGGTACCAGAGCCACAAAATAATAAAATAAAAAAAAAGTAGAGCCCAATTTCTTTCCACTTTTGAGGCTCTAGTACCCAGGGTAGCAAAGTGTTCGCCACTGGTCGAACTACCTGAAGTGCGAAAATAAGGGGTCTTTCATTGGTGATTCTAAACCTACCAAATTCTGGAAATAGTAGACTTCGTAAAGATGGAAATATATCCCCCAATCAAGCACAAAAATTTTGAAAATGGTAGGTTTCCAGTTCATTATTATGATTTGCCAATGAAAACAAGCATCTCTCTAAAGTCTGCCAAACCTTCTGCTTTCAGGAGCAAAGCCTACCGTTCCAAGAATTTTTGGTTCAAGCAAGCACAAATTCCAAGCCCACTAAGTCTACTGTTTGCTGAATCTGTACCAATCAAACACACTCCACGTAGTTTCAAATTCATATTTCGCTTGAGTCAATCATTTGTGAGAACTCTTTGGGACACTGCAAACTTTCAAATTTATCATCAAGCTAATAATTATCTTAAGATTGCGTTCACACGATGTCGGCAAATTTTGAAAACGGTGAAAAATGTGACGGTAGCAAAATTTGAGCTAGGGTTCACACGATACCATTTTCAAAATGTGGCGGTTAGAGTTTCGTTTTCAAAATCTACCGATTTCAAAAGCTGCCGGCAAAAAATGTGCCGTTTTCGTGTGAATGGGAGGTCTATCCGTATGTTTTTCACCGTTTTCAAAATGTGCTGGCATCGTGTAAACGCAATTTGAATCAAATTCCAACTCATCATCAGCCGTTGGCAAGTTCCGTTTTCAAAATCTACCGATTTCAAAAGCTGCCGGCAAAAAATGTGCCGTTTTCGTGTGAATGGGAGGTCTATCCGTATGTTTTTCACCGTTTTCAAAATGTGCTGGCATCGTGTAAACGCAATTTGAATCAAATTCCAACTCATTATCAGCCGTTGGCAAGTTCCGTTTTCAAAATCTACCGTTTTCAAAAGCAGCCAGCCAAAAATGTGCCGTTTTCGTGTGAATGGGAGGTCTATCCGTATGTTTTTCACCGTTTTCAAAATGTGCTAGCATCGTGTAAACGCAATTTGAATCAAATTCCAACTCATCATCAGCCGTTGGCAAGTTCCGTTTTCAAAATCTACCGATTTCAAAAGCTGCCGGCAAAAAATGTGCCGTTTTCGTGTGAATGGGAGGTCTATCCGTATGTTTTTCACCGTTTTCAAAATGTGCTGGCATCGTGTAAACGCAATTTGAATCAAATTCCAACTCATTATCAGCCGTTGGCAAGTTCCGTTTTCAAAATCTACCGTTTTCAAAAGCAGCCAGCCAAAAATGTGCCGTTTTCGTGTGAATGGGAGGCCTATCCGCATGTTTTTCACCGTTTTCAAAATGTGCTGGCATCGTGTAAACGCAATATGAATCAAATTCCAACTCATTATCAGCCGTTGGCAAGTTTCGTTTTCAAAATCTACCGCTTTCAAAAGCTGCCGGCAAAAAATGTGCCGTTTTCGTGTGAATGGGAGGTCTATCCGTATGTTTTTCACCGTTTTCAAAATGTGCTGGCATCGTGTAAACGCAATTTGAATCAAATTCCAACTCATCATTAGGCGTTGGCAAGTTTCGTTTTCAAAATCTACCGATTTCAAAAGCTGCCGGCAAAAAATGTGCCGTTTTCGTGTGAATGGGAGGTCTATCCGTATGTTTTTCACCGTTTTCAAAATGTGCTGCCATCGTGTAAACGCAATTTGAATCAAATTCCAACTCATTATCAGCCGTTGGCAAGTTTCGCTTTCAAAATCTACCGCTTTCAAAAGCTGCCGGCAAAAAATGTGCCGTTTTCGTGTGAATGGGAGGTCTATCCGTATGTTTTTCACCGTTTTCAAAATGTGCTGGCATCGTGTAAACGCAATTTGAATCAAATTCCAACTCATCATTAGGCGTTGGCAAGTTTCGTTTTCAAAATCTACCGTTTTCAAAAGCTGCCGGCAAAAAATGTGCCGTTTTCGAGTGAATGGGAGACCTATCCGTATGTTTTTCACCGTTTTCAAAATGTGCTGGCATCGTGTAAACGCAATTTGAATCAAATTCCAACTCATCATCAGCCGTTGGCAAGTTCCGTTTTCAAAATCTACCGTTTTCAAAACCTGCTGGCAGAAAATGTGCCGTTTTCGAGTGAATGGGAGGTCTATCCGTATGTTTTTCACCGTTTTCAAAATGTGTTGGTATCGTGTGAACGCGATCTAAATCAAATTCCAACTCATCATCAGCCGTTGGCAAGTTCCGTTTTCAAAATCTACCGTTTTCAAAACCTGCTGACAGAAAATGTGCCGTTTTCGTGTGAATGGGAGGTCTATCCGTATGCTTTTCACCGTTTTCAAAATGTGCTGGCATCGTGTAAACGCAATTTGAATCAAATTCCAACTCATTATCAGCCGTTGGCAAGTTTCGTTTTAAAATCTACCGTTTTCAAAAGCAGCCAGCCAAAAATGTGCCGTTTTCGTGTGAATGGGAGGCCTATCCGTATGTTTTTCACCGTTTTCAAAATGTGCTAGCATCGTGTAAACGCAATTTGAATCAAATTCCAACTCATCATTAGCCGTTGGCAAGTTCCGTTTTCAAAATCTACCGTTTTCAAAAGCAGCCAGCCACAAATGTGCCGTTTTCATGTGAATGGGAGGCCTATCCGTCACATTTTTCACCGTTTTAAAAATGTGTTGGTATCGTGTGAACGCGATCTAAATCAAATTCCAACTCATCATCAGCCGTTGGCAAGTTCCGTTTTCAAAATCTACCGTTTTCAAAACCTGCTGGCAGAAAATGTGCCGTTTTCGTGTGAATGGGAGGCCTATCCGTATGTTTTTCACCGTTTTCAAAATGTGCTGGCATCGTGTAAACGCAATTTGAATCAAATTCCAACTCATTATCAGCCGTTGGCAAGTTCCGTTTTCAAAATCTACCGTTTTCAAAAGCAGCCAGCCAAAAATGTGCCGTTTTCGTGTGAATGGGAGGCCTATCCGTATGTTTTTCACCGTTTTCAAAATGTGCTGGCATCGTGTAAACGCAATTTGAATCAAATTCCAACTCATTATCAGCCGTTGGCAAGTTTCGTTTTCAAAATCTACCGCTTTCAAAAGCTGCCGGCAAAAAATGTGCCGTTTTCGTGTGAATGGGAGGTCTATCCGTATGTTTTTCACCGTTTTCAAAATGTGCTGGCATCGTGTAAACGCAATTTGAATCAAATTCCAACTCATCATTAGCCGTTGGCAAATTTCGTTTTCAAAATCTACCGTTTTCAAAACCTGCTGGCAGAAAATGTGCCGTTTTCGAGTGAATGGGAGGCCTATCCGTATGTTTTTCACCGTTTTCAAAATGTGCTGGCATCGTGTAAACGCAATTTGAATCAAATTCCAACTCATCATTAGCCGTTGGCAAGTTTCGTTTTCAAAATCTACCGTTTTCAAAACCTGCTGGCAGAAAATGTGCCGTTTTCGAGTGAATGGGAGGCCTATCCGTATGTTTTTCACCGTTTTCAAATTGTCTTGGCATCGTGTGAACGCGATTTGAATCAAATTCCAACTCATCATCAGTCGTTGGCAAGTTCCGTTTTCAAAATCCACCGTTTTCAAAACCTGCTGGCAGAAAATGTGCCGTTTTCGTGTGAATGGGAGGTCTATCCGTATGTTTTTCACCGTTTTCAAAATGTGTTGGCATCGTGTGAACGCGATCTAAATCAAATTCCAACGTTTTCAAAATCTACCGTTTTCAAAAGCAGCCAGCCAAAAATCTACCGTTTTCGTGTGAATGGGAGGGCTACCGTTTTCAAAATCTACCGTTGTCAAAATCTACCGTTTTCAAAATCTACCGTTTTCAAATCTACCGTTTTCAAAATCTACCGTTGTCAAAATCTACCGTTTTCAAAATCTACCGTTTTCAAAATCTACCGTTTTCAAAATCTACCGTTTTCAAATCTACCGTTTTCAAAATCTACCGTTGTCAAAATCTACCGTTTTCAAAATCTACCGTTTTCAAAATCTACCGTTTTCAAAATCTACCGTTTTCAAATCTACCGTTTTCAAAATCTACCGTTTTCAAAATCTACCGTTTTCAAAATCTACCGTTGTCAAAATCTACCGTTTTCAAAATCTACCGTTGTTCAAAATCTACCGTTTTCAAAATCTACCGTTTTCAAAATCTACCGTTTTCAAAATCTACCGTTGTCAAAATCTAGCCGTTTTCAAAATCTACCGTTTTCAAAATCTACCGTTTTCAAAATCTACCGTTTTCAAAATCTACCGTTGTCAAAATCTACCGTTTTCAAAATCTACCGTTGTCAAAATCTACCGTTTTCAAAATCTACCGTTTTCAAAATCTACCGTTGTCAAAATCTACCGTTTTCAAAATCTACCGTTTTCAAAATCTACCGTTTTCAAAATCTACCGTTTTCAAAGTCTGCCGGCAAAAATGTGCCGTTTTCGTGTGAATGGGAGGTCTGTCCGTCAGTTTTTGCACCGTTTTCAAAATGTGCTGGCATCGTTTAAACGCAATTTGAATCAAATTCCAACTCATTATCAGCCGTTGGCAAGTTTCGTTTTAAAATCTACCGTTTTCAAAAGCAGCCAGCCAAAAATGTGCCGTTTTCGTGTGAATGGGAGGCCTATCCGTATGTTTTTCACCGTTTTAAAAATGTGTTGGCATCGTGTAAACGCAATTTGAATCAAATTCCAACTCATCATTAGCCGTTGGCAAGTTTCGTTTTCAAAATCTACCGTTTTCAAAACCTGCTGGCAAAAAATGTGCCGTTTTCGTGTGAATGGGAGGTCTATCCGTATGTTTTTCACCGTTTTCAAAATGTGCTAGCATCGTGTAAACGCAATTTGAATCAAATTCCAACTCATCATCAGCCGTTGGCAAGTTCCGTTTTCAAAATCTACCGTTTTCAAAACCTGCTGGCAGAAAATGTGCCGTTTTCGTGTGAATGGGAGGTCTATCCGTATGTTTTTCACCGTTTTCAAAATGTGCTGGCATCGTGTAAACGCAATTTTAATCAAATTCCAACTCATTATCAGCCGTTGGCAAGTTTCGTTTTAAAATCTACCGTTTTCAAAAGCAGCCAGCCAAAAATGTGCCGTTTTCGTGTGAATGGGAGGCCTATCCGTATGTTTTTCACCGTTTTCAAAATGTGCTGGCATCGTGTAAACGCAATTTGAATCAAATTCCAACTCATCATTAGCCGTTGGCAAGTTTCGTTTTCAAAATCTACCGCTTTCAAAACCTGCTGGCAAAAAATGTGCCGTTTTCGTGTGAATGGGAGGTCTATCCGTATGTTTTTCACCGTTTTAAAAATGTGTTGGTATCGTGTGAACGCGATCTAAATCAAATTCCAACTCATCATCAGCCGTTGGCAAGTTTCGTTTTCAAAATCTACCGTTTTCAAAAGCTGCCGGCAAAAAATGTGCCGTTTTCGTGTGAATGGGAGGCCTATCCGTATGTTTTTCACCGTTTTCAAAATGTGTTGGCATCGTGTGAATGCAATCTAAATCAAATTCCAACTCACCATCAGCCGTTGGCATGACTGTTTTATCTTGAGTCTCAACATGCTTCAATTTCTTAGCATCGAAATCTTTCACTGCTGATACATCAGGGAGGGTTTCAGGTCGAAGTTCTTCTTTGATGTCAGCTTGTGTTGGAAGAGGGTTTTTTTCTGCAGTTTCAACGTGTTTCAATTTTCCTTGGTCGAAATTTTTCACCTCGGCGCGAGAATCTGCAGCTTCTTCTTGGATAACTGAAATCATGAAAAAGAATTGTTGAAAATTTCATAAATTTCAATACCTAATCATTACAATAACGCCTTTCATACGAAACTTGAATTAGAACATAGATGAAAGTCTGTCTCGCATTAGATGTCAGGTGAGATTTGCAATGTTTAACTCCTTTAATATCTATATTTGCCGATGTTTTCACATACCATCCAATGTGGCAAACGTTACCATCAACGATACGAAATTCAGAATCCCTTCTCAGTTTAAAACAAAAATAAGAAATTGGAACGGAGAAAATTGTTCATGTAAATTATGCCACGTTTATATTCCGAATTTGGGCTTTTTATGATAATAATATTTGGATATCTGCTTTTATACTGAATAATGTTTATAACTTGTAAATATTTCCACTATTTTCCTGATGTATTATTTGCATTTTAAAGTTTTAACGCTGGAATCAATTAGCTAACTACTTTTAGCTATCTTTTTTATTGTAATCCAACGATAAAGAAATCGATAATGATGATAATAATAAATGAGACGGAATTTAGTAGAGACATTTTCATGACTTGTTCCCCTTTTACAATAAATACTGGGCCAAAAAATTAACTCCAATGGCATATTTCTTGCCAAATAAACTACGTTCCCAGGAAGAGCGGTAATATGTGGTCAGAACAGGTATCTTCATTCTATTCTAAAGCCTCTGAAATAAAAAAGTAAAGTTAGAAGTGCCATGACAATATTTGCATTCAACTTTTTAGAGTTTCCTCGCGATCCTCAGAGACAGTTTCCCCCAGCTTACAGCGTGACACGGTAAAAACTCAGATATGACTCATAGCTACTAAAGTTCCAATACCGTATTAAAAGGTATTGTTATAAACCTGAAAAGCAATTGGAACTGACACGTGACAGAAAAAACTAGCGTAGCATTGTAAAACGCGTTGTGCAGTACTAACTGCGTGTGGCGTCATAGTAGTAGAAAAGCAATGAAATTTAAATGCTGAAATGAAAAGGACACTGGCTTGCATAAGGAACGTTATCTTGTTAGCATTCATAAACTCAATACATAAACTCAAAAACAAAATACTCGCAAAAACAGAAATTATCAAGTACAGCTGAACAACGAGAGCTTGAAATCTCGCGGAACGGGAGGGCAAAAAATTTGCGAGTTAAGAAGCAGTTACAGCTATGCAGAATCATCCCACCCCCGTTGTACCCTTATTCAAGCAATAGAGAGCGTACGGTGGAACTGTTTCAGATATCTGTAGCTCCAGTCAAACCATATACCATGTTCGAGTTACTCATTAAAGTGCAACTGAAACATACTGCAAAAAAGCGCAGATATTAACAGTATGTTTGCAGTATGCAGTATGTTGTAACCAGAATAAATTCTTTTTGTGTGTTAAGCTATGTCAGAAAGAAATTCTAACCGTTATCATAGACTTGATGGATAATAAAAAATCTCAATATAATAGCTTTGGCGTCCGTTGAACAGGCACTTCTTCTCCCCAACAAATTGAGATCCGCTGAAAACTTTAAAAACTTCAAACTTTTGATACAGCAATGAAATGGCCCAGAATGCAAATATAATTTTAATTTTAATTCTATTCAACAATAAGCTTTGTATGCATTTTAATTTCATTCGACTTAGATTAGTTAACTTTTTATATATTGTGTAATATTTATTACTTTACATATTACTTTCTTATATTACTGTACATAACTTTGTATATTGTATATTCCTTAAACAGTACAGCTCAGAATGAGGGTTTTCAGTGCGTTATTTCATACTCTTTAAGAAACGAAAACTAAAATCTTGTAATTTTTAAATATATTTGGATCATTGGCAAAAGAGATACAATTGAATTTTTGCAATTTTTCATTCCCAGTTATACGAGTTGGCCACAGGGAACCAGACAGCGTGATTTTTGATTGGTCAACACTGACAAATCGAAAGATGTTAGAATTTGAAAATCCTTGTACACAGATTTACAGGACTGGGTCACAGGACACCAATTACTCTGTGTACTGGGCCACGGGTACAGTACTGGGAATAAACACACTTCCTACAAGGTATAGGCGCCCTTGGTACAACCATGAATCAAAAGATCTGTACTTCAGCACAACGATCGCATACGCGTCAAATCTGATGTTCTATCACACCTGCAGGCAAATGATCGAGCTTTTGAGCAAATCATTCCATTCCATCATTCTATTCCATCGTTCCATTCCATCATTCCATTTCATCATTCCACGTTCCACCTTTTAGAAATAGCCGCAAATAACTGAGTCATAACACCAATGGCAGGTAAAGCATCTATTAGTAAAAACCTCCTATGATCAACTAACAAGATGTAGTCGACAGTACCTGCTCAAAACATCATAACTCTGTTTGAGCTGGTGTGAGCACGTGGCTATTGCATTTCACAAAAGCAGTTGAACGACAAGTTCTTTTTAATGATGCTTACACAGTTCCGCGGCCTGGGTGAGAAAACTATTTGGTACAGGACTGTTTTCAGTAACAGACTACTGGAAACTTTACTCAAAAGGCCTTTGTCTTCTACTGTTTTTACCAATGCTTTATGTAGGGGGGGGGGGGGGGTGAATCAACGAGAACAAATATGCTATGCAAATGTCTGAATCTAACAAAAACTTCAAATTGACAATAAGTGTAGTAAAGAAATTCAAAGATGCAGAGCTGCAAAGTTGCTCTGATCAACCATCCATTTTTAATGCAGTTGCAAAAAAATTTGACGCAACTTTTCACTATAATTTCATTCTCAACAGAAACAGTATGCGAAGCTAAAGATAGATACAAAGTTACGCATTTTCGATACATTACCCTCTAAGGACGGTAACAAATTTCTTTCTCGTAGTTCAACATGCTTTAATAATTTACAATCGAAGGAGCGAATTGCCGAAACATCGGGTAATTTCTCAGGTCGTAGCTCTGCTCGCAACGTTTGCGGTGTAGGTAGTTGGCTTCTAATTCGAGGCTGGACACGCCTGAGTCTTGAGGAGTCGAAGGTTTTCACCTCTGCTCTACATTCGAATGCTTCTTTGTCGATAACTGCAAGAAAAACATACTGAAAAAGTCAGCACAGACTGAATTTAAATTCAAAAACTAGTTTACGGTGGCTAGACAAGAAGAACTTCCGACCCCCTAATGATCTCATTGGGTTTTGTGTTCTAGACAAGGTTTAGAGTGACTTAGATTTTCATTTCGTCAGAAGCATTTTCGTTGAAACTGTCAAGTCAAGCCTCTACACTAAGAAAAGCTGGCGCGGCATCCCGGGGGAGGTACTTGATTTACGAAAATACGGGGACGTGCCGCTGGAAAATCGGAAAAGTCACCCTGTCCCGGAGTAAAATTCCCGAACATGATACCCTGTCCCGGAGTAAAACTTCAAAAATGATACCCTGTTCTTGGGTTTCTTCATTACAAAATTGTAGGCTGCCCTGGGAATTTGATAGAAATTTGATAGAAATCTATCAGAAAATGCAGAAATGTTGCCGTCCAAACGATTTAAATCATATTTGCGGAGTGCAAATGGCTTACAACGACGATATGTAGTCAATTATTATACAAAATATGGACCCTGTCATGGAGCCGACCATACGAAAGTGATACCCTGTCCCGGAGTAGGAATCTTGAAAAAGGTACCCTGTTCGGCGGCACGTCCCCGTACGGAAAAATATATGAGTACCCCCCCCCCCGGGCGCGGCATGTTTTGCTAACATAGGGCTCAAATCTTTAAAAAGGTCTGTGTGAAATTCTATTACAGTTTTCTTTTAATTAAATGGCTTGGAAGGAACTTTACGTTTTTCTGTAAATCTGACGTGGAAATTTATTGATATCTTGATTGGTTTCAAAATGGCGGCATTTATTAAATTTGAGGCTATGACGTCATCACATTTCTAAATCCTAAACCAGAAAAGCTAAAGAACCCTATAAGGGCCTTGAAGCTATAATGGATAAACGGCCCTATCTGGACTATGCAGCTCCGCCAACCTATGTGCAGCTCCACATACCTATGTCCTCAGTTCAATGGAATGAAGAACTGGAAATATTCAGATTGGGCTCCTTTGGAACTTTTGAGCTTCAGAGGCTTTACGTTTGAAATTCAATGATTATCACGCGTAGGCAAGCTCATGATGCTGTATGTTCAAATATCAGAACTGGAAAAGATCAAGCCACGAAAACGGCCATGACAGTAAATTATTTCAAAAGTAATATTCCACTGTCATCAAAGAGCAACTTTGGCATCAAGATATGAATACAATTCTGCGTCGATCTTTAACGCTTAACTTGACTAACTTCTGTCTGCTAGAAAAACTGCTTTCACGTAGCATGATCATGCGCAACAATTTAGGACTGGAATAGATCAAGATGCATATAGGCCATGACAGTCAACCATTTCGTTAACGATATTCTCCTGTCAAAAAAAGTGAGTTTGGTATATCGAGATATGTGGAGTCTCGGAAATGCTGCAAGAGGAAATGTTTCAGCGTAACCTCTCCTCAATTTCTGACACAAAAATTCTCTGTTGTGAGGGTGTGAAACAAGTCAAATTTTCCTTGTTTTCTTTGCTCTCCCATCATTGGTCTCAATAACTCAACAGAGATCAAATCTAACAGCAAATTGATAAATCCTTTATGAAGAAAATCAAACGCAAATAAATTCTATTTATTTTAGAAAAGACGATTCTAAAATTTACAGTCCTATTGTCAGGCATACCTCTGAAGCAGTCCATACTCTAAACTCTTGTAACTGCTCACTTTATAAGGCGCTGCAGCAGGTACTTCGACCTCCTATTCCAGTTTCCCACATCTCATGTTAGGCCAAAGCTTTATCAAAACATTAGGATCAGGCTAAATATTATTTCTTTTGTGCTGTCTGCAGCGACTGGACATTGAAATCACGCGTTATTCAAGAAATAATGCATTGAAAAAATAAAACGGATGAATAGTAAAACGAATGTTTATTCAGCACAGGTGATCGACTCCCAGGTGATCAAGTCGTAAATAATCGCAGGCTATTTGGCTGAAAATCACGGTTAATAGTGATCAACAAATGGGTAGCTGCCCGTAGCTACCCAAGCCCAACCTTCTACTCAAGCCCAACCTTCTCCCCAGGCCCTGGGGACAAGGTTTCCCCAAGCCATTGTCATCCAGGGTCCTTTGCGCTCTGATGGTCTTGTTCTAATGAGTTCTACTGGAGCCTGGAGCCTACGAGCCCAGGAGCCTAGGCTCTCGGGCTCCTAGGCTGGCTCCTGGGCTAACGTTAGCAGCACTCCCAAATGTGGGTTCACGTGCAGTAGATGAACTGATAGAAAAGTCAGCTAAAGCCACAACTTGTTATCAGCTCAACTACTGCAGCGTGGATATCCATGTTTTCCGCCTAGGCCAAATTTGATTTTTAGACGGTACACGTTTTTTTTTATAAGAAACTGGTTTATAAGAAACTAGTACTACGATGACCAAAAATTTAAGAAACTCTAGTACTACGCTCAAGAACAGTTAAGAAACTCTAAAACTTTATTTCTGTATGTCTCTCTTATTCTATGTCTCTCTAACAAAGGTACATTCGTCTTTTCTTGACTTTTAACTGCAAAATTGGTAAATTTGTGCCTTGATGTGCATGGCTTCTTTTTGATGACAATGTCAATGCAAAATGGAAGCCCTTTCTCGAGAAGAAGGCTCAACTTCGAACAATACCGCAATTTTAGGCCCAAAAAAAATAAGAAACTAATTAAGAAACTTTTAGTACTAAAACACCGAAATTTTCATGCGAAATTAAGAAACTTTTAGTACTAAGTGCTGATCCAAGTTTCTTATAAAAAAACGTGTATGAAATTGCAGCGTGCCTGCAAAGGACTCTGGGTGACAATGACTTTGACTGAAACAGGCTTTGACGCGATAACGATGTCTTTTCGCGACAATCGCGATGCCACAAGCGTAGCTTTCAGTTATCTTTGAGCATGATGCACTCAAGTCGATTTGCTAACTGCCATTTAAATCCCAAATCCTCATCGTCGCCATGGGTAGCTAAAATGGGTTTAAACTAAAATTTAGTTTCAGGTTTAGGTTGGAGGAAGGGGGGGGGGGGCGGGTTTACAGGTTACTCATGATTGTTTTATCTTAAGCTAAGGTTAGGTTTATAAGGCATTTTGGCATTATTTTGAGAGAAAGCTGCACTTTGTGTACGAATCCATTTGCGGCAATTTAGGCTTGGTTAGCACAATGTATGGTTTGTTCATATTAGAACTAGCTTAGGGTCAGAAAGGGTGCTTTCCCTATCACCATCTATCAAAGCACCATCTATCTATGTACTCTGTCTGCCCTTAGATTCAGCGTAAGTGAATACCCAGCCAGACATATTCAAACGCAATTTTACAGCCTCTCACCAGGTTAGGAAATAGCTGGGATTCCAATCAACAGCTTGTCAAGAGTTTAATGAAAAGAAGTCCATGTTTGGCAACAGTATACAAGTTAATTCTAAGTGGAAAGACTTGCCTGCTGTTCCTACCAGGAAACGTGAATTACAAGTTTGAAACCTTCCGTACTTTATTGCTATAAATTTCGTTTATCTTTCACATAATGCCTATAATAAATGCCTAACGAAAAACAAAGTTTCTGATGGCAAGATTACAACTAAAACTTGCACAAACTCAGGGAAACTCCAGTTACAGTAAATCCAAGTCAAAAGTGCAAGGAAACCTCGAACGACACTATAAGCAGACAATACAACAAGGAACCTCCGTAACTTCCTTGACTGCGTCCAATATTATAGAAATGGATCTGCGGTTTTGTAACAGTGAAACAAATTCTGTCATCCTTTGTGGATGACAAATCATCCGAGAATAACAATATTAACCGGCCTAAAAGTTCTCTCAAAATTAGCTGAAAATGAACGGAAATTTAAGATTTGCTGCTCTTGAAAGTTACCCCCGATATCTTTGCACGAAGTTAAAACACTTTTGATGCAAAGTTGAACTATACTCTCTTCAAAACGAAGCAATAAATGAGTCACAACTCAAACGTTGACTACTGAAATCAGAAGCTTATGACATATTGATTCTCGATTTAGGCTTGGCCAAAGTATTCAAAACAAATTAGTATCTTATCAACAAACAAAAACAAACAAAATTATTCTAGGCCATATCCCTAAGCAAGGAAAACGTGTTTATTACCTTCGCGGAAAGGAAGACCAACTTGCAGCGCCATGACAGGAGATTGCAGACGAATAACCGATTGATCCAGCAATGCAACCAGACACCAAAGTTGACACAAATTTGAAAGAACGACCCCAGACTGGTTTAATCTAATCGCTGCTCATGTCATTCTGGTGGGAAACTGTTCTTTCACTGTAAAATGTTTAAACAGCCGCTTGGTTTAAGTATTTATTCTTCGTTTTGTGTGGGTGAAAAGAAAATGGATTTTGTGTATGTATCTCAGAAACAATACCATAAAAGACATGGTCACTTTCATCACGTCATTTCTTTCTATCAACAAACAGTCTAGCAACACCATTTGCCAAATGTGGGTGTGCCGTATGATGTAATGTTTGCAAGCTAACTCCAAACAGAAACTGATAAAACCAAATCCCGATAAACCCTGCAATTCCAGTTCTGTCAAGCGAAATGTAATTTGGTGAAATTAATTCCAGGAAACTAAACGTGCCCCAACTTGTTACTGGACACACGTTGAAAACAGCTTTTCGTAAGTTGAAGTGTCTATCCAGTTTAAATATTCGAAATTATTATTATTACTAGCTGTTAACGCAGTTAAGTAAGTGCTGCTCGTAGCATTATTGATAATAACATTCCGTAGATTGTCAAAAGAATAAATGTCAGAGTGGATATTTTGGAGCATGTGGTTGAAACCAAGTTAAATTTAAGCTTTTTAAGGTAAAACAATTAAAAAAAAACCATGAGAACTGTTTGTAACTGTCAAGACTGCATCAAACGACTATAATAATCATTAAAACTCAATGCGATATTAATCTCACTTCAAGTCTTCAATTGCAATTTCAAGACTCAGTTAATCAATGTCAGTTCATTTTGTACTTTCTTGGACTGCAAGGTTTTCTTTCTCCTAGGTGGTACCTCAAATAGTGTATGGTCTTCTTTCTCATTTGGCCATAGATCAACACTGCTATTTCAACACACAAAGTGTTCCCCTTTTCAATTCTGTGTCAAATAACAGGCTTTGTACTTTGCCTCAAATGAAAGCAAGTCTTGAGGGTATATGATGTACAACAGTTGACCACAACAATTCTTCAAAAGTTCATCTGGTGACAGTTTGTATCAAAGTTAAAAGGTCACAAGGTGTGAAGAATGGTCACAGAAGCAATGCTGATCCAATGCTTTTTGGTTTTTGTAAGAATGTGCATCCAGAAACTAATTTGTAAGATAACTTTCTTATGCTGCGTTGGTCTTTGAATGTCAATGGTTAAAGAAGCAAATACTTATCCAATGCTGTGCAAACTGTTACAGGAATATGAACAGCTGATATGCAGAATGTGATCCAATGCTGTGTTAATCTTTACATGGGCTGTCACAAATTAATAACGTTATCTTTCACTTCTGCAACAAAATACATGAGATATTAAGCTTTTGTTTATGAGATGTATATGTGCATGGTCATATGGCAACATTAAAGGGGCCTTTGCAAGGAGCATGGTTTGTGAACACACCATTGTGTGGTCTGTTCGTTCTTGCCATTTTTACAGTCCACGAAAATGACCACCAATAAAAAGATGGCACATGCAAGGTATGGTGGCTGGAAAGGCCGATTTAAGTACATATATTCCAACTGAGTAGATAACAGAAATATACTGACAAGAAAAATCTGTGCTAAAGGAGGGGAAAAATTAATCAAGAAGCCAATCAAAATTCTTTCAGGTGCAAAGAATCATGGTTGAAAGATCCTTTCAATTATCTTTCTTTTGCAATCCTCTCTTGTGATTTTCTATGCAATGGGAAATTATCTCGTCTGTTCTAAAAAAATTCATGGGACATTTATGCACTAGATGTTTGCAGTTTTAAGCAAAAAGAAAACTACTGTTCTAAAGTGCAACAATACTCTACTAAAAGATTACATAAAACCCTGAGTTTGTATTGTGAAAAATAGATACCATGTACCCATCTAATATGAAAATTGCATGGTTGTTATTTGTGAAAATCTTTAAGTGCTGTATGCAAGGGAATGAATGGTGAATCATTACAATAATGGGCAATTCACTGTTTATAAACCACAAATGGGTGATTCACTTTTTCTTTCCACAATGGGAAGTCACTGTTGTCAGGTGCCTCAGTGGGAATTTCTGATATATTGGCTTTTATTGCTCAAGTGGCAATACCACAATGGGTTTATACGTTTAATTTGTTGCCACAAAGGGCAGGTCATTGCTGTTTATTTGTGAACGTGTAAGAAATGCTTAGGTAGGCCTAGTCTATCTAGGCCTTCGTTGATGACATCTTCCTGGAACCTGTCCGCTGCAGAAGAACAAATTTTCAACACAACAGAGTGCATAAAGAGAAATCCTCTCTTATTCACTGTGAAATGAGATGTAAAAAATGATTTGATACGTACTAGAGTCCGTGAAAATTCCCTTCTTCTTCTCGCAATGAACGTGAGTCAACTCCTTGCATCCAAAATCAAAGCGGTGGGTGGGAAGCATTTCAGTCGGCGAGCACGATGCTTGTTTGGTTGCGTGGGCAGCATTTCAGTCGGCGAGCACGATGCTTGTTTGGTTTTTGCATCCATACAAACATACAACACACTCATCGACACAGGAATTCCAATCAACCCGTCTAAATTCTGCTACGCGCATGCGCTAAGCAGCAATTATTTATTTGAACGACTTATTAAGGCGACTACGTCGCTACGAGAGGATGTATAGCAATAGCACTGACTTCAAGGACAACCTAGACTTTGAAGTCTATTTCGTCAAAATGTAATAAGTCTATCTTTGACGAAATAGACTTGGGGCACAAGTCTAAGGACAACCCAATCAACTCTCTGTAAGCTAAGACTCCCTAGCCTTTACTTACAGACTTTAGTGTTCTGCGGAGGAGGAAGGGAAAAGCTTCTGTAACCGTTTCCCTTCCTCCTCCGCAAAACAGTACGTCCTTGATTCGAAGGATGCGTGGTTCTAAAACAGTATTGATCATTAAATATACCACCTAACAAACCTACCTCTTGGCCGAAATTTGATCAATTTTACTCTTTACCATTATCTTTAATTTTATCTTTTATCAATTACCATTTTTGTTCTGGACGAATTAAACCTGCAGCGTTGGATCATGAACATTTCTTTAGGAGACATACCGTAAAATCTCTGTTTAGCCCTCCTCTATTAAGCCCCCCCCCCCTCTATTAAAGGCAATCTGTCCCCTTCGATGAATGAAAATAAAATCGATTAAGATCTCTATTGTATATTCCAGAAGTTGGTGTTAATTCGCTTTATCCAAAGAAATCAGGGTCATAGAGACTCACTGATGCATGAATTTAGCTGCAGCGTAAATAAGGTTATCGAGTCATCTCTCACCCAACATTGATATTTAAACGAATATTTTTAAACGAAATTAAAAGTACATGTAAAGTTTACAACAAGAAAAAAATTCAAAGCCGAACAACTTGTGTCCGCGTAGGCGCGTACAGTGCTGACGGTTAAGAATTATAAAACTTAGGGTATCATCTAGAATAATTTCGTAAGCTATTTCATTAAAATTTGAACTGCCAAAAAGCAACAAATCGCACAAATGATCATCCAGCGATTGCGTCACATCACTATTAAGTATATATATCTGATACTTCACCAAGCAGGCTATTATTCATATGGACTAGATTAGAGAGGGGGCTTAAAAGCAATCTGTCCCCTATTGTTCTGACCTTGGTTACTACTTTATTTACGTCTTTTTTACCGTCACATTAAATTCAATTGCGTTGCATGTTAGTCTTTATATCTTATATTTTATCATGATAAAGAAAAACATTAGGAAGCTCGTAGCTTCAAGGATAAGTCCTGAAAGAGACCTTCGATCTCATTTTCCTGGTCATATTCGGAAGGCAACTTTCTTGTAGATACACAGTCAGTGATCCAATCCCATCACATTCCTGGTCTATTGTTTTTGCTGCAGGTACACCCTACTTTCCTCCGCCGGTTTCTAGTTCCTTAGTCCATAGTTCTTGGCTCTGTAGTTCTTAGTCCATGGTTCCGTGGTCCGTAATTTTTTCTAAAGAAGGACCGGCGGAGGAGAGTAGGTACACCCAGTCCCAGTTCAAGCTCAAAATCCCATTCCCAGAGTGCCATTTTAGGCAAATCCCAGACACCATTTCACCCCTACCTTCTAAAGAGCAAAGAATGTCGAATCTCTTAAACTGAAATTCAAAAAGCTACAAAAAATAAGGAAGATATTTACCTTTTCAGATGAGCTTTGTGTTTTCCATCATCAACCAGCCATCATCATTAAAGGTCTCCTATCTTCAAAATTCCAAAATGACTCGTCTTATGTTGAGCTCCAGAAACGCAATTTCGCGCCTTGCATTCGTGTTGGAAAACTTCACCATCCACAGATCACTGAATAATTCTTACGCGTTATGCCTATCGCGTTTATCTGCAAAAATCGTTCCCAAAAATTCCGAAAAAAAGTTTCATGGTTCTGGCTATAGCATATAAGGTAGCTGTTAAGAAAATTTGATTCGTGGAGAGGGCCAAACTACCATTGGAGCCCAATTTCGGGGGTAAAGGAGATAGTACCCCGATAGTACAAACAGAGCGAGGCATAACGTCTACGTCACTCAGTTTCACTTTGGGAATTGTTTGGCGCTAAGCCTTAGCGGCTAAGGGGCAAAACAATCAAATGACGTGAACAGACAAGGGCCTAAACTAGAGGGCAAAAGTAGGGATTTTTGCATTACTACTGGGTCAGGAAAAGGGCCTTTTGGGTTAATGGCCCACTAGTCGTAATGTTACAAGATTCTCTGATAACGTTCCTCTGGCATATTTTTCTCAGGTGCAGTAAAAAAATGCACGAAGGGGGATAGCTAAAAAGAAGGGGCCAAGATAGGAGGATATCCCTCTCATTCAAACACAATTCAAAGCTTGCCGAATTTTTTGACAAAAATTGCTGGAGAGAAGGCAGCAGAAAGCATGTATTACAGATAATTTCACCCATGAACGAATGCAGACCAAGATAATACAGGAATTTTGTTCGTTATTGATCCACTGCAGGTCAGACCAGAATTAGTTTATCGTTTAGCTGTTAGTGATGTGAAATTGTACTGTAGATTAGTTACATAAGGATATATGAGGGTTTAAATAAAATCCCGGGCGTGTATTGGATTAAATCCATTTAGAATAGATTACCAAACCTTAATACCAAATTCAAAAATTAACTTATATCAGGAAAATCAACTGTGAATATGTTTGTTAGAAAACTCATAAAGAAATGAAGATTAGCTGTTAGCGTGATGGGAACATGGGTGAAGGGGGTTGAAATCGGGACGAAGAATTTCTTTATGATTTAAGCAATGAACCACGATACGGGGGATAAAGGCTGCTACATGCAACCTTGAACGGCAAGTCGCTTCTTTGAAGCATTTTCTGTAAGGGCCTGTTTACATGAGGAAAAACACTTCACCTGCTAGACCCGGGGCTGACAGGCGAGGTAAATTTCAGCCATTGTTTATACATGAGGTATTTTACCTTACCTGTCAGCCCCGGGGCTGAGAGGCGAGTTTAGCTATTCTAAAAAAGAATATGAATCGAACGATATTTGATACACTTTGTAGAATTTTCGAATGTGCACAAAAGGAATAGAAGCCCCAAAGCGCCTCAATCGAACCTTTCGTATAAAATGTTTACAAATATCACCTCACCATACCGGTGGTGTTTCGTTTATATGGAAAAATTTCACCTCGCCCAGGTGAGATTCCACCTCTGATGAAGCGATATCTCACTATACCGGTGGTTCTGCGCTTGTCATATAAACGCGAAATGGAAAAGCAATGGGATTCTATAGGAAGGAAGAATCTCGCCTGTCAGCCCCGGGGCTTGCAGGTGAGGTGTTTTTCCCCATATAAACAGGCCCTAAGGAAAGTGGTTTAAAAAAGCAGTCCTATGATTGCCAGAAATTAGCAAAGCCGAATTTTGTGAAACAAAACATTTAGGTTTCCGAGAAGACAAAGCGATTAGCCTTTCAGAAGAATAGATTTCACACCTCTGAATGAATTCAATCAAAAATCAAAATAAATAGAGAAGGTGAAGCGTTACATTTGGCTGCACAAAAGGTGTGAAATCTATTCTTGAGGTGAGGCTGCAAATTTGTTCTGTCTTCATTAGGCCTATTTCTTTTGTTTTACAAAATTCACCCTTGCCAGAAATCTATCAACTGCAGTACATGCTTTTAAAACACCGCAACACTTTTGAAAAGTTGGACGAAAACATTACCATGGAATTTTTGTCCTTGGATTGCTATTTGCAGTACTTCCCTTTACATATTTTTGAACGCACCAATAACTATTTTTTTGTTTTCAAGAAATGGAACTTTGCTATTTCATAAAATTTAAAGCAGTTCTACGAATTTTTGACGATTTTCAAGGAAATACTTGATTTGCTCTCCCCGCCAGTGCAAAAACAATTCGAAAAACGTTTGGCCAGCAATATGGACATTTTTCCTGAGCTTTTCGCCAATCTAAATTTCCAACGACACTTTGCGTGAAGTTGAAGTAACGTACCGCAAAGGATAAAAAACGACCTTTGGAGTATATCATAACATCCAGTCATGAATTATTCACCAATTTTGATGCTATTGTTTCGAAAACTTTATGACAAATCAAAAACAATTTCATTTTTTACAGTTTATTGATCAAATCTTTCCCTTGAGACGGGTTATATTTGCAACTTTAACCACAAATCGGCACTGAATGCTTCCAATTAAAGCAGATCCACCGAGTTAAAAATAGTTTAGCTAAGGAGACTGGGGCAACCTAAATATAGCCAATTGCATTTAATGTTCTCGATCGATGAAGACAGAAGAAACGAGACTTGTGTCTTTCTTTTGTTCCATGTTTAGATGTTTAGACAAGACCGCTGTGTCTCCATTCATTTACTTTGAAAGTATTGTGTGCAAAAAATTTAGCCAAGACAGTATCGAGAAACTTTTGAAGGTAATTCGAACAAAAAAACCGTCCAATTATTTATAGGATATTGTATACCTCAATCTGTTGTATGAAGGCAGCCTTAGATGCGAAAAGTTATCCAATGCAGCTGTAAAGTAAAACAGTTGTAAAGCAGTAGGCAAGCTGTTTCGGCCAGAAGTGTTGCATTGAAATCGTTCATTCCGGCAAACACCAAATAAATTTTTGACTCACGGTATCTCACAGTATTTTCTCTGCTGTCTTCCCTCTCAAAAAAACTGCTAGTTCACATATCAAATCTCACAGGTGGCGGAGAATGGTTCAGTATCTTTAAAATGGAACTGTTCAGTTTTGAAATTAATAAAAACTCACCTTTCTTGCCGGTTAACTATTTCTGATTTCTCTTTGTGTCTTCTCCCCTCGAACAGCACTGCCGTTTGCTTTTCGTTAGGCCAACGACTATTTAGTAATGTTACTGTTCTCTTAGAAAACAAAATTGAACAATTTCATCTTAAAAGTACTGAGCAATTCTCCGCCACCTGTGATCAAATATTCCCTATTTGACGCAACCACACAAAAGCAAGCACAGTAACAGCAAACTGTTAGTGCGAAGATACAAGGTTGTTTAAAACGAAAAACTCACCTTCTTTAGTTGGCAAAACTGTCTTATCTTGCGTCTCAACATGCTTCAAGTTACCAGAATCAAATCCCTTCACACCTGATACATCTGGCAAACTCTCTGGTCTCATTTCCTCTTTCAGTGTTTGAGGTGTTGGCAAAGGATTCTTCTCTTCCGTCTCAACATGTTTCAGTTTTGTTTGATCAAAAACTTTCACTTCTGCTCTTGAGTCAATTGCTTCTTCTTTGATAACTGTCAAAAAAGAAATTACATCAAATTCAGACTTAAATCACTTGCGTCCCTGGTAAAACATTCCCTTCAACTAAATATAAACCCTAGTTCTTTTGATAAGACAATTTACCTCACATTGATTGACTTCTAATAATTTTATTACTATTTGGTTTACATAGGTGTTATAAACAGTGGGGTGCTCTCTCCTCGATTAGTTTATCTATCTAAAGGGAGAGCTCCTCCTTTAAAAATTCCTCTGCATACAAACACTAATTGTTTCTGTCATCTACTTGTTGTCACTTTCTTTGGTCATGTTCTGCAATTTATTATTGTAACTTACTTTCAGGACCACCGAGAGGGGGTTAGGGGGTTAAAGGTCCGGGGCCCAGGTCCCAAAGGGGTTTGTAAAAATATTGTTTCAAAGAAATTAATTATTGCTGTAAAAGTTCTTTACATCAACTTTTTATGGCCATCTATCTGCCATAAAATATACTAAAAAAACACTTTTCTCATTGGCTATGCATAAAAGTTCATGCCCTCCTTTGAAAGGTAGTCACCTCGTTTGGTTATGGTAAATATCAATTTCTTAATAAGTTTGTCACGGAATATCTAGGCAATTTCTCTACGGCGTTTCCCTCATTCTCCGAGAGTCTGAAGGGCGTGGTCTTGGAAATTATCTTGGATGCATCGCCCCCAAACCCCCTTGGGCCTGATCCTATGAATCTCTCTAGGGCCCAACCTGGCTTTCCACAGCCCTGCTTACAGCAGTTAATTATTTATATTGAAGGATATGTATGTAATGGAATTGTAAAGTAAGTTGAACTGAACGGATTCCTTCATGATAACTGCAAAGAAACAGCAATCAATTGATAATAACTATCTATCACATTAAACTCAGACTACACTTCAGAGGTGGAAAAATACTTTATTCTGCCTTCCTGCCAGGCAAACAAAAAACAAATGGATGCAAATTTTCCTGCAAGAATTCTGTTTTGTGTGTCAAATATTTGCAAAGCTTTCAATTAAGTTAGGCAAGTTCTGCTAATACCCCTGTTTATCATGGAATGGACCTTTGTGGAGACCAGGGTAGATATATCTCCTTTTGACAACTGGATCTAGAAAAACCCCTATTCTTTTGATAGTTAGCACCAAAAGAAGTTGCAAAATGATCAGCTGAAAAAGGCACATCACCATATTACATTTTGTTCTAGAGACACAAAATAATGTACTCTCAAAAGATAGGGGGAATGCAAATACAGGGGGCATGATCCCTTTTACTTTTGGAGAGGTAAGTTTTGTTTTGATTTAAATCCCAAAAAACATACCATCAGAAGTTGGCAAGACATTCTTCTCCTGTGTGTCAACATGCTTCAGCTTCTTGGCATCAAAAGAACCAACTGCGGAGACATCTGGCAATGATTCTGGTCTCATCTCCTCTTTTAGGGTTTGTGGGGTTGGCAGTGGATTCTTTTCTTGTGTTTCAACATGTTTCAGCGTGCCATGATCAAAACTCTTCACCTCAGCTCTGGAGTCTGCAGCCTCCTCTTTGATAACTGAAAAATCAAATGAAACTTTTCAACTTTTGAGGATATCTTAAGGAGCTATCCTGCGAGCATTTCTTTGAAACTTTGCACTCAATAAACAGGTTGCACAATTGGGGTGACCAGAGCCTTTTCCCACACCCCAAAGAAAAGAGGGATGTTGGGGGGGGTCCAGAAACAGTAAAACCCTTCAAAAGTCTTGAAAAAACCATAAAATCATGCAACATTTCATGCAGCACCAAAAAACTGCTTGAAAACATAAGCAAAACCAACAATTATGCAAAACGCATGAGCCAAAATATGGATGAAACCATGTAACTGTAAACCCAAACCCTGTTGCCTTTATTGTAAGAGTATAATTTGTTACATACCCATCAAACAATACCCATTAAATAAACGGTGTTATAAACGACTTAGCAGGGGGACTGGGTCAATCTAAATATAGCGTATAGATGTTCTTGATTGATGAAAACAATGGGAAGGTAAGTGGAACACATCATTCTGTTGTGCTATGTTTAGACTACAGTATGTCACATTATCTCTGTTCATTTGCTTTAATATTGCTGAAAAGCAGCATTTGCTCAATAATTTTGTAATGGATACTGTCTGCCTGTCTATCTGTTTGCTTTCAACAATCCTTGCAGAACTAATTGCAGATTGTCAAATGATATCCCTGCAGTCACCACAGCGCATACACAGTATGGCATCAATATCTTCTTGTTGCAGAAGAGCACTGTTTGGATGGGCAGCTGACGAAATTTAAAGGGAACAGACCAACCAATTTGTCACAAAACTGTAAATATATTAATTTGGAGTTTTGTGATTTGGGGAGACACTACGTAAGAGGACAAGTTACACGTTTCTCTTAACCACAATCATACATTAAACCCTGACAATAAACTTTGTGAGTTAACCCAGTACACAGCTCTTTTTAACCATTGCTAATGCTAGTCATAGTCTACATGCCAAAGCTGCAAGATGATATTTTCAAAGAAAGTCCACCTCCCCATACTCTATGGAAAATGCAATTACTTTTGAATCAACTTTGGGAAATCTGCATAAGTAACCAGCATGGTAAACCATAATTAGATAGGGCATTTGAATTAAAGATAGTGCATTGTGCAAACAATAGTTGGTGGTCTCTTCAATTATTCATCTTCTACCAAATCTTTTTTTGTATAAACAGGTGGGTGCATTTTCTACATAACAGAAATTCCATGTTGTGTCAAACTTATTTGAATCTCATGACATTGTTATATGCTATATATGTCCCAATGTTAGGACAGTTTGCAACAATGTGACAACTAGAAAGTTGACATGAAACTTTTAACGCTATAGACAGCAAACAATCAAAACGTTTTGGCAAGGCAACATCTTGAATTTAATGTATGATAAGCTTTTGGAAATAATTTTCATATCTGTTCAAGAAGAAGATCTGATATTCATCTTGTGCTTTTCAAGTACCTTAGTCCTTTCAAATGTCGCCAGCCTTCAATTTTGGCTCCCTTTGATATTTGCCCCTTTAATTTTTGCCCCCCTTGTGCAGAAGTTTCGCGAGAGTTTCGCTCCCTTTAATTTTCGCCCCCTGGTTTGGATTGATATGACGTAATTTGGATGGATATGGCCCCGGGGAAGAGAACACGGTGAAACTAGAACAACAAAATCACCCCTCGGACACAGGGGAGGACAATATCATAGTTATCGAAGAGTAATGAATGTCTTGTATTCTGTATTACAATCAAAACTAAAGTTTTTTTCATAGAAAATAGATTTTTTCGCTTCCCTTAATTTTCGCTCCCTCTAAATTTCGCCCCCTAAAATATTTCTGCAATTCGCCCCCTTTAATTCCCCCCCCTCTCCCTCTCTGGGGCGAAAATTAGAGGCAGGCAAAATTTGAAGGGACTAGGGTATGCCTCAAAACCAGGCACTCCTAAAACAAAGGAATTTTGTCAATTTTAAATCAATCAAAATGACAAGCAACCTTTTCAGAGACAATAATTTGGTCCTTGATCTACTTGCCAAAATAAATTTGAAGAAGGATTTTGTAGTCAAATTTTGGTGGTCTTTCAAACATGAAGAATATTTTCCTTGGAGATCCAGTAGCTATTAGGAACGCATTTGATTACAAATAAAGTGGTAAACATATCATTATTTTCATTCCTGTCAAATCACCAGTTTTTTCAATTACATTCCTTCTAATGCAAGACTGGATCACATGAACACTTCTGCTATTTACTTTACAGTAGATATCATGTAAAATAGCTTTGTTCTCCAACTGACTGACAACCCTAGTATAAGCAGGACAATTGGCTAAGAAGTTGATACATAGTTGACTGAGTGAATTAGCCTTTAAATTGATTCCAATCAAGGATTAAATCCTAATTTAATGTACAACTGCAGCTGTTTAGTTACATTTTGGAATGGTTTAAAGAAGATTATTACTGATAAAGGCATCCTAGTAGCTGAGCTCTGACCACTTGTAAATCTTAATCTCCTTCATCTGCTTAAAATATGCTGGAAATAACATCAAAACAACGAAAGCAGGTGGTATGCAACAAAGCAGAAGGAATAAACTGTACAACTCATTTAGTACATCAAGAAGACTGCTTGGAAAGAATGTTGTCAAAATTCTATGTGTTAATTTTATTCTTTTTTCCAGACAGTCAACAAAGAACAATTATCTTTCAGAATTTTGTCACACAAAGTATCCCTCTGAAAAAAAATTTTTAAACTGAAGATCTACTTCCCAAAAAGTCCACTTTTTCTCCTCCACAATTTTTGGGGAGCATGTAGAAACAGAATGTAAAAGTTGTAAACAGTGGTGGCCTGCGTGCAGGCTCAATAATCCTCCTCCAGGAAAGTGTAGGATTGTTGAGGCTGCTGCACACAGGCTAAACAGTGGTTGTTTTAAAAGTGTCTTTTTAAGAATTTCCCAAAGCCTCCCATAACACACCCATATGGGTGGGTTTTTGGGTCCAAAATTCTCCAAACAAGGGTGATTTCTTGGAAGATTTTCTGTTACCATCAGTGGCTTTGGCTGAAATCAGCAAAGAAATAGTTAAAAATTGGTAGCTTTTTTCAATCAAATTGCATCATAAAAGTGGATGCGAAGGCAAGTTCAGTAATTAGAAGTCCCCTTAGATTTCTAAAAACCAGGCAGCAGGATTAAATCCTGCTGACTGCCAAAGTTTTCCAGGGCAAGGGGAACAGATGAAACCACCCTACTTTGTGCTTCTCTAAAATTGTGATTTTTCCATCTTACGCTAATCACAGCAAATCATCTAATGGTGATAAAGCTGTTAAGGGGCATCAACTTTCGATTTTCGATTTTTTAACAGCATTTGGCCGTTAAGATCGGAACCCCCACCCCCTTCCCCTTAACAGCCATCTACCCAAAGTGCCTCCGAGTGGCCTAGACGTAAGATACTGGGAGCAGCAAAAAGAGGTCTTGTGAAACTCAACAGAAGGACTTCAACAGAAGATACGCCATATAGGAGGAATAGTAAAACGGTTCTATTCTACAATCTGCATTATTTGTGACGTTGTTTATCTACGTTTTTCAAAGAAATTCCCTTTGTGAGATTCCATATGATGTTCATTTTCTTAATGGCATAAGGCAAAACCCCTCCCCCATAACAGCCAAATGCCATTAAAAAATACGAAGATCGAAAGTCCATGGCCCCTTACATCTGGAACTGAAGTAAAAGTCTTCATGCAGTCAATTGTCTCATTTCCTTAAATTAAATACACGTTTTTTTATAAGAAACTTGGATCAGCACTTACTACTAAAAGTTTCTTAATTTCGCATGAAAATTTCAGTGTTTTAGTAGTAAAAGTTTCTTAATTAGTTTCTTATTTTTTGGGCCTAAAATTGCGCTATTGTTCTAAGTTGAGCCTTCTTCTCGAGAAAGGGCTTCCATTTTGCATTGACATTGTTATCAAGACACAAGAAGAATCCATGCACATCAAGGCAAAAATTTACCAATTTTGCAGTTAAAAGTCAAGAAAAGACGAATGTACCTTTGTTAGAGAGACATAATGTAGAATAAGAGAGACATACATAAATAAAGTTTTAATGGGTGAATGTGGTTCAAGATATACACAGAGTGCTCAAGTTGTCACAAGAACAACGAGCGTAATGCATGTAGTCAAGAAACCCAATACTAGTTTCTTATAAACCAGTTTCTTATAAACAAAAACGTGTAGCTTTGCAAAATATTTTCCAGTAATCACATGACTTCATATCCTTGATATTTTGAGATTTTGTTCCTCATGACCTGCAAAGTGCAAATTCCCTCTGGATTGGACTCTGCTTGGTCATGGATTTTCTAGTCAAAATGGCAAATTGCACAATTTCTAATCTATGAAACAGCCCAGACAAAAAAGTAATGTCTTTAATAACTGCCAATATATTGAAGCATACAGTACTTAGTGCAAGAAATTGTTTCTGAATTGGCTGGAAAAGCTAAATTTTGTCAGTTTCCCCACCCAGAGGCAATACTTTAGTAAGAGGCTTTTTGAGGTGTGCTGCACATCATTTCCTACATTTTCAACAAACAAGGAAAAGCTTTATTTTGACCACTGTTCTGTTTCAGGTAAATACAAGGCATAAACCCTACAAACAGCAGGTCTACAAGGAAATGAATGTATATCAGCAAGATTTGCTATTCTCTCAGCCAGCAAGGTGTTATCCAGCTGAGATTCTAAAGCACATATAAATGGCTCATTTGTCAATTTACATTGTCAACATCAATTTCACAAAATATTTCAATGACCAAACAAGTTTCAGCTGTGGGTACTGATGTATTTCTAAAATTCTTGTTTAACAAATAGTGTTGATTAATAAGTTGAAAGCTGTCCACACTTTTCTTTTCACTTAGAATCAAATTGTCAATTCATGTCATTCTTGATTACCATTTGTTGATTTGATGACCAGGTCCCAAAGATTGTGCTAGTTTGTGGGGCTGATAGGCGACCAGGGTGGAAAGTCTGTGCTTTCTACGCCAAAGGTTTATGCCATGGCAATTGTCTAAAGACAATAGGCCCATAGTTTTACCATCGTTCTTTATGTTGCTCAATGCCAAAGATATTTGGAGTAACATTACATGTTTTCCAGCGTGGATAGGTGAATATTCTCTGCCTTTCATTTTGATTTTTTCACAACTCCAAGTCTGAAGGAGAGTTTAACCCTTCGGCCAAATTGTCAAGCTTATTTCCTCTTTAAGAAATATTTTTATCTTCAAATATAGAGTATTCAGTACATGAGACATTCAGATACATTAGTAAGAGCATTAAACTGGTGATCAAAGCATGACCTTGAACAATTTCAGAATCAAGCCTAGGCTTATTCCTGGCAGACAATTAAGAAGGTGGAAGTTCATAAACTAATCTAAATCCATACATATTAGTGTTCAAGTCACATGAAGTCAAAAGCTTTGTTTGCACATATATAATTCATAAGAATTTATACAATGTGCAACTATTGACAATGGAAGTTGAATGAAATTTAATATCACACAACTCTAACCAGTCAGAATAAACACTGAAGGGTGGAGGAAATAGAATGAAATTTACATTTCTATACCCAGTTGTGAAATTTGCCCCCACTGAACTTTGTTGAGCAATGTGAACTTCGCACAAATGTCACAGTCACATGGCTAATTCCAGCTGGTGTGGAGTGCCACATACCTTCAGTCTGAGCACAAATACCAAACCATTTATTCCACTCAACCGTGTTAAATTTCCAAAGGGCGAAAAGTTCTGGTGCCTCTATCCCAGAAAATTTTGAGGGGCTCAATATCGAAGATAAAGAAACGCCTCGAATCGTGTGTACCACCTATCCACTTCCTCAAAATTTCCCTGTGCAAGCTTCCCACTTCAAATAGAAAATTCGAGAGATGAAACTGATCAAGGTGCAAAACTGGCATGATAATGAACTGGAAATAGTATCTGACCTGACTTAATCTGCATACTTAAAATTCTTCTAAGATGATTCTTCAGTTCGAAAACATGCATGGTTCGACTTATCGATGCACTTTTCTCAAGTGCTACTGCTACCCACCACAGCTTATCTTTTGCTACATACAAGCACTTCCTCAAAATGGGCTCGTTCGGGTTTAGAAAATCGACCGTAGCTCACATTTTCGCTTGGTTCATGTCCCCAGATCATACCACAATTCACTGGGCATGTATTGACAGAGTTTCTCTGATGTTGAAGCTGCTGGAATAACATTAGAGTGCTGTTTATCTACATATCTCAGCATGCAGGACGAAGGCACCAAAAAGCTTCAATTTGAGAACATTTCTTCAGAAATTCCTTTACTAAAATGCTTCTCAGATATCAAAGATGAACACCTGGAATTTCCACCTGTGTATCATATGCTTTATCTCTTACAAGTAATCGAATTCATCATCAAAATACAAAGATAGCACAGGAAATTGTCAGAGCGAGAGGAAAGGCCCTGGACCTGCCCCTAGCCATGTCTGAGGTCCAGAAGTAGGCCCATGAAATATGCAAAAGCATCTTACCATCACTCGTTGGCAATGGGTTCTTCTCTTGAGTCTCTACATGCTTCAGTTTATGCGCATCGAATTTTTCAACTTCTGCAAATGTCTTCTCACTCATTTTGCTTTGATAAACGTGGCTGAGCTTCGGGATTAGTAGCTTTAAAAAGAACAGCAAGATGTCTCTTCGCTTCGTATCTTACTTTCACATCAACGTGATACGCACTGAAGCACACCTTAGCGGAAGTCCATCATTTAAGCACGTGACTAATATCCGCCAATCACATCATGCATTTACCATTGCGTCATAGATAAAAAGTGGGTTGGAAGAAGAGGCAAATATGTTTTTTATGCGCGCGCATGTTGGAGACCAATTCCGACAGTTTGTATGTCATATCTCTCATCAATGGGTACAAATGCGAAGTCTTCTCGAACGCCATGACACATAACTCGACATTTCTCGGAAACAAAATACAGATGACACAACTCTCAACTCAGGTTCAGGTGCGGTGCAAATAAATAAATTCCTGAAACATGCTCGAAATTGTTTAGATAGAAAATATTGAAATGAATGTATTTTGTATTCTTACTCTTTCGCGCAAATGTGTTGGCCGTTTCATTTCGCTGTGAGGAAGGGTACTCCGTTTGTGAGAGCCGAGAAACGCACAAAGTTAGGCCCTTTATTTACGAACTTTCATAGAGATCGGGGAGCATATCTAGGAAGCAAGGAAATTGGTATAGAATTGACAAATACCCTTCTTTTTTCTGTTTACTGGGGGGGGGGGAGACCGGAACTGTTTATCTCAAAACATTGTGGTTGGCCTATAGTCCAGGCAATTTTCCGCGCTACCTGTTCGGGTTGGATTGGATGAGAATAAAGTGTTTGGTTTTCAATCTCAAACATCAAAAAGAAATATGTCAGATGGGAAAAAAGCAGCCCAGGGGGGGGGGGGTACTCCCTAACTTTCAATACGGGGGGGTCCGTGCCACTTTTTCTTTGCTGACCCCTAAATATTAAGCCTAATGATTTGGGGACCCCAAATATTGAGTCTAATGTTTTGGAGACCCCAAATATTGTTATCTATTTCTGGGGCCCCTCACATGTTTTTGAATGATTTCAATTTGAGCCTCTTGACTTTTCTCAGTTTTTGAATAATACCAAAGCATTTATTTCGTGATTCGCAACTTCAGGGCCAAATTGCAGGATTCTTCCTTTCCTCAGATTTGTAGACCCCAAATATTCAATTGTTGTCCATGTTGTAATTCACAGACCCCAAATATTGATTTGATGTAAAATTTCGGACCCCAAATATTGGCACGGACCCCCCCCGTACTGAAAGTCAATGAGTACCCCCCCTGGGAAAAGCAGCAATAGCCAGTTCTATTTCTACCAATCCTGCCTTACTTTGAAAATTTACATTACACTCTTTTTTCCCAAATAAATCTAGGTCTAGGGCAGGCCAGGTGTTTTCTTAAATTTTAAGACACTTGCTACCAAAGATTTCTTCTGAGTTTATTATGTTTTCAATACCCTAAGTGTATCGTGTATCTGTTTTTATTACATGAGATTCAATTTACTTAGCAAGATCTCAAAATAACTAATAACATAATTCAGACTCAAGACAATGTCAAAAAATTTGCTGTACAGTGATGTCAAAACATTTGCCATTGCTGTACAGTGTCAAAATATTCTAGAATGACCATGGTTTCTCATTTTAAAAGGTGAGCCAACAGTTTCTTATATTATGGTTCCTTATAAGAAAATTGAGTGTACAGTAAAAACCCATGTATAAGAAATGAGTGGATTAAGAGCCTGCAGGCTGAAATTTTGTAATTAGACCCCCATTGTATAAGAACCCATTCAGCCTGAAATTTAAAATAGTAGGTTCTTATATTTGTAGAGATTATTGGGGTCTTATTAGCTACATAAGTTTGTGGAAGAATCAGAAATTTGTATATTGTCCAATGAGAAGCTTTTCTTTTGATTATATAAAAATTTATGATTCTTCCACAAATTTCTGTTGCGAATAATATCTCATACACTCAACTGATGTGAACTGACAGTAAATAATATGCCTGAAGTTTGAATCTGAAGGAAAAGAATTCCTGAAAACCCTGAATAAAATTAGAACCAATTTTTAGAACCTGAAAATCCTCATTTCCTACTAAATACCTAAAACATAAGAACCTATTCAGGCTGACTTGCAAATTGTATGTTCTTATATGCGGGTTTTTACTGTATCACAAAAAAGGGGATGTTGCCAGAAAGTTGTTGTCAGTTATTGCTTTTGGCCCTTTGACAGACACTTTTATTGTCAGTAGAATGGTTCCATACTCAAAATAGTTTTGCAAATAATATAAATTATAATCTTGAGAAAATTTGCATAATGGAGGAAATTTCCAGTTAAGACCACATTGCAATGTTAGAAGCAGATGGGTTGGTATGTTTACGATAGAGATTCTTGCTTATCGCTTTTTGTTTCGAATTTTCTTGAAAGTAAACTACAGAAATTCGGTTTAGATATAAATCATTTTGAATTTCAATGAATTCCAAAGTCCAAAAACATCTGATGTCGTCTATTGCTATCATTGTCAATTCATCTTTGGATTCAAATTGTTCAAAATAAGTTGTATCTAATTACCCTGGATCAGAGTATTTTTAGTATTTGTAGAAAATTAAAGTATTTGAAAAAAATTCATTAAATTTATTTTTTATTTTTTTATTTTTATTTTTTTCCATATACTAAAAATACTCTGATCCAGGGTAGTATCTAATATGAACTGACCAGAATTTAAAACCATTACGTAGTTTGTTCCGTTTTTTTATGATTTTGCTTGTTCACTTTTCGTCATCTGGAAATTCGCAGATGCTCTGATGTCCCAGATGAAGAAGCAAAGTCATTACTCATTATCAGTTTGACATTTGGAAATGGAAACATAAACATTACAAGGATTGTTCAGGGACTGTATAATTGACCACCCACAACAAATCGTTGTCTTCAGTGCTGCCTTATATGGAGCTAGAGGGCATAGTATAATCATCTCTCAAAGTAAAATTCTAGCCATGACCATATTTGCTCTGGATAAACGTTGAAAGTAAACTTTGATGTTCTCTTGAGGCCTCGCTACGCTAAATCAGGAGAGACCATCAATTAGTTTAATGTGAAACGTAACTGAAACGTTTGGTGCGTGTATGCTCTCTCCCCGGGGCTCTCTCAAACTTCTTGCTGACTTTTTCATTACGTCATTTCAGGATATATACGGATGAGGAACATGTGGCGATGGATGTGAAGCAAAACAGCACAAAGATTGAATAAGACACGTAAATAAGAAGAATCTTTTGTTGAGAAGACACAGTTCTTTCCCCTGCTGAGCCGCCGAATACCAGTAATCCTTCCAGAATGAGCTTTTCAGAAGATTATTGACTTTTCCGTGAGGTTCCGACACACGTAATAAATACGTAGATTTTTTGCATTACTCAAAGCTCCTAGCCTGCACGATGACTCGTTTTAAGCTTGAAGCACGTCAACAGGCCAAAACAAATGATAATGACGTTGGGGCCTGGGCGGGGACTGGGTAAGAAGAATCTTTCTGGCGGGAAAAGCTTTCCATGCACACATCAAGCCAGCCACCAGGACCGGTATTGCTTTAGATGTTCAATTTTATGAAGCGCGAAATCAAATTCATCCATCAAAATTTCATAAAGTCCTAATCTTTCTTCAGAGTTTTTCCGTTTTCAAATATGTCGATCGTCAATTGATGAATACGCGAACCTTTTTACAAGAAACTTCCAATAAAAAACTCAACTTCAGATCGCTCTCAAGTGCAGGGAAAACAATATTCCATTATCTGTTCACTTGTTTTTTGTATCACATTACTCAGAAGGTAGTTAATAATGAAAAAATGAAAAGGCTGAAAGGCTTCAAACAAGTTTGAGGCAGTAAACATGAAGATTGTCACGAAACTCGTAAGATAATCATCTCAAAATCTGATGATTTTAAAGAACTTTTCAGTGGTGGCTAAAATCTTTAGTTTGCTATAAAAAATGTGTGTAAAAATATGTGTGGTTTGAGGTTGCACTGGTAGCAAACAACAAAGAAAAGGCGTCCTCGAAGTTAAGTTTTGGCACTCAAATGATATAAAAGACAGAGTATAATTCTGTTACATGGTCACGTTATACTGGACTAGAGGAAACTACACGATGCATATGAGATAAATGACAAGAATCTGTAGAAAACAAACTGTAGCAAAAACTTTGACAAGAGATGCTCACTACTGGTTTCACATGTCTCACTTTGCTTTTCTCTTCTTACACACCATCAGATACATTTAGCATTATACTTGATATTTTCAATAATTGGCATATGATTGGCTAATACATAATGAATCAATATGTCTACACTTACAATTTGCTTAAAGCATCATGAACTGCTTCTCTGAATATTTTCTGGTACCTTAAAACACCCATGATATGTCCACAGTCTATGTGCCTTATGTCTGCACCTGGCCAGACTTCAGAGGGGCTTTTTACACCATTGACAGGCACATAATTATCATGATTTGCCACCACAAAAATAACTTGCGAATCTTTATGTGGTGGAGAGAACTTCTCTAAATGGGTCATTTCATGCAGAATGAAATCCATGTAGTCAATGGTTCTTTGGCTTGCATCTTTGATGCTCCCATCATCAAGAAAGCTATATTGTTTCAGTGTATCTAAGCTTAGTTTCTCTGACAGAGTGTTTATCACGTTACTAGAAAGATTATCTGATCTAAGGATGGAGTCAAAATCTATGGCAAAGAGACCAAGCTTTTTCTTGTCAATGTCGTAATTCTTGAAACGATTTTCCACTACCAATTTAGTTAGGCCACTTTCTGGTGAACCACTCTTTCGTGTGATTATTTCTATCAAGCTTTCTTTGCTTGACATTTCTGCCTGCCCTGTATAAGCTGAATCAGTGATGAGACTATGTGATTGAAGCTTCAAATGTTCTGCATATTCCTTGCAATATCTTTCCAATAATGTTGCATATTCTGGTCTTGCATTTAACTGTTGTTCAAGCTCTTTCCAAGCGACACTAAGTTTCATTACTCCCTGTGGAGAAAGAAAAAACTTGATACTGAATGTGGTTACTAAAAACTATATACCACCAAGGAGAAGGATGCAAGAAACAAACAGATTTCTGGCGCATTGAGGCCTCTTGAACCTGCATTTTCATCAGAGTGCAACTTTACATTTTGTTTTTTTATGAGAGAGAAAATGCAATCAAACTTTCAAAGGAGATTTTCCCATTCAGATCAAATTCCATGGGAGAGCTCACAATACAAAAGTCATTGTTAGAAAATAACATTTATTCATAGCTCTTAAGCAATATGATGTTCAAGGGGCAAATTACTCCTCATAAAAGCTGAGAATAAATTGTTGAATTGACAATAGAGGCTTTCAAACACATGTCAATAACAGCATATAATGCATTTCCTGCATAAAGATTTGTTACATCATGATAAATATCATCAAACAACCTATATGGAATTTTAGCCCCAAAACTGGGTGTCCTTTTTCATTAACTATTATTGGCTGTCACACTGGCATTAATACTTCATTGTATCTTTTGCAAACAATGGGCTAATTATCCTGCAATATGTGACCGCATTTCTCACAAACAAGGCTGTTGCAGCACTATGGCTCTGGGAGCTGATTCATTAAGAATGCTACTGGATGCAAAACAATGGGCAAAACAAGGTCCCGGGCTTTATTCCAGCATTGTTTGAGAGAATAAACCAATTGAAGCCTTGCGCAGTTGTCACATAGATAAAATTACATCATATCACTGTGTGACCGGGTGTCGTTGTAGCGTTATATTGCTGTACTTTCTGGCAAAAAAATTAATCACAAGAAAATGAAGCAATTTGCATCATTGCGGGAGAATACAGTGGTGTGACAGCAGCAATTATCGCAATAAAGTAAAGAATTATGGGAAAGGGAGCCTTAATAATGAGATTTGGGACGGAGTATTGTATTGGTGAGGAAATTCAGCTATTACACATATTTTTCATAAGAAACAATGAATTTCTTAGAATTATCAGCTTTTGAGTATTCCAGTTTCTTATGAATTTTCTAAGAGGTTTTCAGCACACCCAAAATCACTTCCACAGCTGAGCACCACAAGGGAGATTACATTACGTCACATGTCAATATCTCTCCCTTTTGTATTCATTGTCTTGTGCAATATTTCAAATTTACATGAGCCTTGTTATATGCAGTTGGAGCGGACATATTACCTGAGTGAACACAGGCGAAGCCGTACTCCATGATAAACATGGGATAATTCCGATTGGCTTGTTCCATCCAGATGCAGAAATTGATGCCATATGTCCACCCATTGATATTCCTGTCACTCCTAGTGGACCATAACCTTGTTTTTCACACCAGTCCAAGAGAGTCATGACTTCAAAAAGAAGGGCAGCTCCCATCACAAATAAATCACTGACATATCTAAGTCCAGATCTGTTTTGTCCTTTGGGTTTTCGAAGACCATAGAAAGGATTTTCTACAATGATTGATGCAATTTCATATTCTTTGATCAGTGGCAATGCCATAAATTGTCGTCTTCGCCAGTAATGATGATCACCTGTTCCAGCTAAATGAATGCAAAGTGGTCTACGTTTAGGCACTTCTCCTGCTGCAGTTTTTTTAGCACGCCATTTTGTGGGTATTACCAACTGGAAACGTGCCTTCTCACTTTCCTTGGGTAAGGCCCCCGGTAAAATTTTTGTCAGAGGTGATTTGAATTCGTATTCATAAACATCAGCAACACCATTCTTGCCAGATCCCAAAATTTTTATGTCAGATTTCTGGCAAATTTTGAAATACTGATCCATCATTGAATTATCACCGTTGATCCAAGCATTTCCACGAGGTCTGTAGGAGCTTTTCAAAAGCTGGAATACTCTTTCTAACAATCTTGCATCACCCCATCCCTTTGCGAAGAACCTAGGAGCTTGAATAGCGGCTCTGTAAATCGTGTCAACTCGACTGCCACCATTTGCGACGGCCATCTTTGATTTTCCATCAACAACCAGCCTCGATTTCATGAACGTGTCGTCCTTTCGATTTCGATTCTCCTCCGCAAAGATGCCGCAAATGCAGCAAATCCTGATTGGCTTGATTAGCCCAAACAAAAACAAGCCCAGGTCAATTTTTGCCAGCTTTACCACCCCTTGCAGACCCTTGTAATCTCATTTTTACAGCAACGACATTTAATTTTCAAAAACATTTCATATTGAACATTGCACATTTACGTATCAAGCAACATTTAGTGGTGGCGTAACCATTCAATCTTACACCCCTACACCTCTTGAATGGAATGTTCTGATCGTTTCTTAGGTATGAACCAGTCTCATTTTGACAGATAAATAAATAAGACCGCAAAAATTTCATGTGGAGTTTCAAGGATAAAATATAACGATCTGAAGTTCAGTTGACTGGGAAGGCTACAGTTCATAAAAGTCTTCATTTCTCCCTATCATCGTATCGCTAGCAACCTCAACCCAGTTTCAGGATAATTGATGGCGGCGAGGAACTTTTTACCAAGATGCATTGCGTTCTTTAATCGAATTCCTATAGAATCGATAAAGAATCGCAATGTGAACGCAATGCATCTTGGTAAAACGTTTGAGTTCCTCGCCGCCATCTTTAGCGCAATCGTCTATTATGATAGCAGTTGGGCAAAATTGCCAACAAATTTTATGCCTGGTTTGAAGGATTTTGAGACAAAATTTATAAAATGGATCACAATTTGAACACGATACGACCAATTTCGACCAACTAAATTCTTTTATCTAAGCTGATATATCAGCTACACGGGTGTTAACCCTATAGTGGTTGGGCTATCTGACACGTCCTATTTTGGTTGGGGGGGGGGGCAAAAAAGCCCCCTCCCTACCTAACTCTTGACTGGAATTAGATAGAGCAACCAAATTTGGTGTACTAATAGCCCTAGGCATGTACTTTATGAAAATATAAAAATTAACCTAAAATTAGCCGCCATTATTGCTTGTGTCAGCATTTTTATTTGTGTGGTCAAGAAAAGTGGCAAAATCGGTCAAAATCAGGAAAAATGCGATACAATTTAATTTGGAACTCAATCTCCATCCAAACATGAAAATTATGATAGAATACATCAAATAGCACTACCCTGCAAAATATCTTTGCAAAATATTGCAATTTTGCTACTTTCTTCGCGAAAATTAATATTTGAGTATTGGCGATTTTGACAGAGTCAGTTCCAGAATCATTGCACAATAAGTTTTAGCAAAAAGTCAGAAGTTTCCGGGCCATAATTGTTATCCTGACAGAGTTATAACAAAAAATCTACTAGGGAGGGGGGGCAAATTTGCCCCCCCAACCAAATAGGGTTAACGACCAAACACTTGTTTACCCTCCGGTACTTACACCATACCATAGGAGCTGGATTGGAGGCCTGGGCAATCTAAATATAGCCGATTGTATTCCGATGGATTTGTGATCTCGAAAGATAATCAAATCAATTGGACAAATGAAGTAATGTAGCCGTCTTCTGTTCTATTTTTAAACCAGACGCTACATATCCGTCATTTGTCTTCAATACTTTAAAAAGGTCAGATCCCTCCACAAGCCACTAGACACAATTAAAGATGAAAAACATTTGCTTGATTGTTCGTTGGTTATATAGGATCATATTCAATAAAAATTAAATACAACGTATCATTTATGTTGACGTTTCATATAAATGAATACGGTAAACTTTAAATAAGCTCTACACCAAAAGTACCATTAAAAAGCACCGAAATTTGTTAATAAGGCCGATCTTCAAATGTTATTTTGTCAAGTAGATCAAGAACCAAATTATTCTCCCAGACATAGCTTATCTTGCATTTGGTTTTAAAGTTAGCAAATTTAGCTCTTTTTGGGGTTGCTTGGGGTTGAATCATACTGCAAACAAGCACTAATGATTGCCATATAAATTTCTTTGTACATGTTAATTTAGTTCGTATCTAGGTTTAGTATTAGACGATGATTAGACGTAATGCCAATATTTCATACTGAAACCATATTCACACATCACATATATTCACACATGCATTTTTACTTAAAAGCTTAAACAAAGCTTAAACAAAGAAATATAATTATCTCTCAGCTAGTAGCAACGTGTGTGATATCGTGTTTTGTAAAATCGCCTACCGTATGGCATATATAACAACAATGGCGGAAAATTATTCATCATAGTCTTAACAGAAATGTTAAGTCTTTTACACCTCACAAAGCTTAACATTTCTTTGTACATGTTAAGCATTTGATTTGGTCATAAACGGAAGAAAGAAATGCACACTATCATTGAAGACTTCAAGGATGACAAATATCTTACCATTTTGACTCTTGGGCAAAATTGCCCGTTTCGCTTTGAAAGTATAGCTCAAAATACCGTTTTTCAACGTGTAAATTGTTTTACCTTGTAGTATTAAAAACAAACATTTAATCGTTTTTGTATGTTTTTTGGGTCATTGATAAAACGAATTTTTAAAAAACATGTTATCAAAGGTGTGATAATCGATTTGGAGTACTTCTTTTTCGGACATCCGGTATAATTCTGA
The DNA here is from genome assembly GCA_039566865.1 of Aurelia coerulea. Classification (NCBI taxonomy): domain Eukaryota; kingdom Metazoa; phylum Cnidaria; class Scyphozoa; order Semaeostomeae; family Ulmaridae; genus Aurelia; species Aurelia coerulea. The sequence goes on along the minus strand of CM076958.1, from coordinate 14,774,731 downwards.
ATATTTTTGGTCATATGTCTCACAAGTGCATGCTCTTATATCCAAAATCTGTACGGCAAAATCGTTATTTACTATAAGGCTACAAGTTCAATTCAGCAAGATTCAAAAATTCACCCTTGATGTCCTTGATGTTATTAATGTGTTGTGCTTATGTTTGCGTTGTGTTGTGTTTAGGATTGATATTTACGACATTTCGTTTCATCACACAAATTTCTTCTTCGTAGCAGTGTAGCGTTCCATGTACTGCAAGAAAAAGGAATTATTAAGAAACATGTCAAACAGCAACAGAATAAAACAAAACTGATACACTGAGATCACTGAATTGGATGCTTTCAGCAATCAGTAAGAACCGAATGAAAGAACCTTCGTCGAATAAGAACATTTCCACCCTTGTTTTTCATAGATTCTTATCCTGAAAAAATGCATGGATCTAGTTTTCAGCTGTGACACTCCATTTCATTGTTGTGTAAAATAAGAAATAAACGAATAAGTATCTCCAGGTTTGGCGGAGTTATCATTGGTCGATTTTGGAGGTTTCTGCCATAGGCCACGAGCAAAAATCGGCGGAAAAATTTTATTCCTATGCTACTTTTTGCACAAAGCAAGTTTCTCCGTGAATATTCAGCGGATTTACAAGATTCTTGTGTCTAAAATCAATCAAAAATCTCAGGAATATGCTTACTTTCTTATGGATCTGTTTATGTTATCGTTATTTTTAATATTTAATCAAATATGGAATTTTTATTTTTGGAAAACCCTGTAGGAATTCGAAAGAACGCAATGTATCTTGGTAAACATTGCTCATCGCTATCTTCGCGTAATCGTTTATCGTGATTACGAAGCCTCATTTGAAGAGCTTCTACAAAGGAATAATGAGCAGACAGTCCATGCAAAAAAACCTTCATACGCCAATGACTGAGGTCTATAAGTCTTTCAATTGCCAAAATTCAACTTTCATGAGGGATCTGTTCATAAGAAAGGAAGTGACTTACGACCTAAGAGCAAAAGATCTATCAGCTACCAAAAACTAAAACTGTTTGAAACAGTTTAAATTCAATTGTCTTTAGAGGCAGTATTCCTTGGAACGCTATACCTGCTGAAAAAGAGTCAAGCCAGTCTATAGCCTCGTTCAAAATTAAAGTCAAACAATGGAATGGAGACAACTGTAATTGTAACATCTGTAATTAGCTGAAATTGTAAATACTGTATTTCTGTAAATAGTTGGTTTGAATTAGGTTGGTTTGAATTAGTTACCCTATTCTTAGAGTAAACTATGTTTCTGTATCCAACTTCTTATTACATCATTATATCATCTGTAGTGTGATTTCAAATTCTTGATTCCAGAAATCAAATTTTAAGCTACTAACCTTTTCGTAGCCATCTTTATCACGAAGATCTTTCATTTGAAACAGATTGCCATCTGCCGCCAACACAGCAATTTGAGAATCTCTCAGCAAATCTGTAGAGATTGCTTCAAGTCCAAGACAATTTTCTTCAACTCTTAAAACCTTTAATCGCTCACAGTTCACTAATGACAGTGGAAGTGTTGCAAGTCTGTTGCCATTCAAATTAAGCTCCATTGCTTTCAAGCTGCCAACTGTATCTGGTATGTGGTCCATAAGGTTACCGGATAAATCAACAACATTAAGTTTTGTTAGCTCACAGATTTCCACGGGAAATATTCGTAGTTTATTATTGCATAAAGATAATGTTGTTAAATTCTTCATTTTGATAAATATTGTTGAAGGAATCATTGTCAGTCTGTTTCCATTCAAACTCAGCGTCTCTAATTTGGTCAGGTTGCCAAGTACATCAGGAATCGATTCTGAAGAGAGAAATTATGTTTGATTACACATTGGCATTGATCCATTGAAGTCTGCGTGAAAATAAAACAGTGCAGTAAATATCAGTGGGCCTACCTGGTGAGTCAGAAAAACAAAGGCTGTCTGAAAGGCTACTGCTCCCTAACTATCAAAGCAATAATATTTTGCAATGTCTGATTGAATAGCCAACATGTTTAACCATTTTTAGAATCTTTCTGACTGAAATCCGTCACTCCATTCACAAGTTACTGCGCATTTGCTCGAGAAAATCGCTTCGAGAAACCTTGACATGACCGATATAAATGCTAGCCTGTGTGCAGACTCGACTCCTCGAGAGTATCAATGTGAAGAGTAAATTGTAAAATTGTAACATGTACCGTAAGAATCTTATCTGGATATAAAAATAACATTTCAATCAATCTATATCAAATAATGTACAATGTACAGTACTTGTTGGGGATACGAATCATCAAAGTTCAAAGCAACAGTTATCCCCCAAAAAGGAAACCTGTGATCATGCCCAGAAAACATGTTTGGTTTGTGAAAAGAATGTGGGCGGAGAATCGAACAACAATCCAAACAAGGATTAGCAAAGAAACAAAGAGATTCTCGCACATGATAATAGGTTTCCCAGCGGTTGATCTGCTTTGAACTTTACCAGGATAACAAAAGGCTTAGACAAAAGGGGCAGTCCTCTGTATCCTCAACAAGTACATTATTCATTTTGCCTTATTACATTTCATTTCACCCAACTGGGCTTTGACCAGAGGATTCTTTCACAAGAAGACTACTAACTGAATTTATTTAGTCCCAGGAGAGGGAAAAAGAGTAGAGTCTGAAGTAGGGTCAATAGAGTCGCGTATACAAGCGTGCCAGTGATTTTAAGTTGTGTTCTGGCACATGAAATAGTGACAGAGTATAAATAGTCTGTACAGGAGTCTAAAGGTCACACATCGGTAGCTTGTTTGCTGATCAGAAACCCCTCCCCAGCCCTCCCATAAGATTTTAGAGCAGTGGAAATATCAAGTTGTGGATGTTGATTCTGTTTTGTTTGATAGATTTTCGACACTTGATTTACCAGTCCATAATGATAAGCTCTGACAGGCTTAATGATCAAACCAGGATAGGCTCGTCAGCAATATAGTGTAAAATTTGAGAATATGCCATGTCATGCATCTCATAGAACTTTTTGCCAAGCTTATTTATCGTATTATTCATTTGTCATGCACTCGTCTTTTCATAAACTGCTAAACTGACTAGTACTACTTTCATGAAAGACTCTCACAAGAACTGTAATCAGATACTAAATAAATGTAGTAAGTTATTTTCAGTTGAATGAAATGAATTAGAAAATAACAGCTACTGATTGGGGCATTTCTACCGATTTGTTTAAAAGCTCATATCTCTGAATTGCTACACATTAGTTTACTGATTTTGATTCAATATTCTATAGATGCAGTATAAATTTTGTGAACAAATTTCCATAATGTAGAAAGTGTTTCCGTAATTTGTAAATCTTATGGGGGTTACATTCTATTGTATTTGATCACTCTGTATAATGGAGAACACCTGCTTTTCCATATTTTGATGATGTATTGTAATCTTTCTATATACAGTATACTGTATGCACTTACCAAGTCTGTTGTTATTGACAGTCAAACTTTTCAAATTTTTGAATTCACCAATGATGGCTGGAAGCTCTTCCAGTCTGTTATTTGACAAATCAGTTGTTCTTAGCACCTTTGATAGCCTTGAGAATTCTGGAGGCAACTAGAAAGGTGAAGAGCAAAAAAATAAATAAATGGGATTTTTGGTACCAAACGGAAGAAAAACAGTGAGACTGACGGGCTCACAGTTTGCAGTTCTTAAGCCTGGTTCAAACATAGCACTTCTCATGTGCCGAGTACCTACTGTAACTCAGTTAGGAGCAAAACTTATGCATGGTTAGCATGCCTTCCGTTTCAAACGTCAAGCTTAATTATGTCGCTCTAAATATATATACAATTGTCACATGAAGTATCTAGTTTAGTTCAGATGCTAAACTCATGTACTATTTAAATGCACTTGTGCTTTGAGTTCTGAAACCAAGCCGTGCTTGAGTAATGCAGCTCGGCAAGCTTTGCCAATCCAAAGTAGGTTGCCGCTCCTAATTCATCTGCCGTACCCAATTGATCCAAACATTGTGCCCCTCATGTACTTAATTCTCGAGTTAAGTTCGGCACATGAGAAGAGCGACATTTGAACCACACCTTAGCCTCTTTAGAATAGTTTTATTGTTTTTGGCTTAAAATAATGATTGATTATGGTTCCTTTCTCAACAGTTTGCAGATTTCTCACTAAATATGATTCAAGAAGGCAAATTGTTACAAAAGATACAGAAAGTTACAACAAAAAATATCCAATTTGATACAATTTAGGGCAGATTCCAATAATATTCACTTTTACCGGCAGATTTAAGGCATTGGGGTGAACTTTTAGTATTTGGGGTCAAAAAGTGACAACAAGCCAGCCGTCTGCAACATAGAACCAAGGCTATATATGCAAAGCGTGGAAAGATGTCATTACAGTTCGAGGGGGGTAATTCCTATAGGGGAACTGGTATATACAGCACATGTGCCTGCCTGGGTTATGGGTTAATTTGCCATATTTTGCCCTGGTTATAGGTCTGCTTTACGGAGCCTTGTCGTAGCTGAGTAAATATTAGCAGTTTATTGCCATTATTGGCTATTATGACAAAAAACTTTCCTGAAAAGGAATGTAGCTCTATAAATTTTCGATCGACTCTGTATGTTACGATTCTCGTAGTACTATTTTCAAAATGTTGCCCTGGTTATGGGTCCTAACTCTGAATTCTCAAAGGCACATATATACCAAACCCCCTATAGGAGTTGCCCCCCCCCCCTTCGTTACAGTTCAGCAGAATTTAGAGGAGATTTTTCAGTTTTCCAAAATATTTTGGTGGTTTAATGGTTTTGATACCCCCCTACAACCCTCGCCACAAGTCAGATTGAAAAATGATGTCACTTTACCCAGTTTCTGTTCTGTGAGGTGGGAATTATTCAAAGATTCATTTCTTGGCCCTCAGGGTTTTTCTTAACTCATGACTGATGGGTTAGTTCAATGTAGGCAGGTCTAGTTATGGTGCTACTAGACCCTGGTTGAATACCTTCCTGAAATAAATGGTCCTAAACACAAAATGGGATGAAATGAAAGAGCTGCCACACCCCCATGATTTCGTCAGATATTGACAAATATCTCTAATATTGATCAGCCAGAATATCCATAGCATGCACAGGGGGTCCAACAGATGAATAATTTTGCAATGCTGCATGATGATGTTTGTAGATATCTACAACTATCGATAGTTTAGTTAGCAGTCAAAACAGCATCCTCACCTCTTTAAGCCCTTTTCCGTTCAAAGAGCACACCCCTGTTTTCTGTGCATTCTCTATCTGTGGTGCTAAAGAGTTGCCCATGTTTCTCTTCAGGTCACAAGATGCTGCCCTGGGGGGCCTATAGGCCTAAGCCTTCTTGGCTGGGTCGGGTTCTCTCTGCGTTCGAAATTCAAACACTGTATCTGTCTTGCCAAAGCATCAGATTCGTGCCACTAGAACGTACGGCCACATACTTCTTTTATTCTGTCAGTGGTTTTTTCTGATTTGTGCCGTTTCTCGTGTAGGAACAACTCCTTTTCTCAGCGAAGTTTGGCTTCTTCCCTCGGAAGTTTTATTTTCTTCTCACTTCTCTTGTGATCTTCTCTCCTTTCTCGTGTGAGAGCGAGGTCTGCCTGCTCCTCCGCAGATCCTCCGCAGAACGAATTTGCAAGTCTTCTGCCCTGCTCTTTCTTTCTGCTCTTCATTTGTCTAGATACGGCTTCAAACAAATATTTTAAGCTTTCAAACATAGCCCATCGCTCCTAACTTGCACAAAGACAAAAACTGTGATGCCATCACCCTTGAAAACGAAATCTTACGAAAATCACAAAATTTGCATCTATCTTGAATCGCCGGAGGAGCAGGAGCGCTGAGGTGGCGCTTTCGCAGTCTCAATGACATTTGTGGAAGAAGAAAATGGCGTCAAGTCAGTGCTAGCTGCGGTGAGAAAGGCAGAACGGAAATTCATTGGTGTAAATCTATCTTACGGATACATGGAACAGAAATTGATTTGCTTTGTAAGTTGGGATTGACAGAAACATATGAGAATGTGATACTGATGTTATCAAGCCGTTTGTTTTAGTGACATACATCTGTTGATCTCATGTTAATGTTTAGGCCTATATACAAGGGCAAAACGGCAACATGCGTCTCAAGCTACGTTACTTCCTACTATTCTTCATAGTCGTATGTATCTGTGTCTTTTTGGTCTTGTTCTTTGAGATCTATTCATTGATGGTAAAGGACGCCAGTGCAAGGAAAGATGTACCAGAGATAAAAGTCTTAGAGCAGTGGACCGAGATAAAAACAAAACGAGATTGCAGAACTCATTCTTGTGTGAATCTCTTCAAGTGCCATGTTGATAGTCACTGGCAAATAAAGGCTTACGTTTACCCAGAAGTGAACTATATAACTGAAGATGGGCTGAAAATTTTCCCAGATGCAACCAAAGAATTCAAAGCAATTGTAGAAGCAGTGAAGCAAAGCAGATTTTGGACAAATGATTCTCAAAAAGCCTGCATATTTATACCACATGTAGATGTGTTGTCTGAAAAGGCAGTGCTGGAGAACTTTGCAGGAAAGGCATTGAACTCAACAAAGTTGTGGAATAATGGAGAAAATCACCTGCTGTTTAATTTCTTTCAGAAAAAGACATCATCGGCAAACCCACTTACAATGAACACTGGTAAAGCTATGGTTGTCAGTGGGAGCTTCAATCAGCTGAATTTCAGACCAAAATTTGATATTGTTATTCCAGTTTTCAATTCACTTATACCTCAGAAGGCTAAATATGAGGAAATAACCAAGAGCCAGCTCAAAGGGGCCAGAAAGCTATTACTTACTATTCCCCATGGTACAGTTACAAAATCAATGAAAGTTGATCTTGAGAAATTGATCAGAAGCAATGGAGAATCAGTAATTCATTTATCATTCTGCAAGGGTTCTTCCATAGAGACAGCAGCCACACAAAGGTGTAGGTTGCAGGATACTTATTTTTACCCTGACATTTTGACAAAAAGTACATTTTGTTTGATATTGCAATCACAATGGTTATGGAAGACATTTCTTTCAGATGCTTTGATGTCAGGCTGCATCCCTGTGGTTTTTCAGGGTCATTTAATGCCATTTTCATTTGTGATTGATTGGAAAAGAGCATCAATAACTGTCAATGAAAATCAAATAAACAATCTTATAACTATCTTGAGCAAAATTAATGCAAACCAGATCATAGTAATGAGAAAGCAACTCCTATTCCTGTGGAGAAGGTATTTTTCATCACTTGAGAACATAGTAATTACTACATTAGAGATAATAAATGACAGAATATCTCCAAACATTGCAAAGAGTTATACAACTTGGAATGGCAATATTCATGCTTATCAGAATGGCCAGTTTACAAGTGGTAGTTACCCTCCGCTATTTATTCCAATGGCTCCTCCTACACAGCAAGGATTTACTGCAGTGATATTGACCTATAACAGAGAACATATGCTGTTTGAACTAATGGTTCATCTAAGCAAATGCCCAAGCCTTACCAAGATCCTTGTTGTTTGGAACAATGTAAAGAACCATCCTCCTGACAGGCACAAATGGCCAAAAATAACCAAGCCATGGATTATCATCAAGACAAAAGCAAATAAACTGAGTAATAGATTTTATCCATACAAAGAAATTGAGACTGAAGCTATCTTATCCATAGATGATGATATCTCAATGTTAACTGTTAGTGAAATAGAGTTTGGATACAAAGTTTGGAGAGAGTATCCTGACCGTCTTGTTGGCTTTCCCGGCAGATACCACAACAAGGCATCCAAAGATGCACCTCAAGCATTCCAGTATCAGTCCCAGTGGAATAACGATGTATCTATGGTACTTACAGGTGTTGCATTTTATCACAAAATTTACAGCTACATGTTTACATACAAGATGCCATCATCAGTTTTGAAATACGTTGACGAAAGAATGAACTGTGAAGACATTGCAATGAATTTCTTAGTGGCCAATCTGACAAGAAAAGCACCAATTAAAGTAACTGCAAGGAAGCGTTTTATTTGTGCTCATTGCTCAAGCAATGAATCACTCTGGTCCGAAACAAGTCATTTTGTAAAGCGCTCAGAATGCTTGAGAAAATTCACTCAGTTGTTTGGAAACATGCCTCTTGAGAGTGTAGAATTTAGAGCAGATCCAGTTCTGTTCAAAGAAGGTGCTCCAATAGAGCTTCAAGCTTTCCCAGACATTGGAAGTGTTTAGTAAAGTTTATACAGTATTGTAAATAGGGATGGCACCACCAGGGTGTGAAAATCTTTGCCCTACTTTTTAAGGTTCAGTAATTGTTCTCCATTACAAATAATGTGAACAAAGTTAAGGGTACCTTCTTGTGGTAAATTCTATCCTGTATCACCCCTCTTTTTTGGCTGGTGCCACCCCTGATTGTAACCATAGAACCATATGAAAGTTTTAATATTTTATAGAAATGTTGTTTCTGATGGATTTTTTATATAGTATAGCCAGTTCTTCCCTTCGGTCCAGTCCAAGTGAAATAAATCAGCTAAAGTTTGTTTACACCGATTTCAAGTCAAGTGATCAATCTCTTGATACAACATCTTTTGATTTCTTTAACATATTTCATTTCATGCCATGAATGCTAAAAGTAGGATATCACTGAAACTTCCCAAGAGTATGGACTTGAAATGGATAAAACAGCGCTTTCCATTTTGTAGCCAGGCACAATAATACCATGTTTAGTTTGAAGATCTTTTCTTGGAATGGTTCCAAATGAGTTTCTAACACTCATCACGCTTGCTGTTTCCATTAGAACTTTAGGGGCGATCCAAAAATCAATTTTGCCATGGATAGCGGCATTTGGCTGGACAAATAAAATTTGTGTTTGTCTACCCAACTAACAGCTTTATCAAGATTGAAAAAACCTTTACCTGTGAACTTGGAGGACTTCTTCATAGCCCTTTCTCTCTCTGTTAGACATTACCAAGTGTTGAAAGTTTGCAAAATATCACTGAAAAAATTGTTAGGTCCCATTCCATATCATGTTTAACGGATTGTTCATAAACTCCCTCCTGCCATAACGGCCAAATTCCGCAATCTGTGACAAAATGGATTTTTGGATGGCCCCTTAGCCCCATACAGTCAAACTGCAGTCAATCATGGTTCAGTATTTTTTTTTCATGAAGAAGGTCGCCAGAAGCTTTACCATTCATCAAATGACAAAAATAACATAACGGGTAACCGAGGACAGGGTAAGTTGTAGGAAGAAATTAAAGTGATTATACAAAGAAGCAGAAATCTTTTTTCAAATCAAATTATCCATACAGCATGAAATATTATCTACAGATAGTCAGTCTTTGAGCACAATAAAATCATAAAACATTCAGGACAAAAAATTACCCAGAATACAAGAAAAAGTCCTTTGTTCCCTTTTCATAGCAAGAATTGCCTACCACCAGCACAGCAAGCAGGATTCAAAAATATTTCTGATTTTGATTCATGAGAGTGAGGATTGGCACAAGCCTTGAGCAGACCTGAATTGAGTTCTGCCAACATCTTTGATTCATGTATCCCATCACATCGTTCGTAAATAATAACAAATTCCTCTTCGGTTCTTACAGTCAAGCTTTCTTTTTGTTTGTGTTCATGTAGACGTAACTTACGATGAGACATATTACCACTACCAAAGTCGGTAGAACGATAAACAACGATTGTCGTTTTGTTTGTATGTTTTCCTCTCTCCTTAGCCGTTTCATTTTGCTTGTTTCCTTTGCCACTTTGCCTTTTAATTGTCTCATTATTTTATGCGTTGATCGATCACGGAGTACAAGAATCAAAGCTGAAAAGTCGTGCTAAAGTGCTGTTAGGCCACTGTTCACTTCAATAATGATTCAAAAGGAAGACTTTTTGCTGGTTGTTATATTGATCAATCAATCTATCAACAGGTAAGAAGCCTCGTAGTGAGTTGAAGACGTCACTTTAATGACGTAACATCAGCCCACAGGGTGGCCAGCATTGATTCTCATTTAACTACAATTAACTACAATTTAAATGCAGATTAGAATGAAATTCTTTTCGGAGTTCAAGCAACGAACATGCTGTTTATTGTTTATTACGCCTCTGGCGATTTGCAATACCATAGATTTTGACTCTCTAGAGATGTCATGTGTTTTGTTATCTACGTGCTCAATGATAGTCGAACATGTGGCATGGTTTCTTCTTGCAGTATAAAACAGAGTTTGATTTGAGAATTTAGTAAATTTTGCACACTCGTGCGGAGTGGTTGCAAATTAAGTCTAAAAGTCTCGACAGCGAGTCGAGCAGTGCGTGTTGAAAATGGCCTTCGGGCTTGCTTGTGTGTATGTGTGTTATGTGTGTGTGGCCTTCGAGCCATATGTTTTCCTTTTCAGCTAAGTTGGCGGGCCATTTTGCAGGCCAGTTTGTGGCAGTAATGAGGGTGGTAAAGGGTATTTCGTGAAACGTGATCGGCCATATTTTTTCTTGTGAAACGTGAAAAACCATTATTTATTGACGTGAAACGTGAAAGTGCAAATGTTGTCCGTGTACGCATGCCAAAAGATATGTAACATTTGCTTATAGGAACTTACTTCCGCGTACGCGGTCAGCCAAATCTGCTTCGAAAGTGAGCCAAAAATGGTCTGTTTCCTTCTTTCTGCAAAAATCCATCGCATATTTCAAAAACATACAGGTGGATTCCAATAATTCAACTCTCTTCTGACAAATTGAGACAGAAACAAACTGTATTTCTTCAAGATTCGAGGCATAAAAATTGAGATAGAATTTTCCATTTCGGCTCCAAGCAATAGGAGATTTGTACGTAGGCCAAGTCTTGTGATTTAAAAATGCCCTGTTGCTTTAGCCTCGGACTTGATATGAAAATAATACAGGTGGATCCGAGGTCGCTATTCTTTTGCCTACCATAGGGTATCAAATAAGCCAGTCTCTTAAAAAAATTCGAGGCATAAAAATGCGAATTTCTTAGATCCACTTTTCGCCTTTGGATCACCTAGAGCTGTGGGAGAGCGGAGAGCTTCGAGGATAATGATCGCGTGTCACATGAGGGCAAAGAAATGCACACGGAGCATGCGCATGTTGCTACACTTAGCTGTGAGGGAAATGTTACAAATCCTATACTTGTCTTTTCCCATGAATGCTTCGAGAAACTAAAAAGTTTTGCATGAACATTATAGCATTTTTTGTGTTATTGTTATTGTTGCTGTTGTCGTTGTTGCTGTTTTTCTTGTTTTTAACAAAAAATTGCAGTTTGGTGCAAAAAATAATATTCATGCTTCCACGCGGTATATACGATCATACCTTTCACAGTTTCTTCAATTATCTCTTATTGTCATTTGGGCATGGGCTCTGGAACCTCAAGAAATACTATTTACCAATAGGTGTTATTTTGCTCTATGGTCCAGCGGGCCCCATCCTTTTTTTTCGGTGCTCATTGCTAGCCTGTGTTCCAGACCCTCCAAAAAGGATAATGCAGATCCGTCAGAGCCAAAACACTTTGATCCAGGGCGTCGAATTTATACCAAAATTGGAAATTTTAGATTCCTGATTGATTTTGGGCTTGAGACATACATAACATAGGGGTTAATTTGCTGCAAAACATTTTCAAGATCAGGTCACAGAAAGCAGAGATATTGATCTTTAAAGTTAGGTCTAAATCAGAACTTTGTTTACATAACCTGTAGAGGCATGGTACTGTTTTGATGGCGGCCTACAATTGGTTGTTTTTCAAGGCTCAAACTTAACCGATCCTTTTCATTTTAGTCTTATTCTCATCCCCTAAATGTGTACTTCAATGTTAAAGGCACACTGTCCCCTTGATGAATGAAAGAAATCGATAAAGATCTCTATTGAATATTCCACAAATTTACGCTAATTTCCTTTATTCAACGAAGGCTGGGATCAGTCATGCGTAATTTTCATGGCCATGAATATTATGCATGAATGACTTTGCTTTCTTTGGATGAAGCAAATTATCGAGGGGACAGTGTGCCTTTAAGCATGTTTGAATAGTTTGCTTTTTTGTGACCATTTTTAGACGATTGAACAATGCAATGGAACTTTTCTGAAAAATGTGTGCCTCATAAAATCAACTGCAAAATTCAAAGCTATAAGACAGAAAATATATGTTTCACTATGCTCTTAAAAACAATTTCAAAAATTAGAAACACCTTTGTAGCAAGTTTCTGCCAAAGGGCTCGTGCCAATTCGTACCCAAACAGTTTTTTATGACTAATTTTATTTCAAAAGTTTCGATTTTGATTTCTAAAATTTTTAGATGCTTTAGCAACTAAATTTTAACAGACCTCCAGTGAAAGGACTTAAGGTGACGACTTAAGGTGGCTGGACCTCACTTACATGTTAAAACAATGTAATAATTAACATTTGAGACATTTTGCAAGGCATTTTGTTGAAATCTTAAATCTTAAAAAATTTACAAAATACGATTTTCGCCTTGAAAAGTTTTCACTTGCTCCAGCAGGCTTAAATGCGAAAAAAATGACAAACCATCGACCTTGCATCGTTTGTTAACAAAGGGGCAGCTTTCCGTCTTACCTTATCTAATTTTTCATAAAAAATTTGCAATAACGTAAAAATCATGTACAAAACTTGTGAAATGAAAATTGCCCTCAAAATGTTTTGACACACATTGGCACGAGCCCTTTGGTAGAAACTTGCAACAAAGCTGCTTCTAATTTTTGAAATTGTTTTGAAGAGCATAACGAAATAAATATTGTTTGTCTTTTGCTTCTAATTTTACAATGGATTTTTTTTGAAGACTGACATTTTTCAGAAAAGTACTATTGTTCAACAGACGATTACACTAACAATGGCGGTGAGGAACTTTTTACCAAGATACAATGCGTTCTAATTACGAACCCCTAACGATTCTGTAGGAATTCGATTAAAGAACGCGATGCATCTTAGTAAAAAGTTCCTCGCCGCCATCTTTAGCGTAATCGTCTATTGTCTAAAAACAATCACAAAAAGGAAAAATATTCAAACATACTTATTGCCTTGAAGCACGCATTTAGAGAATCAGAATAAGACTGGACTGAAAGAGATCGTTACAGGCTGAACCTAGAAACAAGGAACCGTAAACTGCGATCAAAACAGTGCCATGCCTCTACAGGTCATGCTTGCAACAAATGGTCACATTAACCCCTAGGTTATGCTCCATGACGCCAGCCCAAAATCTAGCTGGAATTCAGAACTTTATTTTTTAGCAATATTAGATAAAAAGGGCCTAATAGATCACAGTGCAGAGGGCTTGGTGGGGTCTTTTAGCCCCTTAATAGCTTTCAAATATTTGTTCCTTGAAATGCTCCGAGACGAGAAAGCAGCTTGAATAGCGCATTGATTTTTGGCTGATATAAGTTCTAGTTTTCAAATGCCCGTAAAAAAAGACTTTCGTTGGTGATGATGTGCATCAATCAAATAGTGCAGAAATTTTACACGAGGTCGTTTTCCTGCGATCTACTGTAATAGGAATGGTCTCAAAATTTCCTAGGACAAGCCCCAGACCTCCAAATTTGCTTCCTCCACTTGCAGCTCACTAATATGAAAATCGTCCCGACTGGCTTGAAAATAGTTCGCTATGATAGAAGGGAATGAGCCTTAGGGGCGTACCTAGGGGGTTGTAATGTGTTCCAGACCTGCCATTTTCCATAAAAACAGCAGTTGTGCCCTAAATTTCATCCAATTTTTCTCAAATCAACGATTTCATTACTTCGGAACCGGCATTTTCTTCTTTTCTGTGCCAAAAAATTTTCTGCTCGTTGCGCTCGCACAGCATACTTATATAGAACATGAAAACAGAGACAGATGGGCATATAATCCAACGTCGCAACTTTCTGGGCAGACTTCAGCTAAAATATGCGAAGTGGTTTGAGCATCAATCAGGGGGCACTTTTATGGGATCTTTGAGAGCAGAACTTTGAAAGAATTTGAATTCTCCTATCTAAATCCTATCTGTCCTATCTAAATCAGAAATACATTATCTGCATGCCAAATTTCAGCCTCGCAACCTTAGCCCTTAAAAATTGCCTACAATCACTAAACAATGGTTGAGCCACCCTAAGATTGTCGGTTTTGCCTCTGTTCTCCCCTTTCCCCATAAGCAGTGCTGTAATGCCAGACAAAGGTTGCCGAATCGCTCTTGTCAGCTCAACCAATCATTGACATTGGTGAAAGGGGTGGCGAAAGGATAATTTGTTCAAGTTGGCTCGAAAATTGTATAGGTGATAGTAGATGCTCGTCTGCCTTTCTTGTTGTTTTGAAGAGTTTTCCATTGTTTTAACAGGTTTGAGACATCTTTAGTGGGGTCAGTGCATCAGCATTCTCCCACAGCGTAGTAATAATACATTTTTCCGTGAAACGTGAAAACGCTATATTTTTAAACGTGAAACGTGAAATTGAACATTTTATTTCCCGTGATTCGTGATCCTGACCCCCCCTTTACCACCCTCAGTAATGCGATTCTACTTTGGATTAGCACGAGGCATGGAGCCTCAGATTTGGTAAGAAACTTCGTTTTCATTTATAAGATGTGCTCTTTCGCCTCTGGTTGGCAATGCAGGTATTTCAAAGTATCATCCTAGCTATCGCTTACCGGGGTTGCATTTTCTCATCTTAATCTCGCTTCGACCCTGTTTCGTATTCGGGTCTTGCGTTCTTTCTCTCCTCTTGGTGTGGGTTGGGGGGAACACTGCGCTTCTTTTCACTTCATTTCCTCGCTTCGTGTTCTGTGGCGGGAAAAGTGAAGGTTTTTCTTCCAACCCTACCTTCGGGAGGGTTATTTGTTTTTCGGGAGATGGGCTAGTTCCCTCTAAGCCCAACTTGCCCTAATGATGAGAAAATGCAACCTTGTGTTTGTCCGATGCTTATGAGGAAATATTCACGATAAGGTTGAAATATATCTGAAGGGCAGCTAAGCCCCAGCAGCGTTGGGTCTATTCATGGGAGTGTAGCTTTAAATGCAGATTAGAATGAAATTCTAATCGGAGTTAAAGCAACGAACATGCTGTTTATTGTTTATTACGCCTCTGGCGATTTGCAATACCATAGATTTTGACTCTCTAGAGATGTCATGTGTTTTGTTATCTACGTGCTCAATGATAGTCGAACATGTGGCATGGTTTCTTCTTGCAGTATAAAACAGAGTTTGATTTGAGAATTTAGTAAATTTTGCACACTCGTGCGGAGTGGTTGCAAATTACGTCTCCCACCCACCCGCCTCAATCACATTTTTCATGTTGGATCTTCTTTCTTTTGCAGATGCATCTGGAAGTTTTGTCCAACATGGACGAGGGGACTAGTTTTGCGGGGAAAAGTGAAGGTTTTCCTTCCAACCCTACCTTCGGGAGGGTTATTTGTTTTTCGGGAGATGGGCTAGTTCCCTCTAAGCCCAACTTGCCCTAATGATGAGAAAATGCAACCTTGTGTTTGTCCGATGCTGAGGAAATATTCACGATAAGGTTGAAATATATCTGAAGGGCAGCTAAGCCCCAGCAGCGTTGGGTCTATTCATGGGAGTGTAGCTTTAATCATAGTTAAGGGGGACTGCATAATAGACCGAGGCGAAGCAATACAACAATATGATTTTAATGTGTCTGGCATCAAATCCGTCAAATCTCAGTTTATTTCTGTCTGTTGTAAAAGGAACACATCTTAGAAATGAAATTGATTTCTGTCCTTGTCTTTCTCAAACTATCACAAAAGTCTTGAGAACAAACTTGGTACTGCAATTTCAACAACACAAAATTGAATTTCAAAAGGACAAACATTGGTGAATAAAACTTGTCGTCAGAAATTTAGCGTCAACCAATGCAGTGACATAAATTGAGATGGAGGGATAGAAAGCCTGCTTTATTTTGTTACATAATAGACAGTTCATTATTTAGTAAGGGGTTGGTACTGAAGAGAAGTAAATAAAATTTCCTACACGAGAAATGTAGGGTAAGAAATATTTAATAAGTTTAAAGGCAGAAACACAGCAATACAACATAAACAACAGCAAATGGTTGAATAAATTCTGTGCCAATATTTCGTCCTGCCAGGCAGGACTTCTTCAGGGCTGTATTTTTTTTTAATTTCTTTGCAAAATGACACATGGCGAAAAATATGCTAAACTTGCTCAAAGTAATTTTTGGAGCAAAGAAAATTTGCACAAGTAAAGGTGCGGGGAGGGTAAAGTGTCTCCTCTCCCATGAGTATACGAGAAGGACTTGAAGCATGTCTACCGGGTGTCCCAAAAAAATGTATACAGATTTGGCTGACTCCAGCGATGTGAATTTAGCTTTAATCAATGGCTTATCACTCTCAAAATATTCCTCGATAGTTAACTTGAACATAGATACCTCGTTGTTGGTATTGGTGCTTTGAGAGCAGAAATATCAATCTTGCAAGCTCATAATTGCGTCCACTTGCAAACCAGAGCTTTGGCCTTTTGGCCTATGCAAATTCCTGAAGCACATTGAAATTAAGAACTGAAATTAATGAAAAATTAAGAAACTTCCCAATAGGTGACTGGGGGGTGACTTCTGAATAACAGAGTAACACAAGATCTAATAATGTTCAAATGGTATCAAGATTATCGTTGATTTATACGCTGTGCCTTAAAAAATTGCTAAGGGCTAAAGCTCTGGTTTGCAGGAAGAGGCAAATTTGAGCTTTCAAGATTAACATGTCTGCTCTCAAAGTACCAATATCAACAAACGAGGTATCTATGTTCAAGTTAACTATCCAGCAACATTTTTAGAGTGATTAGACACTGATTGAAGCTAAATTCACAGCGCTAGAGTCAACCAAATCCGTATACATTTGTTGGGACACCCGGTATAAACATACCAACTACAACCAATCTATCGTTCTTCAAACACCAAGCATACTTTTGGTCAATATGATTATAGCTTTCTAAAGCAGGCTATCATTTGGATGGAAAATTCAAGAACCAGGGACCAAAATTATTTCTTGGAGTGCATACAGGGTGCATACCCCCGTACTAATGAAAGATGAAAGTCAAGTGACCTCCGGGAGTATACTACTGGATTTGGCAATAGTTAACAAATAGGAGGACTGAATACAGACAGATAATACAATATAATTTCAAGAGATTATAACTGTTTTGCATCCATGAAGCATTTACTTTCCAACTTTGAAACCATGACTCTCGAGTAGAAATCCTTGTACTCCGTTGGTAATTCATCTAACATTTTGATCGCCTTATCGATCATCTGTGACGCCCTAGATGCTGGCATGGGGTCCTTATTACCATAAATGTCTTTTTGATCATACAATTTTTCGTCTAAATGTTTATAAAAAACGTTCACTGCTACACTATAATCAAGGGCGATGACATTATGAAACCATAAAGCAGGGATATATATTGCATCCCCTGGGTTTAAGATACATTCGTATTTTGTAGCGTTTTTGAATTTTGGGTATTTATCGTAATCTGGATTATCAATGTCTACAACCTGCGATTTGTCGCCATTTAGATACAGGTTCAGAGCATCTTGAGGACTGAAGAGAACGACACGCTTCCTACCAACCACTTGAATAAGAATGTTATCCATTACCTGAGAAAAGATAAATATTCTTTTGTACGCCCGTTTCACATTGGATGTTAGGCTTATTTTGAAACCCAGACCCGTTAGCGGTGTCCCGTGCGATGGGGACCCTGGGTGGGGAGCAGTGACGGGGACGGTTGTTGTCGATGTTGTTTTCTCGGCTGGGGTTCTGATCGTTCACTACTATCATCTATTTTTGGCCTGACATCTAATGTGAAACCGGCTCAAGTATTATTCATAAAAATGTCTTTACATTTAGCATTTTGTATCTGTATTCGTTGTAGTGTGGTATGGTATAGTAGTTTATATTATTTGTATTTTAAGATTATGTTTAATCCCAGGGGGTAGACATGATATTTTGCTTCACCTGGTACCGTCCTTGTAGTGTCGTATAGTAGATTGTAGGTAGTGTCTTAAACTTTTATAATGAATATAAAAATTATAATGAATATAAAAAATATTCTCTGCTTAGTAAAACCTGCAAATATAACCATGGGCGATAGGACACCGAGTGTGTGAAAGCTTTATTGGTAGCGAGCCACCTTAACCAATTAATCTGCACTTAAGGTGGCTCACTACCGAAAATTTCAAAATGACGAAACAGCGATGAGGTGGCTTACTACTAAGTAAAAATTAGGTAAAAACACACAAAAAAACAATTGGTTAAGGTGGCTCGCTACCAATAAAACTGTCACACACTTGGTGTCCTATCACTTATGATATAACCAAACTAACGACCATGAATTTTAGCTTAGCCTAAAGTCCTTAAGAATTCTAAGCTAAAGTTTTACAGCCTTTCATAGACTTCATACCATTCAAGAATTCCTGTCATGTACAAAATTCTTGACAATTCTTAACAATATTTTATAATTCTTTGGCATGTTTATATGTTAATGTGTGCAAGGTCTGCACTGTAAGCAAAGCAATAGTTTAGAGGATCTTTTGCATACTCACATCGTAATGTGTCCAAAGTTGCATATTTGCTGATCCTATCCTGAAAACACTTGAGAAAAATTTCTCCTTCGGAATCAGTTGTGTTAATGAAATATCTTGGGCAATTGCAGGAAAATCCTTTCTGATATCAGCAATATCCTAAGATGAAAAAACATGAAATTGAGAAATCCGGTGAAAGATTTGTACCCTACCGGGTGCACCAAACTAAACTATGCACGTTTGGCAGGCCACAATAAATCGTACACTGGACCGATTTTGAAGATTTGTGACTTAATCTTTAGCAGAAAGCCTGAATTAGATTCTAGGACTTTTTGCAAATTTTTACATTTTTGGTTTTTAGAGCTAGAAGCGAGTTTCTTAAAATTCTAGTTTTCGAGAACACTGAAAACGATAAAAAAACGTCGATCAAATTTTAGAAGACCCAACATGAATGAACAAAGAGAAAACGTTTTAAGGGCGATTTGGGGGTTTAGTCTCGTGCAGCGGATTACTATTAGTCAATTTCTAAATCCCAAATCACGACAAACAAGTTCTCTCTTTGTCCATTCATGTCGATTCTTTAGAAGATCGATGTTTTTTTATCGTTTTCAGTGTTTTCGAAAACTAAAATTTTAAAAAACTCGCTTCTAGCTCTGAAAACTAGAAATGAAAAAATTACAAAAAATCCCAGTATCTAATACAGGCTTTCTGCTAAAGATTAAGTCATAAATCTTCAAAATCGGTCCAGTGTACGATTTATTGTGGCCTGCCAAACGTGCAAAGTTTATTTTGGCGCACCCGGCATACAGAAGAAATACACAATGATTCACTCAAAGATCGCCTCAGGGATGGAAAAAGCTGTGTGTCTACGAAGGAGCCATTCTCCTTCTTCCCGTTCCGTTTTCTATTTCCTGAGGGATGGATCATCGGATTCTCCATTTTTCTCAATCTTGAGCTATCACCCGTTGGGTTTCTTAGGTTTCAATGATGCAATGTCCCTGTCATGCAAAACAGCAACGATGGCATGGATCTTGCAATGTGCAGCATTATCAGATATCTCAAATAACTGTTCGTGATAGAATTCCCTTTTCTGACAATAGCCCTATTAGGTATTCTAGAAAAGAATCTGAATCGAACGATATTTTGATGCATTTTGTAGAATTGTCAAATGTACAAAATAATGCTAGAAGCTAAAACGCCACTCAATCAAACCTTTGGTATAAAAATTCAGAAAACTATCGATCCAGCGCTTGTAGAATTGCTGAAATGTATATCCCAAACTACAAGTAGCATTAGGTTGTTTGCTTCCACTATATTCCAATAACAAGTTAAAGAAGATGTGGGGTGAGTGGCTGAGCGGCTTATGAAGTTTCCGTCAGGTGACTGACGTTAAGCTCAGTCAAGTGACGCCAAACTCCGGATGGGTGACCTCTCGGAGGCCTGACCTCGCAACCGAACTCGCCGTCCTTCAAAAGAGACATTAAGGGATCCTCTGCCTGGGTGCGGCATGCTTAATGGGCTTAAATTAGCTTCAATTAGCTAGAAATCCTTCCAGCCGAGCTGACTTAAAATAAATTACTGAAAAAAAAGAATGACTTCTAAAAGTCTGATACACCATTTGAAATTCAGATAACAACTACAAGAACTACACATACGGTACAGATGGGGTACAGATCTTGCGCACATTAAAATGGTTTTTCTGCCTAAAAATTCTTGTTTAGAAAAATTTATGGTCTGCTCAAGAACTCTTATCAAAATGTAACAAATCCTTGTCATGTTAATGTGAGCATGGCCTGCACTGTACCATAATAACATTACCTTTCTTGGGTTTGCAGATCCAATGGATCTCAGATAGTATTTTTCATCCTGTCAAAAAATGATATCCTTCATATGAATATTACTAAAAGGAAAATTTGACCTCAACTCAACGGGGAGTATTATCAACTGTTGAATTTAACAACATGTCTCCTTGAATTACTTAAAAACACTTAAAGATTTCCTTGCGTATCAAACATCTTAAATCTGATTTTTACATTAAAATTGATATCAATTGATTCCTCCAAAATGTTTACTTCTTGTTCTGTTCCTTTGACAATAAAAATCAGAAGTTATAGCAATTTTCTTTTTTATCTTGGGTTTTGTCAAAAATGGACCAGCTTCATTTTCCATACATAACTTTTAAACAGTATGAAACAGAAGTCTGTTTGGTCTTGATGAAGTACAAAAAGTGCATTATAATTCTAGTATATACAGTAGTTATTAATTGTATCTCTACAACATTTTATTGATGAACAACTTCTAGCAAATCGGAATGACAAAGCATTTTTATAAATTTCATCAAAAATATTGTTCACATTTGAGGTGAAAATGACACTGACAGTCAACCATGTAAAGTCAACAGTCAGGGTGTAATGCACGCATTCTGCTAATGATCATTCAAACGCAAATTCAAAAGAACTTACAGGTGAGATGAAATATTCATCTTGGGTCTCTTTACTGGCTCTTTTGATGAAGTCTTCAAAAGGTAACGTCCTGAAAGAAAGCAGAGGAACAATTTTTGCTTCATTCATGAGAGTTCAACCTTATGAAATTGGTTGAGTTCATTAAATTAGATATAAATAAGTTGATTTTACGCATGTATGCATTTCATTTCATGCATGCATCTCCTTTGACAGCTGTCAATTAGTATTAACTTAAGATCATTTGAACTTTTCCGTCAAGCATAGTTAAAAGCTGGCCTGGGTCAAGTTGAAAATATAATTTATTGTACCTGACAACTTTGACACATGCCATTTCATTGTGTAGCTAAAAAACAATGAGCGTGTGGGCATTTTTTTAAACCTATTTCACCCTATTTCGCCTATTTATAGTTGGCTATGAGATATGAGCTATGCCTATTCCTTTTAAAGACACTTTTGTACATGGTGTCCATCTTTCTTTCAGTTGAACAGCCGAAACTTTGGAACTTTACTATAATTCTACTTCCCAGAATTTGGTATCTTATAATTATTTCCAAAAATACCAGGTTTTGCTTGTGGGAAAAGTAATGATATGTGTCTATTAGGTACACTGGTCATCCTCCGCGTACACTGGTCTATTAGGATTGAATAATACAGTAGGTTTTTAACCAAGGAGGTGCTCTCTCCTCGATTAGTTTATCTACTGAAAGAGTTCCTCCTTTAAAGGACAAGTCCGGGGTTGGTATGATTGACGATAAAATACAAGATAATACTGCTATGAATGATGTATGATACTTTTTTCCACTATTTTTCACCTTCTCCTTGTGAAATTACGTATTCAAATAAGCAATTTGAGCGAAGTGACGTCATATCACGCAAACAAAAACGAGGCTGTGTGATGGTTTTTTCGCCTCTTTATCGTAGCAAGCCTCTTTATCCAGTTCTCATGCCATTTTCAATGCACAAGAACATGATAAAGAGGCTCGCTACAATAAAGAGGCAAAAGATCAATCACACAGCCTCATTTTCGTTTGCGTGATATGACGTCACTTCGCTCAAATTGCTTATTTGAATACGTAATTTCACAAGGAGAAGGTGAAAAATAGTGGAAAAAAGTATCATACATCATTCATAGCAGTATTATCTTGTATTGTATCATCAATCATACCAACCCCGGACTTGTCCTTTAATATACAAATTCCTAAAGTTTAATATGCAATCTTATTGTACTTTTGTCATCTTCTGCAATTTGTCATTGAAATATTTAGTAAATTTTGTTAGTTTGAAGGATTTTTGTATGTAGTGGAATTTTTAGAATGAAACTGAATTGAATTGCGTCATAAAACCTCAAACCGTTCATTGAAACATTGTAACATAAACATCTGAAATTCTGATCATCTCAAAAGTATAGAGTATTTACCCTTCTGAGCGGCACATCCCCACAATGCACAAAACATATTAGGAACACCCCCTTGGGATGAGAGCATCACCAGGTGACCTGGGGTACACCAAATTGGAAAGCTTGCAAAGCGCACACAAACTTACACCATTTTCTATCTGAGCCATGCAGTCATGGATAAACAAAAGATCTATCACTTTATCTATTACTCCAAACCGTGCCATAGAAACTACGAAGTTTCTGTGCAAATTGTGCCTAAAACTTGCCTAAATAGGCCGCATCAACTTGCTGCATGTGCACCTGACTGCTATTTGTATCATCATGCGCACAGAAGATCTTCCGCTCGCAATTTCATTGTATTACAAAGGAACAACAATAGAACCATTCTTCTTAAAACAATAGCCAGGCCCGCATCTTCCGTGCACACTTTGCAAACATCCCAGGGGGGGGGTACTCTGGTATATTAGGGATAGGGGTGCTCAGGTTACTTTTTGGGTCTAAAATTTGGGCAAGGATTATTTTTTTGGGTCAATCATTCGTACATTTTTTTTTTGGGTTCCTGAAATTTTGGCTTACTTTTTTGGGTCTCAAATATGAGAAGAAGTAACAAGATTGCGAAAAACATAATTTACAAGCAAAATTAGAATCAAGTAACATTATAATATAAAAAAGCTTAGATGTCCAAATACATTACGAGAGATCTAATCAGTTACAGCACTTTTTCTGCAGATTTTAGATGCTGACTTCATAACTTTTGGGTATTTATGGTCGGAAAAATTATTGTTTTGGGTCTGTTTTCATGCCAAAAATTATTTTTTTGGGTTGATGCGTTGCACCCAGCCTGAGCACCCCTATCCTAAATATACCTGAGTACCCCCCCCCCTGGGTCTGGCATGCGCATTATGCAAAACTTTCCAATGAGCAAGACAATTTTCTGTTTGTCGTTTTCTGATCAGGTGTCATCTATTCATTAGCAAAGAAAACGGTGTCTAAATGTCTGTGTTGACGCCCCTGTTTTGCCTCATTGCTATTATAATATAGCCAGATATAGCCTATACCTACTTGTAGAGGAAATTTTTTCTCAAGAAGTCCATTTGTGGAATTGGACAGACGTGTATTTTCACTGGGATGTTCCCAATTGATTTTGCTAAGTATTCTGTGGTCCATAAATTCCTTGCATTACCAATTTCAACATTTCTAAGTACAGCAGGCTGTCTTCTTGAACAAATTTCATTCAAGAATGTCTCTTGACATGGGCTAATGTGCTCTTCCACGGCCGCCAGACAGAGCGGAAACGATGCGCGCACGCGCACTAATGTTGCCTAAATCGAAGGATGGAAGGCAAAAACTCACGCCATCGAAATTCTGATCGAGCAATGAACATTACATGCTTTCGATCGTAAAATGCTTCGTTGCGGCAGTTTATAGAGGAAAGATATTGATTAAATGGTACACATCTTGTTCAGTTTTCTTTCGTCTTTCTGTTAAAGGTAAAAACATTTATGTAAGCGAAATATTTCTCTGTCAAAATAGCTCAATGAAATTGCAAGTGACAGCTAGGACTGGCAATTTCTAACGTGTCGCCCCTATGAAAGTCCCAAACATAAGGCCGTTTCTTAACACATAAGGGATTTTATGCTTTTAATCTAAGAGGTGGGGATGCCTCCACCATATATCAAGAGTTATCTTGAATCCAAGGTTGTTCTTGCTCGCAACACTGAAAGAAGGTTGAGGTTTGATTAATTTCGAAAATTTTCAACGTCCTCGAAATTTCACAACAGTGTTGATTCACAGCATGGACCTTATTTGGTGGAAATTGCTTGAAATCACTTACCAATGAATGAATTCTTGTTAAAACCAGTTGCAAAATTGGTGTATCCTCCAAATACAAGATTTTTAGTCACGAATTGACCATTATTTGCGATGAATACCGGCAGTGTTTCAAATAAATCCAGAAAATGGGCTTCCTCCATGTTTCTATAGTCGCTGGAGATGCTTCAAGTCGTCACTGAAACTCAACTGACACGTAAAGCACTTGAGAATGATGAGAAAGATATGCTCTGAGTATTTAAAAATCAAAGGCATGCCTTTTCTAGAAAAGAATAAGCTTCTCCACAACTTCCTCTGGCCAAAACAATCCCAAAAAAGTTATGAGAATTTCGCAAGGAGAACACGCTATTTCTCTGGCGCGACACTGTATTCGAATTTCGAATCACAGAGGGGCAAATATAAAGTTTCACAAAGGTTTCATCATAATTTTGAAAAATGTTTTTCAAAGAAGCCAAATAGACAAATATTTTCGAAATGAATCAAGTAAATAGCAGTTGAAATAACAGACAGAAGTCAAGTTGAGAAGGGAAAGAATCTAATCAAAAGTTAGGAAACACATAAACAAATCAAGAAACTTTCTACCAATGATCATTCAAGTTTCCCGAAAAAATAGTGAAAGTCTGCCTGGCTGTACGACCTTTGATATTTTTTCGGCCAAACTAATATTTCTTTTGCACTTTAGGCCCTATTTTGAACAAAATATTTTTAGCGTAAAATGAATAGCTTTCTCGCAGTTGATTTTTAGTAGGCTTTGGTACGTGCCCTTTTGTTGCAGAAACTTGCTTAGACAATCTGAAAAAATATGCCTGAAACACGGGCGGTTATAATTAAAGAATCGAAAGCATTTGACAAATATTAATATGATAATCTTTTTCCTTGCCAATACACCTCAGTAACATCATCTTTGGTAACAGTTGTAGTCTTAACCATTTTAAGTTTTATTTCCCTGGGTACCAGAACCAAAAGAATTGAGAGGCAAAGAAAAGGAATAAAAATCCGAGCAACGAAGGATAGAGGAGAAAAAAGGGATAAGATCTCTTGACATGCTCTCAACAAACAAAAATCAATATTCCTGTTTTAGGAGCAGGATGAAAAGATGTCACAGACAACTTTCTGTCGTGTTTGTTTATGATCACCTCACAGGAACGAGGCATTGTATCAATTGTCCCAGAGCCTATCTCTCTCTTCCTATCTCTCCTTTCCTCCATATATTCCGCCCCGTCGCTCGCCGTTGCTTGTGTCCCGTCACTGAACAATCTTCAAGCATGCGAGATTTCTATTGCTCATTCCAAAACTGCAGCTGAGTAGATTTCAAATTCTTTTTGAAGAAATTTGATGTGAGTTTAGCGACCTTTTTCTCCATTTTTCTGAAAACCGTTCTAAATTCATAGCAGAGTGTAATCAAAAACACAATGCATGTATTTTTTTATAAGAAACTAAAAATATGGGCCAGTACTGAGAGCTTCTCAAAATTATCAGATTCTGAGTACTCAGAATTTCTTACGGTTTTCTTTAGAGGCTCCATAACACAATCCATAACTGTTCACTACATGTGCCCTCGTGAGTATTTCAAAACAAGGCTTTTTAAGCCTTTCTTAATACGAGTAATATTATATAGGAAACAAATGAAAGAAAAGTAAAAATATGTCAAGGATTACCCTTATATCAAAATGAATAGTTTCTTAACTTATATTTTCCCAGTACTGGAGTTTCTTAATTTTTTGGCGCTCTGAGAGTTGAGTTTCTTATACTATGGGCAATTTCTTATGAAGAAAATACGTGTATGGATGAAAATCAATTTCCCTCCTGATCTTGGATTTCGAAAATATTTTTCATTTGGCTTTTTTGAAAAACATTTTTCAAAATTATGATGAAACCTTTGTGAAACTTGATATTTAACACTCTGTTATTCGAAATTCGAATACAGTGTCGCGCCAGAGAAATAGCGCGTTCTCCTTGCGAAATTCTCATAACTTTTTTGGGATTGTTTTGGTCAGAGGAAGTTGTGGAGAAGCTTATTCTTTTCTAGAAAAGGCATGCCTTTGATTTTTAAATACTCAGAGTATATCTTTCACATCATTCTCAAGTGCTTTACGCGTCAGTTGAGTTTCAGTGACGACTTGAAGCATCTCCAGCGACTATAGAAACATGGAGGAAGCCCATTTTTCTGGATATATTTGAAACACTGCCGGTATTCATCGCAAATAATCGTCAATTTGTGACTAAAAATCTTGTGTTTGGAGGATACACCAATTTTGCAACTGGATTTAACAGGAATTCATTCATTGGTAAGTGATTTCAAGCAATTTCCACCAAATAAGGTCCATGCTGTGAATCAACACTGTTGTGAAATTTCGAGGACGTTGAAAATTTTCGAAATTAATCAAACCTCAACCTTCTTTCAGTGTTGCGAGCAAGAACAACCTTGGATTCAAGAGAACTCTTGATATATGGTGGAGGCATCCCCAACTCTTAGATTAAAAGCATAAAATCCCTTATGTGTTAAGAAACGGCCTTATGTTTGGGACTTTCATAGGGGCGACACGTTAGAAATTGCCAGTCCTAGCTGTCACTTGCAAATTCATTGAGCTATTTTGACAGAGAAATATTTCGCTTACATAAATGTTTTTACCTTTAACAGAAAGACGAAAGAAAACGGAACAAGATGTGTACCATTTAATCAATATCTTCCCTCTATAAACTGCCGAAACGAAGCATTTTACGATCGAAAGCATGTAATGTTCATTGCTCGATCAGAATTTCGACGGCATGAGTTTTTGCCTTCCATCCTTCGATTTAGGCAACATTAGTGCGCGTGCGCGCATCGTTTCCGCTCTGTCCGGCCGCCATCTTGTTGCTCTTTCATTAATCAAAATGAAAGCGAGGTTCTGTTGTTGCTCTGGAACGGGGGTGAACTCTGGGTGAACTTGCATTGAGTTTGTTAGAGTCTATTTACTTTCATTCTGCGAACTTTGGCATTGCAGATTGAAGAGGTAGAGCATCAATCTAGTTTTCATTCGTGGCATTTGAAAGCCTTGAAAGTCTTTATATACGTTTTTCTGAAGTCTTCTTAATCAACAATTATTACTAGCGATCACCCCTGAAAGGCAGTAAACAGGGAAGTGGGACCCAGATCCCCTTGATTTCAGCGAAATCAAAATCGACACCTTTGTTTACATCAAATCAGCTGATATTCATAAAAGTGGCCTATCTACACGACAAAAAACACTTTCGTTTTGCTTATGATCGGCGAAGGGACTGTCCACACAGCAGACACGTACGCAATGAGTTCATATCTATTTGAAGAGTTGTTTTGATGCTGTTTGTCAGCTTTGAAATGTGAAGGGAAGGACACTGTCCGTACTGGATCAGCTTCATTTTGTTACAACTTTGAAACTATCACACACAGCTTCCAACAAAGTTTTATTCATTTCATTGCTCAACAAGATACTGCAAGCTTTGATTGAACCAAAGGACACTCAATAGAACGTTCGACAAGTTTGAAAATGGCGAAAATGGAGAGAGAGTCAAGGGACTTCGTGAATTCTTTTCCACCAGAAGTTGTCGAAATGATCTTTACAAACCTCAATCCTGACGAGATTTTTGCTTCACTTCAAGCTAATAAGGAGTGGAATTCTTTCATTGATAATGACCACATAATTTGGAAAATGTTATGCAAAGATTTTGATCGAGATGATGTCGAAGAGGACTTAGCAAATGGCCTGTCATGGAAAATGATTTTTAAAAACAACTATGGAGTCAAAGGAGTTATTCGGAGATGGATGAATGGAAAATATAGCAAAATAGACTTTTATGACGATAATATGACCCAGAATTATATGGCTGTTCTTGATGTGGAAACCTGGGGCTTCATTTTAGAAGCAGAGCTGCTGAGATCTGAAAATGTGATATGATTGAGTTAACATGACCTTGAATTATGAATGAATGTAGGTTTTGTAGATTTTTGCAGAATGCAAATTGTAAATTAGTATTCTAGCCAGTTTTTCCTGATATTGTTGCTTTCAGCTTTCAAGTATCAAGCTCATGGTGTGCCTTATGCCAATAATTAAGGTGATTTCAATATTTTGTGAATAGAGTCAGTTATACTGTAATATTGTAAATAATCTTAAAGATGTTAATTTGTTTAATTTCTAGTGGATCAATCAATATCTAAATTTGGTATTGTTATTAGATATGGACCCACCTGTATTGCTTGATCACAGAGCATGTAGAGTGTTAACTATTATTGAGTTGACTCCCCAAATTGATAAAACCTCGCCACTTCAAGACAAAAGTTTTGTTTTCTTCTTATCCGTTTGCTCTGGTCAGTTGTTAGTTCTTGGTTCTCAAAAATGACATGGTTTGAGTGAAGCAGCTTTAAGTGAAAAGATAGGTGTTTTGCAAAAGTTAACATGGACTGTACTATAATAATAATATATCAAATAAGGGAATACGAGGCTTACAGCCTATAAAACCCAGAAAACCCTAGAAGTTGTATTTGTGTTCGCGGTGGAAGCTATCATAACGTTTTTCAAAATGTAATACTGTCGTACAGTTGACAATCTCTTCGGATAACTCATTCCACGATTTTACTATTCTTTGTGAAAAGAAGTTTCGTCTTACGTTCAGGCGATTTCTTTGCTTAAACAGCTTGAGCTCATGTTCTCTTGTTTTGGTTGTGCTTAACTTGAAGAAATTTGTATGGTTACAAATTTGCTACACCGTTGCTGGCCGTTGTTGACCGTTGCTGGCCGTTGTTGACCGTTCGCTAGACCAATATTGTACTAAAAATTTGCTGCTTCGTAAAAATGTGGCCAAATATAAGTTTGCGCAAGGTTTGAAGATTGCCTTGAGAAAAGCATAGGCATCGATCAAATCTTTGCAAAACTTTAGAATTGATTGGGAAAATGCCATTGTCCTGGTCTTTCAAATCAATTTCTCGAAGGGAACTTGAGGTAATTCACAATAATCTTAACACGGGGGGGGGGGGGGTTCTTGGCCAAATTTTGGGTAGGGGTCTGCCGCGAGCATCTTCAAAAGGGTACCGTTGGCTAGACTAATTTCTACGAAAATGGTACCCTTGGCTAGACCAATTTGACCATTGTCTGAACCAATTTTCACGAAAATGGTTCCCTTGGCTAGACCAATTTTGACCATTTCCTCGACCAATATTGTCAAATTTGTGCCAAATATGATATCATGACCGTTCGCTAGACCAATATTGTCAAAAATGATACCCTTGGCTAGACCGTTGCTGGCCAAAATTGCAAAAAGTATACCCTTGGCAAGACTAGAAGTCCGAAAAAGTATACCCTTGCTCGCGGCACATCCCCAGGTACCTTTACTATGGAAGAACCCCCCTCCCCCCCCCCCCCGTGGATCTTAAAGGGAATAGACATAGCTATATCTCGTAGCCGCTATAAATAGGCTGAAGAAACGCCCACAAACCCATTGTTTCTTCAGCTACACAATGAGACGGGATGCGTCAAAGTGGTCAAGTATAATAGAATATATTTTTGACCTGGCCCGGGCCAACTTTTAACTATGTCGATTCCCTTTAAATAGAGAATATTTGGAGTCATCATTATTTTCAGGACTGCAGAATTCTTTGTATTTCTGCTAGTTTTGAAATAGTGACATCATCAAATTACTAAATCGTAAACCTGAAGAGCTACATAAGTTTGCTTTCTACTATTCTGTAGACCTTCACCATACACAGGTCGTAAAAAATCAGGCTTTGGAATGCAGTCAATTTTGCAAGATGAACTGTCACCCCACATTTGAAAAATTTACGTTACGGGGTTGAGGAGAGCGACGAAAGCTGCTACGTATGTATGAACGTATGTAAAATTTAGCCATTATGAAATTAGAAATTAGATGTAACATAGATTTAGGAAAAAAATAAGTCTAATTATAGCCCAATTATAGGTGTACAATATGATATAAACGTCAAAGTTAAAAACTTAACACCCCTAGTTTAAAATGGCAGGGATGTCATTTAAAGGTCAGTGCGACCTTGTTTCCATAATTGTCCCTCCAGAGGAGTCATTGACAGGAACATTTCACTAAACAAAAGAAAAACAATATTTCTGTCTCAACTTTGAGAGCAATGCTGCATTTTCAAGATTGTTGGTTGATAGACAGTTCTGTTGCAGATTTTAGAATTTTAATAATAATGTAGAATTTTTATGATTTTTGTTCATCGCAGTGACAACCAACCTCCATTAAACCTCACTCCACCCTAAAGGGGGCCATCCCCACTTGAGTCATGAACTATATCTTTTCAGTAGCAACTTAAATCGCAGAATTTTGATAGCCTACCAAATCTTAAATGTTTCATTGTCACAAATATGTTCACGTGACCAGAAAGATCCCTCTTTTAGAGAATGGTACAAAATACTCTGGGTACTACCAGGTGTCTCAGAAAAAACATCTTTTTGACTGGAAATAGGAACAAAACAATAAGGTATCATTACTCCCTGAGTTCACAGCTAAATGCATCAATCTTCAACTTAAATGCACATACCTTGCATTTAGAAATCGTCTACCACACACCGGAGATACAAGATACAAGGTGGCAAAGCAAAATTTACAGTGCACCCAAAACTAGGGGCTTTGAAAAAGGGCCTAGGCATGATGTGTATCATGGACATTTTTCAAAGCACCTGAAAACTTTAATTTTCCGATTTTTGCTTTTGAAAAGAATAAAAGACGCATGGACAGGCCATGATTGAATGAAAATATGATAAAAATTTGGTAAGAAGGATAAAGTTGTGCCACATCTCCAAAATAAGCGTGCAATGTGCTCTTTTTTCTCTTCTTTAATACAAAACACTTGGGATGGAATGCAATGCAAGGACCGATTCCTCAAAAGAAAAGTCACTTCAAGAACAATGGAAGCAATTCAAGGTATAAATCTTTTCAGAAATAAAACCTAAAGGTCAAAGTTGAAAATTCTTTTGCAAAATGCCTGTGTGGTGTCAAATCATGGCTAGGCCATTTCTCAAAACCTTTCGTTTCAGGTGTACTACAAATTTTGACCTTGTGAACTCATATCTCCGGTGTTTGGTGATCGATTTCAAAATCCAAGGTATGTGCATTTAAGTTGAGGATCAACAAATGTAGCTATGGATTCAAAGAGTCCTGACATTTTGTCGTTTTGTTCCCTTATTCAGTCAAAAGGGGTACTTTTTTGAGACACCCGGTAGACTTATGATGTAGAGTCTCTTGTTTCCCTATGCTGTTTTACTTCAAGATGGCGCCTCGGCCAACAGAGACTCATAATACTACTCTGAGAAACCTGACCCTATTTAGGCCCAAACTCTGAGATTCCTAGAGTACGAATCAGATTGCGAAATTTGGCGAAGAACAATAAATTTCGAACACTCGATTCGATTGACGCAGTTGATTAGATTTGAAGGAAGTTGCTGCGGCAGGTACTTGAAGATTTCTCTGGTATGTTTTGGTCTTAAAAACATGGAAATTGCAGCATTAAAAGACTTATTTTGCATTCACCAGGTAAAGT
The DNA here is from genome assembly GCA_039566865.1 of Aurelia coerulea. NCBI lineage: Eukaryota > Metazoa > Cnidaria > Scyphozoa > Semaeostomeae > Ulmaridae > Aurelia > Aurelia coerulea. The sequence goes on along the minus strand of CM076958.1, from coordinate 14,743,002 downwards.
GAACTTTCTTTTTCAGATGAATGCCAGGTTTCGTTAATTAAGTGTCTGCTTACCGTGGTTTCTATCGCATTTCCTCTTTGAGGAGTGACCATTAAGTTGAACAGCGCGATCGATCGAATGCAGAAGATAGGGTCAGCTTTTTCATTGTTTCATTATGAGTCCCTGTTGAGCAAGGTTTACCGCAGGGATGCAAGGGACTCATCGTTGTAAGTCTACGTACCTGGGTACCAGACTCTCTATCATAAAATGAGAGTCTGGTACCCAGGGTAGGTGCCAAAGGAAATCAAGAGGAATTTATCAATTGCCAGATTCTATGTTCAATGGTAAAAGATTTGTATCAATCAGTTTTTCATTAAAAGAGCTTTCTATTGATATATAATTTTCTGTAATTGCTCACATCAGCACAAACTAATGTCTGTTACGTCATTCCTTTTTGATGACATTATATCTATGAATGATGATATATTTTCAACAACTAAAACGTACTCTCAATAGATAAATAATCATATCATCTTTATATCTGCCCTGTCACAAGAAGCAAGTCACGTGATCAATTAAGGTACAAATTTTACCATTCTGCTAAGTTACAGCAGCATAGGAGTTATAGGAATCCTTGGGAGAAAACATAAGAAATAGCCTGTGCTCTCGTGAACATTTCAAAGCGAAGTTTTGTGAAGCCATGCCACTTTTCAAGGAATAAAATTCAAGAAACATGAGAATATATGCTTTGGATCTCCTTGACTATTAAGAAGTTATAGATCACTGCAAATGCTTTGTAGTATGATACTAACAGACGATATACATGTTTAAATCATTCGGTTCTAGCGATCCCAAGGAGTGCGACTTAAAAAAACCTTCGTTGTTGAGTTATTTATCGATTACTTACAGGCAATCGCAAACTATTACATGACATTTCCAAACTGAGCTCATCCCTCGATATTTGTAAAAGGCCTGTCTCCGATATCCTCTGATCTGCACTCTAGCAAAGTTAAAGAACTCAAAATTGCTTTGTTAGATACTAGTAATTGGTCAATGCCAGAGCTTCATGATTCATTTTCACAGAAGGCTGCTCTCGCTGTAGAGTTATTGATTGCTTGTAGGCAATTGCAAACTGTTACCAGGGCCGTAGGAAGTATCTCAAGCTTGGATGGGGGGGGGGGGGGAGGCACAATACTTCAAGGACAGTGTTTTTATTAAGCTAAAGGGACACTTCCTGGAAATAAAAAGGGCATTTCTTTGCTTATTGCAAAACCTTGGGGCACATGCCTCAGTGCCCCCCAGTTCCTACGGCTTTGACTGTTACATGAATCCTAGATATTTGTGAAGGCCTGACTCCGGTTATCCTTTTTTCCGCATTCTAGCAAATATAAGGAACTTAAAATTGCTTTAGTGGATAGCAGTAGTGCGTTAATGCCAGAGCTTCACGATTTATCTTATAAAGAAGGCAACTCTTGCTGTTGTTTATTGATTGCTTATGGGCAATCGCAAATCGCAAATTGTTACATGGTATTGTGTGCACTGAGCCCTGGATGTATTTATGTTGATATCCTTTAATATCAATGGTAGACGCTTTAAAGAACGTAGCACTTCTTTATAGAGGAGTAATAAATTCAACAGCTTTCCCATACATCTTTAAAAAAATCTGCTGCTCAATTAGGCAAAGGAATCTGTAGCAGAATTAAAAGAATTGATAACATTTGATTAGATCATACATTCAAGGATTGTTCGGCCGCCGAAAGGTTTTTAGGAGCAAGTAGAATCTGTTTACAGGTAGCATTGAACGAGAATAGTGACTTCAATGAGCAGGCATGCAGTTGAATGTAGCGCGCGACGAGCGTGAACGTGTTCAGTGAACCTTTACAAACAAACCCACTTTAGTTGAAGCCTAGAAATTTTGGAGAGATTTTGTGCCAGAACTGTAGACTACTAAAGGGACAGTAACTATTCACTCATGGATGTCCCCGCAGAAAGGGGGTCTCAGCATTGTGCCATAATATGGAAGAGATGTTAGAGACTCCCTTCTACCATCAAGATGATATTTTATCAAGATCTATGCCTCCGTCTATACTTTATGACAAGCATTCGTTGGATTTAAACCTGCAAACTTGCCCCGACTTATCGTCGCAGCAAAAACAGCATCAAAATGGCCAAAATACAGAACAACAAGCACAGCATGGTTCCATGGAATCACCGAACCTTGATTTTCTCAAGCTCGGATCACCAGATTTGGAACGGATGTTCATGAATTTACAAGGCAATGTTCCGGCTTCACCCAGTGATGATTCCAATGCGGCTTTTAGTTTCACTGGCGAAAGCCTTGCAGCGGCTAACGATAACAGTTTCGCCGAGGCGTTACAGCAATTGCACGATCAGCAAGAAAATGTCACCATCGTAGCTAATACTTCCGTGGGCAGTAAGGTTTCGCCGCAGACGAACGCGAATTTGCATATCGTGGGTTCAACTGCATCGATCATTAATGAAGCAACAGAACGCAGACAACCGGTTTCTAGAACGAAGAAACAACATGTTGAAGAAGAAATATTTATCATAAGCAACAACAATAATAATAACAATAACAATCATAATATTGCAAATCATAACAATAATCATAGATCGAGATGCTCTGGGAATAATGAGGCAAATTTTGTTGGAAATCAAATCAACAATCAACAACCACAAGTTGCTTCAAGGCCACAACTGGCTGCTTTAGGATTGCCAGTGGCCACAAATAATGGTGTCGTCAATATAAATGGCCACATGATCCCACAAGAGCAGTTTATTATGAATAACATGGCTGTTCTTGGCAATGCGAATCACCATATGCTGCCTCCGCAGATGCAACAAGAGATCGCATTTTTGAACCATGCAATGGGCTTCATTCCCGAGCGTGATGGTATTCCACAAGCTATGATTGAGCATGTTACCATGGCAGACCCCACAATGCAATTTAGGCATCTACAAGCACGATTTCAAGATGGAAACTTCGTCGAGGCAGGGTTTCCCGAACGAGCGCAAATGCAGGTAAATGGGATTGAAAACGTACAGATGATGAATCATTTGGATGAACAAACAAAACTTTTCCTAGAGAACAATCCACACTATCAACCAATTGACTTAGAGCTGCAAGAATTAGTCAAGCGAGAGAGGAAAAAATTGCGTAACAGAGTAGCTTCATCTAAGTGTAGGAAACGAAAGCTGGAAAGAGAAGCGCGGCTTGATATAAGAGTAAAGGAACTGAAAGAGAAGAACATCGAACTAGGTGCAGTGGCTAACGCCCTGAAGCAGCAAGTATGTGATATGAAACAGCGTGTCATGGACCATGTTAATGAAGGCTGTCAAATCGTGCTTTCTGTATAATGTATATATGTTTGAAATGATTGTTTTGATAGAACGGTGACTGATGTTTTATTTGTTAATGAATCTTCTGGCCGAACAGAGAAATTTGCGTACAACTTGCTTATTTGACTTCTGCCGAGAAAGCGAATGGAATGGCGCAGTCTACAAGCAAAAAAAACGCAACCCTAGTGTAATCTAAAATTTAAAAGAGGTTGGACCAGATGCAATGTATACACACCTTCTATAATAAAAATAATAATAATAATTTCTTTCTTTAAAGTTGGCTCTTTTCTTGCTAAGATGCTAATTAATGCCAACCAAATAAAATCTATATTACAAAGAGAGTTTACAATTAAAAAACTACAACTATAAAAACCCTAAATTATCAACATACAAATTACATAGTCTACAGCTGCAACCAAAATCGTAGTTTTTAATTTTTCCTTTGAAGTTGTTTAGTGTCCGGGACCCTTTTATGGAAGATGCCATATCCTAGATCCAAGAAAACGTGCATTTTCAATGCCATACCCCTTTGTTTTTGGTTTTGGTGCCAAAATATTTTCGCCACTACGAAGGGTGTATGGTATATCTTTTTCGACGAAGATTTGTTTCATGAAACTACGATTGAGATTGTTTTGAGTTTCAAAAATTTGCGTAGCAAGGAACTGTAAATTTCTCTGGTGAATGGACACTGATTCTGCTTTCTTCAATAAATCCTCGAAACTTGAACAACTATCTTTGTATGCGATTCTCAGGGCTCTCTCGTGGATCTTGTTTATCTTCTTATTAAAGTAAATCAACGGGGTTAAAAAGCAACTTAGCTAGGGGGACTAGGTCCATCTAAATATAACCTATTGTATTTGATGTTCTTGATCGATGAAAACAAGAGGAAGATTAATGGCACCTGCCGTTCTTTCGTGCTATATTTAGATTATGTCACTATATCTCCGTTCATTTACTTTAACCGACCTATCATGGAACATCCAAATAAGCGGACAATAGCTAAACTGAGAGATAACGAAAGTGTTCATCGTAATCCTCAATTCCTCAACATCCATTATCCATATAATTTGAAATACGTGCTAGTGCATAGCACCTTCTGAAAGCATAGTTTATCTACTTCCCAATGATATGCAGCTTGAATACATTAATGGAAACATTTATCATTTAATTCATATTTTAGCAAATATGGCCGATCTCAAATGCAGCATGCCGCAAGAGCACCTTTTTTGCGGTAACAAATTGCGCAACAGATTTGGTCAAATATCTCAGGCCTAGAAGCACTTGAAATGGTGCCCTAAAGATAAATTAATTCCCATGACATGTATTTATCAAGAATGATAAAATAAAGCTCTCTCAAAGATGGGTTTTCTTTTCGTCTATGTAAAAGTCCTATCACTTTCTGTCGTCTCAAATATACAGGCCTTACTAACGAAAACGTCACTGACGTCATGAATAATGCAATCAATACACACAAGTTGGATATCATTGGAAAGAAGATAGATTGTGCTTTCAGATGGCATGCTTCAAATTGATTCAAATATTATCATTTTCTTAATAATCTCAAATAAATTTGGGTTGCGTTTTCTGAAACACCTTGCATCAATTGGAGAATGGATACCCAAGTACGCAATTGTTTCTATTGGCTTTGTTTTCTTTGGCCACTGGTTGGATTATCAAATACAATAGGACACAGGATCAATAGACAAGTCCAAAACCTATGAGATCTCGTCTTTTAACTCAAGCTACATGAGCCGACGTCAAATTTTGCTATGGGATAGCGAGAAACTTGTGTCTTGCATGCGCTTTCTATGCACTTTCTTTACTTCAGTGCTAATTAGCAGAGATAAAAACGGTGATCAATTGCATTGCATTAATGAGCGTGACTGACTCACTTTCTTCCGTACTTATTGACCTGGAGTCCCCTCTTAGATTACAAGGTGACATTGAAATGAAACCAGGTCAACCCGCCTTTAACATTAGGCAATGACGAAATCAAACGGGAAAATGAACACAAGCATTTAAGAATGATATTGGACTCAAAGTTAAATTTTCAAAGTCATATCAGAGCAGCCATCCTAAAGGCGAGACGAGGTATTGGTCTGATACGATATCTTTCAAAGTATGTCTCCAGAAATGTTCTTAAAGGGAATAGACATAGCTATATCTCGTAGCCGCTATAAATAGGCTAAAGAAACGCCTACAAACCCATTGTTTCTTTACCTACGCAATGAAACCGGATGGGTCAAAGTGGTCGAGTACAATAGATTATATTTTTGACCTGGCCCGGGCCAGCTTTTAACTATGTCGATTCCCTTTAATCTATCTTGCAAATTATATGTGAGGCCTCACCTTGACTATGGTGATTTATTGTATCATAGATATGACCCAGAAATGCGGCTAGGTTTTACACAAAAATTGGAACAAACCCAGTATTCTGCAGCCCTGGCTGTCTCTGGTGCGTGGAGAGGTACAAATAGGCAAAGGCTTTACAATGAGTTGGGATGGGAACAGGGGCGGTCTGGCACCATAGTTGTAGGGAGGCTAGCAAACGAAAAGGGCCCGGTTCAGGGTGTGGCAGATAAATTTTTTACCCTATACCCACTAAAGAAATCACCTTAAGCACTTTAAGTCGATACATTGTCGATATTAGTTATTGATTAATATATATGCCATGGATTGATGCTTGCACAAAATGAAACAGCGACTATAATGTACAAGTCAACAAATAGTCTTGTGCCCGAATATCTGTCTGAGTTATTTGTAAAAAATTCAGCTCTCAACACAATGAGACTAAGAAATACCGAAGCTGACTTGCGTGTTCCTTTCTTCAAAACGTCAAATGGGCAGAAGTCCATTTCATTTCGAGGGCCTAAGGTTTGGAACCAATTAAGTTCAGATGTCAAACATGCACCCTCCCTTTCAACTTTCAAAAAGAGGCTAAAAAAGAAATTGTAGAGGGCTTTTGGTTTTTCTTTTTACTTTTCTTTTGATAAATTTAGGAACATTTCTATTTGTATTTATTATTTATTTATATTATATTAATTGTAAATAAGGCTTAACTGTAAATAAGATTTTAAATTTGTTTTAATAGTATTTTGCACGGCCCCCTGTAAAGCAGTCTCTGCAGACTGACGGGGCTACCGTGGTTAAAAAAGTTAAAATGAAATGAAAATGAAGAGCACGAAGAGCAACTTTTATTTGAGAAAAACCTTCTGCACGTTTCGTACTTTATCTCAATCAAACGTTGTTTACATACAGTTAACTTAGATCCAAATATACCATCATGGTTCTTCATGGTTCTGCATGGCTCCAAAATACAATTTCTTTGGAAACGTTAATAAAAGCCAGAGTGGCAAATAAGAGTAATGAAACTAGTCGCTCTCAGCGCTCTTCATTGCACATTTCTTATCGTAGCATCTGCAATCTCTAAATTGAATTGGCCAGGCCCGTCGGAACGAAATTCGCATTGGGGGTTGCTGAAACGAGAAACTGCATGCTAGCGCAGCTATGACAAATCTCTTTTCGCAGCGGCATGGCACTGGTATATTTAATGGGAGGGCATTGAAATGAGGGGGCTGCTGGGGGCGAAGCCCCCAGAAAAATTTTTGGGGCCACGCCCTTTACTTTGGCTTAGAATGCATCACTCAATATCATGCTTGCCATTAGCGACAAGAAAACTTTGATAGTTTTATGACAGTTATCCAATGAATCAGAGCACGAGGAAAATTTATGAAGAAAGATTCTTAGAATGCATCTCCCGATATCATGCTTGCTATTAGCTCATTAGCGACAAGGAAAACCTTGATAGTTTTGTGATTGACTGAGAACATGCTACTTTAGTCTATTTTGACGTTTTGGGTCTAATCATGTAACATGTCGGGTCTATCACAAAAACTGTTTTCAACATTCTGGGACTGCGTCAAGCCTAAGAGTTTTGGTCTGGGTCTACACCAACCCCGGCGGGGTCACTTCAATAGGCGGATGACGGGGGTGTGCCATTTTCAATTGTAAAATCATACCCTAAAATTTATGAATTTTTCAAAAACCATACCCCAAAATTTACGGGCCTTTCAAAATAGATACCCTTAAATTGTGACCAAAATTCGAAATTCTAACCAAGTACCTGAAATTAGATCAAATTCAATACCCGGATGCGTTTTTCTTCCAAAATGACACCCCAAAATTTATGTTCATTTGTGATGTTACCAAAAATGACACCCTAAAATTTATTGTCAGCCTGAAAAAAGGTACCCGAAAAAATGGCACATCCCGTACAGGTACATATGGTAGTGACCCCCCCGGGACACAAACTTCTTTTGGTTTACGAGTTTTGGGTCTGGCTTGGACACCCCGCATCTCTTTTTGCCCCGGGAATTGGGCCCTCGTGGTTAGTCTGGCCCACTAGTCAAATTTCCCTAAAAGATGCCTTGCTGATGGTGCAATGGGGGTTCCATATAAAACCTATACGGAGGTCATGGGAATCATGGGATGGGGGAGCAGGAGGAATCACTATATATTTAAGCTCTTATGGTCGCAGGTCCTCACAGGTTCATGGGACAGAGAGGGGGCAGGGGGACTCCATGCAATGAAGTCCCTGAAAATGTTTGTTATTAATTGAATGAGACTGACGTAACCCGCAGGTATTACAGTCATATTCGGGGTCCTACAATGACTGACATCTGCTAATTAGATAACACTTTTGAATTTTCTTATTTCATAGGCCAATTCAAATTTAGCAGAAAGACAAGTTTCAGAGAAATAGTACTCTGAAACTGTCTACAGAGATTAAGAACTTATCTGTAGTCACCATTGTTTTATTTCTACGTGATAATGAACTTCCACATTAATTCAAATTATATAAATTTTCTCTTCCAACTTTTGCGAAAGGGCCCGTAATTTTTTTTTAATTTTACATGTCAGAGGGCCCGGGGGGCAATCGCCTCTTTGCCCCCCGGGCCAGACCGCGCCTGGATGGGAAACCCTTTATAGTAGAAGATGGTACCGTCGTTTATGTCATTTTTTCACTCTGAAAAATAAACAGGTCCCAGAATATCTCTTCAATGAAATCCCTGCTGAGCGACAAACCAGCTATAATCTTAGAAATCAGAGGATGTATTCTCCCTTTATTGACAAGACTGTGCGTTTTTCCAACACATATTTTAGTAATGCGCCTTTTGAATGGAATTTACTGGATAGCGATACCAGGTGCTCCAAGTCTATTGCCGAATTCAAGCGAAAACCGCTCTCCAAGATTGTCTACGTCCAACTGAAAATTGTGTTTTATACAACATATATGATATTGAGGGTATTAGAATCTTAACAAAACTGCGCTTGAAGTTCAGTGCACTAAATGAGCACAGGTTTAGGCACAGATTTAACGCCGTAAGTCCACTTTGCAATTGCGGTACAGCAAATGAGGATAACAAGCATTTCCCCCTTTGTTTAACAACTCTCGTATGAATCTCCATGGCAAACTCTCAGAATTTCTGAACCTAGATATTGCCAACCTTGAGGATGATATCTTTTGTTCACTGCTATTGTATGGAAGTGTTAAATTTTCGTATATCATCAACAGAATGATTCTTGAAGCTACAATAAAGTACATTAGATCGTCCAAGCGTTTTGATCTGGTAGATTACGAAACTTAGCATCCTCTGGAAACAAAGAATTCGTACTTTACATGTTAGTGACTGTATCTGTATGAGTACTGTGAGTGTATCTGTGTGTACTAGTATCTGTGAATGTATCTGTGTTTGTGTGTTCGTATTAGTCAAATTAACCTTATATATTTGAAAATGTAAGTGTCATCCATAGTGGGAACTCGCTGACAATATGTCCTTTCCCGCCATGGATGGCACGTAGTTTATAAATCTTGTTGTTTGTTTCTTTTAATTGTTTTCATTGAATATAGAAAAAAAAACCAGGTCCCAAGAAACGAGGTCCTGATTTTCAGATGATCAGGGTTGTTAGTCTGGTATATTTTGAGAGTTGTGCAAAGTTGATACCAGTGTTAGTCCATACCCTGGGATCGATCCGGTAGACATTTTATGTGCCCTAAATCACTCTTCATAAGCGTCAATTACATTTCTGCGCATGCGCAGTAGCAATTTATCGCTTTGCATGGTCTATTTTTGTTTCCAATGGTTTAGTACTTTAAATCACTCCATTTTGATGCTCGCTTGCGTTGAAAATTGTGAGATTTGAGAAAGTAATTCTAAAGGGCAAAACGAACAGATGTTCTGGTACAGCAAAACGAATAGGCAAACTGAAACGGTTAGATTGAAAGCCATTCGTGTGAACAGCTAAGCAAACTATCAAATTGCCTCTGAAGAATATCATTTCATTTCGTCTTTTAATTTACATAATGGCTATTTGTTCTACATTTTAATTTTGGTCTAAATCACGCTTCATGCCAAATCAGACGTATCAGGTGTAAACATCTTGGCGATTTATCCATCTTATGGTGTCAAATCTGTTTAACATGAGACAAGCCGACGTCAAGTTATATCGCAGGAAACTTCTGTCCTGTGTGCGCCTTCTGTGCGCTATCTTTTACTTCAGTGCTCACTAGCAGATATTTGCATTAATGAGCGTGACTGACTTACTTTCCTTCGAACTTACTGACTGACCTGGAGCCCTTTCTTAGATTATAAAGTGGACTTTGTAATCAAATATGATGATAATAATGATGACGATGGTGATGAGAAGCATAATGTCGGCTGAGAACAACGCAGTGTAAGTCGAGTGGATGAAAGTCATTCTCATTCATAATTAATTTCACGAACGAAAAACTCACATTAATGCTTGAAATCCATGAAACCGATCTGCTGTTATTTAGAACTAGCATCTTACTTCGGAAGCAAGGTGCGAGCCGGTGTGACTGACCGGCTGTGCTTTGTTGTTTTGCAGATACAGGCTGTGGATGGAAAACCTACGAAACTTAAGCAATTGAAACGCAAAAGTCAGATGTACGAACCCCAAGCAGCCGAAATAGATATTGTCGCGTAACTGCAACGTGCAAGTAAGAAATCAGAGCAATTCATACTGAATAGTTAACAGAAAAACAGAAAAGACTTTTAAAGGAGATCAAGAACGAAAGAAGGAATAGAATATATAAAATGGGGATACTTGCATCGCGAACCATTGTCAAGCAAGAAGTCATAAAAACAACTGTACAGCCGATAACGTTTCCTGTTTCTACTTACCATAAGTACTTATTGAAGTCCAATTGGAAGCAAATTGAACATAAACAGTTAGAATTTGGTGTTGGTCTTTTCCAAAGGTTTGTTAAATTGTATCAATATAAATTTTGAATGAAACTTGCTTTCACAGCGTTACAGAAATACACTCTTTTAGGCTCAGAATCATCCAATTTTTCAGAATGTTATAAAAATATTTCAGCCTCAGCTCGCATATTTGTGTCTCATTTTCAGCAGTTGCTTGTCTTGCAATGTTCATAACAGAGAATCGCATGACTGACATAAATACTTTAAGAATATCTTCAGGTTCAAAACGAAAATTTCTTAAGAATATCGAGGCTGGACAAAATTTATAGTATTCTTATAAAAAAAAGCTTTTCATCGTCATGATTTAAGTCACATGTTCAATAAATCTCCATATTTGGAGAGTATCAACAAAGGAAATCCCAAAACGATCACAATTTCCTTGGTCTAATGTCTTCCCTTCAAAACGTTTCATTTATTATACCGGGTGAGCCAACAAGGGCAGATTTGGTAAGACAATAGCACGAGTTGGTTTTGATTGACACCTCAATTCAAAGCAATTATCGATCGCAGACAAAGGAAATTCTCTCAACCAGATAATCACAACAAACAAAGCCGCAAAAAATTCTCTGAAACCCAGGTAGCTAGCTCGCTCGTTTTGCATTCCAGAAATTGCTTCTAAGAGCAAACATGAGTATAGATCGAAAGAAGAAGGATATGTCTGCACACCTGCCACGGGTATTTAATTTATTGGTTCAAAAGCCAATTGGGAAGTGATTCAAATCTCTTATTATTGTGGGTGTAATCAAACCACTTACTGCTCAGCTTCTGAACCAAAGAAATAAATTGCCCGCGGTAGATGTGTAGATATATCCTTCTCCTTTCGATATATACTCATGTTTGCTCTTAAAACAATTTCTGGAATGCACGACGAGCGCGCTAGCTACTTGGGCTTCAGAGAAACTTTTGCGGCTTTGCTTGTTTTGAATTACTGGTTGAGAGAATGTCCTTTGTCTGCGACTGCTAATCACTTTGAATTGCGGTGTCAATCAAATCATGCTATTGAGTTGCAAAATGTGAATCTGCCCTTGTTACCGACAAGAGCACTTTACGTATTTGAATCATTCAAATTCTAGTTAAAAGCCGAAATATCAAACTATTTTTGCAATCTTTCTCCGGTTTTTATGAGTTTCGTCACCAAAGTGTGAACATTCACTAAAGTGTTCTGCTGATATATTTTATTCATGAATCATTTCTTTGCCGCCATTTTGGTCAAAAGCGTCGAGTTTCATGACATATAATTTTGGATTAGAAAAGAGTTCAATTTTATTACTTTTCAACTTCAGTAAAGAGTAAAAAGCAATCACAAACCAAGGTTTTTCATACGGCAAATTAGCCAAGTCTCAAACGTAAATAAAGCAAATACATTTGGTTCAAACTTTTATCAAACAACGACAATTTTTATAACAATCTCATTCTTTGCGTTTTGATTGATTAGCCAAATCTCAAATGTATCTAAAGCGATACATTTGGTTCAAACCTGTATCAAGGACGGGTAGATTGCATAACAATCTGATTCGTTGCGTTTGATTGATAAGTTCGCAGTAAGTAGGAGCAATCACAAACCAAGGTATTTCTATGGCAAATTAGCCACGTCTCAAACGTAAATAAAGCAATACATTTGACTCAAACTTGTACCAAACACCAGTTTGTATAACAATCTCATTGTTTGCTTTTTGATAGATATTTCCGTTAGACTTGCTCCAAGTCTATTCAGTGGACTATCAGCATTAAAAGAATATAAATACACGGGGCGTAAGCTACTAAGGTGACGCTGCGAAGGAGAAACAAGTACTCATTTCTCCTTCGCAGTGTCACCTTAGTAGCTTACACCCCCGCAGGTGTATTTATGTTCTTAATGCTGATAGTCCACTGAATAGACTTGGAGCAAGTCTATATTTCTGTAAAAGTAAGAAGCGATTTCTACGGCAATAAAGAAAATCGCAAGAGTGATCGTTTTAAAAGCAGCACTTTGCTTTATTCTGGAAAAATGTCAAAAATACGTACATTTTGAAAGAAAAAGGGCAATTGAAAGAACTGAATAATCATCCTTAACCAGCATCTGCTCGTCTACTCTAGACTTACGACGTGATTCCTTGTATTCGTTCAACAATTTCAATCTGATTTTTTATTTTCTCTCAGTATGAGAGCGCTACAATCTAATTCAAAGAGCGATGCTGAGACTTATGTAATGAGTATAGGTCTGATCCCAGCCTCTTCCCCTAAGGCCCTGGGGACGAGGTTGGTCTGATCCAAAATGATTTTCATAGCATAGGTTCCAAATCATTAAAAAGGCTGGTGTAAAATTGAATGACCTATTTCTTTGGACTGAATGACTTCAAATAAACTCTAGCTAATTCTCTATAGTTCTACCTTTGGAATTTTCTGAAATCTTCAATATTTTCAGAATTAGAGTGTTTTTCTTCTTTTTCAAAAATTCAAGAAAAATTTTCAAAAAACAGAAATCCATCGCAATTTCTAAACAGTTTGACGTAACATGAAATAATTTCGAAGGAAACCATAGTTCATAAATGCCTACAATATGGTGTCAAGCAAAAGTCTGTCACTCATCTGGTTTATGATTTAGAAATTTGATGACGTCACATCCTCAAATGAGTTGAAATGTAAGATACGCCGTAATTTCAAAATGTATTCAAAATTTCTGAAAAGTCCAACGGTAGATTTATAGATAAGTATCTAAAGTTTCTTTCAAGCCATTCAATCAGAAGAAATAGGTCATTGAATTTTACACTCACCTTTTTACGCCGAGATAAAGATTTGGAACCTATGCTGATTTTCATCACATTCTTGACTATTGAATTGAATTCATCATAAAGCTGCATTTCCCTTATGAGGTTCAATTTGGGACAACTTGTTCGTTCGAAATCAAACTATTTCAAAACGTTTCGCGTTCAAAGTAACTGAATTTATCCTTTTGCATTATTTTAGATTGTTTAGACTTCGGCCAGATCTGGTTGGTAAATTCACAGAATTTGAGGATCCCAAAGAAATTGAAAATTTAAAAACATGGACAATGCTGAAGGGACATCCAAGGAAGTTAGCATATGCATTTAATTTGGCGATTGATTCCTTGGATGATGGTCTACTGTTCATTGAAAAGATAGAGAGCATAGGACACAAGCACATCGACAAAATGTCCGACGCGGATATGGAGGTAAGACGTACAAATATTTGTGATTATCAGGTCTATCAGTGATACACTCTTTTTTTTACAAGAATACTATAAAAAATTTTGTCCAGCCTCAATATTCTTGAGAAATTTTCGTTTTGAGCCTTAACATATTCTTAAAGTATTCTAATTTTTTTCAAATCTGATATGGTTTCAGGGGAACATACTTAAAAAAAATGGCACGTCATTACGAGGGAATGGTTGAACGAAAGGAAAATTTAAGCAATTATAACAATAAAAAATGTTGTTAACAATGAAAAATTTTTACACATTCTTTTTGAAAAAATGAGATACGATCATACGATTCTCTGTTATGAACATCGCAAAACAGGCAACTGCTGAAAATGAGACACAAATATGACGAGCTGAGCCTGAGCAATATTCTTATAATACTCTTCAAATTTGCATGATTCTGAGCCTGAATATTCTTATAAACAATATTCTTATTAAAAAAGAGTGTAATCCTAGTTTAGCGGGAAATTGCGATTCTCGAGTGGTCGAAAAGAGCCAAGGCAAGGCACAGCAGTCGTTCGATCATGAATCGAATAAATAATGCTTAAACTAGGGTCGGCTATTAGCCGCACTCTGCAGGGTGTCCCTAAACATTGTTCGACGTTTGATCAAATATTAAAAAATAACGAAAAAATGAACAGATGCCATGGTAAGATAATCAGAAGCTAGCAAAACGGCTAAATATTAATGGAGTTACGAGCTTTTGAAGTTCAAGTTTGCGCGAAAGCTGAAACAAGACGCCCCTAAATTGTATATTTGTGAAAGTAGCATCTCGTTTATTCAAACCAAATTAAACGGAATTTAAAAAGCACTTTCGAAAAATTAGCTTTCTCTAACATTGAATCAAAGTTATGGATGCTTGGAGAAATCCTTTGAGCATAATTTGGAATGGCCCTGTCTCTCATCGATTAAGTTTTCATTGCATGTTTTTGGATCCTTGCAACGGTTACAAGAATTGAATATGAAGTCCTATTTGGTTTGCTCTGACATCAACGAGAGGCTAAACATTAGAAAGTATTCTTTTATTTCGATTTTGGGAGGTCTTTTTGAAAAACAATTCAGTTATAGGGGCTTCTGGTTTCAGCTTTCGCACAAACTTGAACTTCAAAAACTTGTAACTCCGTGAATTCTTAGCGAATTCGCAAGATTCTGGCGTCAAAAATCACTTTAAAATCTTAGGAACAGGGTTGTCTAACCAGAAACATGTACTTTTTATCTATAATTTTTAATATTTAATCAAAGGTCGAACAATTTTTCTGGGACACCCTGTGGACTTATCCATCGTCGTAGTTTCGTCAATCCACAAGACACTAAACTTACGCTGATTGAATTGAATTAATGTTGTCGTTGTCGTTTCAGTGAGGGCTTTATTTCTTTGACTCCCAGTTATCGCAACAACAATCATGACAACAACAACAACACACATTTTTTTGCTCAATTTGGGACTTATTAGCCTACGCGTAAACCCATTATTGCAAAAGAAAAAAGGGTCTACAAAACAAAGAGCAAAAGCTTGCTACTGCGGTTTCCAGATCTCAGGAAACTTAATTTTTGTAGCCTGCGTGCAGACTCAACTATCCTATAGTTGAGTCTGCACGCAGGCTAAATTTTTGCAGCCTTTGTTTGACGTTTTCCACGAATTACTTGAAAAGAGGAGTAGAGTAGTGTGACGAGAAACAATTACGTAGACCCATTTCTTCTTCTGGAATAAAAGGTCTACGTGTAGGCTACGACTTATGGACTTTCAAATAAAAAGATCACGACGGCCAAGGCTAAGGCGTAGTCAATGCAACCTTCGACAGTTGCAAACTCTCATTGCTGCGGTGAAGCCTGGTGAAGCTCGTGGAAACTAGTTGGCCTTCACAGTGAGGAACTCCTGGTTCAACGTGAAAGGTTTATTGATTTTGGATTGAGGAAACATTCATCTGGATACTAGTGGCTTTTGTTTATGGCTAATATCAGTGAAAATTTGAAAATGAGTCGTACTGAGAGCAGTATCCGTTCTGTTCAGTCCAATGCCAGACCAGGATATGTATTGAGTCCATTCAAAACCTTCATGCTCAACAGCAAATAGCAGGAAAGTAAGAGAAATTCCTGATTGCGAAATGTGTGTAGGATGTATGTCGCTATCGGCATCGGCATCGGGGCCGGGATGTGTGTGTATCACAGTGTAACATGAATATCAATTCTCGAGGCAGATGAAAATTGAACTCATCAATTGCAGTTGCAGGTATGCTGATAAGTGAAGCACCGCACCGCAAGAGTAGAGCTAGGCTCCATATTTTGTGTAGTTTCGCTAAGTTGAACTGACAGGTCGCTGCAACTATGATCAATCTCCACGCGCTAATGCTTTGAGAACGGATTAGCCTCGCTATGATCAACAGGGCCGAACTAAATCATTAACTAGGCTCACGAAATAGTCCCAATTATCATAACAACGACAACAACAATGTCAACAACAACAATAACATATGTTTTTGCTCAAACTGGGACTTATGGACTTCCACATCAAAAAGTGGGACGAAAAGAAACAAAGGGGGCACCGATTTTTCTATTCACGTCGAAAAGAGGTTAATTCGTAGTCAGGGCAACCCTCGGGAGTTGGAAATTTCTATTCAGCTGTGGTGAGGAGAAGATTAAGCTGGCTAGGACATTTCTATTCAGCTGTGGTGAGGAGAAGATTAAGCTGGCTAGGACATTTGCTCAGACTGCCAGAGGAAACACCAGCCAAACAAGCCCTATATGAAGCACTAAGACCTGTGAAGAAACCCAAAGGCAAACCAAAACTCACTTGGTTAGGCCTCATCAACAAAGATCTAGGAACAAGGCCTGAATGTAAAAGACACAAACAAATTAAAGAAACTGCAAATAATAGAAACACTTGGAGTGGAATTATCAGGCTCGCAATGTCAGGGACTGACGTAACAGCGTAAATGATGATGATGATGATGTGGTGAGCTAACAGGAGCTAAGTGGCCTTCAAAATGAGGAAATTCTGATTGAAACTGAAAGATTTGTTGATTCTTGGATTGAGGAAACACTCATCTTGATACTTGTGGCATTTGTTCATTGCTAACGTCACTCAAAACTTGAATTTTGAGGCGTTTTATTATCTGAGGATTCAGCAGACAAGTTAGGCCCATCTGCCATTGCCTGAAGCACTCGGCTTTTCGTACAGTTTTGCTATGGTTTCCATATCGGACGTGACGTCACGGGAAACAACTTCCTACCCACTTTTATGCTGTATTTTGCAACAAACAAAAGTTCTATGGCCAAAAACAATTTTGCGTTACAGCCTATTTGTGATAACTTTAGTGAGCCGTGGAAATCCCTTTTGCTTGCAAACACTTATCACTTTGTACTGGCGTTTCAATCAAAAACTGCATTGGTGTATTGTTACAAATGGAGCGAAAACAACAACAACAATTCAACTCAATAAGATGAGCGTAACTAGAGGGTCCTTATGTGGTGAGGTTAATTTCATGCTGCATGAGAATGATTTTGTTATGTCTCACCACACGAGTCAGTAGCACTAGCACGTCGCTGCAGCTTGCTTTGACTAAATGTTGGTATGATGAAGTATGGACCATTATTCAAAACCTAGGGATAACAACAAGCGAAAAACATACAAGCGACATGACAAAAAAGAATGGTCAAAGTTAGTCACGGACAAAATAGTTGACAGACTAAATGAGGAAAAAAATAAAATTCAGAAACTAAGTTACGCCTGATTTGAAATTCGCATTTTGGATTCAAAGATTATCTGAAGGATACAAAAACAGCATCAGATCTCCTGGTGGTCAAACTAAATACGATAGATAAATATGATAGACGTTAAAGCAAACTACACCGCTAAGAATAACGATAGTACATGCAGACGATGTGGGAAACATACACTCTTTTTTTTTATAAGAATATTGTTTATAAGAATATGCAGGCTGAGAATCATCCAAATTTTAAGAATATTGTAAGAATATTGCTCAGCCTCAGCTCGCAAATTTGTGTCTCATTTTCCAGCAGTTGCCTGTCTTGCGATGTTCATAACAGAGAATCGCATGACTGACATATCTCGTTTTTTCAAAAAGTGTGTTTAAAATTTTATGATTGTTAAGAACTTTCTTATTGTTATAACTCACGCCCGACAACACCAAGCCTGAATTCTGACGTCACTTCCGGCCTCTCTTGCAAGAAAGCTGTGGCGCGAAAGCAAAATTTTGTGATAAATGGCGTCAGCAGGCGTCCCAAGTGTCCCAAAGCAAAATATCGAGATATAACGCAATAGCTGTATCTTCGCTCTTTCAAGTTCTTTGAACATTTTGGACTCAGAGCTTCTTGGTTTTTCATATTTTTCAAAGGCCGTGGACAACTCTGTTTACAAACTCGGGATTCAGCAGAGCAGGTAAGCAGACTTTATCATAAATTTAACGTTTGTCCTTTGTTTCATGGAAATTTTGTAGAAAGTTTTGGATTCCTCGATGTCGTTTTGTCCTATTTTGCCACCTTTCGCCAATTGTTGACGAAATAAACTTGTCTTTTTCTCGTCTTGAACTTCGGCTTGCAGTTTCAAGAAAATGAACTTTTGTTGGCCTAAATTTAACCGAAATTTTTTCAAACTCCAATATTTTCTAAACTAAGAAAGGAATTCTCCTTTTGGAGATATAACGCAATAGCTGTAAGCATCTAGTTTCTAGGAATGTTGCCTGTTTTGCTGCAGCCTTTGCCGGTTTCCCACAATTTTCAAAGGCAATTTTTCCTCGAGAGCCATGACTATTTAATCTGCGTTAACTTTACGTGCTTCCTTTTACAAACTTGTCTGCTTTTTAGTCAGAAAACAAACGTTGACCTTGGTTGAATGTATCACTTTCGAGCTTAATCTGATGTTTTCAGAAATGAAAGTATTTTAGAGTACTTGCTACCTGTTTTGGCCACCAGAGCAATAAGAATAATAACAAAACTTTGACTTCGCTCTCAGATAACTTTTCGTCGGGTTTGGCCTAAATGTAAACAAACATAAAGTTGCATTGTTGCTTATTTTCTTCAAGACTAATGGGGAAGCTCTGACCTAGAAATAGGAGATTTGCTTACTAAAACAATGTTATCAAGGCTACTTTGTACAAAAAATTATCAGCTTTGATTATTTTGCCTATAAATACGATAGTTTACTGCAATTATTTGCCCTTAAATCTGTTTTCTTTTTCTTGAGCAGGGTATTGCTGCTCTGATTTAAGTTTGCAAAGACATCTCCTATTTTGGTTTGCTGCTCTTTTTTGTACATGCAATACTCTATGAGACAAAGTGAAATTTGCTATGCAGCAAACGTTTCTAGTAGGAGGAAATAATATTGTCTCTGTTTTATTTTAGGACCCAAACAGAACAGGATTATCCTTTACCAATCAAGCCCAACCTTGAAGCAGCATTTGACAACAACCACAAAAGACTGCAATTCTTGCTTTTCCAATGCCTGAAGACTGATGCAAAACTAATGGACAAAGCATTCAATGAAAAACAATATTATGATATATCAAAAAATTTGAGTAATCCAATAATTGATACTCTGATGATTTTACTCTGATGATAGGAAGATGGTAAGATAATAGCAATTGAATCATCACAAAATTGAAATGTTAATGCTTCCAATTCTGAAACAGTCTGAAACTTATTCTGAATTTGATCTGCAAAGACAATTGTTTGCAAAGACAAAGACAAAACTCGCCCGTTTCACCCTGTATGTGAAATGCCATGCTTATTCATGAGTTTCTGAAAATTACCAAAAAGCAGTTATTGCCGTTGTCCATTCAGAAATAGTCATTGCAATTTCGATAGACAGCATCCTTCCCTATCTTCTTTGTCTGTGAGTTTTTAGAGCCAACAAGAGAAGATTTCCAGACTGCATTGAGTTGCTCCATCATTGAGAGGAACTTGCCTAGTACAAATAACATATTTTCTATAATTTGCTATCCATTTGTCCATCAAAGACATCTGCCATCATAAACAAAACGATTTTAGTTCTTGATCCATAAATATCCGAGTTCTTTCGTTGGAAGCTGCTTCTTCTTGTCTCATTCTTTCTGGCGGGTTGGAGACTTATTTGAAAACATGAAAGCATCTCTTGTCCTTCACTGGCAGTAAAAGGATCGCTAGTGCTCTGCATATTGGTTTATTGCTTCGTTTCGTTCAGAATTAAAAAGTTTTCTTGAAAGCAAGCAGCAAGCAGACCACGCCGCTTCAAAACAATTTCTACGATCTACGGCATTTTCTAAATGTCATGGCTTTCAAGGCGCTATTTACTTCACCAAAAACAATGAATTCGAAAAATTTGCCCAAATACGGATGAAAATCTCTTAAAATAAGACCATCACTCCTGTCAAATTGCGTGGAGTTTACCAGGAAGTTTAAATCAAAACGATTTTAGTTTTAAACATTTCTTAGATAAATTCACTACCCTTTAAGATTAAATTAACGCGGAAAAATCACACCGCATCACTGCAAGAAACGTTCAAAGTCGACGAAAATATTCACTTCCGGTCATTTTCCTATACATTTGTATAGGAGCATCAAAGCGAGGCTGAACTCCTCGAGAAAGGTGTTGTCGGGCGTGTAACTGCTTAAATATTCTTTCGTTCGACCATTTCTTCATAATGATATGACATTTCTCTGAGCTATGTTCCACTGAAGCCATATCAGATTTGAAAATATAAGAATATTTGAAGAATATGTTAATGCCCAAAACGAAAAATTTCTTAAGAATATTGAGGCTGGAAAAAATTTATAGTATTCTTATAAAAAGAGTGTAAAGAAAATATAGAACATCTATGGGAATGCAAGAAATTTGAAATAAAAAATTGAAGCAAAGATCAATTATTTTCAAATTTCCCAAAAATGCTTAAAAGAATAATAAGAGAGTTCAAAAGATTTTGTAAATAGTTTTAGTTTGTGTTAGGTTCTGTTATTTAGCTTTTCAATCATTGTTTAGTTTAATTTAGTTTAGGTTACCAGTGTTACATTAGCTCCATTTTGTAACTACTCTGAAATGGAGATTTGTAGTTATCATTATTATTTTATGATGTTTGACCAAGAGCAAGAATATCTAACAAGGCCTTGAAATGTTTTGTCAAGCATGAATGAGAACATTATTTTTTATATAGGACCAAAATCTTGAATTTACAATGACATGCCAGCTAGGACATCAGCCGCCGTAAAAAAACAACATTTTATTATGCTTCAAAAAGTTTTGAAATTGTAGCCTGCAGGGACATTTGACCAATTCAAGCAAATATCAGCAGTCAGATTCAATCAAATTGATACACAGGTTTCTGAAACGTATCTACATATCGTGTCTCAATTTATGATCAAAATTCTTTTTTCCAAAGGTGATGGGAGAAGCAGTTATCGGTACCGTGCGAGAATTAACACCATCAGGCTGTTGGTCTTTGGATGTTGAAAATGCATGGCAGTCCCTTTATGGATACATTTGCAAACTATTCAAAGACAGTATACAAAAGGCACGCCCAAAATTGACAGTCTCTGATCGAAGCTTGTCTCAGTAATTTAGTATTTCTTGAAGCTTGTCTCAGTAACTCGTTGGGAAATTAAATTTTGCTAAAGATTTGTTTGCTGGACTTTTCCTAGAATTACGACTAGCTGCCGTTAAAAGCATCCAATTTTGAAGGCCACGAGCAAGGATACAGCCACGGAGGGGGGGGGGGGGGGTACTTAGTATATTTGTCCGACGGAGATGTGCCGCCGTTTGTCAGGGTATCGTTTTCGCCAATTTTTTCTAGCACGGGGCAACTTTTTCTACAGCAGGTTGTCAAAACATACCAAACGGGAATATTTTGTTAGCGCGGGTCGTTTTTCGGTCAAAATGTTCATGTTTCGAGTATACTTTTCATCAATTTGTAGCTGCCGGTAAACGGGGTCTTCGTCTGAAATCCTAAATCTTTCTTGGTGATTATTTTGTTCGATTTTTTGGTCGCTTTTATGAGCCATTTCTTGAAAACATTTCACAACAGCCTGAATTGATCGAGAAACAAAGATCGTTCAAAAAATTTCTCCGAAATCCGGAGGGCCATCCAAACTTACCAAACCTACAATCTGAGAATTTCAAAGACAAATTCCGAGTCTACCAAGTCCACCGTCCCGTACCATGTTGTTGAGGAGACGAGATATTTTAGGGGGTGCTCTCTCCTTAGGGGGTGCTCTCTCCTCGATTAGTCTACCTACTGAGAGGGCTCCTCTTTAAGAAATTCCTCCCCATACAAAATTCTATGTATAATCCTGTTGTATAATATTGTTATTTAACATGCTTTATTTCCTGTTGTAATTAATATTCTAGTTAGTTGTATGTTGTTTTAAAGAGATTTTTGTATGTAGTGGAATTTTAAAACTAAACTGAACTGAACTGATACGGTTTGTCCAGGAAAACGTGTGTGTCCCCCCCCCCTCGTCTAGTGGGTTAGAGCTCATGCGCAGTAGCGTTTTGGGTTGGAACTCTGCCGGGCACATGAGCATTAACCCACTGCTCGGGGTAACACATAAGTTTCCTCAAACAAACCGTATCTCGTCTCCCCAACAAATGGAGTACTTAAGTAACCCCCTCCCCCGCCCAGGTCAATTGTTCACGTAAGATAGGCAAATTAGCGGTCAATAATAATATCGAATTCAGGGATAATGATTTACAATTGCATTTAAGTTTATTTGTTAATTATAGAATTGTAAAATTTCACTACTGACATCATACTACTACTGACGTCATGACGAGAAAGTTATACGAAAAATCTTTCGCTGTTATAAAAGTCGATTTCATGACATTTTTCTGAAAGTGATGTTTTTCTGCAAAGTCACTTAGTGGGGGTGGGGGTCGTTGGGGGTATCGAAAACCGTAAAACGGCTATAATACTTCAGAAAAACAGAAAAACTGCCTTTGAATTCAGCTGAAGCCGTCATAACCTCTTTCTGGGCTTTGCATGTACAACCTCAGTTTCATTTCGCAGACGACTGCCTTGTTTTCCTTTTTGTCACCCCAAAAATGAAAGTTAGTTCCAATGCCAAAAGTCCACTGGTAAAAGTGGAATAGAAGAATTCTTCCAAAAATTATATCGAATTGGACAATTGTTTATAGCTTTATCTTGAATTTTGTAATAACTTGACTTCTCGGACCATATTTAGTGAAGAAATATGCAAACAGCTGAGAGAGACAAGAAACGTAAAACCGCCAATTTTATGGCGAAAAACCGAAAGACCGCTCTAAAAAGGCAATCGACTGCATACCGTCAGCTCCTAAGACCCTACTTTAGTAAATTATGAGGGGCACATCTACCAGTGAATAGCCCCCCTCCCCAGGAAATATGGTAGGTGCTCAATGCAATAGCCCCCTTTTTGAAACTACACCTCACAAAATATTCCTCCACGTTTATCCATAGAATACAATCAAACATACACAAACATTTTATTAAATAAGCTAGCTTGGAAGAGGTTTCTTTATGTGCGTTTTATGCCACCATATAATAATAAGCATGATAATAAAAATAACCAGTCTGCGTAACATTATACGAACATCTTTCGTCACAAGAGCGTCCGAGAGGGCGATTGATATTTCACGAAGCTCCATAGTAACACATATAAACACGAAACTTGTGAGCAGCGCATTTATCGTTGGATGATTTGGCACAAAGACCAGAAGCCCATATGAATCAGCAGCAAGCCAGATGTGATACTGTGCAACAAACAGCTAGAATATAAACGAATATCAATGTTAAATTTTGATGGCTTGTCTACAATGAGAATGTTTAGACCCACTATTTAACAATACTACAAGGACGATCCCATGCCATGAGGAGCAAAATACTATGACTACCCCATGGCATAACATCAAAAATAAGGCCAAGCTACATACAATTTTATAATTTTACATAAATGCTACACACGATTAAAATAAACAATAAATACTGTACTGGACTCTGTCTAACATTAGATGTCATGTCAAGGCTGTGATAACAAAGAACATGTTGCGAGGAAACCCTTTTTGTGTCATTTTAGGATAATACATGTCACATCTAATGTGAGACAGAATCTACAAAAAAAAGAAAATTTAGTTTCAGGGACTTGGTGGTGGTTGCATGGCATGTGGTTTGTGAAAATATCTCTAACCGATCAGTTTGTGGATAAAACGAAAAGTCAACTCGAGTATATTCCTGTTGAAGTCATTAGAAAGGTCTTGATCACGATAAAATAAAAGCTGCGTCATTGCGTCGTTTAAAAGATTCCTTATTTGGATTTAGACCCTTTTGGAACGAGAAGCATCATTGCATAGGAGCTGACGGTTACAGAGGCGCAAAAATAGTTGCTAGTTGATTTGACCAATGACGTAGTATAGGCCGAGTCAGGAGCAGGCAAGAACAAAGAAAAAACCACATCATCAAGGCAAGAATATACTTTATAATCTTAATACACAAAAGCAGTGCATTCTTGCCCGTGATATGATATCACGCACAGAACGCTAGCTATAATTTTTTGACGACGTCGGATTTTTTGACGAATCTAAATAGTTCTGGTATCATGGGAACGTAGCCTTTGTTTCTACATATGCACAGGTGTGCAAGGAAAAAGTCGAGAATCCAATATACAGGGTGTCCCAAAAACATGTGCGGTGTTTGAGTGGCTTCTGCGGAGCAGCCATAAATCCAATTTTTCTGTTTTTAAGATTCTTGAAAAAAGAGACTTCAAATTAAAAGTTGACACCGAATTTGAGTAAATCTGATCACTAGATGTTGATTTATGGAGCAAGAAAGCCAAAATTATTGGCTGCCTCAAAACCAGAGGATTCACAATTCTCCATTGCGTGAAAATCAACGAAACTGATTGAAAAAAACACACCTAGCCCTGTTTTCTGATGTTCATAAGTGAGACAGATATTCATGCATTGAATTTGGTGACAACCAAGAATATTGGACATAGCTAGGGTTGCTAGGAATGGAAATGTGCAACACAAGTGCTCCAGGCCATGTCATGCGTCCATCAGATATTTTGCTTCTCAAAAGTGATAAAGTCGTTTTAAACCAACAATATTGCGTTCAGCATGCTGCTTGGTCGATATTATTGAAGAATATGGTCATTAATTACTCCCAAATGCGTTTCCTGGCATAACTGTAAAGTTTAAGTTCACTTAATGTTAAAATTCAAGTTATAAGGTTAAGTACGGAGATAAAATCCTCTGGTTTTGAAGCAACGAATGATTGTGACTTTCTTTCTAAATAAATCAGCAACCACTTGTCAGATTTACACAAACTCGATGCCAAGCTCTAAGTTGAAATCTCTCCTATTCACAAATCTGAAAAACAGGAAAGTTAGATTTATGGCTCCTCCACAGTAGCCATTCAAACGGCGCACATGTTTTTTGGGACACCCTGTATAATAGCCTTTTTGACATTCATTCAGAGTTGTGAATTTCTCTGCGGGACCTCATGCAACTGACCTTAAACAGAAACAAAATGAGGCGAGTTTCAGCTGCTTTTCTTCAGATTTGACATACATGGTGCGATTTTTGCTACATTTGTCTGTGTCCAGATGCGATTTCAAGTAATTTTCACACAAAATTGCTCCAGGACACAGGGCTTTAGAACTCCAAGACTGCATTTTTGCTTATAATGACTTTATCGCTGATTTGGAGGGGGCCAAAAACTTTCCATCAGCGTAATTTGTTATTTTAATTTTTTTATTTGGGATTTAAGGTCATCATTCCAGACTGACTATATGCGTTTCATATCATTTTTAATTATTTACCCAGGGTAATACATTTAGTTACACAAGTAAAAAACTGCTTTACGATGTGCCCTGCTAAGAAAAAAACGTAACCTAAATACTTTTCAAAATGTTTTCGGAAATCGCCAGCGACGGGGCGGTTTTAATTTCGGAGCTTAGCTGGTTCCAAACAGTCACTCCACGATATGAAAAGCAACGTTGCCCATAAGAGATCTTATATCTTGGGATCTCAAGATTTGTTTCAGCACTTTGAAGATTCTGTTCCTAGAATCAGACAGTTTGTGAAACATATCCAAAGGAAAAATTGGGACACTTTAGTGCCGACATAGGGACAAGGCTGGTTTAGGGTTATTGTCATAAAACTTCTATTTTTCTTAATTTTCAGTGTGGGAGAGTACAATGTTTTCGTGTAAAACAAGTGAACAAACAAACAAGCATATGCTAAAAAGACAACTGTTTATCCATGATTATCATTAGCGATTACAGGGGGATCGAGGAAATATTCTGACTACTGCCAAGGTGAAGTTATTCGAAATATTAGGGTGTGGCCTTTTGAAAATAGGCGTGGACCTTAATAACTAAATACAAGGATCTGTGCAGTGGTTTGGATCCGCCGCAGGATTAATCATGAAAAATATTACATTGATGGTAAAGCAAGGGCAAATTTTGTTTCATGAAAAATAAACAAAACAGGAAGTACTCCGTGTTAGAATTTCATTTCCATTTAGGGGCGACACAATTAAGTTTGCAGGTTTAAGTGACTAAGTTCGACATTTGAGAATGTGCCGCTGCAAACTCTGGAGCAGCAAAATCAGAAATTTGCCGTTTGAAAAGTGCCTGAAATTTGAGGCAGTCATTGTCTGTCACTCCTTGTCGTATCGTCCTTGTAGTGTTGCATACTTGTATAGTAATTAGAAAGTATAGTAGGTTGTAACGTGTATTGTAAAATTTTAAATGAAAAAAGGAAGAGATATCTGCCGGAATAAACGATAAAGGTCTATCAAATTTCCATCTAAATTTTCTATCAACTATTTTACTTGTAATGCAATCAAATTTTTCCCTACTGCACTGGTCTTTACTGGTTTTCAAGACTATAGCAAAAAGCAAGGCAAAAAATTTAATTTTAAAACGTAACAAAAACAAGAAAAATGATACCTCTATTGACATTTTCCCAATCCATGAAAACAGCGTGCTGAATCTCGTTCTGAGGAAATCAGGGACATTGCGCAACAGAACGTAAGACGTTATCTGAAAGATAGAGGAATTCAGAATTATAATGAATCTGAAACAATGCACAGAAATGGAATCTGGGGTTCACTGGTAAAGATCACAGATCAGAACTTTTGAAAAATTCAGTATTTTGAAATTTTCATTACAGAAAACCCACATGAAAGAAATTGCGAACAAAGGACCTCCAGAATTATTTCTTGGACAATTTTGCAAAATTTCCTTATTTTTCCCATGAGGATAACACCAAGTTTACACTGTACCGTTTTGATCTGTTACAAAGTCGTTACGGTTCAAATACCGGGTGAGTCAGAAAAAAGAATCCCCGTTTGAAAGGTCACAGCTCCCTGGATATAACGACAATGATATCGGAAAATATATAGTTTAATGGTAGGAATGTTCAAATCTACTATAAAATTTACCTGACTGAAATCGGCCACTCCATTCTGAAATTATGAGGGATTTTCTTGAGAAAGCCTCTTCAAAAAACCTTCAAAATGTGCCCGAAATCATGAACAAATTTCCCTAACATTTCTGCCTTACAATGAATGGCCTTACAGCAATGACTCATGGACGCTTTAGCACGTGCTATCCTCTTGGGAGGATGAACAAGTCCTCCCCCAGGTATCGATGAGCTATTCAAGGGGATTCTATTCTCCCAAGAGGACAAAATACATGAATTTGTGTGAGTGTCATCAATTTTAGGAAGGAAAATTTGCTCATTGTTTTCATTCGTTTTTGCAGGTTTTTGGAAGGGGCTTTCTGCAGAAAATCACCCATATCAGCGGGAAGGAATGGCCGATTAAGGCCGGGTGAATTACTGAACCTAATTGAACATATTGGGAATAAAATAAGACAGTTTTCAATATTATTGCTTTGATATTCATGGAGCAGTGGCCTTCCAAGCGGGGATTCTTTTTTCTGACTCACCCGGTACATTTAAAGGCAATCTGTCCCCTTCGATGAATGAAAATAAAATCGATAAAGATCTCTATTGTATATTCCAGAAGTTGGTGTTAATTCGCTTTATCCAAAGAAATCAGGGTCATAGAGACTCGGTGATGCATGAATTTAGCTGCAGCGTAAATAAGGTAAATAAAGCTGTAACCAAGGTCAGAACAATAGGGGACAGATTGCTTTTAAACTGCCCCAGAGAAGATAGATGGAAAGAAGAGATGTGTCATGGATTAACCGGATTAACAAGAAACGTATACACAGGAGGGATCCGATAAACGGGGTCTAAGAAAGAACCAAAGGACAGATCAACAGCATTGTCTTGGTAGGATAGTTGCATCGAACACCCCTCTCGTTATTAGAAGCATTACCATAAGCATGAATATTGTGGACACGATTTTGTGGGCCTAAATGGTCACATGTCGTTAATTCCTTGTTTCTCTTCATTCAATATATTTCCTTTTTCTGCTTTGCAGTTTGGGCTGCTTGACGTTGCTTGTTATGGCCTAAGTTTCAAGCTGTTACAATGCTTTGAAAGTTATGACCTGAAAACTAGTTCCCAGGATGACGCAGCTTTGAGTTATATCCTAAACTAACGACATTCATCCATTTAAGCCCACACAATTCGTGTTAGCAATTGCTAGCAATACCCTTGTCATATAATCCCAAAGGACTATTATCTGCATTCTAAAGGTATGAATGGTAAAGTCGAGAATGAAATTGTCGTCTTTAGCGCCAAGCGCTGAGATCTTTGTCATGACGTTAAAGTGGTGGGGCTCTGGCGGGCTCAAACCCTGTCTGCTCGACTGTTCTGACTGCAAAGTCATTAAGGTGTAAAGGATTCAGATTCGGAAGGGCAGATTCGAAAGGAAATGATTCAGATTCAGATTCGGATTCAGATTCAGTGGAGTATCAAAGAATCATCAAGAAACTTGGATGGCACACTGTTAGTGAAAATTATTCAAATGGAGACCTTGAGTATGGTATACAAATCTATCAATGATCTGGCTCCCACTTACCTTACAGAAATGTTCTCAAGACTCTCGGATACATGTCAGAGAGAATTACGCAATACTAGATCTGATTTAGAAATTCCCATGCGAAAAACTGCAAATGGCCAAAAATGCTTCTTATATAAAGGCGCGACAATGTGGAATTGTCTCAGCCTAGAATCAAAATTGTCCCCGACATTGAAAACTTTAAAAAAAAGCATAGCAAACCTTGCATTTAGCTAATTCTCTCTCATATCATATCTAGCATATGCATGATCATATCTACAATTTTTATACACTTTGCTAATAGCTGTATAGATCAAATTGATTGCAGTTTTATTTTAGATTTACGTGTAAATTTAGATAGTTTCTTTTCGTTGGTAAGTTTTTTAACAGGGTACATTGTAAAACAGTATAACTGAATGTCTTACCGTGTATAAATATTTTAAAATAAGAAATAAGAAAAAAATAATAATAAGCGTAAAGGATTACACCACTGAATCACAACACCTTCGCACTGAACATGATAATGAGATGGTTTGAAAGTGAAAAATTGTATCTGTACAGGAAATAGGATAGTTAAAAAATCGACATACTGGTATACAGGAAGCGACGGCATGAGCAGCATTGCAAACAGAACGATCATTGCAGACGAACAGGTGAATTCCAAACAACTGGAAAAAAGAGAACAAAATTATGTATGTATGTAAAATCTTGCCATACAAATTAAAAATTAAAAGTAATATGAAAAAAAAAATTTACGAAATGAAAGAAAGGCTATTTACATGCGTACAATATGATAAAAACTAAGATCTAGTATAAAAACACCCCTAGTTTAAAATGGCAGGGATAGCATTAAAAGGTCAGTACATCCTTATTTCCATAATGGTCCCTCCAGGGGTATTATAGAAAAGAAAAGTTTTCATGAAAAAACGAGACAAAAGTATTGTAATTGACAACATTTTCTAAAGACTAGCCAGTGAACAGGCCCTATCTGAGAGCTGCGGTGGAGGGAAAATAGAGGGAAGGGCCGGTAGGAATAGGCTGCATTTTAAAATTCCATACACTTGATTTGAAGTATATAGCTTTCTTTATCCTTTTTCCTGGAAAATGATATTCTGAAGTCCAACAATAATATATTTGAGTAGTAACACGTAAGGTTGATCAATAAACCATTTTCATCACTTGTGGTATTGAAATTGGGGACAAATAATAATCACCTTTTGTACTTCAGATCAGATATATGGAATTATGTCAACAAATAATTTGCTTTCACACTGCAATTGTTTTGAGTTGGCGCCAAAGGGTTTGATCTTTGGCGGTTGTTGATTGAGTTTAGCCAACGAGTGGCTTAGGTAGGTGTTACTGACATGTGATTCTCAATTTTTGTTCTTCTGGTAATAAAAGTGGCCTGTTTGTGTCGTTAATTTGTTCTTCGCACGAACCGAACGGACGAGTGCGCGACGAAACGCGTTTTTGGTTATTCAACGTTGTTCTTTATTGCAGTTACTGGCGAGTTATTAACTTATTTATTTCCTTTCAGGTTTTAAGATTAACTCGTTTTTCTCTTGCAGGATTCAACAGTTTTCTCTCTAGTTATAGGTTTCTTTTGGTTGTTGTCCTTTTACAGGTGTTAACAGTCTTCTTTCTACAGATTACGGTGTTTTGTTGCGTGTAAGAGTTTAGTACGATAAGTCCGTTATTCAAGGCTACTTTCACTATATGGAATTCAAAAATGAAGCCTATTCCAACAGGTTCTCTCTGCTTCCTTTTCTTATCATTTTGAAGCAGGTCCATATACTGATTACATGTCGTAGTTGCGCTCCTTGATAAACTGACAATTGCTATAACTACAGTTTAAGCATAGTGCCATCATCCAATTCAATGAGAGAATCAGAAACTGGGACTAAGGTAGTCAGTCTAGCCTGTTCACAGGCTATCTAAAGACTGATATTGATGGAACAAAGATGAGCTTGGTAATCTAAAAAGGGATCATTTATAACCTCTTGCAAGAAAGGTCGCTCGATGCTTGCAAGAATCTATTATTTATCGATCAAAAAATTTCATTTCTTTGATACAGCAAGTCCCCACAAAAATGAAAAACAAAATTTTTAAATCAGACTGTCTTGTTTAAAAGTGTCTTTACACGACGCTAAACCTGTTTGAAAGCTAGGGAAGGGCGGGGAGGGGAAAGGGGGTTGTTAAGATGAAAATTATCATTAATGTGATAAAAACATACCGACATTCCAGCAAGAGAAAAGATAAATGCAAAGACTGTTGCTTTCTTCTTCCTGAATAAAAACAAACTTCCGACTTCTTCATTGATAAAATCAAACTTCTGAGCAGTGGCGTAACCAAATGCAGCAAACATAGCATACAAAACAATCTACAACGGATGAAAATATTGGGTAAGCAAAAGAAATGAAAGCATGGGATAAAAGACTTACCTTGTTTGAAAATAATTTCCTTTGAAACTCTATCGGGTGAGTCAATAAAAAAAATAGTCGTTTGAAAGGTAACTATTCCTTGGACATCAAGATGCTAATTAAACTTATGACTTTTCGTCCCTTGTTTCCCTGCATTCTTTGATTTGCTGATATCACTTGCTCAATAGGGACTCATGAGGTGGGCCCCCTGTTTCAAATCGGCCTAAACTAGCGGGAGCTCTCATACACTCAACCAAATCGCTTCAAACTCTGGTTTAAAGAGCTTCAACATTTAGAAGCAAACTTTTAGTACAAAAAATAATGTTTTCCTGGCCTACTCATCGCAAAATACATGCCTTTCCAGCGGTAATCTTCCTCTGTAGAAACAAAATAGATCCATTGCAGCTACGAGAACTCTAGGCCATATCAACCGTTTTTGTATGCAACAACAACAACTGTCTAAATAGCGCCTCCTCATTGGTTGAACACTAAAATCTAGCTATTTGATTGGTAAATACGGAACCACTTCATATGGGCCTAAAGGGGGCCCACTTTGTGAGAGTAATGGTATGAGTCCCTATTACGAAGTGATAGCAGCAAATCAAAGTACGCAGGGAAAGAAGGGACGAAAAGTCATAAGTCAAGATGCTAATATCGGTGAACATATCATTTAATGGTAGATATATTCAAATCCATTCTGAAATCTACCTTACTGAAATTGGCCTCTCTGTTCTTAAATTATGACGGCTTTTCTTGAAATACCCCGTCAAGGAGCTTTCAAAACAGATCTAAAATCATGAACAAATTATCCTCATATTTCTGTCTCACAGAAGTGACTTCAACGTGTTTTAGCACGTGTCATCCCATGTCATTTGTCAAATTCTAAAAAATCGTAAAAAATCGTAAATGCTTTGAGTTTAAAATGGGAATTGTTCTCCAGCTGAACTATTTCCACGCATTAAAATGGTAACAACAAAGGCCATCCAAGAGATGGCAAGTGCAAGGTCTGCTGGTTTGTAACAGGCCCTTTAAAGGGTTTTCAGCTTTCGAAACGATGTGAGAACAGCGCATTTTCTCGATGCCAAATTCGCTGAAATTTAGCATAAGAGAGACGCAAGATGAAACGCCAGCTGACATCTAATTTGAGACAGATTTTAATTATCAACAAAATACTTTTTTGTCAATAGCGCCACGCCAGCAGCGATTATATTTTCTGTTGTTGCTTCAATAATTCATGTGAAAATCATGAGAATTATGAAATCATGTGATTTTATTGCAATTCGCAGCAATATGCAATGATTTGCTGCTGTTTCATCGCCTATTCATTCTATAAAAGCAAGTCATCTGCCAACACAGAGCAGAGGCCAGAGCTGCAAAAAGTATCGGAACCTGGGAACTAGGTTCCCAGAAAATTTTCAGCCTTGGCAGAAAGTTTTTCAAGAAAAGTTTGCTCAAGCAAGGAGAAAATGATTGTTTTTTACAATTTCTTTCAAAAAGAGAAAACTAATTTGATTTTCTATACTATTGATCATAATCCCCAGTAAAAATGCAAGGCTACAGCCTTGCACACATCAGTATGGCAAGAATTCTCAAGAATTCTTAAGAATTCGTAAGAATTTTCAAGAATTTTTCACATAATTGATGAAAATTCTCTAGAGGTACATGAAAGATTAAAATCTTCAACCAAGAATTCTTGGGGGAGAAGCAGTGTCATTGTATGCAAGGTCTGTACTGAAAATGAATATTCACAAAACAAAATGCGTATCTAACTTGCAATGAAAGGGACTTTCTCACTTTTGTAGACATTGTTCTAAAGACTTTGAAATGCCCTTACATTACAGTGTGCACCCTGCATAGGATTATTTTTTTAAATTTACATTTAGAAAATGTTATTGCCTGAAATTCTTGTGCTGCAGCCATACAGTAGCATTACTTAACACACCTCTTCTACAGTACAGGTCTCAGTATAAATTATGGTCTCCTGGCCTGGTTTTAAATTTTGTAAAATTCTTGTTTAATATAGTCACAGTCTTTCATACCTCAGGAGAATATTAAATTAAGAATCCTTGATAATGCACACAAGGCTGCACTATACAAATCATAATTCTAGAAATCTGCATTACAACAAAGTTGTGTTCTCCCATTTTTGCTTTCAGCAATTTTAGCCACATTTGGACCAAGATTGCATATATAAACAGATTATGCAATTTTGCATTTTGATTTAATAATATTTTTTTATGATTGAGTCTACAAACTTGTGAAATTGTCCAAAGCATTTTCTTCCAGATAAAAAGTACACTTTTTACCAAATGCCAATTGATTTACATGAAAATTTCAGAGTTTGAGGTCTTGTAGAACATTCCCCAGTTGACTATGGATTTTAAAATCCTATCTAAAAGCTCTACTGGCAGTGGCGTCACCTCTTGGTATAGGTTGGGTAAGAATTTTCTGAGAATTATCGAATCTCACATGATAGCATTGGCAAATACTTTAGCAAATATGGAATCAGGGAATGCATTCTAAGGGAATGTTTCAGTTCAGGGGATGTTTCTTCAAAAAAATTTCCTGGCACTCTGATTTATAGGATAACTGTTACAAAACTATCAAAGTTTCCTTGTCGCTAATGGCAAGCATGATA
The DNA here is from genome assembly GCA_039566865.1 of Aurelia coerulea. Classification (NCBI taxonomy): domain Eukaryota; kingdom Metazoa; phylum Cnidaria; class Scyphozoa; order Semaeostomeae; family Ulmaridae; genus Aurelia; species Aurelia coerulea. The sequence continues at coordinate 14,709,181 of CM076958.1, read as the reverse complement.
TTGGGGATGCATTCTAAGCCAAAGTAAAGGGCATGGCCCCAAAATTTTTCCTGGGGGCTTTGCCCCCAGACCCCCTCATTTTGATGCTTCCCCACTTAATCTACCCTGGCCACGCCACTGTCTACAACCTTGGTCAGGATACCCTTTGGACCTTTTGAACACATCGTGGGCAGAAGAAATATCAAGTATTTTGCACAACATAAATTAACTTCGCAGAAAATTTTTTTCTTGCTTACCAGGTTCCCAGAAAGGAAAATATTTTTTGCAGCTCTGGCAGAGGCGATAACACCTCTATCAGTACTATGTGTAGCTTCATTGACAGCTGAAGTCAAAGATGAGTCCACATTGAATGCACGTACCTAGACTGATTACATGAGTCTCAGCTTTCCGCATTGAATTGGATGATGCTATGGCTTCAAACTTGTAACAAGGAATCACGTCGTCGGTCTAGCACGTACTTTGCATTTCAAAATCATCCACCAAACACAGGAGATGCGTCACATAGAATACACAGGGATTTGATGAACTCCTCTCATGGCATCAGAAGACAACTGATAAAAGCGAGGCTAGGACTCATAGTGACAGTAAAGCTTTAAAACTGAGCCAATAATACCGGGTATCCCAAAAAAGTACTCCCGTTTGAAAAATCACAAAAAATTTGACTACGCAACCGATCTTCAATGTCATTTTTTTGTCAAGTAGATAAAGGGCCAAACTATTTCGCAGACCAGCTGATTTTCTAATTGGCTTGAAAATGAGCATCTATAAGCTCTTTCTAGGGCTACCTGGTTTTGAATCATACTGCAAAGAAGCACTGATGATTGCCAGATCAATTTCTTTGTGGATCTAAAGCATCTTGTTTGGTCATAAATGACTGAGTTAAATGCGCACTATCATTGAAGACTTCAATGATGATAAAAAATCTGAGAATTTAGACTCTTAGGCAAGATTGAGTATGTTGCTTAAAAACTATAGCTCAAAGTAAGGTTTTTCAACGTGCGGTTTTTCTACCTTGTTGCATCAAAAACAAACATTTTATCATCTATAAATATTTTTGGGTCTTTGACAAAACAAGTCAAAAGGAAAATTTTATCAAAGGTTTGATAATTGATTTTTGGGGATTTTTTAAACAGGAGTATTTTTTTGGGGACACCTGGTAGTACAGCGCGAATTATAATACAAGGAAGGTGCATGGATAAACATTTGTCAGTAAACTTACGTATCTGTCCCGTCCAGACCTAACAGTCCATTGACGTATACTATTATATGTATCAATGAATAGTTCTTTGACAGCCACTCGAGAAAATATCCAATTGCAGACAGTCTGAAAAATAAAGAGGAAAATCATGACCATGTAATTTCTTAAAGCTTGGTTCACATTGGACTAAGAACACGTTAGAGTTGGCAAAACAAAAAGCAACCTTACCAACTGCCAAACATCACTTGTTACTTCTTTCGACGTTTTGAGATGTTTTTCTGTTGTAAATTCGTACGAAATTTTTCGTAAGTTAGGCCCAATGTCGACGGACGTCGGAAATTACTATGAGAGTTCTATAAGAAAACAGCCTCGTTCAGGTCGAAGGCAAAATGGGAGAAATTACGTCATGAATAATGACGTCATTTCGCTCATTTCACATATTGAAATACACAATTTCGCAGAGAAAAGGCAGAGAAGGTTGGAAAAAAGTACGACACACCATTCAAAACGTTGTGATCTTTCATTGTATGAACAATTATTCCAGCCCCGGACTTATCCTTTAAACGCATTTTTAGTCAGTTATCGCTTCCAAATCAAATCAAATCAAATCAAATCAGATCAGAATAAATCAAACCAAACCAAACCAAACCAAACCAAACCAAACCAAACCAAACCAAACCAAACCAAACCAAACCAAATCAAATCAAATCAAATCAAATCATCATTATTGCTATAGAGTGAACAGAGCAATCAGTTTTACGCTGTTAAACCTGTTGAAAAACTTACAAAAGAAAAAGCTAGGCAACGTTTCCATTACTCCGTTTTCGAATGTCTCCGTTTTCAAATCAATCTGTTTTCGGATGATCTTGGAACGTTTTCATTACTCCGTTTTCGAATGTCTCCGTTTTCAAATCAATCTGTTTTCGGATGATCTTGGAACGTTTTCATTACTCCGTTTTCACGAAGGCCTGGCACGAAAACGGATGTTTCCATTACTCTATTTTCATTTGTTTAAATTTCCCTTGTTCAGACATTTCCTTTGCTTCGTTTTTTGGCACCAGGTCGGTTGTTGTTGTTGTAACGCTTTTGAATGACTCCGTTTTCGGTGTTTCCGTTGAAAACGATGCGCTTTCAAATCCCTCCGTTTTCAGATCTCTCTACTTTGAACAGTGTTTTCAAATGTCTCCGTTTTTGATTGTTTTCAATGGAAACGCAAGGCCAAAATGGAGACTTTCAACTCCCTTTTCATACGAAAACGGAGTAATTGAGACGTAGACTTATGACTTTTCGTCCCTTGCTTCCCTGCGTTCTTTGATTTGCTGATATCACTTGCTCAACAGGGACTCATACCATTTGTAAAGTGGGCCCCCTGCCTGTTTCAAAATGGCATAAATTAGCGGGAGTTCTCGTACACTCAACGAAATCGCTTCAAATTCTGGTTTAAAGAGCTTCAACATTGAAAAGTAAACTTTCAGTACAAATAATAATGTTTTCCACATCTACTCATCGCAAAATACATTCCTTTCAAGCAGTAATCTTCTTCTGCAGAAACAAAATAGATCCATCGCAGCTACGCTACGAAGACTCTAGGCCGTATGAACCGTTTTTTGTGTGCAACAACGACAACTGTCTAAATAGCGTCCCCTTCTTGGTTGAAAACTAAATTCTAGCAATTTGATTGGTCAATACGGAACCACACCATATTGGCCTAAGGGGGCCCACTTTAAAAGAGTAATGGTATGAGTCCCTATTGAGCAAGTGATATCTGCAAATCAAAGAACACAGGGAAACAAGGGACGAAATGTCACAAGTCTAATTAGGCGTAGCATAAATTTTTACAAGTACAGTAAGTCTCCATATATAAAAAACGGACACATAAGAAACAGCAGCCTGCCAGCATAGAGACTATTTTCTCCTTTATAAGAAACCAGGCAGCCTGATTTTTTCCAGTTTCTTATAAATGATGCGAAGTTGAAAAAATACTCAACTACACTGCCGTTTTTCTTTGTAGCTTTAGTACTAAAATTTGTAAAATCTGCTCAACGTCTAGATATACAGTATTTCATATTTGCTTTATCCATAATCATTTCTTGGGGCATCCTTGTTTTACTATGCAGCATGATCCTTGAATTTGAACATGGTTTCTTGACAAGGAAGCATTACGTAAAAGAAAGTTTCTTAATGGACATATAAGAAATCTGCCAGCCTCATTTGAAATATTTTCTTGCATATAAAAAACCAGATAGCCTGCTTTGAAAATTTGAGTTTCTGATATGCGGGGACTTATTGTAATCTAAAATAAAATCACGTTATGAATCGTATAAAAAGCCGTATAGACATAATCATATGACACAGTGAAGATGAACGAGAGAATCATCTAAATCGTAAAGTTTGCTCAAGGGCGCCTACCTTGTAGGAAGTGTGTTTATTTCCAGTACTGTGGAGTAATTGGTGTCCTGTGACCCAGTACAGAGAGTGTCCTAGAACCGTACTGTGACCCAGAAGTACACAGAGTCAGTCCTGTCAAGGTCAAGATGACGTATGAATAACTTTGTGGTTTCAAATTGCGTTGTTTATGTAACACGATATCAACTGTTCAACTGTTATACGATCTGGTCACAGGGAATCAGACAGCATGATTTTTGATTGGTCAACAACTCTAACAGACGTTACAATTTGAAAATAAAGATTAACAGGACTGGGTCATAGGACACCAATTACTACGCGTAAAGTACCGTGAATAAACACACTTCCTACAAGGTAGGCACCCTTGGTTTGCTACACTTTTTTTCAAATTGTTTTCAATATTGGGGAAAATTTTACATCAACGCTCAGATGATTCCACGTTGTTGCGCATTTATATGAGAAGCATTTTTGGCCATTTTGAAAATACTTTTACACCTTGATTATTTAAAAAAAAGTCATGGAAAATTTTGAAAATATTAAAATCATTGTAAATCCCAAATCATAGAGGAAAAATGATACAATCTTCGAGAAAACCATGGTTTATGAAGGTCTACAACTCGCTCTTCTGGATTCGGATTTAAAAATTTGATGACGTCACAGCATCAAATTTTATAAATGCCGCCATTTTGAAATTGCTTAAAATATTAAAAGATTTCCACTGCAGATTTACAGCAAAGTACGTCAATTTCCTTTCAAGCTATTTCATGCAATGAAAAATGTGATAGAATTTTACACCCACCTAAAAATATTTGACTCCTATGCTAAGTTTAGCCATGGTATACGGTATTTAATGTCAAATTTGATGGCAGCATGAGAACTCATTACAATGAAAAGAAAACAAGAGTATAAAACTCACCTCATTACCCCAGATGATGAAGATAATCGCAAAGAGAGCACCAAATTTCAGCAGCACCCAGATGTAATTCTTTATGTCTTCTACAATGGAATTATATCATCTATGATGTATGATATGATATATTTACCTAAATCTTCTTTAAATATACAACAGAAGGACATAATTGAGGCCAACCGTTTACGTTAATGAAAGATACTTAACTTGTATACAGAATAAGATGTACTACAATATAAAGGAGCAAAAAACCTGAAAAAACAACATGTTTTTAACCACATTGAGGCATTTCAAACTAATGTTTCAAAACAGAATATTTTACGAAACAGAAGATTTCTCAAAAATATATCATCAGAACTAACCTTACAATAATTGGGGGCCTACCTATCAACCTAAATCGCGAAACAGAATATGTTTAAACATAGTCTATGGTTTAGATCAATCACATAAAACCTGAAATCTTCCATACCTATGCTTTTTAGTAACCTAGTTTGGCTTGATGCTAAACAAGATCATATTGAATTTTCTTCCATTCTATTAAGACATACAACGAGATAATAAGACGAAGAATATCGGTATCTGATTATCTACACATTTGGTTCTATATCTTGGGAAATTTCACGGTAATAAAATTTTGCGAATTTCACATTTTGGGAAATTTTGCGGCATAGACTTTCGTAAATTTCAGCCAAGAAAGCCAAAAACGCGAAAATTTCTTCTAGCGAAAGTATCTCGAGTTCTAATGGGAAACCGAAATTTGTGCCACATAGCGAATGTTTGAGGTAATGGGAAGGTATTCTGCACAAAGCCAACAAGGGGAAAAGAAGGTCGAGACAGGCAGACGAGCTAGCGGATGTAAACTGTATCAATCAAAAATTCATTAACCGTAAATTAATTTTCATCGATATCTTCTTTAAAAATAAATTAAGGTTGCCAATGCGTTAGACCCTAAATGAAAATTATAATTTCCCAAAGCTTCCAAAAATGGTCCAAATAGCTGACAGATGGCTTCCCAATACGCACCACAAAGAGATCCTAAATATCTCCTGAGTAGGCCCTTGCAAGTTAATGGAAGGCAATTGATGCTGCACTGTAAGACATTGAAGGCATTGTAAGGCAACTGATGCTACAGTGCATTGTATCCATCCAACATGATACATTGCTCTCATAGATATTTTATGCTATCATTTTCTAACGATTCAATACATTTCTATTTGATTTGTAAGATAAGTAGTAGGCCTAAATTAGCAGTAATTTTGCTACAATGATGATGATGATGATGATGATGATGATGATGATGATGATGATGATGATGATGATGATGATGATGATGATGATGATGATGATGATGATGATGATGATGATGATGATGACGATGACGATGATGATGATGATGATGATGATGATGATGATGATGATGATGATGACGATGATGATGACGATGATGATGATGATGATGATGATGATGATGATGATGAACGTACAGAAAAAACATCGCAACTAAATGTGAAACATACCATGAACGTAACTGCCAGTCAAACGCGGTGGAAATATTGTCATGATGTACAAGATCATGAACCAAAAAGAAAGGAGTGCAGGAAGATGATAAAACTGGTATGGTCTGTCCATGCACAGACAAAGTGCAACAGGGATGACATTTAGCCGCGCCATTACCTATAAATGTGAATAGATTATGCGTTAGGGGTCGTGAAAAGATAATTTTAATGAAGTAAATATACACTAAACGTGAATGAGTCAAGCAAAAGTCTGCGAAGGTAACGAAAAGAGGCTTAGAGGCCCTTTATATAAGAAAGTTCAGCCCGCGCTGAGTTCAACACGTGTTGAGCTTCGACTCGATTGACGGTGTAAGCCTTCATCGTGATTATATTTCAGAGTTCAGATGTCATGTAAACGCAAAGCAATGCTGTCAAAACTCAGCCCGTGTTGGAATTTCTCCTGCAAAGGGCCTCTAATAGTCAGTGGGATTCTGTAAAAAACCCAAATGCGTTCAATCACTAGTCGTTAAAGGCATTGAGTCATGTTAAGTAGACTGCGTATACGAAGATTTATCTCTCTATTTTCGATACATATTTATGTTTTCCCTTAACAACCCCTTTTTGCATGTACAATGAGGCAGTCGGCCATGCTGGTTTTGGAGCATATTTACGGCTTTACTTGTTCTTTGCTTGCAAAGGGAATTGCCCTGCAATAGCTAACCGCTTTGAATTGGAGTGTCAATCAAAAGAAACTGAGGCAACTGTTACAAAGTTTGCATTTTTATCTGCATTACTTTTAGTAATTGTGAGCTTTACTTGTTCGTAATTTGACCGTCAAGGCGTGAACAGCTTTGTCACTTCTTGTTCATCTATTTGCTTGTCCTGTCCAAAACGTTGCAACAGCAAAGGTATATTATTGTAGATTAAGGAAAATAATCATATAGATCCATTTTCTATTTAGTATTTGAGAATTTCATTCTCATGCGTTAAACAGTTGTTTGGAGAGGACAGCCAGCAATAAAAAACTTCTGACAAGAACATTTTCTTCAAATAAAGATGAACCGTAGCCAATCAGATTTGGTTCGAAAAAAACATGCTTACATTCAATAGGTATCAGAAGCAGCATTGCAAATAAATCCCTTCGAAAACGTTCAGATGAGTTTTACGTACCTTGCAAACTCTATAAAGACCGAAATCACCATTGTTCCAAAGATATGAGAAATTGTCAAAACCAAGGATGAACAGATAAGATGCAAATAGTACTTCGATAAACAAATAAATTGGAAGAACCTATACATGGAAAATAGGATATCAAACATTCTATGAAATTTGTGTTTGAATAATTGCGAAAAAAGTTTTATCCCTACCTTTATTTATTATTATTATTATTATCATTATTATTATTATTAATTTATTTATCGTTGGATTACAATATACTATAGCTAAATAACACCAGTAGTTAATCAATTCCAACTTTAAAAAATTATATACAATATCACATAAGAAAATAGTGGGTAAAATACTTACAAATTATCAAAGTATACAATATAAAAATGTGGCAAAAATGTTTATCACAAGAAGCCCAAATTCGGAATAAAAATGCGGCATAATTTGCATGGACAATTTTCTCCGTACTAATTCTCTATCTTTGTTTTAAATTGACAAAGGGATTCTGAATTCCGTATCGTTGGTGGTACCGTTTGCCACAGCTGCGAACCATTAAATCGGACGCTTTCTGTCCCGTTGTTGACTGATTTCACAATTGGTTGAAAAAATTCGTTATTATTACGCAAATTGTAGTGAATTGTATTTTCACAGAATATTTCCTGCATGAATGAAGGTTTTTGGTAATTTCTAGTTTTCCACATCTCGGTCAAAAGTATATTTGCAAGTTCTTTGTATGAATACCTATATTCTCTATCTTCAGTCTTGAATAAGCCATCAAAGTCATTGCAAAACATTAACTTTTACACACATAAGATCAAACATAGGCATCAAGAGTGAATTTTGTGAGCAAAACAATCTGGGTTCCGAAATTAGGATTTTCTTCAAGGCAATTTCTCGCCTCAAAATAGCACCATCAAAATGATTGTTTCGGATTCACCCTCATAGTTGATCATTGTTTCATTTGAAATAAATGGAACCAAATTATTCAGTGCTGCACAAACCTTCTCTGCTCCTGTGTAATTATAAACTAAAATTGTAAACATCATCCATCCTTTCCATTCGTCAATTTGATCATTGTTCAGCAATTTTCTCTGTTGAAAAGAAAATTTCACGAGTGAATAATCTAGCGGGTGTCCCAAAAAAAAACGCAACATATTTGAAAAATTCTACTGCAAACTGTTTCATACTCATTATCCAACAATTATTTTTCTTCAAATCTGCAATCATCAGATTAAATTTTGATATATTTTTCAGTATTTTGGTGACTTGGTTGTGGAGTTAAAAATCAGCAAACTTCAAATTTGTCCCCAGGTCAAAACCAGAGCTGCTGCATTTAGAATGATGAATCATAATGTCAAAGTGTAAAACATGACAATCACACTGCAATTGCAAAGAATTGCTGACAAACACGCAAAAACACGATTTAATTGAACATTGAAGAGACACTTTCATAAAAATTTCTGTCAGAACACTGCCATGCTTCTTAAGTGTCCATGATGGTTGCTTTCTTTTTCTGAATGACCAGGCCATTATTAGATTTATACTTTCAATTATAAATGAACACCGAAAGCTCCCTCGACAATGGATAACTCATGAAAGAGATCCCTTTGTTGCAGTTTCTTAATGAAGTTGTGTGCTTGTTAATGTAGTCATGTAAAGTTTCAGATATTGCCATTCTTTTAACTTTACAGTATACTTTGCACTAATGCTGGTAGCTCTGGTTTTTCCCTGACAGCAAATTTGAAGTCTGTTGATTTTAACTCTTCAACCAAGTCACCAAAAATTCTGAAAAATACATCAAAATTGATTCTAATTATTGCAGATTTAGATAAACATAATCATTTGATTATTAATTTGAAACAGCTTCCTTCAGAATTTTTTGAATCTGTTGCGTTTTTTTCTTGGGACACCCGGTACCAAATATAGCAGCATTCACATTTAAAGGTAGTTGATAGATTTTCTCGAGCCTGGACCTCCGAAGGTGCACGAGTGTGCACATCTGGGTTGTTGCTGTCCGTAACGATATGGTTCTGTTTCCAAGGGTTTGCACTGAAACGTTTAATGCCGTTTTCGAATCGTTCCGTTTTCAAAATTGCTTTCATTTTGTGCCGGTTACGAAAACGTTTTGGTGTAAACGCAAGACCAAAACAGCATGATTTTGTACCGCTTAAGTTGTTACATGGTTTGAAATTGACTATGGTTTTAGTAAGCAAAAATGCACAAAGTTTAGTTCTCAACAAACCTCTGCTGTTCTTTCTGTCTTATAGAGCCCCAAGAACACGACAACACCAATTGGTACAAGGAATGCAGTTAATGAATAGTCTTTGTGTGCTTTCATAAATATGTAACATCTGTAAAATGGAAAAGCATTAAATAAAAAGGTTCGAACATATTTTCATTTTTCATTTTAATTATTTTAGGCATGGAAGCCCCTCAGTTTAGATAACTGCTTTACAGGGGGCCATGCATACAAACATATAATGAAATTTGAAACCTAATTACAATATTAATCACACTACTAACGAAAAGGCTAAATAAGATCAAAGAAAAGAAAACGCTCCGACTCTCAGGATGTGGTCGATGAAAATTTCTTTAGCTCTGCAGTGAAGGTTCTTAAAGAAGTAGATGCTTTAGCTTCTTTACTTAGGCCATTCCAAAGCTGTGCCCTGCGATATGAAAAACTCTTTGGCCTAACGACTTCTTTAAAAAAGGGACTCTTAAATTGACTTCAGAGTGATAGTACGTAGCATTTTTAAAGGAAGGCTGAAGAGTAGTTTTTTTTTCTCAGCCTAACTCTTGTCTATTTTTCATTCTAAACTGTAAACACAGGCGTAATTTTCGATCAGTTTCTTCTTAGTTATAGTATTGTAAAGTTTGACACGGTCCCTGTAGAGCAGTCCTCTCAACTGACAGGGCTACCATGTAAAAATAGTGAAAAATGAAAATGAATGAAGGAAGGAAAGAATGGAATATTTTCACTTTCGAACAATCTAGCCTAGCCAGCCTATTTGCAGGATATGATTATATGGCGAAAATTTAAGAGGACACTGAGGTCTAGCAGTGCGTTACTACTAGACGTTCCTCGGTGCAAATGGAAAACTGGGTTCTCGTTCCTTTAGATATGCTGGACCCACTTTATGGAATGATTTAACATTAGAAATTAGGAGTGCAAAGGACATAAACAGTTTTAAATCACTGCTTAAAACACACCTTTTTAGAAAAGCTTATAATTTATAATTTAAATTTTTTTTAAGTATTCTTACATTTGTACAATCCCTAGAATATTGTATTTTACTATAGTTGAGGACTTTAGTAAATAACTATAACTATAAAATAACTATCTTATTTGAAACTCCAGAGGATTTGGCATTTACCTAAAATGACACCCTGGGAATGGGATTTTTGAACAAGGACTGGGATGGTATTATAGAAATATTTCCATGGATGTGATGCTTATGAACAAGAACAGGGAATGAATGGGAGTACCAAAGGCAAAAACTCAAAGGAGTTTCTGTATTATACTACTTTTTGCATTCATGGCACAAGTTGACTTAAAGTGATGGAAACAAGCTTCGACGAGCCTCAGCCGATTTTGCCTCTTGGAGAGGCCATAACTCCTTGAGACCTCGAGATATTTTAACCGGCATCTAAAATCTGGAAAGTAGATTTCTTCAAAAAATTCGGGAAATTTCAAGCAGTTTTTTGTCCTGGTTGCGTTTTATCATGGTTTTACGAAGGTAAGTAACATTGAGAAAACTCTTCACAGGTTTCTTTGATTGGTCCGTAAAAATGAGGCTTTGGAGGTTGTCGACCATGGGGCAAGAGCAAAAATCGCAAAAATTGGCGGAAACATTTGATTCCTATGCTGCTCCGTACTCAACTCCATCAAAGAATTCTCTTTTCATGTACGATTATCAGCTCTTCAACACTGCTTGCCACGGCAGGATGGCCGAGCGGTCTAAGGCGCTGGTTTAAGGCACCAGTCACTTCGGTGGCGCGGGTTCGAATCCCGCTCCTGTCATTTTTCTTCTTGTTTGTAAGATTTAAACTCTTGAAATTTTTTATTTTTTCATCTTCACCTCGCGCTCTTATCACCCATCTTATAAATAGAAGGCTGACATATATATGATCCTCATTGTGTTCTCTTGATACACACTGAATTAAAGCTGTAGTAATAAGCAAACGATAAACTGGATGAAAAAATTAATTCTCAATTACAAGGAAATCAATGCATACCATACTGACTATCTATGTGCATACGATACGCACTAGACATCTAAGTAGTATAAAAGTTAAAGGGAACCTTAGCATATATAAGCCTTTGATGAAAATAGCCGTGCAAAAACAATACTAGGCCGTAACATGTGCCGCACCGTATTTGGGTAACTTATCGAAGTCAACAGGAAATACTAATATGTGATTGGCTAGACTGTGACCGCAAGTGGCTTGAGCCCCTTTTACATGCTTACATTCCCTTTAAGTTATAAAGTTTACTACCCTGGGTACCAGAGCAAGTTTACTTGCATGCCCAGAGCTGATAAAGCGGAATATAATTTTCTGAATAATGTTTGGGCTAATCAAAAATTTGAGACAGACTTTAATTCTGACTGACCATATCATATCATATCATCCTGCATATGTTCTGACAAGTTTCTAAATTCTAAAATTTCAAAATGTCAACATCTTCCCAAGTTTCAATCGAAATCACTATCTGATGAGGACATAAGTCCGAAAGGTCACAGTGTGCTCAAATTCATTCTAGTATTTTTTGTTTTGTAGTCCAAATCTCTCTATATCAAGTTTATATGCAGGGTGCTCCAGAAAAATTGTGCGACGTTTGATTAAATATTAAAAAGTAATGATAAAATGCACAGGCTCCTGGCTAGCTAACCCTGTTCCTAGGGGTTTTAATAAATTTTTGCCGCCAGAATCTTGCGAATCCGCTAAGAATTCACGGAGTTCCAAGCTTTTGAAGTTTAAATTTATGCGAAAGCTGAAACCAGACGCCACCCCTAACTGACTTGCTTTTCAAAAAAGACGTACCAAAATCGAGGTAAAAGAAGACTGTCCAATGTTTTACCTCTCGTTGATATCAGAGCAAACCAAATAGGAATTCAAAAGTAATTAATTCTTGTAACCGTTGCCAAAATTTGCTTACGAATGCAAGTATCCAAAAACATGGAATAAAAACTTAATCCATGAGAGACGGGGCGGCTATTCCAAAATGTGCTCAACAGGAATCCTCCAAGCAGCCATAACCTTGATTCAATGTTAGAGAAAGCTAGTTTATCGAAAGAGCTTGTTAAGTTCAATTTGATTTGCTTTGAATAAAGGAGATTCCACTTTCACAAATATGCAATTTAGGGGCGTCTGGTTTCAGCTTTCGCAAAAACTTGAACTTCAAAAGCTCGTAGGTCCGTGAATATTTAGCCGATTTGCTAGCTTCTGGTGTCTGTAATTAATTTAAAATCTCAACAATATGGTTATCTTACCATGGAGCCAGCTCAGTATTTTGTTAATTTGTAATATTTAATCAAACGTCGAACAATTTTGTCATGACACTGTATAGTTACAAAAAAATTTGATATTACCATGCAGCTGCAGCTGTTGCTATATCAAATCTACGGGGTGAGTCAAAAAAAGGAATCCCTGTTTGAAAGACCACAGATCCCTCGATATCAAGACCATAATGTTGGTAAATATGTCATTCAATAGTGAACATGTTCAAATATATTCTAAATTTTACCTGCTTGAAATCGGCCACTCCGTTCTGAAATTATAAGAGATTTTCTCGAGGAAGCCCCTCCAAGAAACTTCCAAAAACTGCATAAAATCACGACCAAATTTCTCGTATGTCTATGCCTTATAGCAATGACTTGTACATGCTTTGGCACGTTTTATCCCTTTGGGAGATGAAAATGTCATCCCTTGGGGGCAAAACAACATTATTCCGCACGATTTCATCTTCCCAAGAGGATAAAACATGTTAGAATGTGTTGAACTCATTGGGATAAGGCAGAAAGCTCGGGAAATGTTGGTCGTTGTTTTGAGCCTGTTTCTAAGATTTCTCGAAAGGGCTTTCTGGAGAAAATCCTTCACAATTTCAGAATGGAGCGGCCGATTTCAGTTATGTTGAGGTCCACTTGAACATGTCTGCTGTCAAATTGTATGTTTCCCAATATCATCATCTTGATATTCAGGGAATGGTGATTTCTCAAACAGGGATTCTTTCTATTGACTCACCCGGTAGCAAGAAGAGACATACACGAATCTGAAATTAGAGCCTACCTGTCACAGACAAAGAAGTAAGCCATAATAAATCCAAGTTTTGTCATCGATTTCAAAACTGAATACATCGTATCTGAACGCAGCCACCCAAGTCCAGTCTCCTCTACCGATTCTTCATCTGTGAAAAAGTTTCATAGATTAACAAAGTCATTCTTCAAAGTAAGATAATGATACAAAGATAAAAACATTTTGATGAAAGAATTTTTGATGAATTTTTGGCAAAACGTAAAAGTGTGCTAAATCTTGTGTGCTAAATATCTTGTCTTTTTTGCATCCGAACTTTTATACAGTTTCATCGAAAGAAAGTTAAGTATCTGAACTAAAACAATTATTTTTCTCGTACCACTGCACTGTTTATAGAGGATGGTGACGGGGTCATTGATGTTACTGGGTACTGGCCCCTACGGTACCTGGTACTAATGCCTTTTTTTTGTACTGGGTATTGGTAGGAATTACTGTGGTACCGAGGACATTTTTCGAGGACGTTACCAATTTTTTCACTCCTAATTGTTCCCAGTATTTTCCGTAATTTTTTATTTAAGGTGGTACTGTTTTCCTGCTCCGATGGTCCCTGCCCAAGTAATTGTTGTAAATTTATTTTAATTCGATTTAACACTGTAGCTAACAATATATACACATATACATTTATAGATACAAAGTTAACTAATCAAAATCGAATATGTACACGGAAAACAAATTAAATATTTAAAAAAAGTTTAATTGCACTAGCAAAACTAAATTAAAACGTTAAATTGCACTGACAGGCAGGCACTGACATGCACTACATTTGCAGGTCGGTCCGTCCCATTGTTTTATTAGACTCTTAAAACTTTTCAAGTTTTCTGCAGATTTCAGCTCGTTTGGTAGGCCATTCCATATCTCTGGCCCAAGAGACATCAGACTGTTGGATCCAAATGTTGTTTGATTAGGCCTAACATGGGCTAAGTTATTTGGATTTTTTAATGAATAATTTGAAGACCGTAATTCAAAAATGTTCTGCATAAAAGGAGGGTCTAACTGTTTCACTGTTTTGAATATTTCAATGCAAAGGGTTTTTTTTTGACGAGCAATAAGCATCGTGCATTTATCTGACTTGAAGAGCAACTCGTTGTACGAACTGGTATGATCATTATAGAGAAATCTTAAAGCGCGTTCTTGTAACTGTTCAATTTTCTGTAATGATCTGGAAGATGAAAAATACCATGCCAAGGGACAGTAATTGAAATTAGAATATACAAAGCTCTGAACAAGAATCTTTTTCTCTTTAAAGCCCATAAAAGTCTTTAAAAGTACTGACCTTACTGGTACTGGGTACCGGAACATAGGGCTCAAATCTTTAAAGAGGTTGGTGTAAAATTCTATTGCAGTTTTCATTGAAATAAATGGCTTGGAAAGAACTTTGGGCTTTTTGCTGTAAATCTGCCGTGGCAATTTATTGATATCTTGATTAATTTCAATATGGCGGCATTTGTTAAATTTGAGGATATGACGTCATCAAATTTCTAAATTCTAAACTAGAAAAGCTACCAGTTTCTTCGTGCCATCATATTCACCCCGGGTAATGTCTGTGCAGTACAGTGGAGGCTGTTCAGTACAGTGGAGGCTGTTGAGTACAGTGGAGGGCTCACATCAGTACTGTGGCGGGCTAGCATTAGTACAGTGGAGGTTGCCAAGTACAGTGGAGGGCTCACATCAGTACAGTGGAGGGCTAGCATTGAGTACAGTGGAGGCTGTTGAGTACGGTGGAGGGCTAACATGAGTACAGTGGAGGGCTAGCATGATGAGTGTGGGGGGCTAGCATCAGTACAGTGGAGGCTGTTGAGTACAGTGGAGGGCTAACATGAGTACGGTGGAGGGCTAGCATGATTAGTGTGGGGGTACAACATTCAGTACAGTGGAGGCTATTCAGTACAGTGGGGGGCTTACATGAGTACAGTGGAGGCTCTGCAGTACGGTGGAGGGCTTACATAAGTACAGTGGAGGGCTAGCATGATGAGTGTGGGGGGCTAGCATCAGTACAGTGGAGGCTGTTGAGTACGGTGGAGGGCTTACATGAGTACAGTGGAGGGCTAGCATGATTAGTGTGGGGGTACAACATTGAGTACAGTGGAGGCTATTCAGTACAGTGGGGGGCTTACATCAGTACAGTGGAGGCTCTGCAGTACGGTGGAGGGCTTACATGAGTACAGTGGAGGGCTAGCATGATGAGTGTGGGGGGCTAGCATCAGTACAGTGGAGGCTGTTGAGTACGGTGGAGGGCTAACATGAGTACAGTGGAGGGCTAACATGATTTGTGTGGGGGTACAACATTGAGTACAGTGGAGGCTATTCAGTACAGTGGGGGGCTTACATCAGTACAGTGGAGGCTCTGAAGTACGGTGGAGGGCTTACATCAGTACAGTGGAGGGCTAGCATGATGAATGTGGGGGGCTAGCATCAGTACAGTGGAGGCTGTTGAGTACGGTGGAGGGCTTACATCAGTACAGTGGAGGGCTAGCATGATGAGTGTGGGGGGCTATTTGAAAACATACTAATAGTTGTGAAAGCAGATCCAATCTGAGGAATCTTCTGGGAGAATCAATGAGATGTTTGAGTTTAGGACAGAAGACAGATCTAAAGCGATTTTTGTTGAAGATGTTTTAATCTATAGTGTATCATTAATTATCTTACGCCTTTTGAAGTATGTAAAGGGCCAGCCAGCCCTGTTTATTCACGAGTGATAAAAGTATCGTTAATGCGGGCAAACTTCGAATACATTAGAAATATTTTTTTAAGAATTTGAATCCGTACTAAAAGGTTTCTAAAATGGTCAGATTTTGAATAGTCTGAGTTTCTTACGAGTTTCCCACGGCTCCCTAAAAAGCAGCCATTCTTGGCTGATGGGGCCACCGTGCATAAAGAATTTAAAATGAAAATGAAATGAAATAACAATCTCAATATTAGCAAAATCATCTCCTGTTAACTCGTCAACATCTTCAAGATCGAATTCTAGGTCGTGAAAGCCAGAACAGTTCAAAGGAAATAAACAGCGTCAACATCTGGCATCTTTATTTTCACTAGTTTTCCCAAATTCTAAATAGCTATCGTCATTTGCATCACGAAAACTTGTTTCACAGGCTCGATCGATAGAAACTTTGAAATTTTCAAGATACCTGTCAAAGGAACTGGCCGGGCTACTTGTTTTCTTCGAGGGTGCTTTCAATAAAAACGATTTAAATTTTTCATCCATTTATCTAACGAAGCTCCAACTTCAAATTATTAGTGGAATCCAAGTGCAAGAGCTTCAGTCGTGATCAATCATAATAGTGGTCAAAAAGCATCATAACAACATATAAACTTAGCCACCACCGTACTGCAAAGCCTCCACTGTACTGATGTAAGCCCCCCACTGTACTGAATAGCCTCCACTGTACTCAATGTTGTACCCCCACACTAATCATGCTAGCCCTCCACTGTACTCATGTTAGCCCTCCACCGTACTCAACAGCCTCCACTGTACTGATGCTAGCCCCCCACACTCATCATGCTAGCCCTCCACTGTACTCATGTAAGCCCTCCACCGTACTGCAGAGCCTCCACTGTACTGATGTAAGCCCTCCACTGTACTGAATAGCCTCCACTGTACTCAATGTTGTACCCCCACACTAATCATGCTAGCCCTCCACTGTACTCATGTTAGCCCTCCACCGTACTCAACAGCCTCCACTGTACTGATGCTAGCCCCCCACACTCATCATGCTAGCCCTCCACTGTACTTATGTAAGCCCTCCACCGTACTGCAGAGCCTCCACTGTACTCATGTAAGCCCCCCACTGTACTGAATAGCCTCCACTGTACTCAATGTTGTACCCCCACACTAATCATGCTAGCCCTCCACCGTACTCATGTTAGCCCTCCACTGTACTCAACAGCCTCCACTGTACTGATGCTAAGCATAGCCTCCAAATCTTTAATTCGACTTAAAAAGGTGGGTGTAAAATTCTGTGATCTATTTCTTCTGACTGAGTGGCTTGAAACAAACTTTGGTTACTTATCTTTAATTCTACCGTTGGACTTTTCAGAAATTTTCAATATTTTTTTAAATTTCAGCGTATGTTACATTTCAACTCATTTGAGGGTGTGACGTCATCAAATTTCTAAATCATAAACCAGAAAAGTGACAGACTTTTGCTTGATACCATATTGTAGACATTCATAAACTATGGTTTTCTATGAAATTATTTCATGTTGCTTCAAACAGTTTAGAAACTACGATGGTTTTAAGTTTTTTTGAAAATTTTTCTTGAATTCTTGAAAAAGAAGAAAAACACTCTAATTCTGAAAATATTGAAGATTTCACAAAAGTCCAACGGTAGAATTGCAGAGAAATAGCTGAAGTTTCTTTGAAATCATTCAGTTCAAAGAAATAAGTAACTGAATTTTACACCAGGCTTTTTAAAGATTTGGAACCTATGCTCTGATGCTAGCCCCCCACACTCATCATGCTAGCCCTCCACTGTACTCATGTTAGCCCTCCACCGTACTCAACAGCCTCCACTGTACTCAATGCTAGCCCTCCACTGTACTGATGTGAGCCCTCCACTGTACTTGGCAACCTCCACTGTACTGATGCTAGCCCGCCACAGTACTGATGTGAGCCCTCCACTGTACTCAACAGCCTCCACTGTACTGAACAGCCTCCACTGTACTGCACAGACATTACCCGGGGTGATATTGTAGACCTTCATAAACTATGGTTTTCTTGAACATTATATAATTTTTCTTCTGTTGGTTTAGGATTTACGATGATTCAAATTTTTTTCAAAATTTTCCATGAATTTTTCAAAAATAATTAAATTACTGCCATTTTGAAAAAATAAAGATATGAAAAAATTTCAACGGCATATTTACAGTAAAGTACCATAAGTTTCTTTCTTCAAGCCATCCAATTCAAAGAAAACTGCAATAGAATTTTACACCGACCTTTTTAAAGATTTGAAAGATTTGAGCCCTATGCTGAGTACCGGACATTTTGATGCCTGGTACTGCCGCTGTGGTACTGTGGTACATCTTACCTGTCATAATCTTCTTTATATGATGATACAAATGAAATAGATAAGTTTACAATGAAGTTACTTTTGTGCATAAGAACCGGCATAAAAAAACGGAAGGAAGTTTCTCAGATAGAGGTATACCTTGAGGAGGAGTCCAGACTGCACGCAGGCTAAGATATACCTGGTTTAAAAAAGCTAACAAAATTTTGTAATTCCCAGCTTTAAATTTCCAAGGTGATTCAAAATGCTCTAACAATGTGCAATAGTGAACATTGGCTGCGGTCACACTACTGTATTTTCCCGTTGTGATATAGACTTGCCCAAAGTCTGTTTTGTCAACTGTAATAAGTCTACCGGAAAGTATGTTACAAAACATTTTTTAGTTACAAAGTATTTCGCTTTTCACTTTTCCCTTCAATTCTTTTTGACGAAATTTTTTTTTGGCGAAATAGACTTGGGGCAAGTCTAGTTGTGATATGAATTGCTTCATTTTCTTGCAATTTGTTCTGGTCGCCAAAAAGTACGGCAACATAACGGTACAATGACACCCGGTCACACAGTGATATGATGTATCATGTGACATCTACGCAAGGCTGCGATTGGTTCATTCTCCAAAACAACGCTAAAACATAGCTCGGGACCTTGTTTTGCCCGTTGTTTTGCATCTGATTGTCTTCTTATAGAATCAGCTCTCAGGACCAAAGCGCAGTAACAGCGTTATAAGTGAAAACGAAATGCGGTCACATATCACAGCGTAGTTAACCCGTTGTTTTGAAGGTATACAACGAGGTAAAAACGTCTAGTGTGACCGCAGCCATTGTCTTGAGAGTAAATTCTGGCAACAGTTGTTTTGAGATCCTACTACGTCCTTCGGACTGAAACTCTTTTACCAAAAATAAAACAAATTGTCAATGAAACAAGAAACTAACAAGAACATTTCAGTAGCAAAACTGTCCTAAAAATTTAGAAACTTCCTTCCAACCCGGACCTAAGTTTCTTGCAAACAATGAGTGCCTGTTGAGCTTATTCTTCTATAGTTTACTTCCTTTTATCAATTACTACAAAAATAACAAGGAGGAACATATAGATTAGTTTTTACTTGTATAGGAAGCAACAAAATAAACAATTTTTTATCAGCAAAAGACTCAGCTATCACTAACTAGCGAACATATATTAGGTTTTGATTTGTATAGGTATCGCTATCTAGTTTTTGAATTACTTTGGTTAATTGCATTATTCATACAGACCATTTTGTAGATTGAGATAGTTTTTTTCAGTTTTTGATACAAATTTTGGGTACGCAAATCGGAAAAAGGTACTTGCAAATCGGCATACCTTGACGACATTTTGAACATCTCCTCAAACAGAGCATCAAGAACCAAATAATGGCACTAAAATGAGAAATAAGATTGAACTAAGACGTTTTAATTCTAGCAGGCCAATGTCGTGCGGCACTGAAGATTTGGCAAAACCAAAATAGTTCTTAAATTTCACAACACTGTTCATAAATAATGATAATACCGGGTGTCCCACAAAAAAGTACTCCTGTTTAAAAAATCACCAAAACTTGATTATGAAACCTTTGATAAAATTTTCTTTTTGAGTTGTTTTGTCAAATATCCAAAAACATTCATAGATGATAAAATGTTTGATTTTGATACATCAAGGTAGAAAAATTACACATTGAAAAACCTCATTTTGAGCCATACTTTTTAAGCAAAATACTCAATCTTACCTTAAAGTCAAAATTTTCAGATTCCTTATCATCACTTAAGTCTCCAATGTCGCTTATGACCAAACTAGAAGCTTTACATGCACAAAGAAATTGATCTGGCAATCATCAGTGCTTTCTGCAGTATGAATCAAAACCCAGTAGTCCTAAAAAGGGCTAAATTTCCTACTTTTTTGGCCCCCTTACAAAATCAGCTATGTCTGGGAAAATAATTTGGTCCTTGATCTACTTGACAAGAAAATAAAATTGAAGATTGGTCGTGTAATCAAATTTTGGCAAGTTTTTCAAACGGGAGTACTTTTGTTTGGGACACCCATATCGCAGACTTTCTTCGAGTCATAATCTAAAAAGAAAGTCATACCAAGTTGCAAAGACTGCAATTGAGTTGAGTTGCAATTGAGTAATTGTCTCCATTTCCATACAGCAAGAAGCATCTGTTGGCATCATGTATTGGTTGCAGAAAGAATTCAGGATCATATCAAGTTGCTGTACGAAAAAAACAAATTGATTTCAGCACAGAGTTTGACCAAAGTGAAGGACACAGCTGAGTACTACAACATAGGGCTCAAATCTTTAAAAAGGCCGGTGTAAAATTCACGTATTACATTTTTCTTTGAATTAAATGGCTTGGAAGGACAGGACCTTAGGGTTTTTTACCGTAAATCTGCCGTGAGGCTAACGTCATCAAATTTCTAAATCCTAAACCAGAAAAGCTACAGATTTCTGCTTGCCACCATATTGCAGACCTTTATTAACTATGGTTTTCTTGAAGGTTATATAATTTTCCTGGAATGGTTTAGGATTTACAATGATTTACATTTCTTCAAAATTTTCCATGAATTTTTTCATAAATATTTAAATTGCCACCATTTTGAAAAAAATCAAGATATCAAGAAATTTCCACGGCAGATTTACAGCAAAGTACCATAAGTTCCTTTCAAGCCATTCAATTCAAAGAAAAATGTCATAGAATTTTACATCCACCTTTTAAAGATTTTAAAAATTTTAGCCCTATGCTGAGTACTACGTGTTACTGGGGCAACTTTTATGTTTAAATTTTGATGCAAATATCAGGTATCTAAGAGAAAGCTTGAAAACATAGTCATGTTGAAAATCAATGAAATTCTAGGTATTTAATACTAACACTTGCATTTGACCTTTCAATCGTTCAATGCTAACAGGGTTACCCAAGAAAATGAAATACCATGGAAAAGCTACTTGATGATACCGATCCTGAGCTATGTCATTTGAGAGGTTACAAGCCAGTGAGCATTAATGTTAGTCCTTCTTTACATTTTGTTGAGCAGAAAATAAATCTGATGATTTCTACACAAGTTCGTAACATCAACAAATCTGGGGTGAAAGAAGTATTGGATCAATGATTTAACAAATCTTTAACACGACGAGAGTAAGTAAACCTGCAAAGATACTTTGGCGTTTCATTAAGCAACAAATAAGATGTCTTAAGAGTTTCTTTTCTAATCGAACTTTAGAGATTTATAAATTTGTAACAGTTCTTTTCGGCCAGGACACCCGGATGTTCCACGTAAGGAAGACACAGCAAAGTCCCACGTTTAGCAAACTCACGTTTGACCTCAACTTATCATTCTCCCTTAATTAGCCTATCATTGTCCTATTCTTCTAGAAAAAATTCAGGGTCCGAGTTTCTTGCAAAGTGGTTTCTTAAAAGCACGACTTTTATGTAGTGCAGATATTTCATACTCACCACTTTCTCGATTTTTGGGTTGTAGTGAAGCCCATCAGAAGTCTCTTCAGGTTTAGTTCTCGCAACTTCATTGCTTGCATTTAGTATTCGTATTGGAGATGATTTTCTATAAATTAGTGAAGGAGATGAGTAGTCAGCGCTGGTAAATATGCATAGCTAAATTGCGAAATGTAAAATCCCATTTGCGAAGAAGACAAACTTTAAGTAAAAAACAAATGATACGGCAGAAAGTATCCAACGGCCTGCTATCGGAACATGGTACTCCAGAAATGAATAAAAATATGATCGAAACTGTGACTACAGAAGAATATTCATATGGAAAACTTCGTGGCTTAATATACTTGATTCCACTTTCAAAGCCATTTCAAAGTACAGCTATGCGGCAGGAAAAACACGCAATTTGCCAAAAAGACGTCATAACGAAAGGACTTCAGTGGTTGACTTCAGCGGTTGACTCTTAAGAAATAGTCAGGTCTGTTTGCAAACATATTAGCCACAATCGTGCAAAATATGATACCAGCATGAAACTTGGTAGACATATGAAATTTGACATGCTGAAAACGAACCGAAACAGACACAAGCTGAAAAATGCTCCCAAATGCTACATTTAGAGGGGAGTACTTGGTCCCAGTCCTCTATAGGGGCCAGGGCATTAAAACCCACCCGACCATGCGACCGGGTGGTCACAGAAAATTTTTAATTCATAATTAGCTGCAATAAATTTTCCAACATATATCCCTTTTTTATGTATCACTCTGCTACTCATTTAAAAAAAGAAAAGCAACTTACAAAGTCAAAGAAAAGTCACCTGACATAGATTGTATCGGTGGTAGAGGCGTATATTATTCAAATTATGGGCAGGTTTACAAGAAATTTCATTGTTTAAAATGATAGTTTCACAATTCTAACTGCAACAAAATTTTGCGAAACTTTCGTCCAGCTGCTCAGAGCATCTGTCAGGCGAAGAAGATTACTTTCCAATCATTTTCAGAGATTATGGCACCAAAGAGAGTCTAAATTTAGAAAATGCTGTTCTTTTGTACCTCATCTTTTTGTGATTCAGACTGCATTTGAATCAAATTGATGTTTCAATCTATCGTATCCTACATAAATTAGGCTTGGTCTCATAAGATTAAACTTTCACAGTTTCAAGCATAATTTCACAGATACTCATACTGATACAAAGTGATATGCAAGTATACAACAATTGCAGGATTAGCAACAGATTTCCTTCACGCTTCTCAGAAATCATAATGGTTTGTTTTATAAGGTGCCCAGCTTTATCACTGCCAATCCAATTACATACAGTTTGTTTTCTTGATGCCTGATGTGCATTTACATAAACCAGTTACATGTTATTGCATAGCTATCTCTGGATCCAAAGCTCTTTTTGCAAGCTGGACACTAGTCTGTTCCTGCAGAAATGTATGCAAGGTTTTTTCCAGTCGCACGAAGACATTTTCTCTCATGACCTGAGGCAAGGCACATACAAATCCCAAAAATAATCTTGAATACGCCCAGAAAGATTTTCACTGTTCGGCTACTAAAGCTTGCAACGACATTTCCATTGATATCAGAGAGCTCCCTACATTTTGCGATTCAAGAAGCAACTAAAAGTTTATTCTAAGAGTAAAAGTCAAACACGCCTCCTCGGAAAAGCAGCTGCCATGTAGATAGGTTACTGTATATGATTTTAGCTTTTACTGTACGTAGTATACTTAAAGTTAGTTGACGGAGATAAATAGCTAGGTCAAGAACTGCATATGCGTGTCTAAAATTAGCCTATTGTATTTGATGATATCAACACGTGCGTGCATATCTTTTTCTTAGGGAGCAATTACATGCGTAGGCGTTTCTTTGTGCTATTTATAGATTGCCTCTTCTTAGCTCCGTCAACTAACTTTAATATAACTAAGATATTGATTTTCTTATTTGCTATTGAGTTTGTAAGCTGGAAAGGATTTAAAATTAAATTTTTCTGTCTGTATATTGCTACGTAGCATCCGAAGGTATCTTCTGGGTCACACTAAAAAGCTAAGCTTATCGAAGCAATGTCCTGGTCTTTCCTCTCGATGTGACCACACCTCGTGTTTCCTCTAGCCTGGAAGTACAGAGAGTTAGTGACTCCCTAGACTTATGACGATGAGTCTCTTGTTTCCCTGTGCTCTTTGACTTCTTGATGGCGCTTCAGTCAACAGAGACTCATAATATTACTCTGAAAAAGTTGACCCTATTAGGCCTAATATGCTGGGATTCCTAGCATACCAATCAGATTGCGAGATTTGGCGAAGAACAATAAGTTTCGAATCTTCAATTCGATTGACGCAGCTTACTAAATTTGAAGGAAGTTGCTGCAGCAGGTACTTGAAGATTTCTCTGTTATGTTTTGGTCTTAAAAACGTGGACATTGCAGCATTAAAAGACTTATTTTGCACTCACCAGGTAAAGTGAACTTTCTCCTTCAGATGAATACCAAGTTTTGTTGATTAAATGTCTGCTTACCGTGGTTTCTATCGCATTTCCTTTCTGAGGAGTGACTGTTGAACAGAGCCGAAGCAGACGTTCGATCCAGATTCGATCAATCGAATGCAGAAGTTAGGGTCAGGTTTTTAACTGTTTCATTATGAGTCCCTGTGAGCAAGGTACCGCAGGGATACAAGGGACTCATCGTCATAAGTCTAGTGACTCCCCTCACTCTACGTAGCAGGTTCGACAGGGCGGGGACTCGAACCACCAACTTTCAGATTGGCAGTCAAGCTCGCAACCACTGAACGATCCCCGCTAACAAAAATTTCAAAATAAAATGAAAAGAAATGCGAAATAAAAGAATTAAGAATTAAAAAGAAATAAACTGACAAATCTAAAAGGCATAAAAAGTGGACCTCATTAACCAGTTTGGTGATCTATTAAAACCTCGTGAATTCAAGTTGAAACAGGACTCACAATGTTTTGTATGCTTCCAAGTTAAAAAGCTCCACTTTTTCATTTGTAATCGTCTTTCTTCTTGGGCTTAGTTTCGATTCAACCACCGGATCTAGGAGAACGAATATAGAAAACCACAAATTAGTACTTTGAAGTGATTTGCAGGTAGTATACACTTTATTTTTGGCATGGAAGCGCAATCAAAGAAAGGTGATAACAAAGCCTTCAGTATGAAATACGTCAAGAATAAAGGCGTTACGCCACACAAGATTCCCTATTAGGCTCCATTGCTAGCCTATTCAAGCTGCACGAGAAAAGAGTTGCTACCAAGCGGGTCAACAAACTGTTTTTGGACATTTGAAAGACTGTAGCTCTAAAGAATTTATCAGATTCCTATAAACTGCCGATGCTGGTGTCCCCATTTCAACTAAAATTAAAATCCCATAAGCTCTCCTTCGCAGTGGAAAGTAAAGTCTGCACGCAGGCTAGAATCGACTTTAATTCGGTTCGATGCGGTGCAGGGGCTTGTTAAGAAAAACTTTCCTCCCCTCAGTCTTTACCGCAAACGTCTATTGCATGTAACTTACCATAAAAGCTCTATTAAGCCCCCGGGGGGCTTATCTAATTTCGGACACTCCAGAGGGGGGCTTAAAAGAGAGGGGGCTTATTAGAGAGGGGGGCTTATTTACAGAATCAAATGACAAGGACATATAGGATAGCTTTTTAGTTCTTTTACCCAATATTTTGTGATTCAACATACAATTTTACGAGTCAGATACATAAACTCGACACAGTTTTCATCCCAATCCACATCAAAATTAGCATGCAAACTTGTTTAGCTAGATAAATGGAAAATCTTTGGTAGCCTCTGGAATTTGATATCAGTGGGGGGGGCTAGATGAAGAGGGGGACTTATTTAAAATTTTGGCTCAGAGGGTACCGGCATAGTGTAAACGGGGTCTTAGATTTACCCAGTTGCCCATAGCTTAGCTACTTTTAACTTGGTAGATTTACTTTGAAGATAAAGGATAGCTATATTTCCACACATTTATCCTGAAAACTTGCAAACAAAATGACGTCATCAGCTGATACTCAAAGTCGGTGGACAACACAAAAGCCAGACGAGGTACAAGAACATTAAAACGGCATATTCTATCATTGAACAGCGCTGTTAATTTGCATCAATAACAATTTCATTTCAGGTTACCATTAAAGAATTCAAGAACATGATTACCTTGCATCATCCAAATGACTTGCGGCACAACAGACAACCACTGCTTTCTGGAAAATTTCTTCTGCTGTTTTGTTTTGATCAAGGGCTTTTTTGGACCAAGATCTTTCACATTTTGTGCAATTGTTTTATTCTCCAAAGTGTCTGCAATTTTCGTCAATGTTGTTCGTATCTTGTGAAGATTTTCTACGAAAAGCAGACAGAACAAAAATTAATGTGAACAAAATTTGTATTGTACCTCGTTAAAATATAAACTAAAACTGTACCTCTCGAACCAATTTCTTTTGGGTGTGATACTATCCTTCCCCCAATACTGGGAGACAAAATAAAGTTTTTGGGGTCACCCCGTACCGGATGTCCCAAAATGATGTATTATCGTTTGATTGCTTATATGTCCATAACCGATGAAACGACTTTCAAAAACTGGTAAAACCACAACCAACATCTTAAAATACAATTTAACCTTTAGGCAATCAAATAAAACAAAGTGTTTGAAAATTGGTTTATTGGTTATGGACATGTAAGCAATCAAACAATAATACATCATTTTGGGACACCCGGTAGACCTTTTAGCCATTC
The DNA here is from genome assembly GCA_039566865.1 of Aurelia coerulea. Lineage (NCBI taxonomy): Eukaryota > Metazoa > Cnidaria > Scyphozoa > Semaeostomeae > Ulmaridae > Aurelia > Aurelia coerulea. The sequence continues at coordinate 14,682,493 of CM076958.1, read as the reverse complement.
TAAATTGAATCTGAATCGAAGAACTTTTTACACAATAGTGGCAGAAGCATTCACGCCACACAATCAAACCAATCGTATAAAAGTTACAAAAATATCGCTCGAAAAAGGCTCTTTTGTGGAATAACTAAAAGGTCTATTTATTTGATCAAAAAACTGTTTAGAAGGCCGTGTGAACTCTGCTTTGTCATTTCCTGAAACGCAATGGGTGAGCAAGTGAGCCACAAAGATCCTTTTCCATAGGGGTGGACTTGTTTAAGTCGTCTTGTAAGACTTTGTTATGTGGTCTATCGTGCCTACAAATATTACTTAAAGATTGCAGAAAGTTCACAGAAAAAAACATGACTGATTTAGGCCACGACTAAGCTCTGGTAATCTCACTGAAGTCCCGGGTGTAAAAACGTCATAACGAGGCAGTACAACAACAACAACAACAACAACAACAACAACAACAACAACTATAACAGACTTTAGCAAGTCCAGCATAGGTGTCAAATCTTTCAGCTATTTCTATAAAGAGTCTGAAGCGAACGATATTTTGATTCATTCGGTAGAATTTTCGAATGTGTACAAAAGTGATAGGAGCGCTAACGCCACTCAGTGAAACCTTTCGTATAAAAATGTATGAAAATGTCGTTCAATGCAGCCTCTTTCGTAGAATAGCCAAAAGGATTATTCATGCGAAGTTCTGAAGTAATCACAATAAAAAAACAACTACGATTTACCTTGATACTCTAAAAATGCACTCATGGTTTTTTCCTTGATTGTCCACTGGAATAGAAGCAAGATAAATTTTAATTTTTCTCGTCGTGTCTTACATGGCTTCTTCAGGTATATTCAGCTAAAACAATTATTTCAAAAGCACGAGCTCAAATTTGTTGCACCTAGCAAATACGGCGTTACAAAATTTATTTGGCCAACGTTGGAAATAATAGAGGTTGACAATTACCTCACAAATTTTTCTCCATTCTACTTCTTGATCATTCCACGGTTTCTGATGCCAATTATTAACCAATTATTGTTTCTGAATAAATGGACCGTTATGCTAGCAAATTCTACATCGTTTCATTACAATTTTCTATATGTTACCGATTGCAGGAACGTAATGTAGAGTGATAAATGTTTTGATCATTATAGATAGGGTGGTTGTTGTTGTATTAATCAATTAAGTTGGTGACACGTTTTGGAACCAGGAAGCGTGTTCTCTCGTGCCCACACCTATTTTAACTGATTCAACATGATGACAGGAGCGGGATCTTACTTACTTACTTAAATCTGTAAGCTTCGGCTTTCGTGGCAGGAATTCATAAATTATGTGTGTTTTCTTTGGCTACACCAGTAAAAGTCATTTAGCTATGAATATTAAAGGGAATGTTAGCATATAAAAGTTGCTCAAGCCACTTGCAGTCAAATTGCAGCCTATCACATATAGATATCAGGATTTCCTGTTGACGTAGTTCAGTTACCCAAATATGGTGCGGCACGTGTAACGGCCTATTGTCTTTGTAAGGATAAAAGGTATGATGCTTACAACGCCCGCACCAGCAACAATCAGGTCTGGCATTTTGCTCTGGTCCTAAGATGTGAGAAAAATGAAAATTACGACGGTGCAATTAGAACCTTGGAGGGAAATATAAAATCTATTCATTAGCTGAGAGAGTATAGCTCACAACGTGGTTTTCAAATTTCTTGTCTGACGACCCCCCTCATGCTATTGATGATGGTATTCAAGAGCGTTCCTCAAACTTGGAAGACAAGGAGGATATGGATGGAAATTCTGAATTGAAAAACCTCCGGCTAAAAAACGTAGGGCGTCTGGTTATTGGATACCTTAATATAAACTCAGTAAGAAATAAGTTCGAAGGACTCAAAGACTTTGTTAGCGATAACATCGATATTCTAATAGTAGCTGAGACCAAAATTGATAACTCATTCCCTAAAGGGCAATTTTTCATCCAGGGTTACTCAGAACCATTTCGATTAGATAGGAATAGCAATGGAGGTGGTCTACTAGTTTTTGTTAAGGAGGATATCCCTTCCAAACAGCTCAAGTCTTTCAAGTTTGAGGATGACATTGAATGTATTGGTTTCGAAATTAACTTACGGAAAAAGAAATGGGCTCTTTTTAGCATATACCGCCCACCAACCCAATCACAGCCTTACTTTTTCAGCCAACTTAGCACAGCAATAGATCATTATAGTGACAAATATGAAAATTTTGTTGTTCTTGGTGATTTCAATGCCATTGAAACAGAACAGGAGATAGGTGACTTCATGGATCTTTTCGCCCTCAAGAACTTAGTAAAAGAGCCTACGTGTTTTAAGTCCGATAACCCTAGATGTATTGACTTGATATTGACAAATAGAGGAAGGAACTTTCAACACACAACGGCGATCGAAACTGGGCTATCTGATTTTCACAAAATGATTGTTACCGTTTTGAAAGCTTCTTTTGACAAGCAAAAACCAAACGTTGTAAATTACAGAGACTATAAACACTTTCGAGAAGATATATTTCGACAGGATCTTCAGACTGAACTCGCTGATCTTGAAGTACAACATTTGACCTACACGTCCTTTCGGGATACGTTTCAACGTGTTCTAGATAAACATGCACCAATGAAAAAGAGGTACATTCGTGCCAATGACAGTCCCTTTATGAACAGAACTCTTCACTAGGCGTTTATGCTACGCACAAGACTAAAGAATAAATATAATAAGAATAGAACAGCTGATAACTGGGATGCTTTCCGTAGACAGCGTAATCTGTGCGTTAAATTATCCCGTCAGGCAAAAAGATGTTTCTATAATCAACTTGATATTTCAGAAATTACAGACAACAAAAAATTTTGGAAGACTGTCAAACCTTTTATTTCGGATAAAAGCTCTTCAAAATCAAGAATAACATTGATTGAAGAAGGGAAAATTGTGTCGAACGAGTCTGAAGTAGCTGAGACTTTTAATAACTTTTTTGTTACAATCACCGAATCTCTTGGAATCATCGAAAATGAAAATATTATTCTTGATCCTGAAGGTATTAGTGATCCTATCGAACAAATATTATTTAGGTTCTCAAGGCACCCAAGTATTCAAAAAATTCGTTCCTTGAATGGGAACACTGGTTCTTTCTCATTTAAAAAGGTGTCAGTTGACAATATGAAAAACGAAATTGATGAGCTAAACCCCTCGAAGTCAACCACTTTCAAGAGTATCCCTCCAAAGCTGTTGAAAAATGAGTCCGATCTAGTCTCTACACCTTTGCAAATCATATTTAATAACTCAGTAGAACAATCTTCATTTCCCGATGAATTGAAGTTAGCTGATGTATCTTCTCTTTTTAAAAAAGAAGTCAAAACTTTCAAGGGTAATTACAGACCTATTAGTGTTCTCCCGACAGTGTCAAAGGTATTTGAAAGGCTCATGGCTACTCAGATTTTTGCACACATGTCTCCGTATTTATCATGGCTGCTTTGTGGTTTTCGCAAGGGCTACAATGCCCAACATGCATTGATGCGGGCAATTGAAAAATGGAAAACGTGCCTGGACAACGGTGGAAAAATAGGAGCTATCTTTATGGACCTTTCAAAGGCCTTTGACTGTATTCGACATGACTTACTTATTGCTAAGTTACATGCCTACGGTTTTAGCCGTGAAGCTTTATGGCTTGCTTACAGCTATTTGGAAAATCGGCAACAACGAGTAAAAATCAATGGATCTTTCAGCACCTATAAGCATCTAAGGTTTGGTGTTCCTCAAGGATCCGTCCTTGGTCCTCTATTTTTCAATATCTATATCAATGATCTTCTGTTATCGATACAAGAAACAGATATATGTAACTATGCGGATGATACAACCATCTATACATGCGATATGCGTCTCGAAAATGTAATCTCTAGGCTAGAAAATGATTCCAAAATCATAATCGAGTGGTTTGGAAACAATTACATGAAGCTAAACGAAGACAAATGCCATTTTATGATATTTGGTGAAAGAACAAATCAAGAGGTCAACATAAATATAGGCAGCTGTGCCGTTACTAATTCAAAGGAGGAGAAGCTGTTAGGAGTTTTAATTGACGCAAATCTTAGCTTTGAAAAGCACATAAGTAATATTTGTCAAAAGGCTGGTAACAAACTCTTTGCTCTGTCACGGATGTCGGCATATCTAGGTACTGATAAATTGAGACTTTTAATGAGAGCATTTGTGACTAGCCAATTCCAATACTGTCCGTTGGTTTGGATGTTTCATAGCAGAAAGATGAATAACAAAATCAATAGGCTGCACGAGAGAGCCCTGAGGATAGCATATAAAGACTATAGTTCTAGTTTCGCAACTTTGCTGGAAAAAGATAGATCTGTAACAGTACATGAGAAAAATATGCAGTTGCTAATGACTGAAATGTTCAAAACAATAAATAATCTAAACCCCCCATTTATGAATGAGATCTTTCTTCAAAGAAGTTCTGCCTATAATTTGAGAAATATAAATACATTCATGGTTCCAAAGGTAAATACTGTTAATCATGGTACTGAAACGGTCCAATATAGAGGGCAGCGTATTTGGCAGTCCGTTCCACAGGAAATCAAAGATGCAAATTCTGTGCAACAATTCAAGAATAAAATAAAATTTTGGAAAAATGTAGATTGTGACTGCAGACTTTGCAAACGATACATACCAGGGCTCGGCTTTTTATAGTTTCATACATCTTGCTTGTAGATTTTATATATAGATTTTATGAATTTTGTAATTTTATTGACTATTTACTTGTATATATTTTGTATCATTGTATTTACTGGTATCATTGTAATTAATTTGTTGGCTTGAATTAGCATTTCTTTTTATATTTAGCTATGTAAGTTGCCAACTTTAAATAAAATGATAATAATAATAATAACTGTTACGTATTTGAAAAAACATTTCATCGTTTTTAAACATATTGGGATCATTGACAAAGGAGATCAAAGAGGAAATCTTATGATAGGTTTGATAATCGAGTTTAGGTGATTCTTTAAACAGGAGTACTTTTTTGGGACACCCGGTACATAAATGTCTATGATCTATCAATCAATCAATCCATCAATCAATCACTCAATCACGAATTCAATCAATGATCAAATCATCTAATCAAGCAATCAATGAATCATATTCTTTCATAGATCCGTGAATTGAAAACCAATCAATCGACACATGAAATGGAAATAAAAATGGCACAAAGATGAATAGGAAAGAGCTAACTGACAGTCGACACTGATGAGGACTTCATACCGAAATATTTCAACTTTAGCAGTTATGTTCTTATACTTTCTTTTCCGATATATTTTGTTGTGCTTGGAGTTTTGTGTAAGAACAGGTATAAATATTCTTTCAAAGGTCATAAATTTTTGCTCTAAAATAGGTCCTCAGAAGGCAAAGACAAATGTGTATTAAAGTACAACAGTTCCTAAGGGTATCACTAATTTATTTGGCTTGACGAAGAGTCGTAAAGAACAAAAGAAGATAAACAAACCACGGAAAGCATGTCATGCTGTTTGCATGCTATAATTAACACTATACAAGGCCTTTTTTTCTTCCATGAATCAGTAACTCCATTCTTCCTATTATCCTTCTACTCTGTTCCTCCTTTTCTTTCTCTGCATATTCTAATTTGTTTACCTCAAAGTTGATCCTAACCAACTGAAAAGGTTTTACCATGGGAAAACCAGATTATCTGTTGATTTTTGTAACTTTTGTTATTTGGCAATAGATTCGATTTTTATAATAATTTTCCATGACTTCCATTGTGCTGCGTAGCGAGCTTCCACTACAGTAAAAACCCGCACATAAGAACCTAAGATTTTGAACTCAGCCTTTTTAGGTTCTTATGCAATGAGGCATATCTAGTAATCAGGGTGTAGGTTCTTAATATAGGAAAATATGTGAATCTAAATCTTAGCCAAACTTATTTGCACTCTTGACCCTATCCATTTCAACCCAATCTTACCCAGTTTACCCCTGCAGGTCCTGCCTATCACAGTTCTGTAAGTAATGTTTGGAGTTAACGAAAGAGGTTGATTGGCAAAAATGTTGCATTTATTTCCCAATGAATGAATAAAACCCTTTATTAAGAACCTAGTTTAGATATCAGCCTGAAATGGTTCTTATTCATTGGGTACAAAATATATTATTTCAGGCAGTAGGTTCTTAACAGATGAAGGTTCTTATGTGCGGGTTTTTACTGTACCACGGAGCGAAAGTTCGCTTCATGCGTTCCTTTGCAGTTTCTCCCTTTTGCCCCTTCGCAGTGGAAGCTTGCTGCACGGCACAATAGAAGTCATAGAAATTAATACAAAAAACAGAATAAAATATCAAATAACAAAAATAACATAAATCGACAGTTGATCTGGTTTCCCTGTGGATCTCTTGACTTAAAAGGAAGAATATTCATCCCTGTGTGGGAATAAGTAAATAATGGAAAATGGCAATCACAGAGGGCAATGTCAATCAAACACAAGTATTTTTATTATTGAACGTACCATGAGCCAATAATTGAATAATTCATCCATAGCTTCATTTGCATGTGGTTGCCAAAAGAAGTTCTGTGATCATAAAGAGAAACATCATATGAAAGGGGTACAATCTTCCAGCATCTGATGGCAGCTTAAAGGGGCTGTGCAAGATTTTTGTAAACAAAGATAAAGATCAGCTGTCCAATATCATCAAATTCAATGAGAAATTCCTCTCTAATTGGTGCGTGGCGTACAATTTCTTTAGCCTGCCTGTTGCCTTTCGTGTGTTTAGGCTAAACACATCTGAAACTCGTCGCTCAGAATCCAGCTGTATCTTTATAATCGTTCATGGCATAAAAAATCTGATAGTACTGGCGAATTCTACGGGGTTCAAACATGTAGAAAACATCTTCATTTGCAGTCTATCTGCTGCTACTTGCTTGCATTAGGGAGAGAAAGTTTAGGACTTTTGGAAGTTTAGCTTGTACAGTCCCTTTAATGGTGCAATGAGGTCATCATACCTCTTGCCTGAAATGTTTTATGCAGGAAGAAAATGGATATGAATAGGGACTGAAATTATAAGAAGATTGCCATAGATAATGAGATGAAGTGAAATATTTGATCCTCGTCTTTTGTGAGACCAAGCAATTTCCAATTTCCAAGAGATGTCTTGTGTCTAGTGTAGCTTTACATTTTTTGACACATTGAAAGTTGTTAGTTAGACAGTTTTCACTTAGTTTTCCATTTCTCCGCTTCATTGCCCGTAATATTTCTGAATAAGATGATGTTTCAAATTTAACACTGAGAAACATTAAATATTTTCTCACCACAGAAATATTGTTTGGCTCTGTGTGTTGCAAATTGCTATGCTGAAAAACAAATAAATACCGTTTTCAAAGAATACATACATGATGCAAAGCAAATGCTCTACATCCAACAAAGAATTACAAACATGATTTTCCAAGCTGTAAATTGAATGTGTTCCAATTTGTGCACAAATGATATCAAGAATTTCAGGTGATGTCTTGAAAATTACTAGGCTGGAAAACCCTTAATCAACTGAGAAACAAGAAATTTTTTTTTCAAATAACCAAACTTGACAGAAGAAACAAAACTGCTTTGAGCTAATATGACAAACCTAGTTTTGGCTGCATCAATAACCCTTTGACAATGTACTCTATATACTCAAAAACAACTTCTGTCCAGTACATATAAAGTAACAATACTTCAGAAACAAAACAATATAACAAGGATTGCACTTCAACATCAGAAATGTACCAATTAACACAAGCAAAATTAGTGCAAATGAAGGCAGAATGTTAAAAATAAAGCTCAGCTTACTGCTTTTTCATTTTTGAGTTGCTTGCCACTTAATGAACTAGCAAGATTGTAGAAAAGACCTCTCATTCTTGAATCACCAACAAATGCAACTCTGTGGTTTCTCAAACATGTTCTTGATTCACTGTGAATAAGAATTTTGGCTGTGGCAGTTAGCCTTTACCGGCAAAAAGATTTACTGTAAAATGAAAACTGTATCCAGAAATTTTAGCAAAAACTGCCATGAGACCTTTCAGAAAGACCTTGAATCAGTCTCATGGGATTTGAAATAAGATGATGTAAATGAATCCTGGGAGGTATTCAAAGGATCTTTCCTGAAATCTTTAAATTGGCATGCCCCTCTTCTCTTGTTGAGAGAACTGTGAAAGGGCAAACATTTTCTTTGGCCTGAGAATGAAAGCTGACTGTATAAATAATGTTCTCAGATGTAATAATAATATTGAAATTTAACAATATGGACCCTAATGATAACAATATTGTAAATATTGTAAATATTATCAATATTGTAAATATTGATAGGTTATCCTGTTGAAATATTTGTAAATTATCATTATTATTATAAGAACTAAAAGCCTTGCTGAAGTGACATCATTTTGTTAAAAATTATATATAAAATATAACTCTTTGCCTAAACACCACACAGGGGCAGAAGGACCTTCAAGCTAAAACCAGTAGTTATTTTAAACGATGCAAGTCACGCATACACTATTGACGTTTGCAAACAATTTTTGGGTTTCTACATCTTGCTTTGATTCCAAACAGCACTCGGCAAAGACCTATTGACCCTTTAGTAATTATGATGAAAGAAATTTTCTTCCCTACCAACCTTGGCATATAATTATGCATCATACATCCATATGGCTGCCACTGATCTTTGACCCATCTTCCATTTAAGAAAAGCATTGAGCATGTGTCACTCCCTGAAAAATGATATCAGGGATGTATACCAAAATGGCCTGGCACATATCAACATGACAAGAATTCTCAAGAATTTTTTAGAATTCTTAAGAATTTTCGAGAATTCTTCACATTATGGTAAGAAGTCTTTGCCATATGAACGGTACATTTTTCAAAGAAGGATTCTTTGAAAACAAAAAATTTTCTGAAGAATTCTTAAGAACTCTTAGGCAGGAAAACCACGTCAATGTGCGCAAGGCCTGTACAGTATATACCTACAGTATACCAAGCCCTATGCATATTAAAACTGTTTTCATCTCTTAGAGTTCCCGAGGGAAGTATCAGTTTCTGAAGAATTCCTTTTTCTTTTATTTTGAAGGATTCTTGAAAATTCTAGATTCTTCAGAATTCTTGTCATATGATAGTGTGCACAAGGCCTGTACTGTATGCAGCTTGTTCTAACTATTGCTATAGCAGTGAATCATAAGGTACTATCAAATCAGTAAAAACTGATTGATTTAGCCCACTGTTGTGTTAAATTTTATCTTTCAGATAATTTTTTGGAAGGAACTTGAGGAAGCATTTTAATGTCATTCACTCTGATAATTCCTAATACCTTTTATGTAAATAACAGCTCTTTGTTTTCTGTTCTTTTTGAAAATTATTCTTTGTAAAATAAATTTTGTATAATTACTATATATATACTGTATAGAATGGAAGAGAAAGTTTTGGATTGGAAGCAAAGTTAGTCAGAAAATATCTCTAACTTTCTAGCAAAAGGTCTGGGGTAAAATCATTCCAAGATCTTTGGCTACCCAACATAGTGAAGACCAGGTTGATAGACCATTACCTATTTCAGAAAAGTATCTGCAGCAAACAATGTTTTATCCACTTTTATTTGAAAGGTTCAATAACACAGTGTTAGCACTTCTATCAATATCTTAGGACACTCAAGAATTCAGCAAATTTTTACAGATTATATGAAAATATCGCCCCATCTAGATTCTTTGCAGAACAGCTGAAATGTCTATTGGATCAAGAACCTAGCAGCTTCTTGGTGTATATCTGTGGTGGTGTGGCCAAGTGCACAGTGTGCCCAGATCTCCGATTTCGAGAATAAATTCATAGTGCGAGAAAGAAAACTGATAAAAATATGGTTGAGGGCTCGTTAGAAAGGTTTTCTAAAGGAGGACATGACATGAAGGATATCTTACAATTTTCTGAAATAGGGGGGTGCTGGGGCAAATTTCCTTATTTGGGCGATTTTGACAAAATAGCACTATATTGAATTTATTGCTGGTATTTTCTGAGAAGGTTTCAAGAGTGCATCAGGAATCAGCAATGGTAAAGACAACGAGCTTGAGTGAAATAACTACTATTTACGAGGTCTGGGACCCAATATTCCCATGGGAATATGAAGTGGTTTCATGTCCATCTTTCTGTACTAGATTTCTTTATGTTGCAAAAATGTATTCTTTATTACGTAAAGTTTTTGAAGACAAGGGTGTTTCACTATAACCATTTCAATATATATCTCAAGGAATAAAGAAAAACTTGTGAACTGGGTTTGTATGAATTCGAGTTGTTTACTACCAAGAACTGAGTTGTTTTCGACAAAAAGTGAGGTTTTATTTGTTTACTGCAAATAATTACCATATTTCTTGCACCTTTCTTTTAATGTAATTAGTAAATTTGAAAATTCAATATTAGTTGTAAAATATGCAGGAGAAAAATAGCTTTTTTGAATGGCAAAATCAATTGCAAAGTGGAGTTACAGTAGAATCCATTAGAAAGCTGGAACAAACATGTAAGGTCATTTCAAAGTGGGCAATGTGCACGGGCAGGGCAAACTTCAGTAAAAAAGAACATTCATGGCATATTCCGACGTGTGCTTATTGTGTCAAATCCCTACGTTGCCTCAAAACGGCCATGTCCATGTTGTTTAGTGTGTGGAGAAGTAGGAGATGACGCACAAAAATGTGCACCACAATTCTGAAACTGACGAGATGAAGATAGCATCAATGTACATGTTAATGGTTTCCCAGTGTTTGTTATGCAATACTGTGGATGGAAGAATGCAATATCGAAATTCATAATATGGTGATAAGCTCCTATTATTCTATTTTTGAAAAAACGTCGCACTTTACCACCCCCCCCCCCTTCCGCTCCTTTGACCCCCTGCCCATCAACCTCCTTCTTCAAATTTAAGTTTGGGATGAGCTAAGGCTGGTATTATATTGAGGAAAGCATCATCGTATTAAACGAACTGTTTTCCTACAGGTAGTGCAACATAAACAGAACATATAAGGGCAAGAACTTTTGTAATTTTGACGCCGGAAGCACCGTTTTGAAACAATTCCCCACCCTTTGTCCTTATCCCCCCTTAAGCGAAATTAGCATTTTCTACTCCCTCGAAGTGCATGCAATAACAAGGAAGCAACGGCATATCCCCGCAATGACCCGCATTTTTTGAAATCTATAAAATGTAACAAGATGTTACAGACGGCGAGAAGAGAAATAAAAACTCTCTAAGTCACAAGTTTGCTCCCAAAATTGAAATCGTTTCATTGCCAATATCAAATTCTATTGATGATAGTTAGAAAGCTTATTTCCCCAGCTTTTGAATAAGCCTATTGCAATCGCTGTAACTTTAGGGGAAGTGAATCAATGATAAAATGTTTGATGCATACTATTTGAGACAAAATGCTGCTTGAAGAATTCGTTCAGTTAAGTTTTGTGAAACTTGCAACTTTGAAGTGCTGTATCTCTGGAACGGATGGATATTTTGAAGTCTGGTTTTTTGCACCTTTTAGTACAGGGTATATGCAATTGAAAAATATCCCTTAAAGGTTCAAAATCAAAAACTCGAAAATTAATTTTTTCCCACCCTGGGCACACTGTGAAGTGGTTGGGGCGCAGAATTTCAAATCTTGTGGGGTCTATCCATGTGGGTTCAAATCCTGCTATTGGAACTACAAACAAACCACTCATTAGCCAACACAGCTGTCCATCCTTTTCAGGTTGGCAAATGAGTACTAAGGGAAATGAGTACCTCTGACAGCACAAGCCACAGTGGCACAGGCCCACATCAGCTGTACAACTGCCTATAACCGAGCCTGCATTAATAAATGAATAAATGTTGCTTGTTTGCTATTTCTTCATGGCAGTCTATCAGTTGGTACTGTACAGTAAGTACTATATTATACCTGGATAATGCAGTCTTGCAAGATGATAGCAAAATGCTCCAGCCAATATCAAAACTGCGACTATCTTACTGCAAAATGTTACAATTCTTGTCACACGCTCTGCTGGTGTTTCATACTTCTTTTCCTTGTTTACAACTGTAGGTAAACCTTTTCCATCTTTCATATGCAAGCTTTCTTTCTTCATTTCTGCAAGAAAGATCTTAATTTTAATTCTAACATGCATGAAATTATTGCAGCATGCAAGGAGGATCATCAAACAGGTGTTCTGATAGTGGTGCAAACGAGGGGTATACGCAGTCTCACAAGCATTCTCAACTATGTTGGGGTGACAGCCACAGAAAGCAAGGGTGAAATTGAGTTTGCACTTTTTTTCACCAAGTGCTCAAATAGCAGATACAGCTCAATTGCTAAGTCATAGACCACTTGTAATGCTGAGGCTGTTGTGAGACACAGACTGCTGCTCTTTGAATTTCAGCTGTAGATTTCAAGGATCACAGACATTGTCAATTTCACTTATGTTCGATGTGCTGGAACAACACATTAAAATGCAGCTTTCAGAAAGGTGGATTGAAGGTTTCCTGTATTACCTTGTCTTTGTTGTATTTTATTCCATTTGTTCTTTTTCTGTTCATTTACGCTTGTACTGCAACTGGTTGCAAAGCCTTTAGGAGTTTATGTAATGAAGACTGAAGATTCAAAACAGACAATAGATAAACAATAGAAGACCCTTCTTGCACACTCGAGGTCTCGGCGAAAATTGCCCTACTTTCCATACTGGCTCCCTGTGCCATCATGAAAATTTCAAAACAAAGTTGTTTGTTGAGCCTTTCCAATGTTTAGACATTACTTAGTACTTTCAAAGTAATATGAGTGAAAATGAAGAAAAAATGTGACAAGGATTTCCTTTATCAAAATAAATAGTTTCTTAGGTTATATTTTCTCAGTACTGGAGTTTCTTGAGATTCTTATAAAAAATATGTGCAGCCTATTTGAAAATATGGCACTGACACACTCAGTATCTTACTAATTAATATAGGCTAATAAATGTGCCTATTGAAACTGCACATCTTATCCAGTGCAAATCTAGGCGGCCTTTCTTTCTTTACTATGCCATCCATGCATGCATGCAGGTAGCCATTGAAGGTATAAAACAAACTTCCACTTTCTGTTTACTCGCATCACAAGCATTGATGCGTACTAACGAAAACTAGGACTGACTTCACGCATTTTTCATTTTCTGTAAGATCTTAGCATGATATTATAGGCCTAATGTTGTTTATCTCGTAGTTTTAGCTGAGAATATTCATGAAATTGAAAAAAATATTGAAATTGGTGTTATGGTACCTTCTATTAAAATTATGGTGTATTCTATTTGGCCGGCCTAACTAACCAGCTAGAAGATGTTTGGCCTAACTAGAAAAATGCGCAAAAAAGTTTGTTGAAATGTTTGTCAGAACCTTCCAATAAGACGTAATATATGTATCATTATAAATGTCAAATGATGAGCAAAGGTTTCTCACTTACTTCTCAGAATTTAAAAACGTTTTCAGCTCTGCTTTCAGGCTTTCGCCAGGCCATTCACTGCCACAGTGACCAAATAACAAGCTGAAGATGGTGGAGAAGCCGCAGCACAGCAGCAAGGGCGCAGCGTCACTCTTCCTTTGTAGTTAAAAATCGCAAATTACATCGGGGGGGGGGGGGGGGGGCCTTGGCTGGTGGCAGGCTCTATTTCTAACTTCAAATAAACAAATCTGGTTATTTTTAGTTATATTTTTCAATGGAAAATGCATTGATTTTCTATGAGAACATTGGGAGAACATGTCTGGACCCATGCAGTTTTGTCATTTAGTATTTGTGTTTGTGAAAAAAAATATCTGTTTGAAGTTTTGCTACAGAAGCTACAAAATTCGATGGGACAGCTGAGTTTTGTGTTAAAAGAGGTCTTCCCTGCATGTAAACTACTACCTTGCACTGCTGTTGACCTCCCCCCCTTTGCAATGTTGGTTGCTTGAAGAACACATACTTGTCAACTCATCTATGACATTTTCATCAGCCTCATAAGGGGGGGGGGTGGGGCGGGGATATCCTGATATAAAATTTCCTCGAAAAAGCAACATGTCTCATGAGTTTTGTCCGCGATTTTAGCTAGCCGTGAAAGCAAAAGAAAAGGTGGACAAGTTTCAATCGAAGAATCTTATGATCTTTTGACATCCGTGACATCCCTCGCAGCTCGGGAGGGTTTTGGAGAAGAACAGGAAATCGTAATTATTTTTTCTTGTTGAACGATTTTAGAGTTCTTTTCTTAATGTTCATCAGTTCATCACACAATCCAAAATATACAAATAAAAAGAACGAAATAAACAAAAACTCCCACACCCCCTATACCAGGGTTGCCATTTGGCCGATTTGACGGCCAAATTTCTCGATTCTGGTCGTTTTTTAAAACCCTTGGCCGTCTAAAAATGATTTGGCCGAAAAGGTAAAAGTTGGCTGAATTTTGGCCGTAATTGGAAAATCATGAATAAACAAAGGAAACAACTATTAATTTGACAGTTGATGCTCAAAATCACCTTGAAAGTCTCAAAATTGCCAGCGAAAAATAACAAAAAGAAGTAAAACATGATAGAAGGTTTCAAAGAGAAAGGTGTAAAAGTTATTCTAGCACACAAAGTCATTCTTAATTACACTATGACTGCACATAATTGGCCGAAATTTGGCTGTTTTTGAACAGTTTGTTTGTTTGGCCGAATTTGGCCGCGAACCGTAACAAGTTTGGCCGCAGACCATTTCAGACATCTGGCAACCCTGCCCTATACCCCCCTTGTCCCTGAGCCATAGCCCTTTTTGGCGCATTTTTCTCCATGTTTTCAATCCCAGAGTGCAATGTTCCAGGTGCGTTCTTGCTGAGACTAAACGCAATAATGGCGTCGTAAAGGAAGACGCTGAATGTTGTGATCTAAAAGACTTTTGTCTTTTTTCCGAATAACGCGGCAGCACCAAGTCATTAGAGTACAGTGCACCATGGCCTTTGAAGAGGTAAGTATCGTATATTCGTGCTTTTATGGTAATCGAATGCTTCAAAAAAGGTGGTGAAGTCCTAAGCCAGACCTTCTCTCATCTCGCTGCTCCGATCCGAGATCATTTTGCTAGGCCCATCCAATGATATTAGAAATTTCTAATATTACCTACTGGGCCTAGTTGTTCTGAAGTCAAAGGAAATCATTTCAACCAAACGAAAAGAAATTTAAGCAACGAAGTAGCCCAACAAGCAATCTATGATTGGCAAAGCCTACCAAGAAAGAGCATGTTTCTAAATGAAATAAGCAAGCAGACAAAGATAACAGTACAGTAGTTTGGTAGGCTAGTCAAAGTAGAGTTGGAGACTCAAAGGAGATATTATAATTTCTATTGTTTCTATCAGATTTTTACACAACAACACCAAGAAAATTTCTCCAAAGATCTTCAGGCCTAAGTGCATGGAATGCACCCTGGTTGGAATACAGCCAGATTGCATTCCTTGATTTTGGCGTGGGGAAGCTCATTCTGAAGTAAATTCTGGCGCATCTGAATGTTGGGGGTTCTATTAATTAGAATAAACAAACTGCCACTGGTGGTGCGTTTACAGAGTTATGGCGTGGGTGCGGCTGGAAGCAGTTAAAGTGGCACTGGGAAGATCTTCCCTGCACGCTACAAAGAATGCAAACTGGGAATACAGTAATTCAATTAGGAAAGAATTCAAAAGCTGGTTTCTAAAATGTAGTATTTTTTTCAGCCATCATTCCCATGCTTTACTTGGGACTGTGCAGATGAGTTGGAAGGCAGATTAAAGAAAACTTTATATCATGGTGGTAAAAATGACTGCATGGCTGCTGTTTCTCCTGTTGCATTAACTGGTAGAACATTTTTTTGTCTACATGCCTAATATATTCCCATTTCTAGCAATTTGAGCATTTCATTGCAATAACAGCAATGAACAAGGGCATATTTTGTAATACAGTAGCAACAGTTGCATTTGATTGACACCTCAATTCAAAGCGATTAGCAACTGCAGACAAAAGAAATTCTCTCAACCAATAATTCAAAACAAACAAAGCCGCGAAAGTTTTCCCGAAACTAGTAGTGCAAACTCTCGCTTTGTGCAAGCGAAAGGTGGTTTTTAAGAGAAGTTATGTGATTGTACCAAAAGAAGAAGGGTAAATCTAAAGATCTGTCAGGCGGATTTTGCTTATTTAATTCAGAAGTCGAGTAGAAGGCATTGTAATTCTTATGTATTTAGGGCTTGAATGAAATGATAACAAACAGCTCCTAAATCAAATAAAGAAAATCCGCCAGACAGAACTTTAGATATACCCTAATTATTCGTTATAAGCACATAACTTCTCTTAATAATCAACTTTCGCTTGCACAAGGCGAGAGTTTGCCCTACTAGTTTCGGGACAACTTTTGCAGCCTTGTTTGTTTGGAATTACTGGTTGAGAGAATTTCCTTTGTTTTTTTTAGGAAAAAGCAAGTAATATGATATGCTCCCTGGTCATTGTCATTAAAATACATATAGTTTCAATCTTTGTTTGAGATTCAGTGCAGTTACGTAGTAAATTTTTCTAGTGAGTCTGGATTCAAAATCTGATTGAATACAACACTCTTTGCTGTGAATTGTTATTGCTCATGACCAACTGACTTTTCTTTCCTCGCCAGATCTTGCTGTATCTATTTATCTTGCTGCTGCACCTTCCCCCAAAAGAAAACTGAATCCTGGCTACATTGGATCCATTGCAAAGTAAGAAATTTAACCCTCATGTCCATGACATAATTTTTGTTGCTGCCAGGTGTTGTGAAAACAAATAGATAAATGCTCAATGAGTGAAGTGTAACTGAGGTTCAGATCTTTTGTTTGTTACCATATGCCACTGACAAGAAAACATAAATGTAGGTTGATGGAAGAAATATTTATCCAGAAATTGAGATAAATCAGGAAAGTGTTTCTTGTTCAGCTTTTTTGTGACAGGGTTCAATGCTAGACTTTTTAAATATGCATGTTGATATTTGCTTGGGCTGCTCTCAAGAAGAAATACATAGTTTTGCTGTGGTGAATACTCATTCATATTAGATGCTATCACTTTTGATTACATGACCTTTCATGACTCAACCTTTGTTTTCCATGAACCCTGGTTGTGACTTTACTGTAGATTGATTTGTTTGTTTATTTCTTTTGTAGACGTCTTGCAATCAATCCTTGTACGATGATGCTTGGCATATTATACTGTGAAAGGCTACGTCAAGTCAATCCAGAATATCTAAAGAAAATTTCTTCTGCTGATTTATTTGTTGTTTCCCTTGTAAGGGTCATTTTATTTTCACCCGTTTAATTTAAGAAAACAGTAAGAAAATTTTTTAAACACACAATATCCAAGAAAAACTGAAAGTTACGAATCACTAGGAAATTAAAATTGTTGCTATTTTCATGATGCTTTATTCAGGGCTCCTCCATGAAAGTTTATTGTACTTGGGGACAAATTTCATATAAAACAATGTACCTGCTTAAAGAAAACAGAGATTATATACTGTTTTGAGCTATCGTATTCAAAGATGTGCCATTAAATTATACAGGCCTGATTATATTTACTGTAAGTTCATGTCTAGATATTCAGGTTATATTCATGACAAACTTCTTTTCCAAAAAGATTGTTTTAGCAAGAGTTCAGCATTGTTACAGATTAAGATTACATTGTATAAGTCTAAAGAAAATCTAAATCAACTGGGAAACTTTTAGTACTAAAACTAGGGAATTGTCCAGCAAAAAGCAAATATATATAGGAAATTGAAAGGTTTGTTAATCTCTGATTTGATCAAGAGGAAGCTTCTGTTCTGAAAAATATTTTTGTGGGTCAGTCCATGACAAATTATCTGGATGATAGTTTGATTCATTTATTCATTTCATCTGTGTTGGTTCTCCTGCTCCAAATATGCAATAATTTTATGATGATTTTTCCCGTTCAGGTTGTTGCTTCTAAGTTCTTGAATGATGAAGGAGAAGATGATGAAATTTTTAATGATGAATGGGCTGAAGCTGGTGAGAAGCTCTTCTGATTTATTAACCTGCACATTTCTCCATAGCCTGTGGACAGCAGGCTTCAAGGCTGATGAGAAAGGGAAGAGGAGAGCCTTTAGGGATAGGCCACATTTTTATATCCATGTACCTGATCAGAGATACAAAAGGTTAATGTTATATTTGTCCCAAATTTCAATAAGACAATCGATGGAAATGCTGATCAATCTTACGTGTTACTACTCAAATATGTTATTGTGGGACTTTAGAATATCAATTTCAAGGAAAAAATTACAAAGAACGCTATTTACCTCAAATCAGGTATATGGAATTCAAAGAGCTCATTCCTACATGCCCTTCCCTCTCTTTTTTCTCCTCTGCAGCTCCCAGATAAGACCTGTTCACAGGCTAATTTCTCCAATATCACATTGTATTCAAATGGTTTCATAGTGAAGATGACATACAAATATTTAGAATATAACAGAAAGCTACAGAATAGACGATGATTATGCTAAAAATGGCGCAAAGCAAGGAACTTTTTACCAAGATGCATTGCGTTCCTTTTGAAAATTGTTAACAATTCTATGGGAATTCGATTAAAGAGTGCAATGCATGGTGGTAAAAAGTTCCTTGCCACCATCTTTAGCAAGCGTAATCATGTATTGTGTTAGACTGCAAGTGGTACAGTATTAAAGCAGCTCCTTGAGCGTAGCAAGTAAAGTAAGCTTTAGATTTCTATTTAAATTCTTAGCTGTTTTAGAATACATTAGAGTGCAAACGAGCATGAGAATAAGGGATACAGTAGTTTGTGGAAAGATACTTGTTTTCTCTCCAACAGAAAGAACTTTATGGCTGTTGATACCATTACCCAGGCCTCATCAAAAATATCCCATGCCTGCAAGCAAATGGTTGGGGAAAATATGCCTGCAATCAAAACACTCTCAGTACAATTAAGGTGCCTGCAAATACTGTGTCATGATGTTTTGTGCCTGGGAGCGGCGTTTGTTTAAGGAGGTCTGCCATTACCATGATGAAAACTAGAATAAGCATACAGAAACCCACGCTGCATGGATCTTTCCTTTTCTATTAGTCTTTCTAAAAATCCTTGTATTGGATTATTGTATTCCAGGTGGTTTGGGAGTTAGCACTGTCAATCGACTTGAAAGAGAGTTTCTGGATGCTATGGTGAGTTTCTGTATAACATATTCCGGTACACATTCTTATTCATTGGGTCATGCTATTGAAATTTTGTGTCTCACAAAGAAATGTGGCATGTCCATCATATCAGGTAGCAATTAGTTAGTTTATGTTGATTTATGCATTGTTGAGGTTCATCTGGTTTATCTTTTAGTCTTATAAAGTTTTTAGTTTCTTTGCTTTTATGGGGGGGGGGGGGGGCTCTCTCTCGATTAGTTTACCTATTTAGAGAGCTCCTCCTTAATCAGTCTATCCTATATGCAATCATTTAATGTTTTAGCTCGTAGTTCTGTAACCCTTGATGTAGTTTTAGTATTGTATTCGTATTTAATTGTATTCAGTTTAGTTCAGTTCAGTTTTTCATTTTAAAATTCCATACATACAAAATTCACTAAGCAAGCAACATTAAATTAAAATTATAACAAGTTATATTGTATTGTATTGTATAATCAAATGAAACTGAAAACTGATGCATACAAAGAAAGCTGTGAACGAGTTCCATAGAGAGTGTCTGCTTCTTGAACATTGTTTCGTTTTTTTGTCAAATTTCATTGCACAATTTTTTGGTAATTTATTCAATGGACTAATATGTTTCTTCAACAGCATTGGAAAGCTTATGTTAGCCCAAAGGAATTCTTTGGATTCTGCAATCAACTTGAAACAAGGTAAAATTAAATCCCTCTTGGCAAGGACTCTTTGCTATGCCTCATTATCGTCAACCAATTATTTGTGTTTTAAAAATATATTTAAAAACTGTTTGCTGTTTTACAATGATCTATCAAGTGATCCAGAGTGTTGAAGTACATCACAGAGTTTCTTGCTGTAAACCACAGTCTGCTAACTGCCATTCTGTCTTGGATCGTAGTTACTTTACGTGCCAGTGTTTGAACATTTTCAGTTTCAGATACGTCAAGATTTTAAAGGACAAGTTCGGGGTTTCAACAATTAATGTCAAAAAGCAACCTTGCCAACTTCCGAACACCAATTGTCAGTTCTTTCAAAGTTTTGAGATCTCTTTCTGTTGTTAATTCGTACAACATTTTTCGTAAGTTAGGCCCAATGTCATCGCCATCTTGTAAGAGTGTGCGATAAGGCTAGCCTCGGTTAAGAGGATCAATTGTGACGTCGGAAAGTACTTGAGAGTTTTGCGGGAAAACAGCTTTGTTCAGGTTGAAGGCGAAGTTAGCGACATGACGTCATAAATAATGATGTCATTTCGCTCATTTCGTTGATTGAAATAAGGTTGGAAAAAGTACTACACACCATTCACAACATTGTATTCTTTCATTTTATCAACAATTATTCTAACCCCAGACTTGTCCTTTAACATTGATGCAACCTCGAATGGCTTGAAGGGATGATTTCCTATGTTGAATGCCACTTAGATATTATCAGACCTGATAATGCATCAATGTATTTTATGTTTCTTCTAGAATCGCACTGAAACATGGACTTCTTCGTGGTTGGTTTTCTTATACGGATTTGACAAACATCTTGGCGCAGATGCATTATTTGGAGGCTGTCAAAAATGCAGTTCAAAAAACGTTCCAAGTACGTGGATATGATTTAATTTCCATTGCTATCATGCTATCATGAAGTGATGCAGCCTTCATCTCTTATCGTGTAATTCTTCCAGAATAATTCTTCAGTTAACTAGTGATGTAAATTGGCATGCTGTTCTAAAACAGCAGGAAATCTGGCAAGTTTCACATCATTGGCAGGACAACGTAGCCTTGCCTTTTGGTATTTGGAATGTAACCACAAACCAGAAAAGACACTCAGCAAAGTGGCTTGCATTTTTTTCTTTTTTTTTATATAGTATATTCCAAATAAAATTTACAATACAGATTACGAACTACATTACTTACAAAATTACTCTACAGTACTACTAGGACGATCAACCCCAGGGAGCAAAAGGATGTGTCTACCCCGAGGCCATTAAATAAAGATAATAAAGGAAAAGAAACTACTTTAACTATGGGACAAAAATCGGGTGGCTTATGAAGGGATGGGTAAGTGGCTACAGAAATTCACTCGAATCGACCAGTTTCATGGATAAAACGTAGCGTTAGCTCAAGAATATGTCTATTTAGTGAAATAGAAAAAATCTTTATTGCCATACAATAAAAGTTGTAGTAAAGCTTCATTTGCAAGATTTACATATGCAAGTGGTCGTATTAATGCATAGATTCCAGCAAGGAGGTCTCGTCTTTGTACATCAAAACAAGGGCAGAGCAACGAGAAGTGTTCCGTATCTTCAATACCATCATTTGTCGGACACATAGGATTTGTGGTATCTTTAAAATTGTGTTTAAATTTATGAAAATTTAACTTGCTAAGACCGACAGTCAGTCAGTAGCTTATTGCATTTTGTAGCTTAATGATGGTCATTTTGAAAGTGAATATGAGGAACAAGACACTTAAACCTGTCTCAAATACGATATCACGTGAAAACTTTCACGAATGAAAAATTGAAGTGTTTTCTATGATTAATTATGCATATTTGCAATTCTCACTTGACATCAAATTTGAGACTAACTTTAGTTCGTTATGGATGTTCTGCATTATTGACACAGGACTGGTCTTAATGCTTCATTTTCAAGTAAATCGAACCGGCGAACAAATGCCATGTTTATCATGTTTACATTCGCAAAATGATTCTCATTGTGCCGTTGTGTTTATTATTAGATTTGTTACAAGCAACATTTCAAATCCGATGTTCCTATTTCTATTCATTTAGGTGTTCATTGGCTGCACTGTGATGTATGGGCTCTCACTGACTGTTCTCATTAGTTCCATAATCTGTATGAATGCATCGCTCAAGGCAAAAGATATTGGAACAACGAATGCAAATATGCTTTCAGATCGGCTTCATCCGTTTGCTGAACGTGAAATAACGCGACAACGTCAAACTGTGGACTCAGCAGTAAACACTGGCGAAGAAACACCCCGTGAGATTCCTTGCAGTTGCATGAAGGCATCAGCCAACACCAGACTGGATCAGCGCAAAATTATCACCAGCAGTATCCCTTGTAGGTGTGGTGTCGACTGGTCGCATGGAGTATGTGGTACGGGCAAAGGACTAAAATTTGGGACGTTTGATGACTTTCAATCGAGAATTTCGAGAATTTCTTGTAATAATTGTTCTATGGCGCATGTATCCAACAGCAGGTTTTCAAAGGCAATTAACGGCAGCAACGACAACAACAACAACAACAACAACAACGAAATCCGAAGTCACCATATGAACGGTCTAATGTCAAAAAAGAAATCAAACGTGAGAGATGAAGGTGTAAAGCTGATTGGCGAAGCAAACGATAATTATAACAGAAGAGTTGCGATTCATACGAGCAAGGGTTGTGTTTCTTCAGGCAAAGCATTGAGTGTACAAGAGAAAGCAGTTTACATCAGTACCATAGTCGAAGACATGAAGAACCACACAACAATTAATAAAGATAATGCTCATGAGATTCTACTCCCAATCAAACAACTTCCTATGCTAAATCGTGGTGTTTTTGTTAACCGAGGAGTGCATACAATGATCTCTGGTTTCAAATGATGTGAATTTTTCGAACAGGAGTTTATTCAGGATTCGTACATCAGTTTGTTTTGATTTGGTGTTTGTTTGTAAGTGCGGACATTTTCGTGTGGCGTTCTGTATCTTTAATTAAACTTGTAAACATTATAAGCCATATAATCGCTATGTTATATACGTTTACTTCATTAGTTATCATCATAATTCGCCTTCTCCGCCTTCGGCAGATTCCGCATCAACAGCATAGGTTCCAAATCTTTAGCTCGGCGTAAAAAGGTGGGTGTAAAATTGAATGACCTATTTCTTCTGACTGAATGGCTTGAAAGAAACTTTAGATACTTATCTATAATTCTACCGTTGGACTTTCCTGAAATTTTGAATATTTTTCAAAATTACAGCGTATTCTACATTTCAGCTCATTTGAGGGTGTGACGTCATCAAATTTCTAAATCATAAACTAGATGAATGACAGACTTTTACTTGATACCATATTGTAGGCATTCATAAACTATGGTTTTCTTCGAAATTACTTCATGTTGCGTCAAACGGTTTAGAAATTACCATGGTTTTAACTTTTTTGAAAATTTGTCTTTAATGCCTGAAAAAGAAGAAAAACACTCCAACTCTGACAATATTGAAGATTTCAGAAAAGTCCAACGGTAGAATTATAGAGAAATAGGAAAAGTTTCTTTGAAGTCATTCAGTACAAAGAAATAGGTCACTCAATTTTACACCAGCCTTTTTAAAGATTTGGAACCTATGCTCCCATCAACATGTGTTATGTCTCCGTAAAGTTCGGCCTTTGTGTGACAGCTGTGTTCAGTGACATCAGATTTCGTCCAGTTCAATGATGGCAGATGTTATCTCACCAACGCTTTCGTTGCTTTCGTCTGCTTTTTCTTCCTTCTGTCATTCCTTGTAGGCAGATATTGCTCACACCTAGAGTAGAGCGTTTAATGTGACCGTAGAGCTTCAAGACTTTGGATTTAATTGTAGTTCGTAACGGGAGTTACTTATGATAGCGATGTCGTCTGCTTAACTCGTTATTCTTACACATAGGCGAGCTTGGCAGAAATCACATCAACGTCAGTGCAATACAGCTGTTTTGGAACATTGACTCAAACAATTTTCGTCGTTTTTAAGCGAATTTGCTTCGTTTGAGAGGTCATTAAGTTATGCATTCATATCTAAGCATCTTCTGTCAAAAAGTTTGGCTTTCGTTGATATGTGCTATCTTCAGATTGCCCCTGTCATTGAAAGTGCAGTTTAGTTGGTTAAGGAGTTGTTGGTTATCATCTTATTCTCTGTGGACTTTTTAGCCAGTAGCGATTTGTAGTAACCATTGCATATACGTGTTATTTAGTCTACTGTAGCATTGCCGTATATTTGTAACTATCATCCTCACTTTTGTAATCTTTTTAGTTATCCTGTAGTCTGTCTTAACGTTGATGTACGCAAAAAAGCCCGCGAATGATAGTTGAAGCGTTTTGCTGGAGTAATTTTGCTTTTTCGCAAATCTCACTGACTTCTAATGCGCTAATTCAACACAAACTCTAACAACCTATTTGCTACTAGGTTAGAAACCTTTCCCAGAAAATATCATTCGCTATAGCAATGACCCAATTTATTTAGAGCAAGATAGCATAGGTTCAAATCTTTAGCTCGGCGTAAAAAGGTGGGTGTAAAATTCCCTATTTCTTCTGATTGAATGGCTTGAAAGAAACTTTAGATACTTATCTGTAGTTCTACCGTTGGACTTTCGGGAAATTTTGAATATTTTTCGAAATTACCGCGTATCTTACATTTCAACTCATTTGAGGATGTGACGTCATCAAATTTCTAAATCATAAACCAGATGAGTGACAGACTTTTGCTTGATACCATATTGTAGAGCAAGTTACGTCATGTTACGTCAAACAGTTTAGATATTACGATGGTTTTAAGTTTTTTTGAAAATTTTTCTTGAATTCTTGAAAAAGAAGTCACTCTAAATCTGAAAATATCGAAGATTTCCGAAAAGTCCAACGGTAGAATTATAGAGAAATAGCTAAAGTTTCTTGGAAGTCATTCGGTTCAAAGAAATAGGTCCCTCAATTTTACACCAGCCTTTTTAAAGATTTGGAACCTATGCTGAGCAAGATAGTATCAAACGTTTTACAAAGGTACATAAGCAAATCAAAAGACCTTCAATTCGAGAGATTTTATGACCAGCCTATTTATTATTCATTTGATGCACAAAGACCTCGACTATCGAGCATTACCAGTTGGTTTGAACATTATTTCAGCATTTCCCCTTCGTTCGGGCGAAAATGGATTGTTTTTGTTTTGTGATTAAGGTCTGGGTGTAGCCTGGGTGATCATTTATTTGGTTATTTCTATTCAGTATCTTTTTGATTTTACTTGTGATTGAATATTGCTGGTTAGTTGAAAAATGTTTCCATTGTATTTTGTTACTGGTATCCTTAGTAGATAGTGGGATCTTGGTTTGGGTTGTATTTGACTATGAAAATCTTTGTAGTTAAATTAAGTTGTTTTCCTTGAAGTTAAATCTGAATCTAGGATGTCATAAATGAAAATTTTCCACTTTGTGGGGGAAGAGGACCTTAAAGGGTCTGTTTCATCCAGCATTCCTTGCACGTGCCGTCTTTTGGTTTTCCTTTGTTGGCGCAACAAAGGCCAACCAAGAGATGGCACGTGCAAGGCATGCTGGATGAAACAGACCCTTTAAAATCCACCTTGATCAAAATATGTTAATTCATAAGATGAAAGAATGGAGTTATGGCAACAGGAGTCTACGGGGGCTGATAATTTGATAGCTGATTCTGAAGGGCTAGTGCACGTAATTGTTTTCATAAGAAACGGTAGGCTTAATTTTTCTGCAGTTAAGAAACAACCCTTCCCGAATTTAAAAAGCTAAGAAACTTTTGTAATTTGCAGTTTTAATTTTCCAGTGCACTCAAATGGTTTGACACTGTACAGTAATAGCAACTGTTTGGACATTATTTTGAGTGCAAATTATGTTATTTATTTGGTTTGAGATCTTACTAAGTAATTTGGGAGCCCTCTTGACAAAGCTAAATTAACTCTACACTTTAGGGATTAAAGATATAAGAAACACGTAAGAAACTTTTGGTAGCAAAATTGCCCAAAAATTTAAGAAACTGTCTACCAGCCCCGGACCTTAGTTTCTTATAAAAATATACGTGTATTTTCAAAATATTTCTATAGGTCAATTATGACTCGAAAATGGAATAGATGATTCAAAATACACGCATCTCTTTTATTAGAAACGGATTTTAAGAAACTCAACTTTCAGATGGTCTGAAAAGGAAGTCCCCGTCATGTTTTTACTATATTTTCATCAGCTTCCGGAATCTTGGCACTCGCAAAGCGCTTGAGCAATGTCTGAACGTTGAAAAGGCTTCAAAAACTTCGTTTGAAATTTTAACAATTGCCCAAAAAGAAAACACGAAGAAACTCATAGAGAAGTCAAAATCTGATAATTTCAAGAAACTTTCAGTACTCGCTCAAATTCGTAGTTTCTTACAAAGAATACGTGACGTGTAAATGTAATAATGACAACAGTAACAAAATAAAATAATTAAGTTCAACGTGGGAGGAAGGTGAAAAGTACTATCTTTGATGAAGCTAGCAGCGTCTCAGAAATTTCGCAGAAAGAGATTTGAACAACACAGAATAAAGAAGCACAAGAAGAAGTCCCAGAAAATCGAATGAGAATTTATAATATCTACAAGTGCCATGTTTACAGGAATAGGTTAATTTGATTAAAAAGTTGTTTAACAGTGTAGAAAAATAGCTTTGTACAACTTGCATTTGATAAACATGTTACAACCCTGGTGATACACGCTAAAACTTCTCAAAACAGTAACGACACCATGAAACATTGTTGAGAGGTTCTTCTTCTCTAGTTTTCTAAATTTTTCATCAATGAAATTTTTCTTCCTTTTTGGTTAAAAACTTATTTCTAATGTAATGACGCGTATCTCCAAGTTTGAATAATTATCCACTATCTATTCACAAGAAAATAACTATGCCATGAAAGTTTCCCAAAATATTATTTACCAATGCATAAAAGTTTCCCAAAACAACTAATTCAAAACTATTAATAAGATGCCTGACTAATAACGATTTATGTATTCAACTGGCACAATAATGCAACACCCCGTTTGATCCAGTGTGCAGCGGGTAGAGCGGATGGTAGTTTGATCTCCATAACAAAATTTGTCGAATGACCAGTGGTAGACAATGTGCCACGACGCTCGCTTGTTTTGTAGACTGGAGAAGAGTAATCAAGTCTTTGGACTTGTTCACCTTTCTTGCAAGGTTTCAGCCAAATCTAGAAGAGTAACAAAGGATAACGGTCATCTTCTGAGCTGAATGTTAATTAGCTAGCTTTTAAGGAAAGTCAGATAATATCTAATCATTTTTATTCATTCCTAGAATAAAAATATTACTAATTATGCAACTTAATTTTTTTTACCATAAAACTACCGGGTGTCCCAAAACCCAAGTACTCCTGTTTAAAAAATCACCAAAAATTGATTATCAAACCTTTGATAAAATTTTCTTTTTGACTTGTTTTTTCAAAGATCCAAAAATATTCATAGATGCTAAAATTTTTGCTTTTGATGCAACAAGTAGAAAAATTACACGTTAAAAAACCTTATTTTGAGCTATACTTTTTCGGCAAAATGCTCAATCTTGCATAACAGTTAAAATTTTCAGATTTTTCATCGTCATCGAAGCCTTCAATGATAGTGTGCATTTCTTTCTGTCATTTATGACCCAACTAGAAGCTTTATATGCACAAAGAAATTGATCTGGCAAGCATAAATGCTCTTTTGCAGCATGATTCAAAACCAGGTAGCCATAAAAAGAGTTAAATTTGCTAATTTTAAGCCAATTACAAGATCAGCTATGTCTGGGAAGATAATTTGGTCCTTGATCTACTTGGCAAAAAAAGAAAATCGAAGATCGGTCATGTAATCAAATTTTGGTGATTTTTCAAACGGGAGTACTTTTTTTTGGGACACCCGGTAGAACGATAACACAGAGAGCAAAAAGCTATTATGTCTACCCTGTGGAAATTACATGAATATGGACTACTCCACGTAAAACAAACACGAAAAATAAATAAACAAATAAATACAAACAAATTTCACTTTCACTGAATAGCCATTTCTGAATCAGTTTCAGTGCAAAGCCATATTTTGTTAAGTTAAGAAACTTGTCTGTATGAATCTTACAAGTTACAATATGATTTTTGTCCCATCCCTCTCCCATCCAAATAAGAAACCAACAAAGGAATTCAAATACTAAAACTGAAAAAGTTTAATACGAAGCGCTGATCTAAGTTGTTTGAACAACGTATCACTGTAGCTGTACAAATATAACTTTTCGCAAGGAGAGTACTAGTTTATAATTCATCTAAAATATTATAATAAATCTTACACAATCTACTATACTTTCCTGATTACTATACAACACTACAGAGGCGATGCCAAGGGGAGCGCAAAACAATGACTATTACCATTGCGAAACTCTCACAAGTTGAGGAGTTTATAGTTGCAAATATCAAAGGAACCTCTTCGCGCTGATACAGTTTAGTTCAGTTCAGTTCCTTTAATTCAAAAAATTCCACTACATACAAATTCGTAACTAAAAATATATTTTACTCAAAATTAAACAACAACAAACTTTTCAACATCAATGAAATACAATTCAAAAGTACAATACAAAACAAAGGAGGGCTTTGCATGTAGGGAATTTCTTACAGGAGGAGCTCTCTCAATAGATAACCTAATCGAGGAGAGAGCATCCCCTTACTTAAAAATTTAGTATGTGTTCGACAAAATGTGCTTCAATTTAATTTGCAGAAAGGAATCACTTGAAAATTTTAAGATCTTATGTCTGATGGTTGATGGATAACAAGTGCAGTTTAGCATGATGACGGAAAGTAATTGCAGAAGGTGCTTGTTTGATAGAGGTAGGAATGCTGTTCCAAGATTTTGCACCTGCATACCTGACACATTTCAAGCCATATTGCAGAGTACATAGAGTGATACCGTCAAGCTGAGGAATTCTAATCTTTAACATGCAATTTCAGGTCGAATTTACAATGAGAAGCCAAACGGTTTACAGAGCCTTCTCTTGCCCCTAAGCAACGATTCGTCCCCAAATCGTCTCTGAATGATAAAAAATTCATCTCTAAATATCTAGGATAAAGCATCTTGCAGTTAAAACGCTGAGGGCCCGTTGAAAACCAGTTTATGCTGAAGGGCAACCCTCCTTAAAAGAATCAACTGTGAAATATGAATATGAAATACACGTTTTTTTACAAGAAACTGGTTTATAAGAAACCAGTACTACATACGATGACCAAAAATTTAAGAAACTCTACGTTCAAGAACAATTAAGAAACACTACAATTTTATTTCTAGAAAAAGAGTCGGTAGATTACGGTTCGCGCGGCATTGGGTTTGTAAATATCAAGTTTTGATTACAAAAATTGGTAACTTTTTGCCTTAATGTGCATGGCTGTTTCGTGGTGAATTCAAAATGCAAGCCCTTCGTCGATAAGAAGGCTCAATTTCGAACCATAACGCAATTTTAGACCCCAAAAAATGAGACACCAATTAAGAAACTTTCACTATTAAAACACTGAAATTTTCATGCGAAATTAAGAAACTTTTAGTTCTAATTTCTGATCCAAGTTTCTTATAAAGAGCGTGTATATGAAAAAAGCGAATTAACGGAGTTGCTGTGAATGTGAAATATGCCGCTGCCTAATTGCATGATAATGGAAAAAATTGCTTTCCATAAATAAACAATAGGACGACTGTAAGGGTGTTACTTTATCCGAATCGAGCAAATGAGGCCCCTAACGGAAAACCTATGCTAGCATAACAACAACTCATAAAGACAGACTACTTGTTTTTCAAAAAGACGTCCTAAAACCGAGGTAAAGGAAGACTGTCCAATGTGTTACCTCTTGTTGATATCAGAGCAAACAAAATAGGACTTCAAAAGTAGTTTAATTCTTGCAACCGTTGCCGAAATTGATTAAGAATGCAAGTATCTGAAAACATGGAATGAAAACTTAATCGATGAGAGACGGGGCAATTCCAAATTGTGCTGAACAGGATTCCTCCAAGCATCCATAACCTTGATTCAATGTTATAGAAAGCTAGTTTATCGAAAGTGCTTTTGAAATTACATTTGATTTGCTTTGAATAAACGAGATTCCACTTTCACAAAATATGCAATTTAGGGGCGTCTGGTTTCAGCTTTCGCACAAACTTGAACTTCGAAGGCTCATAACCCCGTGAATATTTAGCCGATTTGCTAGCTTCTGGTGTCTAAAATTAATTTACAATCTCAGCAATATGGTTATCGCACCATGGATCCCGTTCAATATTTCGTTATTTTGGTACGGGAGTAAACTCTCCTGCACGATGAGTGGCGTGTGGCCTCGAGCAGAACACATTGAAGGGAAACTTGGCGAAATAAAATCTGGCACCTGCAACAGCTAATCTTTGAAGTCATGGCAAAACAACTCCTACGTTCTATGCTTGCGGTAGAAAATATCCATATGTATTCATACTCACAACGGGCATTTCATCATAAAGCACTTTAGGGTGTGATTCTCCGATCACCTTCTCCTCTCTGTCCCAGCGGGCTCCTTCCATGTAGAGCCCTTTGACGTAAACACCTACGATAAAGATGGTAATCAAATGAAAAATCCGTGCTTCAGTTGCAAATTGTAATGAAAAATGTAATAATTTGGAGTAAATAATTAAGTAGAAAGCACCTGCTGAATGCATTCAGAAAAATCTAGAACGGCAGATCAAGAGTTTGAATGAAGTTTTTTGCAGAAGAAAGTTAGTAGGATTATAGGGACCGTCCGTGTTCGATCCTTATATTTTTCTTCTAAATTATTCTGCTACTTTACACTACTACAAGAAAGAGACCACGGGGAGCAAACACTATGTCTACCCTATGGCCATGTCGTAATTTTTTAGTGGCATTTGGCAGCTAGCTTGAGCTGTAAAGTTTTCTTCATACTTGGAAGAACTCAAGGGGCATTTCGCTCCAAAATATCTCGTATACCTTTGGTGGCAAAAATCCTTTCATTTTCGAGGAAAATCCATCAAAACTCCGTAAAAATCCTTTTATTCTGAAAAAATCTCGTACGCTTTGAGTGAAATGCTCCCCGGAAGAAGTTCTGAAACATGCTTCAAATAAATCTCTAGATTGATGAAAATATGTCGGTCTAACGACTTATAAACAGTGCTCCATATTCCATCGATTATATTTCTACTGCGTTTAAGTTGGACCTGCCACTCTGGAACATATCGATGATTAGAGTTTGGGCATAATATTAATTCTGAGGGTTTTGCCATAATGGTTTAAATCTGGTTAAATTTGCTCCTACAAAGTAAATTTTGAGAATATAGTGTGTTCCTTTTATTTATCTTGAAACCGTTTTGGTGACTTGGGTTCATATATATTTCAAAATACAGTTTGTAGAATTTGGTAGAAAGGAAGGTATCCGTTTGGATCGAAGGCGACACGTCCCTCGGCACAGCTCGAGTGCTCCCTCTAGTCACCGAATGACACTGGAGAAAACTTGACCAATATCACCAGAATAATTCAGCATACAGGTCCTTACCATCCTCTGGTGACGTGTCGTATTCCTTATCGTCCAAAATATCATAATCGAAACCCAATAGATCAATCGGTATTGTGTATTTTCGAGCATAATTCTGCTGAGTTCCTGTGGAATAAAGCAACATTTCCATTAGCAATTATTGCAAAGGTGATTCCTGTAACATGCAACAAACAAACTACTTAGATAATAAGTCTATGCTCGATACGTTCGGATACGTTCTGGCTTTTCCAGTGCTCTCTATCAAGCCCCTTCTCTGCTAACCCCCTCTCTAATAAGCCCTTCCTTCCTAAGCCAATATCTTAAATAAGGCCCCTCCATTTTTGAGCCCCCCATTTATAGCAAATGTAAGAGGTTACCAAATATATTCCGTCTATTTAGATGAAACAAGTTTTAATATTAAGCTTGATATGCTTTGGGTTTAAAACTGAGTTTAATTTGCGTACTTGATTCATAAAATTGTTTGTTTATTCTGCAAAATAACGGCAAAAGACGAAATGAGATATCATTTGCAGCCTTGTTATTTGAATTTGTCAAAAAAACATTCCTCTCTAGTAAGCCTCCCCTCTCTCAAGTCCCCCTCTGGAGTCTCCAAAATTTAAAGGCCCTATCAGGTGGGGGCTTAATAGAGCTTTTACAGTACTGTTATCGTTAGATCAAAGAAGAGTATAGTCTGCCTCAAATAAGATGTCACGTGAAAATGTCCGCGAATAAAAGTAATTGAAGCATTTTGAACGAGTAATTTTGCATTAACGCAAACCTCACGTGACATCTCATTTGAGACGGATTTTAGATATGCATAGATACAAGAATCGTATAAAAGCTAATGATCTGACATTCAAATCTTAACCTACCAGTGAGGAAAGCCTGGGTGAAGAAAAATCCAGAAACCCAGAAGACATTTGGAGGTCCAACATCATACCATTCTTGTAAGAACCGCAATCTATCGACTAAATCCTTGATATAACTCCCAAGCGGTTTCAGAGATGGATATGATTTTGCTTTCCACATATTGGGAATCTTGCCATTGAGAATGTTTTGAGCGAGACCTTCAAGTTCTGATGACATCACCACTAACCCCTATGGAAATGGATAACGGGTCATTAGTAACAAAAGGGCTCTCAGGGAAGAAATTCAGCATGGAATATCTGGGGGGGATGAGTATCTGGACCTATAATCTGCCATTTTGCTTGAGAAAGTAGGAATGGTAAGCTTAACACAAGCTAACGAATCGTAACCTAGGAAATGGTAATTTTACTCCGTCATGAATCAAATGTGTAGCCTGGTATTTCACGAGATTTAGTGATCTTGTCTTGAAAAGTATTAAACGTCTTAGAACTCATTACATCATTAGCAAGGAAATTTCAAACTGGGCTTGATTGGAAACTTAGTGGCAACAAAACCCAGACAAACCATAACAGACAGGCCATCAGGGCGGTAGATAAATTGCCTACTAGGGCTTTAATAGGGAAATGGTGAATTTGCCACGACTACGCCTCACGAAGATTGGCAAGAAAGGAAAAGCAGAACGCGGATAAATCGTTCAACGACGGCTAGTGAAAAAATTCAAAGTAATCAGACATCACAATTTTAAATGCCATTTTGATACCTTGATAGCTTTCTTTAAGTTGATCAAACTTGCTCTAACAACAGTTGTTAAGTTATTAAACCTGACCATTTCTTGCACCAAAACTGTGTTCATGCTCTGTAATGAGAAGACTATGGTTTAGCATGCAAATCAGTGCAATGACATATCAATAAAGACAAGGAGGGAAAACGTGAAAAAGAAACCTCAATGTGAAGTTCACTGGGGTGCAAATTGCTCAATAGGATTCAGGATTCACTGCGGAAAAAACTAGCATACATCACCTTGCTATTAATCATTTTCTAAAGATCTGATAAAACATTAGGAGAGGCTTCCTTGAGCTTTTAGGGATAAGCCTCGTTGCTAGAATAAAAAACAACAACTCTTGGGCGGCCAATTAAAACAAAACTGGCGGAACTCTGAAGTATTTATTGTGCATCTTCTAATCTCCTAATCTTAAGTTTGGTCGTAGCTTTCTGTTACAGCTTTTAGAACGTTCAGATTCATAGATTGATTAATTAGGAAAGGCTGGGCATACCTCCCTCTCCCTCCCTCTATTGTGCATCTTCTAATCTCCTAATCTTAAGTTTGGTCGTAGCTTTCTGTTACAGCTTTTAGAACGTTCAGATTCATAGATTGATTAATTAGGAAAGGCTGGGCATACCTCCCTCTCCCTCCCTCTCCCTCCCTCTCTAATAAGCCCCTTCTCTGTGATCATTTCAAACTTTGTTTGGGTTCGATTTTCATCTTCGTCAGTAACTCCAATCAACAGCCTACTGACAAACATGGGAGTTTCTAACGAAGAAGAGACTCGAAATATTTACAAATTTTTAGTAGATTTTTTGCAATTTTACACAAAAATTATAGATATTATCACAAAAATCAATCTCCTCACCTGAGTATATGTCGTAGGATATTTTCGCAAGGCTGCTTCATTATCAAAATTTGCTGGAAGTTTTTGCAAAATGTCTTCCGCTACCTCTGTGAGTACCTCGTCATCTGACTTTCCTCCAGATGATGAAGCACGGGCCTAAATAAAGTAAGTAGCATTCTAACAATTTTGAATGAAAACATGAATGACACAAAGCAAATACAGAATCACTGATTCCTTAATTAAATCAAAGTTACAGGCGATAATTAGACAAAGCTAAAGAATGCAAAGAAACCAATGAAATATATACGAAATACTTTGTAACAATTTATAAACACAGTATTGAAATAATGTTTCACCTATCCGTAGCTATTTTGTGTTTGTTGCAGCACATCAACATTTAAATGACATGACTGTTATGCAAAATATTTCATCTTGCATATCAAATGAAGTACAACTAGACGCAAATCCTACGTAAAAATGATTGCAGCTCACAAAAACCTTAAACCTGTGAAAACTATTAGTAGCATGGGCCATATGAGAAAAGAAATGGCCTATTGTTTAAATGTAAAGCAAGACATGAATTTGATAATTTCCAATGGCCAAATCTTTCCTAAACATGGACACTGTAAAACAGAAATGAAACAAGGATATGTGCTTGTTCTGAGTCTAACATAAAAAATTGCAAGGTTTTTATGATGAAATGTCAATCAAACACACAATTAAAGGCGCATTCCTTGGAGAGAAAGAAACGGATATCAGTGAACTGCGTTGGCTGGATTTAAAATGGACATGCATATCATTAGCAACATTTTCGAATGTTTCTCCAACTTAAATAAAGCTCAACTTAAAGCAGCCACAAACGAAATAGGTATTTTTCCAAAAGGGAGACCCAGAACTTGGCTATGTCCTGGAAGTTGAATCCAAGCCAGAAAACGAGTATTTTCAGTAAAGCCAATCAATTCTCTTGCACGTAGCTGACCGTGGACACATCAATGAACGAATACAACAGGATGATTCAAAGCAAGCAATTCCTGAGAGATGTCGTAATCTGCTTCTATTGTTATCATTATCATTAAATTCTTTACAGTTGGTATTTACAATAGCTTACAATACACTAGCTAATTCAAACCAACTATCTACAAAGGAAAAATTTACAATAATAATGTGTTCAGTTAGGTTCAGTAAATTACCCGGCCTTAATCGGCCATTCCTTTCCGTGGATATGGATGATTTTCTGCAGAAAGCCCCTTCAAAAACCTGCAAAAATGGATGAAAACAATGAGCACATTTACCTTCCTAAAATTGATGACACTCACATAAATTCATGCATTTTGTCCTCTTCGGAGAATGGAATCCCCCTGAATAGGTCATCAATACCAAGGGGAGGACTTGCTCATCCTCCCAAGAGGATAGCACGTGCTACAGCGTTCACAAGTCATTGCTGTAAGGCCATTGTAAGGCAGAAATGTAAGGGAAATCTGTTCATGATTTTGGGCACATTTTGAAGGTTTTTTGAAGAGGCTTTATGGAAAAATCGCTCATAATTTCAGAATGGAGTGGCCGATTTCAGTGAGGTAAATTTTATAGTAGATTTGAACATTTCTACCATTAAACTATATATTTACCGATATCATTGTCTTGATATCCAGGGAGCTGTGACCTACAGAGCTACAAAAAATATTTTCCTTTCTGGGAACCTGGTAAGCAGGGGAAAAATTTTCTACGAAGTCAAATTATGTTGTGCAAAATACTTGATGTTTCTACTGGCCACGATGTGCTGAAAAGGTCCAAAGGATATTCTGACCAAGCTAGTAGACATCGGCGTGGCCAGAGTAAATTAAGAGGGGAGGCACTGAAAGGAGGGGGTCTGGGGGCCCCCCAGGAAAAATTTTGGGGCCACACCCCTTACTTTGGCTTAGAATGCATCTCCCAATATCATCCTTGGCATTAGCGACAAGGAAATGTTCATATTTTGTGACAGTTATCCTATAAATCAGAGCACAGGGAAATTTTTTTGAAGAAACATCCTTTACTGTGGCTTAGAATGCATCCCCTGATTCCATATTTGCCAAAGTATTTGCCAGTGCTATAATGGGAGATATGACATTTCTCAGAACATTCTTACCCAACCTATACCCAGTGGCAGCGCCACTGCTAGTAGATTTTTTACATATAGAAGTGTACTTTTTATATCTATAGAAGAAAATGTTTTGGACAGTTTCACAAGTTTGTAGACTCAGTCATAAAAAAATATTATCGAATCAAAATGCAAAATTACATAATCTGTTTATCTATTCAACCTTGGTCCAAATGTGGCTAAAATTGCCGAAAGCAAGAATGGGAGAACACTCAAATACATGTCAATATAATGGTCTGAACTGAAAATGCTCAACTTTTTATGAAGGAACAGTATTTTGTATTTACTAAAATTGTGAAGTATTTTAAAATTTTTGTGCTGTACTTGGGAATGAAAACAAATTTGTTGTAATTTAGGTTTCTAGAAGTATGATTTGTACAGTGCAGCCTCGTGTACATCATTAAGGCTTTTAAAAGAATATTCAATATTCCCCTGAGGTATGAAAGACTGTGACTATATTAAACAAGAATTCTACAAAATTTAAAACTTTTTGGCCAAGAGACCATGATTTATACTGAGACCTGTATGGCTGCAGCACAAGAAGTTCAGGCAATAATATTTTCTGAATCTAAAGTTAAAATAATAATCCTATGCAGGGTGTGCACTGTAATGTAAGGGCTTTTCAAAGTCCTTGGAACAATTTTAGAGGGTGCCAAATGTCTAGAAAAGTTAGAAAGTCCCTTGAATTGCAAGTTAAATAAGCATTTTGTATTGTGAATATTCATTTTCAGTACAGACCTTGCATACATTGACACTGCTTTTCCCTCAAGAATTCTTGGTTGAGATTTCAGTCTTTCATGTACCTCTAAAGAATTTTCATCAATTAAGTGAAGAATTCTTGAAAATTCTTAGGAATTCTTATGACTTCTTGAGAATTCTTGCCGTACTGATGTGTGCAAGGCTGTAACCCTGCTTTGTTACTGGGGATTATGATCAATAGTATAGAAAATCAAATAAGTTTTCTCTTTTTGAAAGAAATTGTAAAGAACAATCATTTTCTCCTTGTTTGAGCAAACTTTTCTTGAAAAATTTTCTGCCAAGGCTGAAAATTTTCTGGGAACCTAGTTTCCAGGTTCCGATACTTTTTGCAGCTCTGCTAGTAAATGGGAGGACGATATGAATCTTTGCATGCATTCATTTTTTGAGAAATGCGCCTTTAATGACATTCTGAGAATGCAATGCATAGACTCTTTCTATAGAATCGTAGAATCTTTCATAGAATCTTTTGAAAATCGCGGAATCATTTGGTATTATTGAGTCAATTCAAGACACTGTTTCATTTCAGCACCATTGAAGGTCTTGTAAAATAAATTTGGGATGAAAAAAATGAATGGTACCTGAGTTAACAGGATACTATCAAACAGGAGGAGTGTTTCTTGTTGATCTTTGGTAATATCAGCATTTGCATGCATACCAAATACTTCAGGGTGTGGAATAATAGGCAGCGACATTGCATACTTCGTGTATGATTCATGCTGTAAAAATGAATATTGAAACACGTTATACAATGATCAAGAAGTGAGAATAATACTTCATTCACACTAACACAGTTAAACCAGCTTTATCTAAATCAGGTTAGATTTCAACCAATCAAATGACTTCGGTTTGTCGGATTGACCAATTAGAGCGCCTAGTTTAAACCAGTTACCTTTCCTTGCCATCACTTAGATCTGACGTCTAATATGCAGCAGACTTAGGTATCAATCGTTCTTATTATCTGTATGTGTTGTTTTAGTAGTGTTCTTTAAGTTTAAGTAGTTTTTCTTTCCTTTATCTATGTTAATTCCCTTGGGGAGACACAGTCTTTTGCTCCCCGGGGGTATTTGTCCCAGTAGTATTGTAAAGTAATTCTTGTAAGTAGTGTAGACCGTAATATGTATTGTAAAATTTTATTGATCCAAAAAATCTCCTTGTTGCGTGTAGTGCAATTGTACAATGATAAACAAGTAAATAAAGTAAAATATAAGCACTTTGATGCGAATTGAAATAAGCACGACGTTTCGAGCATAGCTAGTTATCAGGGCTTGATAACGGGCTATGCTCGAAACGTCGTGCTTATTTCAATTCGCATCAAAGTGCTCATATTTTACTTTATTTACTTGTTTAAAATTTTATTGACTTATAAAAAAAAAGTTTAACTTGTCGGTGTGAATTGGGTATCACACAGTTAAACCAGCTTTATCTAAACCAGGTTAAATTTCAACCAACCAATGCATTTGATTCGCTTGATTGACCAATAGCTGCAAACAATGGGTAAATGACATGGTCCAAATCCTTATTTCTGAGTAAACTAAATGTTTATTGATGGCAGATTTGGAATCTGTATGGTCGAATCAGTTAAAATCAAGAAAAAAATTGAGCTGATATCATTCTTAAAAAGGCTCAGTTATGAAGTGAAGACGTCATATAAATTGATTCAGGACATTTTCCATCCACCCCATTTATACTGAACCTCCTTTGCTAGAGTTAGGAAAATCTCAAACCACCCCATTTATTCAAGACCATTCAGCACTCGAGAGCAACCATGGACAGATTTCAAATATCATATCTTTTTCGGCAAGTTCTGGTCGAAAGCATCAAAATTAAAAAATGATTGAGAAATGTAATTCAAATAGAAAATAATTGAATGCAAATATATATCATACTTACATCCCCTGTCTTTGGTGCATAATATAATCCACTTGGAGAAAATTTATATTCATCCTCCGTCACGATTTCAGGGCAATAACACGTGTCCAAAATTGTGAGCAACGTCCTTCTATCTCTGTCATCTGTGACACGACCACCATAATTGCATTCACCAGTCAAATATTTTAAAGCAGCGTATTGCACATCCTAAAAGATGAAGAGCCATAAGTATATCAATATCCGCTGCGAAAGAAGCAACAGTATCTAAAGATATCAACAGCGTTCTTCAAATGCTGAAGAAGGTAGAACTATGCCTTGATTGTAGAGTTGGTGGTTAAAGGACCTTCAGGATCTCAGGTTTTCCTTTCATGGAGCAAAACGAAATTTTCAGCGTCAAACTATTCTGGTCTACTTCAGAAAACGTACCCACGGGTTAGTGCCTAATGTACCCTGGGTACCAGAGCCTTATTCGACTTTTTAATAAGGCTCTGGTACCCAGGGTATGCCTAAAGCATCTTTTAGCTCTTTTGATCTGGAATCAAAGCAGCAATCGTTGCTTACAAGCGGGGATGGTTCAGTGGTAGCAAGCTGGACTACCAATCTGAAGGTTGGTGGTTCGACTTCCAACCTATCATGCCTAATTCGTAAAGTGAGGTTGAGGAGAGTCGCCAACTCTGTGTAATTCCAGGCTAAATGAATAACGAAGTGTGGCCAAATCAAGAGGAAGGACCAGGATACTCCTTCGATAAGATTATCTTCTCAGTTTGCTAAACTACCTCCGGATGCAGGGTAGATATACCATATGTATGTATCATTTGCCACAATTAAAATGTATTTACAAGTTTATTAAATAAAAAAAAAATACAATACAATATATAAGGTTAAAAACTTGAAGAAAAACGTTCCGAATTAAAGTGGCAGGGATAGCATTAAAAGGTCAAGCTAACCTTATTTCAATAATGGTCCCCTTAAATGTTCCGGTAAAACGTAACAAAAGAAACATAACAAAAGGAAAAAACGTGGTCCGTAATCGTAAGACAAAACGATGATCGGGAGGGATGATGCAGGGTCTTAGTAAAAAACATATATGTCATCTTCCTCTTTCCGTATATTTTGGAAAAATTTCTTTGATCTTCTGTTTGAATGCATTAACATTCTCTTGCACCAAAAAGAGCAAATGAAGGAACAAGGTCACTTCTCAAAGCTAAGTTCTCATTTGTCCTTCCATTAATGCTACTATGCCAATGGAATAAACAATATCAAGCTCATCAAATAAGTTAATCCCATAAAAGCTCTTGCAAAAAAGTAAACGTAGCAGGATTTAAACTGCCAAGACCACTTGCTTCAGATGGGCTAGCAATTGAAGATTTCAACTGCATAATTCAAAACATAACTGAAGTAACTTCAGCTATGATTCCAAAGAACCTCCAGATAAATACTTTCTTCTTCTTATAAACCTCAACAGGGGCCTT
Source organism: Aurelia coerulea (assembly GCA_039566865.1). Classification (NCBI taxonomy): domain Eukaryota; kingdom Metazoa; phylum Cnidaria; class Scyphozoa; order Semaeostomeae; family Ulmaridae; genus Aurelia; species Aurelia coerulea. The sequence continues at coordinate 14,642,407 of CM076958.1, read as the reverse complement.
GCATAGTATTGTTAGCGTAAGTTATTAAGATACAAAACTAAAGCTTCGTATAACTTCAAGTCCCCTCCCACGTAACATAGGGCTCAAATCTTTAAAAACGTCGGGGTAAAGTTCCATTACAGTTTTCTTTGAAATAAATGGCTTGGAAGGAACTTCTTGCTGTAAATTTGCCATGGAAATTTATTGATATCTTGATTAGTTCCAAAATTGCGGCATTTATTAAATTTGAGGATATGACGTCACCAAATTTCTTGATTGCCACCATATTGTAGATCTTCATAAACTAAGGTTTTCTTGAAGGATATGTCATTTGTCCTCCATTGGCTTAGGATTTACGATGGTTTGATTTTTTTCTAATTTTCCATGAATTTTTCACAAATAATTATATTGCCGCTATTTTGAAAAAACTGAACATGTCAAAATTTCCACGGCAGATTTACAGCGAAGTACCATAAGTTCCTTTCTAGTTATTCAATTCAGAGAAAAATGTCATGGAATTTTACATCCACCTTTTTAAAGATTTGGAAGATTTGCGCCCTATGCTCTCCCAAAAGCACGTTTTCTCGACATTATGCAAACCACCTACTTGGTAAATACAGCGAATGCAATACTTACATCATATTGATCAAGAAACATATGCAGTTGCCTTACGCTGATTCGTAAGTCAGTTTCATTGAATTCATAAGGAATATTCCAGCCAAGCGGGCCAAATTTTCGTCTTTCTTGAACCAGTCCATGGAAGAAACATAAACCAAACAGAAGTTTCTTGAATTCATACTACAAATGGAATTTGCAACAGTTAGGATCGAAAAGTCCTTATCATTTCTAGATTTTATAGCCACTTTAGAATAACCAGTTGCAACTTTACTAAGAGTTGTTTGGTGGAGCAAGGGCCAACTTTGTAAAACAAAAAGTTTAGGTTTCAGCGAAGACAAAGCGAATTATCTTAGATTTCATACCCCTAAGTGCACTAAATTAGATCAAAACAAACAGAGAAGGCAAAGCATTATGGTTGGCTGCACAGGAGGTGTGAAATCTATTCTTGAGGCTGCCAAATCGCTTGGTCTTAATCAGACCTGCATCCTTTGCTTCACAATCTTCGCCCTTGCTGTTTAATGGCGATTCTTAGGGCAAAAATGTAGCCTCATAACATTCTTTGATATAATTACCCTTTTAAGGTTTTCTTTGTTTTGTTTTGTTTGCAATAAATAGAAAGCCGGCAGAACTTTGCACATGCAGAACACACAAAAATTATACACTCCATAAAAAGGTTTGTATTCGACGTATTACTACCAACAAGCTATCACTGGCTAATTTGATCTATAGCCATATTCAATCTCTTCAAATTAATACCTGTTAATATCTTCAAATCAAAACTGATGAAGGAATTCCTTGTCAATGGATATGGTCTTTAATCATTCACTGCGCAGAGGAAAATTGCTTTGTTTTGTGTTGCTATTTTCTATATGCATGCCAGGTTGTTTATTGGAGGCTGTTCTGGTTTGTGTAACTGAGCAAAAATACCCTGTATAGTTTTAGTCTTTTTTAGTTGAGGGGGGGGGGGGAGGGATCTCCTTCGATTAGTCTATCTATTAGAGAACTCCACCTTAGACATATATCTCCAAGTAAATCTCTTGTATTTTGCTTAGTTTTAAGTCTTGTATTTGATGCTATTAATTTTATATTGCATCTATTTGTAATGTAACTGTGTAGAATTGTATGTAGTATGCATTGATGATTAAATAAACTGAAACTGTAATGCTTCCCATTGCTAATTGATTCATTGTAGCATAGTTTGTAGTTTGAATCATGTATGTATATTAATTGTTCTGAAGGCGTAGCTAGGAATTTTCGGCGGGGGGGGGGGCAAAGCCCAGCAATGATCCGACAGGCGAGCATGGTAAGTTGGGGTATAAGTTGCCCGTGTTTGGCACCTGGGGGGGGGTAGTACCTGGTATATTTTGCCATATTTTGCTGACGGGATGTGCACTCCCATAAGCGTACGGAAAGAAAACATCTAGGAGGGCTGCCCGACACAAATTCCATTGTTTACCATAATTTTTGCTCGATTGAGGGCATTTTTTTGCCCGATGAAGGTGGTTCGTACACCCAGCACATCCAGCTTTAACCATAACGATTGTTGATGATCTTTTCAAGAATTTCAGTGAAATGTCCAGTGGCGTAGCCAGTTTAGATTAACTAGGGACATTTAAATTAGGGGTTTTTTACCCCTGGGAGCATTTTCGAGGACACGTCTTTTACTTTGGCTTAAAACAGCTCTCCTGATCTCATGTTTGCCAATGCTAGATTGGCAACTTCGAACAACTGTAATAGTTTTATATGAACCACCACCATCTTCAGAAAAATTGTGAGTAAACACTACCTAGGTTGGCTCAGAACGCATCTCTCAATCCAATGTTTGCTAATGCGAAAATGGGAAATATTACAATTTTGTGATATTTCTTCTATTATTCAACGTCAGCTAGAAATTTCTGGAACATCAACCTTTACATTGTCTTGGACTCTTCCTGCCTTGCAAATTGAATTTTCTCATATTCTTGTGGGTGTACATGGCTTAAGTCCGAGGAGAATGAGGAGGCGAGGAGGCTATTTTTTAACCCCGAGGAGCCGAGGATTGGCATTTTTCGTGCGAGGGAGGAATCCCTAAACATTGCGTAGACCAATGTTTAGAGATCGAAAATCGAGGAGCTCAGGTTCCTTTGCATTAAAGAGCGAGGAGGAACAACGATCTGAAGACATGTCGTCAGAATTTCTTGCCCGAAATCTGATCCAATTACGCTGCATTGCGCATAGCGCTGCACAGTATCATTTGTATGGAAACGAGCCCTCAAAAGTTCAGTGATGAGCTGCACAGTTAGTACTTTTGTCGAAAGATGGTCCTCGAGATCCCTCGAAAACCGAAGAGAAAAAAGCTGGGTATAATAACCCATCCAGTATAAGATAAGATCATAACCCACCCAGTATAAGATCGTAGCACACACAATATTTACAGCGTTTGATTGCAATCCTCCTCTTGATGTTCGCTCTGTGTACCTTGATATTTCTAAAGCATTTGACAGGGTATGGCATGATGGGCTAATCTATAAATTAAAGCGTTGCGGTGTCTCCGGACAACTTCTAAGTCTTATCAAAGATTTTTTAAAAAATCGCAAACAGAGAACTGTACTGAATGGACAGAGCTCGAGTTGGGGAGATGTTTCAGCAGGAGTGCCCCAGGGTTCTATTCTGGGCCCTTTATTTTTCTTGGTCTACATTAATGATCTAACAGCAGACTTGAAGTGCAATGTTAAACTTTTTGCTGATGATACATCACTTTTTACTATCGTGCAAGACTCAAATACAGCTGCCAGTGACATGAACCATGACTTAGAGTTGATCAGTAAATGGGCTCATGACTGGAGGATGTCTTTTAATCCTGACCCTCAAAAGCAAGCAGTCGAATTAGTATTTTCAAAGAGAAAAACTGAAACCAATCATCCCGAAATTCTTTTCAATAACATACCCGTGATGCAAGTAGTCGAACACAAGCATTTAGGAATCGTTCTAGACTCAAAATTGTCTTTTTCTTCCCATATTAAAGCAGCTATCTCCAAAGCGAGAAAGGGTATTGGTATGTTGAGATTTCTCTCAAGATATCTACCTAGGAACACCCTTAACGAGCTATACAAGCTCTATATCCGACCCCATTTAGACTATGGAGATGTTATATACCATGATCCCCCAAAAGAATGCGAGTTCAGCGGAAATTTCACCTTGTCTAATTTAATGGAAAAGCTAGAATCCGTCCAATATTCTGCCGCTTTAGCCGTGTCCGGTACATGGAGGGGAACATCTAGAGAGAAGTTGTACGCTGAGCTTGGATGGGAATCTTTAAGTCTCCGTAGGTGGAGTAGACGCCTGACTTTGTTCTATAAAATTGTAAACAACCTAACTCCGAACTATACAAGGGATCCAATTCCACCACTTCGGCAGTTTCAGTACTCTCTTCGTAAACCTGACATCATCGGGCAAATAAGGGCAAGAACTGCAAAGTTCAAATCTACTTTTTATCCTCATTGTCTGTCCGAATGGAATGAACTTGAACCTGAAACTAGGCTGGCACCATCTGTTGCCGTTTTCAAATTGAAAATGTTATCAAAAATCCGCCCTCCTGGAAAACCTGTATATGGGATTCATGACCCAAAAGGTCTATCCTATCTAACTCAACTTAGAGTCGGTCTTAGCAAGTTAAATTTTCATAAATTTAAACACAATTTTAAAGATACCACAAATCCTATGTGTCCGACAAATGATGGTATTGAAGATACGGAACACTTCTTGTTGCTCTGCCCTTGTTTTGATGTACAAAGACGAGACCTCCTCGCTGGAATCTTGAACAGCAAGGAGAAAATGCATTAATACGACCACTTGGATATGTAAATCTTGCAAATGAAGCTTTACTACAACTTTTATTGTATGGCAATAAAGATTTTCCTATTTCACTAAATAGACAAATTGTTGAGCTAACGCTACATTTTATCCATGAAACTGGTCGATTCGAGTGAATTTCTGTAGCCACTTAACCATCCCTTCATAAGCCACCCGTTTTTGTCCCATAGTTAAAGTAGTTTCTTTTCCTTTATTATCTTTATTTAATGGCCTCGGGGTAGACACAGCCTTTTGCTCCCTGGGGTTGATCGTCCTAGTAGTATTGTAGAGTAATTTTATAAGTAATGTAGTTCGTAATTTGTATTGTAAATTTTATTTGGAATATATTATATAAAAAAAAAAAAAAAAAAAAAACTAAGCCAAAGTAAAGGGCGTGGCCCTAAAGATTTTCCTGGGGGCCCTGCCCCCAGACCCCCTCATTTCGATGCATTCCCAATTAAAATTTACTCTAATCACCGCTCGTCACGAGAATTCACGATGAGTTTTGTAAATCAAATAAGTCAAATATTAAGTAAATGTCTTGAAAAAGTATTCTTATCCTGTCGTGGTTTGATTTTAGCTAGCCTGTTTGATACATATTTGGATTATTAAATTTCCTATTTTTTCTCTAGGACCTCTGAGCATAAAATGCCCTTTCAGCAATGCACAGAAGGGCGTTGCCAAACGAAAAGAGGGCAGCGACCAAGAAGATTTTCCAGGGGCTTCACCCCCGGACCCCCGTAGTCTTTACGCCTTCGGCGCGAATTAGTGTCCCCTTTTAATCTGAAAAACGCTCCTATGGGCCTGTGGAGTTAGAAGATAAACCAAGTAGAGAACAAGAGAAAGAAAGGAAACAAAAGGGTGATGCCTGTTATCTGCCAAAGAAGAAAAAGAGGGAAACATAAAATGTATTTACTTATATCCGACGGATATTTCTTTCCAAAAATGTTCCAGTATGAAAACTTCTGTTTACATAAGATTTACATGTTGGCTGCAAATTTATTTTGGATCTAGTTAAAGGCACATTTAAAAGTCTCATTTTCAAATCTTTTGATTTTGCGCCGGTATTTAGCGTGTCCTTGATTTCTTAGATTTGTTTCGTTGTGACATCGAGGAGCGAGGAGTCAACTTACTAATTTTTGTAATGCGAGGAGGAAACAATTGGAGAAAAACGAATTTGCGAGGAGAGCTGATGGCGTTAAATGCGAGGTAGGGAGGAGGAGTTAACTTTTTAACCCCATGTACACCCACATTCTTATCTTTCAAATAACCTCCCTCGATTTTTGCTCAAAACTTCCACCAAACCAGGTTTGTGGGTTTGTAGCGTTTTTGCATCTCTGATCCTACATGAGCAGGGCTCAAAATAGAAAAGTTCCTGTTTTGTAGCAAGCTAAGCACCATCGTTTCTTCTCACGCACTTTCCTCTTTTTTCCCTGTTACCGCCCAATCCTATCCCTTTTTCTTCCATTTTCCCTTTTCCCTGCTTCCTTCCTGAGAAATTTAAGCATTTCAGTTACCTTCCTCGGAGCGCTGCTACCACGCTACTTCGTTTTTTTTAGCCCTGTACAGCCTGTACACGAGAAACAAAGAAATTTACCTGCAACCATAAATGGAGAGAACATACGCGTTAGTAGCTGCAATAAATTGCAACAAACAGTCAACAGTTTCCAAAAAGGCGCAACTGTTTGATGTCCAAATCCACGTATTTCATTTGTTCCCGTGGTTTTAAATCGACTTGTCAGTTTGGTGTTCTTTTACGGGCCTAACAAATTTTCTTTCTTCGACTGCTGTTCATTTTAAGTGTCTAATGTTGCATCCGTAATTTATAACGATGAGTCCGTTTTAAAGGCTATTCTGAACTTCTCTACCGCAAATAATTTTGCTTAAACATCCTGCAGCAACTGGAGAAGCATTCAAAGAAGAGACCTGTCTTTTCTCTTCACAGTGTATCAGTCATCGTTTTCAAGCAAAAGTGAAAATCTTATCATGCAGAAATCTTTCTCAATTTTTGCTATAAAATGTATTTTGCAGTTCTCTGATGTCAATATTAGTAACTACTTCTCTGTTGATTGAAATGCATGCTATAAGTCAGAATCTCTTTTCAGATATTGTGCTGCGCAGATAAGTCGAAAGTGAAGCAAAGCAAAAGTGAAAATCTTATCATGCAGAAATCTTTCTCAATTTTTGCTATAAAATGTATTTTGCAGTTCTCTGATGTCAATATTAGTAACTACTTCTCTGTTGATTGAAATGCATGCTATAAGTCAGAATCTCTTTTCAGATATTGTGCTGCGCAGATAAGTCTTGATCATTGTGCTACAGGCAGCAATTTCAATGCAAGGTTTCATTTCAGATCTTCCGATAGCTTAATCTCTTTTCAGATATTGTGCTGCGCAAATAAGTCTTGATCATTGTCCTACAGGCAGCAAGTTCAATGAAAGTTTTCATTTCAGATGAATCTTCCGATAGCTTTCCGACAGTCGTTTCCAAGCAAGAAAAATGTCCGACAAATTTTCCGACAGACGTCTTTTGAATCGCTGTGGGGGGGGGGGCACCGCTCCCCCTGCCCCCCTCTATCTCCGCTACTGAATTGTTCATTTTAAGTTAGGTTATGTATATTGTATTCTTAGATGTACTAAGATTCATTTGTCACTCAAACTGAAACTGAAACTTCAAATAGTGCAAGCATTTTGCGAACTGTTCTCGTACGATAGTTTGCAAAATATTTGAAAAATTGCCAGATTTCGAATAATTCCAAGTCTAAATTAATAAAGGCATTGAGAAGAATGAAAGAATAAATAAATCAACAGTATGAGTGAATAATAGACTGAATAAGGGAAGCAAGATACTCACAGGTTTCTTGCAGCTTGAGAAGAAATCTGGATCAACGATTGGATCACTGAGATAAGATCGATTGACGTTAGATCGCAATCCTTTCGGTGGTTCATTTGTAAGTTTTACTCCATTTTGAAGTACTGAGACTGGGAAATGCGGCGATGGATAACTTGTCAGCCATAATCTGAAGTCTGGATGAGTCGAATCTGGATTCAATTCCTGTAGAAAAAAGATGGACAAAATCGATCAACGTTGATGTATAACTAAGCATTCAGAGGGAAAAAGTAATACTAAAATCACTCCTATTGCCTGTTATAGAGACGAAGAAACACTGTCTACTGAGTTACCAAACGTGATGTATCGTCGTTTTAAAACCTCTTCGTTCTTGAGATGTTATTTTAAAAACATTGTCTAATGGACAAAAATTGATTCTAGAAAAGTTGTACTGCATTCTCAGGGAAAAGCCTTAAATAATATTTTGGCATTTTTATGACCGATCTACCTTTGAATAGTGGCAAATGGCAAGACACTATTTTCAGATCCAGCTTTGTTTCTAACGTGGCTGCTAATATCACGAAGAAGCTCAAGTATCTTTCAAGGATCAGGATTATTCAAAATAAAAGAAATAAAGCACATGGGTTAGAAAATCAAAACACTATTTCCTCCAAAATATAAATATGGGCCAGAATGAAATTTTCGGACCCGAAGTCTGTAATTCTTAGCCCAGTGGAGTAAAACAATTAACATCTTTGGGACGAATTTGGTCTTTGACACAACTTTTGTCAAATTATTTTTAACAAAAGAAATACATACGGAGGCTATGTGCAGCCTTTTCATCCATGAGCATGATGCCACTCAACCGATAAAAAATGCGTATGAACATACCTCGCAAATCTTTTCCAATGTTGACATCCAAGATACGGCAAGATGGCAGTTCTGAAGTACTACCCATGTACCTTCTCGAACTCCTTTCTCAATCATCTTGAGAGCAATCGGACCTTGGCCTTGTCCAAGAGACAAAGAGCTTAACTTTGAACCACTGAAACCCTATGGGAGAACGAAACTCGGTTTCGCGTTTGAATATTTCGTTATTTGTTACCAATAAACATAGACAAGCACATTCCTGAAAGGCATTCTTTCATCAAATTTGCATCAAATCCATACCGATTTTATGGGATTTTCGAAAAATGAAAGTGTACGAGATGATTCGATTGACTTGCCCTACGATCCATACAATAAATTCTCATTCTAATTATCCAAATGCGATCATACTGCAAAAGTCCGTGTTGTAATTACTGAAATTACTGTAAATACTGCCTTTCATTCGGAATACAAGTTCAAGGTGATGAGGTTCACTTTGTTATGATCTGCCCACACTTTCAAGAGGATAGGAAATGTCTCGAAACCAAAATTGCAAATGGATACCCAAATGTCATCCAACTCAGTGTGTGGAATAAATCTATCTGGTCACTGATTCAAGAGGACAAGCACTGTTTGAATTTGGTAACAAATTGTTTGTTAAAATGTTTCAAACTGAAATCTGAATCTCGCTTGCAATAAACGTGTACCGTTTAATCTGATTTAATGTCTATTGCCATAATTGACATCGTGTAAATTAGATTACCGGTATCATGTAGGACATCTTGTTTTTGTTTTGTTTTGTAACTAATTTCAAATTGTAGTAACTTAGTTTGATGTTATAGTTATGTTAGACCCCATTTGAATATAAAAAGCAATTCCTTTGCATTCCTTTCGATTACCTTGCATTGCATGCTTTTGTCTTATGAAAGAGCTGGAATTACATTGAACAGAACTGAAGTAAACTTGAGAGTTAGCATTGTTTTGAAGGTCATTTTGTTAGAAAATAAATCTATGAAGCATTTTCAACAGATCAATCATCAAAGGGAATCGACATAGGTATATCGAGCAGCAGTTGTAAATAGGCTAAGAAAATGCCAACACGCTCATTGTTTCTACCCACACAATGCAACGGCACGTACCGAGATCATCAAATAAAATAGGCCATTTTTAGATGATGGCCCGGGCCAGTCGATTCCATTTAGCGTTTCCTAAATTACATAAGGGCAAAATCTGATTCCCCAAATGGCCCATCTTAGACTTCTGGAAAAGAATGAAAATGCTGCAAAGATACCTGATCATCTGCAAATTTGAGTAAAGCAACCATTGGATCAGAGCCAGGTGACAAGACAAAGATGATTGGTGCTGTGCTGCTGGAATCATTGAATGATTTCGCCAGATCGAAAGGAGGTGGTTCGATATAACGCTTTCCAAACTTCGCTGTTACGAAGTCTTGAACTGCTGGAACAATCTAAAATGCGAGGATACAATGTAACAGTATATTTGTGGGGTGAGTGGCCGAGCAGCTTATACTGTTTCCGTTAGGTGACTGAAGTTAAGCTCGGTCGAGTGAGGTCAAACTCCGGATGGGTGACCTCTCAGAGGCCTGACCTCGCAACTCATCTCATCGTCCTTAGGAAGGGATGTTAAACCAGGCGTCCCATGCCTGGATGCGGCATGCATAGTGGACTTAAATTTGCTTTAAATAGCTAGAAATACTTCCAGCCCACTTAAAATACCAAAATTACTGAAAAAAGAAAGCCTCTGAAGGCATAAGTCTTTCTCAACATATACCAGCGTGAGTCAGAAGAATGTTTAGACGTTTGCAAGCTACAGAAATTCGAGAGCCTCTGGCTTTCAAATTATTCAATTGATTCCTATAAAGGGTAACATTTCAGCAGCTAACATAAGAATTTTCAGTTTGTCAAAACTGGCCTTATTTTTCTCAAATTAAAATTGATTCTATTTTTCACTTCAAATCCCTGAAAACAGGCCTAATATTTCATATCAGATTTGATAACAAGCCACCTCTACAGCTATCACAGTCAAACAGTATCTGTGTATCTTATTGCTCAAACATTTACTAGGTATTTACAGAGGTGAGGTATATACAGGTATATACAGAGCATACAGAGGCTAATATATATTTCTGTGCACTTTGGACTGTCATTCGCCCTTTCATCTATTTTCTATCATAACAAATGCCAGTTGCCAGTCAGTGGAATTTTCCGACCGCGCGGAAATTCTATTGTGAAAACGTCTCTTTGTGATTGAGTAGGGGTTTAGGGTGTGGTGGCTTTTGACTGGGTGGGGTTTTGCCCGCTTGCTTGGAAAATTCCACCGACTGGGAACTGGCCTTAATGTTGAATTGGTAGCAAATTTGATCAAGGAAATTAGGCCTGTGTGGAAGGATTTTGAGCTGAGAACATTTTCGTAAAATAGCTTGTAACTTAACAACTATACAAACATGCCATCATGGCAAAGTAAATTTTTGTATGTAAGTTAACACATCAGCTTTACAAATATTATCAGTATGAAGGATAGTTTAAGGCTACAGGCTTCCGAAAGTCTAAATATATTTCTGACTCTGTATCAAATGGGATTTGCGATAAAATAAAATGTCGGGAAAACCTCCTTGATTGTCTTGATTCAAACTGCTTGATTCATGGCTTTCCACATCTAACATATATATTCAAGAGGGTTTGTTCAGATGTATATGGTAAGACAAGAGGAAAAGCTTTTTAACTTTCAACATAATACAAAATCAGAAACGATTAGAGACGATGCTACTTAAAGGGGCTCCGTCGCCAAACTGTAAACAAATCTGTAAATACCGCACGTGTCCGTTGTTGTCAATTGTTTTCTGCAGTTTGTTTGCCACCAAAAAGTGCTCGTTAAAAATCCACTTATATCCAAGCAATCGTAAAAGACCTGAATGTTTGGTTTTTTCCTCTGTAAAGTACAAAGATTTATCTTCAAAATTATGCTTTCATTTTCGAAAAAACAGGTAAACATCTGTGTGATCTTGCCTAACAAAAACTTGCAAATCACCGTTTCAACCGAAATTTGGAGACGGAGCCCCTTTAAGGGAATAGCGTCAGATTTTCGGGACTGTGAGGCCTGAAAGGGTTCCTCTCGCATCTCAACGAAGACTTGCTTTAAAGGGTGAAATGTTACCTTGTCAGGTCTGAGGCATCTCAGGATGAGTATCTTCTGAAATATTTCTAATTTTTCATTCCATTCACCAGGTAAATCTTCGTGTTGGGGTTCCTGTAGGCGAAAAATGATATAACTGAGCATATCGATGTAAAGTCAGAAATATTAGCTGCGGTTACATTGGGCGTTTTTGCTTGGTTGTATCAGTTCAAAACAACGAGATAAGGGACCTGTCATAAAGTATCTACTACCGGGGGGACGGAGGATATAGGCCACGGCCACCAAAAATTTTAAGTGCTTCCATAGAAAATATTTGCAGCTTTTTGAATGGGCCACGAAATTTTTTGAACAAATCTAACCAAACGTTTTCAATATAGACTTACGACGTGATTCCTTGTATTCGTTCAATATTTTTAATCTGATATTTTATTTTCTCTCATATAAGGACTCACTTCCAATCAGATTCTAAACAGGGACTAAATAATATTTAAGTCGAATGCCTCGTTCTGCATGCTTTTCAAATCGAATGCCTCGAAATCAAAATCCTATCGCAAACCGGGGGTAAAAACGTAAAAACCAAAGCCAAAAGCTGGTTGGCAACTTTCAAATCGAGGCAGAAAATGGCGGATGGCAGCTATTCCGAAGCTTTCGAAGCAAGTTTCAATTCAGCCAGATAAACAAACAGATTGATTCACCCAGCTTGGAGACTGATTGAATTTGTACAGCGGACATCAATATTTTCTGAGGTAATGTTGTTGAATTTTTATGTTTCAATCTGCTTTTCTGCTGATCGTTCTTTCTGCACTTTTTAAAGGCACTATTTCAAACCAGTGAAAACTACGATTCCAGAAGATGCTTTGATTGACTATATGCTTTGATATTAGCAAGTCATTAATAATAATAATAAAAGCACTTATATTGCGCCATATATCCGCAGGGCTCATAGGCGCATTACAATCAAAAACACTAAGACTAATTAAAATATGATTAAAAATACAAAAGCTTACAATGTTTCATTAAAAATCCAAGTTAAACAATTCATTCAATAAAATACTGTTCAAATAAATGGGTCTTCAAACGAGATTTAAAAGTTTCAACTGTGTTACAAGCCCTAACCGAATAGGGGAGTCTGTTCCAAAGGAAGGGGGCAACATTTACAAAAGCACGATCACCAGCCGTTGCTTATCTGGTCTTCCCTACTTCTAGTAGTAGTTCATCACATGCAGATCTAGTGCAACGAGAAGCCTTACGCAATTTCAATAATTCTTTAAGATATTTTGGTGCTAGATCTTTTAAACATTTAAAGGTTAACATTAGTATTTTGTATTGTATTCTACTTGTGACAGGCAACCAATGAAGTTGCTTCAACACCGGTGTTATGTGACAGCGTTTGCGTTCGCCCGTTAACATTCTTGCAGCAGCATTCTGGATCTTCTGCAGCTTTTGTAATTCGCATGATGGTAATCCATATAACAAAGAATTGTTACAGTCAAGTCTTGACATGACAAAGGCGTGAATAGCTTTCTCCGCAGTCATTCTTATTTCTTTATCTTCTTTTCTGCAGGGCGAAAAGATGATGATGAACCTCCCAGCCCTACCACATTATGACACCAACCATTGCAACTAGGATTCGATTTGAGCTGTCAACCATCTTCAGTGTTTTGCAAGAATGTTATAACTGGTTAAGTCAAAGTAATGGTTTCGAAGGCTGCTGGTTTGGCTGGCAGATGTCTTTTTAAAGTTTTTAAAGATCATGGATTCTGGATCCGTTGTGACTCTGGATTGAAGCAAATCTCTTGACAAAGACGTATTGTCCAAGAGGAAATCAATACTGATAAAAACTGGTGCAGGCCAAGATATAATCTGTTGTGATAACCTTGACATGGCCTGTATAATTGTGTAGCTAAAAGTGCTGAGGGGTGTATCTGCATCTTTAGCGTACCTAATTGGATTTTGATTTGCTTGCAATACACGTATTTTTGTTAGAAACTAAGAATTTAGGCCAGTACTGAAAGTTTCTTAAAATTATCAGATTTTGAGTACTCAGAGTTTCCTATGAGTTCCTTAGAGGTTCCATAACAATCTTCATGTTCCTCGCCTGTGTGCCCTTGTGAACATTTCAAAACAAGGTTTTTGAAGCCTGTCCAATATCTAGACATTACACATAAGTACCTTATGAGTAATATGATACAGTAAATAAATGAAGTATAAGTAAAAATATGTCAAGGATTTCCTTTATCAAAATAAATAGTTTCTTAACTTATATTTTCCCAGTACTGGAGTTTGTTAACTTTTGGGGATCTGAAAGTTGAGTTTCTTATGGACAGCTTCTTATGAAAAAAATATGTCAGTGATAGCTGATGTAAATGATATTTCGTTGATAACCAAAGCATCACTATACTGAGTTATTGCAGAGTATTTAATTGTTTGTAAGCCTTTGTGACACTGCAGTCAGCACCTCTCTCCTGAAAGTGTTAGCTTTATTTGTTTTTGCCAGACTTTTTCATTAGTAGTGCATTTCCTCTGGTTGCATGATTATTGTATCTTTTGTTAGAAACTGTTGCACATAACCTGTTTACAAGAAACTAAGAATCTGAGGCAGTGCCTGTCCCCTGATAAACATTTAAAAACAAAGTTTTGAAGCCTTTCGAATGTTTAGACATTCAGGGATGTTAGGAAGCGTCTCAAACTTTGGGGGGGACATGACACTTTAGGGCACTTTTTCATGAAGCTAAAGGGGCAATTCCTGAAAATGAAAAGGAGAGCACTTTGTTTATTGCAAAATCTGAGGGGGCACGTGCCCCCAGCTCCTATGCATCTGTAGACATTACTCAAGTACCTTCTAAGTAATATGATACAAGAGAAAGTTAAAATAAAGTAAGACTACTGTCTGCCAAGGTTTTACATCATTGAAATATATAGTTTCTCATATCATAAGAAATTATTTATTAGTTAAACTGTATATCTGCCCAATACTGGAGTTTCTTAATTTTTGGCAATCTATGATGATGAGTTTCTTATGGGCCCTTGTGAGGACTACAGTATGTGCAGGCAACACCTTATAACTCATGAAAATTCTTATTTCAAAAATGATTATAATATGCACTTGAAGGCATTTGGCTTTCTCAGTGAGAACTCAGATACAAAAGGATAATGACAGGTCTGTCTCAGATGCCTGCCTAAGTTTGATATTTGCTGTGAAATCAATGCCAAACGTAAAATCATATTGAGCCATGCCTTGATCAAAAGGTTCAAAGGGGGCTTCATCTCTCATAAGGGGTGACGGCCCTTACTATACTGTACAACTGTCATCCCTAGTGTAGAGTTTAATTTTTGAAACAACACCAAAAAATATCAAAAACCTGGTAATGTTTCAATAGTATCATATTTTCTACCATACCGGATGTCCAAAAACAAAAAAAATATGCAACATCATTAGAAATTTCCAATACAAGCTGTTTGAAACTCATAGTCAAATAATTATATATTTAAATCTGAGATGATTATACTTAACGTTTGATATATTTTCTAGTACTCTTGATAACTTTAAATGTCTATAAATAAACAATGGGCTTGCACTATCAGAACGAGTTAGTACATATGACATAGAAGAATACTGTATGTTTCCTTATCCGGGTTTCCACATTTAAGCATGCTGGAAAGTTGTCTATTTACAGTAAAATCATAGCTGCCAGCATCAGAATGCATGAAAAAATCTGCAGTTTCACAGGATTACTGACAAACGCGAAAATGTATGTAAGGCTCTGTAGCAAAGAGATCTTTGCTGTGTGTGAGGTACCAGGTCTCAAAGTTCTTCATATATAATCGAGTCTCTAATCATGTAGAAAAAGCAATGAACCTTACAAACACTTGAGATGCATCACTCTGCTTTGCTAGAAACCTTTGTGAAAATGTCTGCACTGTTTAATGCAAAATCAACTTGTATTTGTGTGTTTGTAAGCAAATTTTCCCAAGATTGCCAAAATCAGAGAGTTATAGCTCAAAAAGTTGTAGTTCAAAGAGCACAGCACTCTACAAACTTTATGTATGATCTGTAAACAAATTTGTCTACATTTCTTTTAAAGTGACAGCTTGGTATACTGTATTGCACTTGTGGTGCATGCCCATAAATTTAACATTTGAAAGCTTTGCTGATGCGTAACCTGAAAAAATTTCCTGCCTGACACCCAAGTAACAATGGGGTTTTTTAATCAATGTAAAATATAAAAATGTTGCTCAATTGAAAATGTTGCTGAAATAAAATATAAAAGAAGGTTCTGTTTCCACCATTTATAAGGGAACCATTTATTGACTTGTACCTCCAGATTTCTTTGCTCATCTCAGGGAACTTGAAATGAACTTGAAAGGCGTGGTTTCATAAAAATGTTCTCGCTTTGCTCACTGTTGGCATACTGATAGTATTTGCCCCCCTAGCATTTCTTCCCTGGTACCATCTCTGTTGATACTCACAGAAGAAAAATTAAGACACAGCAGATATAGCAGCTTTCTTTAGGAGATTCCGGGTTATATGTAGCATGATAAGTAATAGTTGATATCAATAGTAGGTAGCAGTTTGTTACTTGCAGAGATAAGATTTCATTTGCTGATAAAATCATGTTTCACATGTCTAGTCATCACATTTCTAGCCATGTAGCATAGTAAGTAACAGTCAATATCAATAGTAGGTAGAAGTTTGTAACTTGCAGAGATAAGGAAATGTTTCATGTGCTGATAAAATCATTTTAAAAACATTTCTAGTCATCTATGAACTCCTGAACCTCTGTGAAACTGATTAGAAGTGTTCTAACATTGGTTGGCTTCCTCTTGGCATGGTAAGTTTGTAAGTTGCAGGTCATAGCATATACAACTCATCAGCCAGCCAACCTACAGTATCTATCTTTGCACACTCGTTTTATCCTCAATGCAGGGAAAGGGCTGCCACCATTTTTGGGTGCTGTCATGGGCTGAGAGCCTTGAGGATAGACTGCCCTCCTCAAATGGTGTCCTTCGGTGGTATTTTCAGTTGCAGAGTTTGATGTAGAAATCTGGCCTGACATCTAGAGGTCCACCATCTCTTCCCTCCTAAAAAATTGATAAAAAAAGAACATTCACTACTTTAACACTCTTTGTCTTTTAAAAGTGGGCAATGTTTCCCAATTAGGAAACCATCGCCTGTTGGGAAACGGTTTCCCACTTTAGGAAACAAAATATAAAACTGTATCAGTGCAGCAAACGGTACGTAAGACAATATAAAATGCTTTTTTAATATTTGGATTCAGCATGTGAAAATACACAAACTCACTACAAGAAATGTTGTTCTAGTTATGTTGCCCAATTGGGAATGGGCAACAACTTTCAGTTGAATTTCAATGAATTTGGATAGTGTTGCCCGATCGGGCAAACATTTCCCATTTGGGAAGGAGTGCCGAGCTCAGCTGTTCACAAAGATTGTGACTTCTGAAGGGTTTTACTAAGGATTAGTGTAGCAACAGACAAGTACGATTTTGCATTTAGCGCTTGAAGAAAAGCGATTATGAACAAATAATGTCAACAAAGTCAACATTCATTCATATGTAAATTCTATGTATTGTATGGGCCTGGGCCTACCTCAGAATAATGTTGTCTTGTCATGGGATTCAAACTCCAAGCATCCGAGCTGTGTGTCAACCTCTACCACTGTAAATGAACAAACATCCTGCATGCTTCATTGCAATACCACGAACCGTAGTCTATGTTTTCCAGGACAGGATTCTAGCGTTGATAAGCATCGTACTTCGACTCCACAGCTTCGAGCATCTCCATGTTGGCTGGCCGTTTTCGTCAATCAATGAAATCAATGAAGTCAAACGGAAATACCTACGCGACCCCCAGGATACATTTGTTAAACATTTAGGTTCAGGACATTAGACGGTGCATACATGCAGGAAATACGCTAAGAAGGAGCATTTTTATCCAATGAGAATGCTGGATTCTGTGAGGATTCCGTGGGGATTCCGTAAGGATTGTGTCATGTGATTGATATCTAAGATATGATTGGGTCCGCGGGAAAAGCCGCGGTAATCCTGAAATTAGTCCCTATTTTTGATGCGTTTGGTCATAAGTCTCAGTATGAGCGATACCATCCAATTCAATATGAGCGATGCTGAGACTTATGTAATGAGTATAAAAAAGGGCAAAACAAGATCCCGATCTATATTTCAGCGTTGCTTCATAGAATAACCCAATCGCAGCCTTGCGTAGCTGTCACATGATACATCACATCACTGTGCGTCAGGGGGTCGTTGTACCATTATATTGCCGTGCTTTCTGGTGACAAAAATAAATTGCAAGAAATGAAGCAGTTCACATCATAACAGGAAAATACATTAGTGTGACCGCAGCCATGGTTTCTTTGAAAATCCAGCAGGTTGATCTGCCATTAATGCCATGATATTCAAAAGTTTATAAAACCAGGACGGCAACGCCAGCCAGAACGTCAGTTTGTATCCGGCAAACAAAGTATTGTTCCCTATAAGTTACCGTTTGCATATCGTTCAAAACGATAAGACGAAACCTCTCTTTCAAATGCCTGAGTACCATCTTTTCCATTAAAAAACTAACATTTGAAATGAAAGAATTTTGCTTCGCAAGCCTAGATCTGAAGTACAAAACGACAAAAATGGAATTTCAAAGTTGTGCAATTGAGAAGAACAGCTTCATAGTCTATCTAGTGAAGCGAATTCACACGAAGAATGAAGAACCCTTGTAACAGGAATTTCTCAAACAAAGGGAACACTGCGTTGTATTTGCAGTGCAGTTGCCGCTGTGGTTTCATGAACTCCGATTATCGGTATAGTTTTCAGTTGTAATATTCTTTCCTGTTCATCAAATATAAACTTTTTAGTAGTCTTCTAATTCGTTACATAAGCAGGGTCTGGTAGGGAGTTCATTTCAGGGAGTTTATGAAACGACGAGGCCGACTGCAATGGCAACGAAATATTGCTTTTGTTTCAGAGCATCAGCTTAAATAGATTAGTTGTTTTTCCCTTGAGAGACTGTGGAGTTTTAAATTGCACAACTTGGACATCCCATTTCTGTCATTCCGCACTTTAGATCTACACCTCCGAGGTACAACTCACTCTTTTTCTAAATGCTACTCTTCAAGGCAAGAATGATGGCTCTCAAGCATTTAATTGAAGAAAGAGGTTTCGTCTTTGCCTCTGGAATATTGTGTGAAGGTCAACGTATAGACATACTATAGTTGCAGGATACAAGATGACATCTTGGCTGGAGTTACCGTCTTGCTCTGGAGTTACTCGCTGATACTGTTTACAAGTTATACAGAAAGACACTCACATTGCTATCGTATATGTTCTGCCAACCATCCAAATGAGAGGAGAATT
This sequence comes from Aurelia coerulea, assembly GCA_039566865.1. Taxonomy (NCBI): domain Eukaryota; kingdom Metazoa; phylum Cnidaria; class Scyphozoa; order Semaeostomeae; family Ulmaridae; genus Aurelia; species Aurelia coerulea. The sequence goes on along the minus strand of CM076958.1, from coordinate 14,623,748 downwards.
TCCTGCGAAGCCCTTTAAATCTAAATGGAAAAGTAAATAATCAGTCAAATGTTAATTAGCCATCATCAACTCAATACTATTATCAACTCCAATTGATATCCATTGGTTTTATCGTCCTTGTAGTACCATTTTTCAAAGAATATATACATTTTTCTGACTCACCAAGTACCGGGTGTCCCAAAAAAAAGTACTCCGGTTTAAAAAATCACCAAAAATCAATTATCAAACCTTTGATAAAATTTTCTTTTTCACTTGTTTTGTCAAGGACCCAAAAATATTTCTAGATTGTAAAAGTTTTGCTTTTGATACAACAAGATAGAAAAATTCCAGGTTGAAAAACCTTATTTTGAGCTATAGTTTTTAAGCAAAATACTCAATCGTGCCTAAGAGTCAAAATTTTCAGATTTTATAACATCATTTAAGTCTCTAAGGATAGTGTGCATTTCTTTCTTTCATTCATGACCAAATTAGAAGCTTTCCATGCACAAAAATTTGATCTGGCAATCACCAGTGATTTTTTGCAGTATGATTCAAAACCAGGTAACTCCAAAAAGAGCTAAATTTGCTAACTTTTAAACCAATTACAAATTTGGTATATCTGGGAAAATAATTTGGTCCTTGATCTACTTGACAAAAAAAGAAAATTTAAGATCAGTTGTGTAAGGAAATTTTGGTGATTTTTCAAACGGGAGTACTTTTTTTTGGGACACCCGGTAGAATGTAACTAAGAAGGCAAAACCTTCACATAGTTTTCCTCACAGAAGAGTACTCCTGCATTCTTAAAAGTTAAACGCATTTGGTAGACAACATTACCTTGGCAGTTCATCGAGCCTGCAAATTTCATCCCATGATTGCTTAGGAAGCCAGCTAGCAGGATTTGTATGTGGATTATCAAGACCAACACCACCAGTTAACAAGAATCTCCATTCTATTTCTTCAATATCTTTATCATATTTGAGGAGATTTACACACAGCAATAATGAGAACAGCAACTGCAAAAAATAAAGCAATTTAAAGCAGTGGCGGATACAATTGGGGCGAGGGGGTGCGTTGCGCTCTAATGTCGAGGAAAAAAATCATGCATATTTTGTTTGAAAATAAAATGTGTGTAAATACTTTTTTATATTTTTCTATTTATTTCTACATTTCTTCCATTCATATTTAGCTTTTTTATATATCTATATTGCATTAAAATCTACCACGGGGGGGGGGGGGGGGGGAAGAAGGAATGTTTACATGAAAATAAAAACTTACACATAAGTACTGCAAACGATTAAATACTACAAATGAAAGAAAATTTACGAAAAGGGACTTGGAAGTTTTGTCATGTGTAACTAAGTTTGCAATATTCTCAATCAAACCGACCGGTTTTTTTAGTGCAAGCACAGGGGGTCCAGGAGTTTCTGTAAAGAATGTAATTTTGCTTTCTTTAGTTCCCTGTGATCCGGATTATGAAAACAACAGCTGTGTAATTTGATACCGATTACACCATCATTGTTGTCGGCCTGCTATTGTTACAGTAGAAAAACTTTTGTTATGTCAGAGCTCTTATCTCATTGGCTGCGATTTGAACTCACGGGACCGGAACGGGACTGTATCGAATTACACAGCTGTTGCTTTCATAATCCGGATCACAGGGAACCAAAGAAACCAAAACTACAGTCTTTACTGATACTCCTGGACCCCCTGTGGTGCAAGGTCAATTTGAGTATATTTCTGTCAAGGTCATCAGAAAGATCTTTATCACCACAAAACAAAAGCTTCATAGAATGTCGTTTGAAAGATTTGTGTAACTAACAAAGCTATTCAACATAAACCATAGCTTAACCCCCCCCCCCCCCAATATTTAGTAAAGTGTCCATCACTGGTTTAAAATATAAATCGTCTATGTGCATTCGTACTTTTTGATTGCTCGAGCTGCAAAGCAAAGAAGAAACGAACTTAAAAAAATTGTTTCAACTCTTCCTATATGATACATCATCTTCATATTGCAAAGGTATCTGCAGCACAATAAGATTAATACGGTTTACCACAGCCTTACCTTGTCCTTTTCAAACAAAGATCTGCAAACGTTGCAATAAAGCGAATAGGTACAATGATCCTTTAGATTTTTCAACCTATGAAAATGAAAATAATGGTATTGTAACTAACAGTGATTCCAGCTTTTAGGACTCAGAATGATTTGAGGAAATTACCACGCATCAAAGGTTTAACGATTTCGAGTTCATTGATTTCTCTCTCCCAAGGTGGGAAAAACTTAATAAGCAGGAGCAAATTTTAAAAATTAGAGTGCTATTTTCAGCAGCTTTTAATCAATTTAGCCTAAGCTGAGGAAAATTTTTGCTCAAAATGAAACTAATTAGCAACGGGGTCCTAAAAAAGCTTGAGAGTGGGAAAATGTCTTGAAATCTAATAAACGGGAGGGACGCCTATATGGCACCTAAGAGTACTAAAATGAGTTCACTGTATAATCAAGAGATACTGAAAAAGTTATCAAATCAAAATTGTGAAAATGTCTTAATAACTTAGACCAGATCTTTAAGTATTGTAAAATTCTTCATTTACCAAACTCCCTGCAGTAACTACGAAGCTACATCAAAAACAACCAGATACCTTTGATCAATATCGTCTGATTTCTCTGAATTGTCGATGGAACTGACAAACAGATTGATAAACCAAGCCAATGAGTATTGGTACATAGGCTCAATATTAGCAAGGTCAGCAATCGAGAAAAACAACACAGTTGAATGTATTGCAATTGGAGTGTAACGCATACGGGTTTCATCAATCTTTGCTTCAGTTTCTTCTGCAACAGCCTGAGAACAAAATCGAAGTTTATGTAAGCATAACATAAAAGATGAACACTTCGAAATAGTCCTTCACTTCTCTCGAAGAAATGTTATTCCATGCATATGATAAAAATTATGTTGTCGACGATTTCAAACGAACGAGTGGAGAATCATATGGTCTATCCAGAATCGTTGTTCAGCATAACATTGTTTTGATCAATATCCTAAAATTTCAACATCTGTATCAACTGTTTACAATAACACTCTGTGAGAGTCTCGTCACCAACAGACAAAAAATTGGCTTAGGTTTGTTTTACCCACTACAAGTCATGTGACCATACTCTTGGAAAGTCTTTATATTACTACTTTTTGCATTCATCATGGTACAAGTTTTTATGGCACGAAATATGTTAAAGGAATCAAAGATGTCCTATTAAGACATTGATCACTTGACTTGAAGTGTTTGTAAACAAATCTTAGCCGATTTTGTCTATGGGCGATGTTAAAAATCATGTCTCTTATTGAGGCCTCAAATTTAACATTAGAAAAATAATTACTAAGAAACAATCTTGTTCAACTTTCCTTATTCTTTTGACTTCTTATCAAATCTTCATTCTCGAGAAATATTTCGGTCTGTCATACGTTAAGCAAAGAAGTTAAATATTTCATCAAGCCCACCTGTTTTTCAGCAATTTCATTTGACAATGTCTTTGACGATGACAAAACTTGAATTGCAGTTTCATCCTCTAAAATATTTCCTTCTGACGATGAAAGTACTTCGAGAATCTTATCCTCAATTTCTTTCAGCTGTCGTTTATTTTCAGCACTTTGTAAAATCAGTGCATTCTTTTCTTCTTCAAGTTCAGGCCTTTCTCTTGCAACGACGATTCCAAGAAGTTGGTCTTCTAACCCTTCTGGTGTGATCATGAAGTTCAAGAGAGTCACCTGAACGGAAAATGAAAATGAATAAAATATCTATCATTTCGTCTCACTGGATGGTTAGCCTTAACTTGAATAGCAATTTCAGGGATACTTTAAACCCAATGTGCCCTACCAACTTGTTAGATAACTTGTCAGTATTATGGTTAAAGAAGGAAGGATTTCAGACTTGAAACAGATTATTGAGTCAAGAGGAATAACACAGTCAAAGAGTCTCCTACTCTTTTGAGTGAGGATGCAGAACACTTTTTGTTGCTCTGCCCTTCTTTTGAAGTACCACGTAGAGATCTTCTCGCTGGAGTTTCTGCTTTATTACGACCACTTGGACATACAAATCTTTACGAATTTCTAATGCAGATTTTATTGTAAGGTGATAAAGATTTTCCCGATCGTATCAATAAAGATATACTTTTGTTAACCCTCTGCTATATCCATAAAACTGGTCGGTTTGATTAGAAATCTAAAACTCGGTTGCAAGTCATATAACCACCTTGTCCCTTTTAATTAACTGTTCACTCTTTTTTGTTGTAGTTACGTGTAGTTTTATGCCTGTTTTCAATTGTTTTTTATATTTAATGGTCACGTGGGTAGACATAGTTGTTCCTCCACGTGGTCTTGTCCTCGTAGTAGAGTAGAGTAGCTTATAAGTAGAGTAATTCAGTAAATATGTATTGTAAATTTTTAGCAGGATGTTTGAGGAAAAAGTTGTATCATCTCCATCACAAACGTTTATTTTTTGAAAACTTGTTAGATAACTTGTCAGTATTATGTTATATTAATGTTATATTATATTATGTCAGTTAAAGAAGGAAGGATTTCAGACTTGAAACAGATTATGGAGTCAAGAGGAATAACACAACCAACGAGTCTCCTACCGGGTGTCCCAAAAAAAACGCAACGGATTTGATAGGGACTAGCGACAAGAACTTAGGTCCAATAAATCCAAAATAATTGTGGATATACTCCTCGATAGCTAACTTGAAGATAAGTACCTTGTTTGTTGATATTGGTGCATGGAGAGTTGGAATATCAATCTTGAAAGTCCAAATTTGCTTCCATCTCCAAACCAGAGGTTTCGGGTTTTGGCCTAACTGAAAACGCTCTTGAGGAATCTCCTCAGTCATACGCAAAGTGTAGTTGTGTGAGCATGCTAAGGCACACATGTTTAAGTGCACATTTCAATTGAAATTTGAAAGATAAAAATTGACAAACATAACAATGCCGAAGGGAAAATTCACAAAGGAATATGCTTCTTCAATCATAATGCACCTGCAAAAGAGCCAAGCACGAATGAGCATTTTTAAGGATCTTATCCATGGATAATTTTCCCTTGGGTATATTTGAGTTATTGTTTCGTAATAATTTGAAGAAAGTTTATACAAAATGCATTTCATTACAGTCATGAAGATTGCAAGAACTAATTCATTTTTCACACCCAAGCAAACTATTTCGCGGATAACTTTCTTTTATGAGACAGATGCAATGCTAACTTTTCGAAACTTTAGAAGCATAAAAAAGATGTCTTTTTCAGGACAAAATTGATGAATTTGATTGAACTTCTATTCAAATCTTTTCCTCGGCATGAGGCTTTATTCTGTTATTTCACAGTAATTCAGGAGCTTCCCCAAAATAGCGCGTTTGCAGTTTAGGCTGAAAGCCACAAGCTCTGGTTTGGAGGTTCAGGCAAATTTGAACTTTCAAGATTAATATCCCAACTCTCCATGCACCAATATCATCAAACAAGGTATCTATCTTCAAGTTAGCTATCGAGGATTATATGAAAAATTATTTTGGATTGATTGGACCTAAATTTTTGTCGCTAGTCCCGATCAAATCTGTTGCGTTTTTTTGGGACACCCGGTACTCTTTTTGACTGAAATGTTTTCGTTTTCCAGAGAAACCCCTGAAATCCTGTAGGAGTTCCTTTGATCCCATGTAACCCGGGTATGCGTTTTGAGGATAAATTCACCTCTCGGATGAAGAAAGATACACATGGCACGAAAACAAGAAGAAGCAATCTTTCCAATGAATTCAAAGTGGATCGTGTTATTCGAGGTGAGAGTAAACATGTATCAAAACAATAATTGTTCATAGCACTGTGTATAAATTAATGGACAAGGCATAAAATCTTACCTTGACAGAAGTTTCTGGTGGGTAATGTGGATTTCTCAATTTTGTTGTCATGTAGAACCTAAAAGAATACAAAAGACCTTTCTGAAATCTGGGTCAAACATTAGTAGTATGGAACAAGGCCTTAAAATCAATCAGAACAAATAGTCCCATCAGCAAAATAAACAATAATACAACAAACTAAAAGGTTATGTATGATCTAAGGCTAGTAAATAAAGCATAAGGCTGAAGAAAAAATTATACCTGAAATCTTTGGAATACTCAATGGTGCTATCACCAAGCCTGATGCAAATTGATCCACCTTGTTTGAAGACTTGCTTGAGAAGTAACGGCTCAAGAATCGGATCAATTTCCTCGTTTATATTCTCGAGAAGGACCTATAAAGATACGAAATTGAATCACTAAAAGGCAAGCGAGTTCTTTGGATGATTACAGAATCTTCCTTCACAATTCTTAGTCCGTAAAGCTACATAGAGTCGCTGGGGTAAGGGACAAGATTGGAACGACAGTTTCTCATCCTATTCAAGAACGAGCAAACGAGGTCTAAAGTGGCCTAAGGTAGGCGATTTTCGATATAAATTTAAATGTAATGGGCAAATGATAATGAAATATCATTTATTGCCAGTTTGGAGGGAAGAGATGCAAAAAATATCTACATATGGGTTTCTTTTGACGACAGGGCGTGTCCTCTGGTACGACTGTGCCTCTGCTGCATTCTTCACTTCCATCATCCCCAATTACAACAAAAGATGCATTCAAAGGCATTAAATTGGGCATCAATATAAAAATATAACAGTTCTTGTACGCATTCTGGCGTTTTCTGCAGCGACAAGGAAGCTCCACAATAAAATTTGCACAACATTGGACAAAAAAACTGTCAATAATCAACGAAATTATCAATATCTCCGAGCACTTACAGGGGCACCGAATTGAATGCAGTTCTCTAAAGTTCTCGTGTAGTCTGGATCTGTAAGTTTGATGACATGCAAATTCTTTTTCTCCATATTTTTCACCCATTTATTTGCTTGTCCTTGAGGGTCGATCATAAGAGGCCATCGATTTGAATTGCTAAAAAAAAGCAAACGCGAGTTTAACATGAATTGTTGCAAAAAGCAGTGAGAACTCGAGAATAGTTTGAAGTGTTAAAGTTGCAAATTAGACTGTCTTAGAATTACTTTGCGTTTTCCTAGGAACAAAGGCGCAAGAAACCCAGGGGTGTGTGGCACAAACTGCGAGGACTTGAGCACACATATACCGAGTGTCCCAAAAAAGTAAACAGATTTGGTCGAGACTAGCGATGAAACTATAGCTTCAATCAATGGCTACTAATTCCACAACATGCCTCGACAGGTAGCTTGAAGATTGATACCTAGTTCGTCAATATTGGTGCTTTGAGTATGGAAATATTAATCGTGAAAGTCCAAACTTGCTTCCAATTCCAAACCAGCGCTGTGGCTATTTGGCCTAAGCAAACTTATGAAGCACACCAAAACTCAAAATGAAGATTAAAGAAAAATTAAAAATTGCACAATAGGTAAGCTCTAGCAAAAGAATATAAAATTATCTAATTTTTGCTCAAATTTCATCAATACTGTTGTTGATTTATTTGCTGTGCTTCTAGTTTTCTTAGGCCAAAAACGCCAGACTTCTGGTTTCAAGGACAGCAACTTTGGGCTTTTAATCAACATTCAAAACACCAATATCAACCAAAGAGTTATCTATGATGTTCAAGTTAATATAACTATCGAAGAGCATTTTGAAAAATGATTGATTAATGCTAAATTTTCATCGCTTGGCTCGACCAAATCCGTTTACTTCCTTAGGGCACCGAGTACGTTCTCCTGAAATTGTACATTTTTGGCTAGATATAGGACAGTTCAAGGGTAGTAATTTTAATTTAAATTCTACTCAATTCAAGGTTTAAATTAAAAATAAAAGCCTTTCTTTCTCGTTGGAAAAGCGACCCCTGAGACTGAAAAGGTAAAATTCTTCCCAAAATTTTGAACTGGATTAACATGTTTCGAAAGTAAGTTACTTAAAGTGTTTTCCATACAATTAGATCCGACAAAGAACAACGGGGAACATAATCATTGCACTTATTGATTGCTTGCATGTATGTATGCTTAACTTACCCAACAATGATTCCATTTTCAATCGAAAAATTATCCGTAGGCAAGCCAGCAATATTCCAATCTCTGATCTTAACTGGGTCTCCAAGAGTACTTGTTAAAGAAACTTCCTCTGAACACAAAACATCAAATTTGCTGCAGTCTTTCACCCATTGTACAGCTTGTTCCTACAAAACATGCACAAAATGGTAAATTCAGACAGTTCGTGTGCACGAAGTTTCGTTGGTTGTCGAATTTAGGGCTAGTTGAGTTAGATACCTGGTCCACATTGCAACAAACTTTTATGGAAATATAACAAGAACCTTAGCTTAAGCATGAAACAATTAAAGTTATTCAGACGCCAGGTTTACGTGAAACTTTCATCTTTAAAACATCCACCATCCATGCAAAAAACACTATTTTGTATGCAAAATCAAAAATAAGAATTGTTCTAGGGGTCTAGTTCTAGTTCTAGGTCTACTGCTACTGCACATTAAAAAAATCACGGAAAAGAGGATTATGTGTGAAGCTGAGAGTCTATCAAACATTCGCAAGGAAATCAACAGTATCTCCCAAATAAGACTGAGAGTCCAAGGCAAAAATATCTATCAAGGGTGGTCTTAAACTTATGGCAAAAGCTGTGGAGATAAGGCCCTCCATTACCTTTTTCCCTGAAGCAATATTCTTCGTGGAGTTTCGATATTTTGCGAACAAATCACAGAAATGAACTGTGCATAGATATATCTATAAAATTTCTAAACATTCGCAAGGCAAATGACATTACCTGTCGGTACGACGAAGTAAATGCCCCAAGGTATGCAACAACACCTGATGAAACCAAAACATCACCAGCTAGATTATCATAAAGAATGCCAAGTTCATCTGCGATTTTGCTCCAACGATCTTTCTCACCTCCAAGGCCACCGATCAACTGCTCAGCACGAACTAATTTCTTGCTGCATAGATCAACCTGTGATGGACAAAGGGCATCAAGCAAAACTGTATCATATTAGCATTTAGTTTAGGCTAGTACAGTGATGTACCGTAGCGAGAACCAAAGATCTTAGGGAGCACTGGGTAGACAAAACCAGAAAGGAAATTGTTACTGGCCAGTCGTACTACCGGGTGTCCCCAAATGATGTATCATTGTTTGATTGCTTGCATGTCCATAACCAATGAACCGATTTTCAAAAACTTTGTTTTATTTGATTGCCTAAAGGCTAAATTGTATATTAAGATGTTGATTGTGGTTTTACCACGGCGTTTTCATGTCGAAAACAAGATTGATAAACCAGCTCAAATTGAAGCCGTAGATGGCATGAGAAAGAAACGGCTATTTTTCCAGTCAACATTTTAGATGTGATGCAAAAGGCTGAACTCCTGTTCGTATTCTCTGAAAGCAGTATAAACTGAATTCGTATTCTCTGAACGAAATATATTCTCTGAACGACATATAAGTTCAGCTTTTTACATCACATCTAAAATATTGACTGGGAAAGTAGGCCGTTTCTTTTTCATGCCATTTAAAGCTTGAATTTGAGCAGGTGTGTCGATCTTCTTTTCACCATGAAGACATCGGCCTAAACCACAACCAACATCCTCGAATACAAGTTAACCTTTCGGCAATCGGATAAAATAAAGTTTTGGAAAATCGGTTCGTCGGTTATGGACATATAAGCAATCAAACGATAATACATCATTTTGGGACACCCGGTATATCGGCTTGAAATATTCGCTGTATAAAACTCAACCTTTCACAGCTCCATCAATTGGATAGTTACCAGCTCAAGTTGAGCGATTTCAACACGATGAATTGCCAAATTTCAGCCCTGGAACTGTTGTACAGTCAAAATACCAAATGCGGACGGGGGGGGGGGGGGGGGGATTTAAATCAATTCAATTCACTATCTTGAATCAATATTTTACCTGTTTCTCAAGATCTTCCTTCTTTTGAGTATTGGCTTCGAATTTTTCTTGAAGTTTGGCTAAATTGTCCTGGACTTCACGAAGGACAGCCCTCTTCTTTTCTAGACTCTGAAAAATGAGGATGTGGATTCATAGATCGTAGAAATAGAACTGGTGTCCAATGTAAAAACTTGTGATGAAGAGCTTCGATAAAACTTTGATATAACTACTCCTCAGTTGTGCAGCAGTGCAACAATGCACATGAAGAAAAAATCTACTGGAAATAACAACAACGTCAACGTCAAAGGCTAATGAATTTTCCGATAACACTTGATATGTAGATCTAATGTAACCATTCGTACGTGCAGTGCTACTATGCACAGTCCATTACCAGACTACCAAGCATTTAAAACACATAAAAAGTGCACTTCAAATTTAACATTCAGACGTCCTATGAAAACTGCGACGAAATTTTCGACGGATTCTTGTCGTTGGAAGCAGGTGTTCCTTGATATCAAGAGCAGTGTTATCCCTAGATATATATTTACTACTGTTTTGAAGGAAATTTTTGTTTTGAATAACTTATTTCAATACCTTCCTTTTCCCTCATGAAATCCAAATCACGCATGATTGTAGCATTCCAAGCAAACGAGCTGATATAACTGAGAGTAACCAGACAGTTATCCATCTTGGCCTAAGCTCATACACAGCCTGGTTAATTTTCCCAAGTCAGAAATTTCGAATAGATAGTTGTGTAGCTGAAGGTACTAGTCTATTGTAGAATTTATTAAAGGGTATATCTGGGGTATAAAAGGTACATTTAGTTGCATTGAATCTAACAGTTGAGAATTTATTCAATTGTATAGTTGGCTGTGTATGACGACCTCGCCAATTCACCTAAAAGTGACTCTCTTTTTGTATTAATTCTCCGGGAAATTAAATGGTAAATAATTTATTTTCGTTTCCACCACAAAGTGGTGGATTAGAAAATAACAACACAAATGTTCTCCAAGGCAATCAACACTAAAACTTTTTATACGAAGAGAGACACAGTGCGAATCACGGGCGCGATCGTGATAGACGACTTCGATTACAAACTGGCGTAAAATGTATGCTTACAGCTGAATATCAGTTTTATTTCATTCATCAACGAATGCTAAAATTTCAATTGAATAGAGCTCACATACCTCCATGGCAACTGCGAGCTTTCCTTCTGCGACCTTCAACGCTTCTTTCTTCGGGGCAACAACTTTGGCTACCCTGCAAGAAATCAATGACTTTGTATTCAAACAAGTTGGATGACTTGTTTGAATTAAAGCTGCTGACTTTTGTCTATGAATCTGTAAATAGGATCTCCCCTTCTTGTTTTCATGAGTTTTTTTATTTACTTTCACATGTTCATCAACATGATACCAGGCAAGCATGTAAAGGTGACATTTTTCTGACACGTAAAAATACTCTACAGTATGGTTTGAAATCTGTTAGGTATGCAGGTGCGAAATCTTGGAACAATATTCCTACCATGATAAAACAGGCATATTCTTCAGTTAACTTTCGTCGTCAAGTTAAACTGCATTTGTTTTCCATCAACTACCAGTCGTAAGATTTTAGTGTTTTCAAATGATGTCTTTCCGCAATTTGATTCTTCGCATATTTTTCCAATATAAACTATGTTTTTTAAACTAAGGGGGTACTCTCTCCTCGATTAGTCTATCTATTGAGAGAGCTCCTCCTATAAGAAATTCCCTACATGCAAATCCCCCCTCATCTTCTTGCATTGTGTTCGTTAATTGTATTTCATTAATATTTTAAGTCGTTTTGTAGTTTAATTTTGAGTATATTTTGTGTTTTTTGTGAGATTTGTATGTAGAGGAATTTTAAAATTAAAGGAACTGAACTGAATGAGTGAAGATGAATATGCAGTTTTTAGCGCCCCAAGGGCAAGGATCGATGAAATTGAGAAGACCAAATCGAACTCGCGATCCCCTTGTTATTACGCTCAAGTGGTGGGGATCGAACTTCGAACTTCGGGGATCGACCAGAAGCCAGACTGTTCTGGCTGCAAAGTCTGAGTATTACACCACTTCGCCAAAAACACAGTCTTATTACCTTGCTGATAGCTAATCACATAGCTGTTCCTTTTCCTTGATAATGTAGTCGTTTTACCATAAAATGGTCTTCCATAGAATGCAAAGAAGAAGTGAGGCCCGAGGGGGGGGAGTGACTTAAATTCTCCATGGTACGGGGTTGTGCCATTTTAGGGTAACTTTTTATGACAGTGTCCGGATCTATGAGTATGGTTTTCAACGATTTTTTATATTTTCCGGATTTATGGGTATGATCTTTTGTAAAGCTTCATTTATGGGTGAACATTTTCGGTTTCTCCGAATTTAAGGCCGGGTATACTTTTCAGAAAGTTTCCGGATTTATGGGTATACTTTTCGGGAACTTTTCCGGATTTGAGGGTGGTAGTTTTACGCTCTGAATGGCACAATCCCGTCACATGGAAACTTAAGTCCCCCCCCCCCCCCAGAAGTGAGGTCACTTGGCACATCGCTTTGATAAGTAATACGCCGTACGGTGCCCAATATTTCGGAATAGATCGCAAAATCAATCAGTGCTACAGCCCGGGGGAAGTGACTGCGTGTATGTTGTGCACAGGAGACATGACATCGGGAAGGGTACCAGTTTCACGAGTTTGGTATACAGAACAGTTGAATGGGCCAATTGCATGAAGCATTTACTTACTGTGTTGCTCATATAATAGTAAAAAAAAAACGCGTCTTTCGATGCGTACTGGGTAGACACGTTACAGAAGAAAGCCCATTGTCGAGACGTTTACATGGGGGTTGTATCTTGGAGGCATGTCTTTGATTTATAATATGATAGAAATTGGTCCATTGGCAGCTCTGTTTGATTTGATCAGAAGGAATCACTGTTGGTTAACTGTTCTGGAAGTTAACAGAACTCTAATACATTCCAATTGCTCTTACTTGTCATAGGATTCCATAGCCAACACCCATTTACAAAGACCTTCTGCTGCTGTAGATGCTTGCTTGATTTTATCAGGTACAAAATCCGGGTTGCTGCAATATGTCGTCCGGATTTGTTTGATTGTGTTCGGTGGAATGTTATCCTAAGATAGAAGAGATATTTGATGTGAAGCGAAGTGAATGGCGTCAGCATTCAAGATTTCCCGCCGCTTCGAAACGAGGTAAGCCCACCTTTTAGTAAGGCATCCCCAAAGGTCGGTGCATGTTGAGACGAATGTTGCCTATGCTGTGATGCAATTTAAATAAGAATAGCATGGGTCTGACATGATCAAATGATAGATATTTAACAGCTATCTACTTGGAGTTAGTGTTATAACGTTTGTTCATTCTCGCCTGTCAGCCACGGGTCTGGCAGGTGAGGTGTTTTTCCCCATATAAACAGGCCCTTAGTGTTATAACATTTGTTCATCGATCATTCACAGGAAGCATATAGAAAAGATGAAATCGTTGATATTCTCCTTGAGATCGTCTTAAGTGTCCCACAAATACATGATGTACATGGTGTCCCAAAAACATGATTGGCGTCCCAACATACATGTTGTCCCAAAAATGGTGCCCGTTTGCGGCCGCTGAGAATCATACCTGAAACAAAAGTGCAACCAATGAAGGTAGAAAAGCTGAATGAATGAACTGTAACGGCTTATCAAGGGATATGCGCATGGATTTCGATTGATACATTTCTATTCATCAAATGGAGAGAGTATTGTGCCGAGAACAAATGGAGGAAACCTTCCTGGATGCATTCGAGGTTATTTCTTAGGATTTTTAATACTACGCAATTTTTTGTTCTTTATCTTGAATGTGGAATACTATTGTCGTAGTTATCAACAAGGCTTTAAGGACATAGCCAGTTCATAGATGACTGTGTCCTACAAAGCCCTCTATATCAAAAGACTTCGGAGAAACTATTTAGAACAAATATTCACTACTTATAAGCAGTAAGGGTTGCATATCATTGAAATTCGAAACAATTTCCCTGTTTTGAAAACAAAGAGAGCGGAAGGCAAGAACATATCAACAACAAACCTTGTCATAAGAGCGCAGTGATTCCAAGAATTTCATATCTCCAAGTAGTTTCTTAGATGGTCCCCAAAAATCATCAATCCTTTTACCTAACACAAAAAAATAACAAATTCAGTTTTCTTTTAAAATGCTGGTATATAAGGTACACACGACTGTACATCCTAGAAACTCTCTTATGCAGGGTTGTTGCTAGCCTACTAGTAGGCCCATCATCCTAAAGAAGAAAGGGTCTACGAAATAAAGAGATAAAGCTTGCTACGGCTGCCCAATTAATTATTCTAATCCTCTATTCAAATAATGTGTGAAACGCGTCTCAACAAAGCCTGCATAAATTAAGTTCCAGAAATCTGGAACTGTAGTAGCAAGCTTTTGCTCATTATTTCGTAGACCCTTTCTTCTTTTGGAATAATGGGTCTACACGTAGGCTAGGTTGTTGCATAATCAACAGGATAAATTCTCCAAGCATGCAAACATTATACGATACGATGAAAGCAGAAAAAATTTCAATGTTCTACTTGTGTGCAAGGGTTTCTTTGAAGCAATTGCATGTAAAAATGTCCATCCTGTTTTCCTAGTCATATCTATACTTCATCATCAGTTCATAGCCTTGCCTATCCAGAAATAATAAGAATAAAAACGAACATCAAACAAATGTTGGGCGATATTCATTAAAATGTTGGCATTGTTTGACCGGGACAAAAGACCAGAATAAGCAGGAAGTTGTCCCGTTATTTCATGTTACGTTCGAAGTATGTACAAAGATACAATTTTGGCAACAAGAATTTCCCTCATACAGACACGAAAGGAAGAGATTCATACCAGAGCCACTCGGATCTGGAACTTTGTCAGCCTTAACACCCTTGAGAATGCAAATTGCTTCCATGACCAGTTTTACGCCAGTTGGTGGTGACTTCATCGTCTTTACGATAGTGATGTCCTGTGATTTGATGTGAAAAACAGATTACAATTGAGCAGATAAATAAATACAATAATGGAAGTGTTAAACAAGAATTTGGTGCTACGTTCCAATTCCTTTGCAGCCACGAACAGGTGACCAAAGACACCCCGCAAATGGGGTGACATTGATCAGTAATTGAACACAATATGGAAGTTTTGTGTCAAATATCATTTATTGACCTTGATTATTAAGTTAGGATATGAGCACTCAAGCAGCCTTCTCTCAAAACCAACGTTGTTTTCAGTTATAACTGCAAGGAAATCTGAATAAACTTCGCTTACAAACTGAGCTTTATGAATCGAGATCTCACGAAAGGATTTTATACTGTCGAAGTTTCTAATGACCATTACATCAATATCATTGAAAAATCCTAGGGAAAAAACCGTCGTCCAGCATTGCCGAAAATGTACTCAGCTTAGAAAATCGGTGTATAGTTAGACTGATTCTTCAAAAATACCACAACCACCCAAGTTTTCCAGCAATTATTCAAAGTCCAGAATATTCATTCAACGCGTTTTCTTTTCATAAAGCATCAACAGACGATGTTTTCCGATTTTTACGGGCGATAAATGATAAGAAATCAACCGGTGAAAATAAAACACCCCCTAAACTTGTCCATCTAGCTGCGAGGGAGCCATCCGTCCCATTAACGAAAGCCATAAACATTAGCATTCGCAACAGCAGATTTCCAGGACGCGGGAAACGAGCTGCAGTCACACCTCTTGACTAAGGTTAACCGATTCGAACAGTAGAACAAACTTTTCGCCCCGTAAGCATACTTAACATTTTCTCCAAAATATACGAAAAGATAGTTAAAGATCAAATTAGTCCATTTCCCGAGAGAACGCTTTCGGTATTCAATGTTAAAAGGAGCGGTTGATCAGATTCGCCCTTCTGAGCAAAGACACCCTGTTTGACAGTAATTACTGTTTACAGAATTTCGGTATACGTACATTACTCGTGAGTGTGTCAAGAGCAGACAGTGCAGCTTCAAGAATAGGTAAAGCTTCTCCTAAATCACGATTACATTCATCTTTGATTGCCTGTGCAGCACGTGCTTGCCCATTTGCAATTTCTTCATCTCCTTTCACAATCTGAAGTACAGAAGGTGATATACAACTGTATGAATTGGAGAGGCATGTTGAAGCCTATATAGTACAATTCAATTCAATGACAATAAAACTGTTTGCTCATTAGATTTCAAGAACTCCCTTCAATTCAATTTTCCTCGCAAAATACAAGTAGCAACCGGGTGAGTCAATAAAAAGTCATGGCTCCCTGGATATCAAGACGATGATATCAGCAAATATATAGTTTAATGGTAGACATGTTCAAATCCATTTCAACATTTACCTAACTGAAATCGGCCACTCTGTTCTGAAATTATGAGGGATTTTCTCGAGAAGCCTCTTCAAGAAACCTTCAAAAAGTGCCCAAAATCACGAACAAATTTCCCTAACATTTCTGCCTTACACGGGCCTTACAGCAATGACTTCTGCACGATTTAGCACGTGCTATCCTCTTGGGAGGATGAACAAGTCTCCTCCTGGTATCAATAACCTATTCAGGGGGATTCCATTCTCCCAAGAAGACAAAATGCATGAATACATGCGAGTGTCATCAATTTTAGGATGGAAAACCAAGGAAAACTTGCTCATTGTTTTCACTCGTTTTTGCAGGTTTTTGGAAGAGGCTTTCTGCAGAAAATCTCCCATATCCACGAAAAGGAATGGCCGATAAACTTGGGTAATTACTGAACCTAATTGAACACATTGGCAATAAAACAAGACAATTTTCAATATTGTTGCTTTGATATTCATGGAGCAATGGCCTTCCAAACGGGGATTCTTTTTTTTTGACTCACATGGTATGATAAAATGGAAGAAGTACAGACATTGTATGGGAAGGTTCAAGAGAGGAATTTAATGTCCTCGTGATCACCTGAATGAATGATGTAATATTCCATTACAACAAAGTAAAATCTCCAAAACAATTAATATATAGGAATATGATATTATGCTTTAATCTTTATTCATATCTGAGGGATAGCATTCTCAATTTGGTGTCATCTGCAGCAAAGAATTAAACAAGTAACAAATGAAAACAATACCGTTTCTGTTTTAGCAACTTCAATGGAGTCTTTCTCGATGACTTTCATGATTTCCACGACTTCTCTACTTGCAACTACGAGCTGAGGCTGGAGCTCCACTAGTTCCACTTGCATACCGGCGACCTTTAAGAGAGGAATATTGTTAGATACAATTCGATTAAACATAAATGTAGCACATAAATGTAGCAACTTTTCACCAATAGCAGACTCACATTGTTTTGTAGCATTATTTTAAGATTACCTGTTCAGCGGCTGATGCCAGTTTTTGCAATCCAACCTCATAACGCTGTTTTGCCTTCATTACAGTCCTAAAAACCAATCGTTGAATAGATTAACAAAACCACTTATGTTAATATGTAATGTCATGGCCTGCTTCACCATTGTATGTCATGGGCTGCAACAGTGAATATTACAACAGCAGCCTTCCAAAAGCGCAAAAGTAGGCAGTTGTTGAAATTTCGACGAGGGAAAATAGAAATTCGGGGTGTCCCAAAAATTCCCCTGTTTGGAAGAAAACACAAAACTTGATTACCAGGCCAACCTTCAAACTTGGTTTTCGGTAAGTAGATCAAGGATCAAGTCGTTTTCCACCAATAGCTACTGTGTGACTGATTTTGAAATGACAAAAATTTGTTCTTTTTAGGCTGTCTGGTTTGAAGCATACTGTAAAGAGCACATATGATTACCAGATTAATTTCTTTGTGCATATTTGTGTGTCCAACTTGGTCACAAATATCAGAAAGAAACGCACAACAGCGACGAAAGAATAACCTTCCTAATCTGTCTCGCCTAAACAGTATGGCTCAAATTGAGGCGTTGCAACGTGTCATTTATGCCCTTATTGTAACGAGAACAAAAATTTTATTCACCTTTAAAGGGAGTACAAAGACCAGCAGCCTTTGCCATCGTTTGTCTTTGTTTTTATGAATTTCTTACGGTCAGTTATTCTGGAAGTTGCGCAGAGCAAGTCGCTGACTTCGCGAAAAGCATGTTGTTGGTTTTTGTACTCCCTTTAAAGACACTTTTTCAAAACAATTAAAAAAGATATTTCACGACTGAATAATTAAATGCTGGTGACATCTTAAACAGGAGGACTTTTTGGGGACATCCGGGAAGTATTTTGGAGTTTCCACGTGAAACTAGTAAACTCTCCAAGTCATCACCCTACATAACATAAGATAGCATTTGAACTCAATAAGATGGCATTTGAACTCACTCTTGTTTCTTGGCAAGCAAAGTCTTGTATGTACTGATAAGTTCCAGATATGACGTAGGGGTGACGTAATTATGCCTCTTTAATTCATTCCAAAAGCGTTGGGACAATTCACGTGTACTCATGTGGAATTCTTTGCAGAGCTGTACACAACCAGCGATAACGTTGTCTGGAAGGTGGACTTCTTCCAAGAACCTTTGTGCAACAACTTCAAGGGCATCAGCTGGCCAAGACTGTTAACGGAAAAGTAGCATCTGTAAGTTGTTGTTTGTTTAAAGACAATCCATTTATTCTGTCTCACTTGTAGAAAGATAAACCAGCATGTCGGCTTTCAGAAAAATATTCCAAAAGATAAATTGGAAAAATAATAGCCTATTTTTTGCAGCACAATAGTCTGAATTTCAAATATAACAGTCCTGTATTCTGAAACCAACGATCTGTATTTTTTACAGAATAATGTCTGTCAGAATAATGTCTATCAGTCGTCTTCCAATTTCTTCAACTCACGTTTGCACCTCTTATCTTGACAACTTTCAAAATGAAAAAGGCTAGAATCTGCAGAGGTAAAACAGGTAGGCTGGAGGGGAGGGGGGGGGTACAATGGGTAGTGTTGATGCCAGGAAAATGAAAGATCGCAACTCGTAAGAGCAACGATCGCAGTGTCAAGGACGGCAGTTCTAAAATTTGTAGACAGAGAAAATCTGCAAATAATGATTTTTATCATCAAATTTGTTCACATTTCCTCCTTTCCCATTTTACCCCTAGCTTACCCTAGTAGAACCTATCGAAAAAGACGATTTCTTGTAGAGAGAAATCAACAACCATCTCATAAGTCTGGCTACAGACCGGTTTCGCCCAATTTCAGCACTCTTCAGTACAGCTAGACAGTATGAGGACCATCAACAAGCAATGGGTGCCACGGTCAAGTTGCTTGATGAAAAACTCATGGGTAGGTGGAATTTGAAGACTAACGCGTGCGTCTTTGTACAAGTGACAGTTCTTATTCACCTACGTGGTCAATTACAATGATAAACAAATAAATAAAGTAAAACATAAGCACTTTGATACGAATTGAAATAAGCACGACGTTTCGAGCAGAGCCCGTTAGCAAGCCAATTACAGGTTAATAAGAACTGGAAATTCTTATCCGTGGTCAATTACAGGTTCATAAGAACTGTCATTTGTCTTACAAAGACGCATGCTTTAATGATAAGATTTCTTACCTGAAACCAATCGATGGTACAGCAATTCACAAGTGATGGGAACTTCCTCAGCCTGTTACGGAATGCATCACCAATGGGACTCATTGCCAATACAATATGCAGCATTTCACGAGTACGATCAACGAAGAAATTAAACAAGGCTAATGGAGAGCCATCTGTTTGTTTCGACTTTTCTTTTTGCCTGTAAATATCAATACAGCAAGTAAACAAATTAATTAATTTATTCGTCAAGCACGAATTCTTCTTAATCAATACAAGTTCAAATATACCGGATGACTCAATAAAAAGTTAAGCATTTTGAAAAATCACCAAAACTTGATTTTGCTACCAATCTTGAAATTTTCTTTTTGTGTATTTATGTAAAGGATCAAATAATACTCATAGATAATCGTTATTTTATATCTTTGGGAGACAGATGACGAAATAAAGGCATAAAAAACAGGTTTTGAGTAATAGTATTTTACAAAAAAAAAAAGAATTTTTTAGCCCAAAAGCTATTCCATGCGATTTCCTACGAACTTTCGAGTTTTAAATGATAAAAGAGCTTTGTCTATGATGTAGTACGCAATAAGTTTAAGGGGTATACAAGTTCAAATTGAAACTAACTTCCTAATATTTATATGAGTATGCTTCAAAAAGTAGAAGACTTCTAAAAACACAAATTCCCAAAAATTCAAAGCAATTTCAAAACTTATCAATATGTCCTAAGATTAATTTGATTCTTGACACGGATGCACAAAAAGTTTTAAGATCAGTTTTGTAATCAAATTTTATGGTTTGTCAAAAAGTTTCAGTTTTTTGTCGGTCACCCAATGTGTAGATTAGCAGGTTTGAAAGTGGAAATTACATTTGAAATCAAACAGTGAAAATTTAGAGGTAGGTGCGAGATTAGGTTTAACAAAGCATCACTTCCTGCAAAGACTTTTTCCCTCTCAACAGTTTACAAAGAGCTTTAATCGACATGGTAACAGAATACACGATGTACTTGTACAAGGACAGAGGGTTCCTATCACATACAATTTTACCTGTCAATCAATCTCATTTTCTCACAGATTTCCTGACGCTCATCCAATGGGAAAAGATTTGGTACTTCACCAGCATTTAACAAGTTATTGAGATCTTCTAAGAAGGATTCTTCTTTGATCTAGAATCAGAAAGCATAAGAATAATCGCTCTATTTAGAAAGGCCGTCTGCTTTTTATCAATTATAAACGCGAAAGCAGCAGAAGCGCAGCAAAGCATAATAATTGATAAGGGAATTTTGCTAATGCTTTAATCGGAGAAGGAATGGCCAATTCTAGGGCCCCTATTTGAACAGCAGTCAGCGAGCCATCTATTGATAAGGCTTATGACAATGAGTCCCTTGTATCTCTGCGGTAATCCTTGTGCCATCATCAAGTCAAAGAGCACATGAAAACAAGAGACTCCACGTCATAAGTCTATCCTTTGATTACATGGGAGATCCCTTCAACAGTAACCACGTTTCTCACTTTTCCACCGTTACTACAGTGGGGGGAGGGGGGGGGCTCGTTTTAACTCAATAAAATGCAGCTACTTTAGAGACTAAACACCTCAATTTGATACTGTACTAAATAAATCATTTCGACATAAATTAAATGGTGGTAATAGCAAGGGCAAACTTTGTAAAACAAGAAACAAGATGCTTAATTGAGGTTTCCGAAAAGACAAAGCGATTTGCCTTTCTGAAGAACAGATTTCACACCTTTGAGGGCACTCATTCAAATTAAATAAATTTAGAAAGCGAAATATTATGGTTGGCTGCGTTGAAGATGTGATATCTACTCTTGAGGCTGTCAAAAATGACTTTGTCTGAAACAGAACTGTATCCTTTACTTTTAAAAATTCACCCTTGCTGGTGATAAGGTGAATAACAGAATCAAAACCCAATCAAGGCCTACCAAGCCGAAACGACGTCTGCTCTTACAAGATAAATCATAGATGCAAATAAACCTGCTTAAAGGTAGTCTGTCACGCATCTGATTGGGTGATAATGACGATACAAAGAATAGGAGAATTGAATGGCTGGTGATCCCACTGACTTTCTGCGACCGTAGAAAGTGATAACGATTAGCCATCCTTTGTTTTCAGTGCACAGATTCACAAAAACATCTGTTGTGTTGAGCTCTGACTTTCTGGCAACCAATCAGATGCGTGACAGACTGCCTTTAATCTGAAAAGGACACCAAAGTTAAAAGAGAAAGATTTGCGTCTCATTACCTGTGTATCGGTGAATAAAAACACTCCTGGTACTTCTCCTTCAGTTGTCTTACGCAGGATTCTTTTCAGATCTTCTCGCCACTCAAGGCTTGTGTAACCACGAGTAATTTCAACCTATCGATATCAAAATCAATGTAAGCGACTGAGCTTGAGCTGTGCTCTAGTTTTCATGAAGCTAAAGAAATTCAAAATAGCAACAAAACAATAAGAAAGCTTTCTATGACCAGTAGTATCTAATATCTATATGAAATATGAAAGCTGTTGTACTTGATTGTTTCTCTGAACTTTTCAGCAAGCCCTTGTTAATAGAATACATCTTGAGTGCACGTTTGATTGCATTGCTCGTAAAGGGTGAATAGGAGAGATTGAGGCACGAACCTTGAGAAACGACAAATTTCGGCATTAACTGTGGCCATCAACATCCTTACTAACAAATTCCTTAGGCATTTTTTGAAATTTCGGTATCGAGAAAATGTCCCCTTCAAAAACAGCTTTTGCTGAAGAGCAACCAGCCCAGTATAAATAGTGAGATATGAAGTATAAGGAAAGGACGACAAAA